>CM072150.1:15095545-15774596 GCA_036850595.1 Rhyacichthys aspro | reverse complement strand
TCACCAAGCACCATTTCATAATATATTTGTTTCTCCACCTACTTATACATTAATGATTACATAAAAGAGTAAGTTGAGTTACAGTTAAATACAGTTTAAGTGCTTCCTGCAGGACTTGAACAGGTGTAGGGCAGTTTTAGTTTGATTTGAACAAGTTTCATGGTGTTTAATTTGGTCTTTGAAACGTTTTCAATGATTTTAGATGGACTTTAACAGGTTCTAAATGGTTTCCGTTAGACATGAATAGATTTTAACCTATTTCAGCTGGACTTTAATTGCCTCAAGTAGTTGTAGTTGCTATATATTTTTTGGCAAAATAAAATGGATCATGATCAAAATGGTCTCTCTCTGGTGGAGGATAATGGAGCTGCATTTAAAAAAAAGCTTGGGTTGTCATTTTTAATTTCAGTCTGAAAAATAAAACTTCTGACAGTCCCTAAGTACCAGTCAATAAATAGTACTACAGTTTGAGAATGACTGCATCGTCTCACACACAGACATTACTCAACTGTCTAATGTAGTATAAGTATAAGAAATAGATTAACTACGGTAACATTTAGGCAAATATAACGCATGCAGTGACCTGGCCTCCCACACGCGCTGCAACACAAACCAGCGGCTAATCGGAGGACAAAAGGAGGTTGCCGTCAGCAGAGTTTCCCATTGATGAGAAAAGAGACAGGGACCGGCGTCAGCTTTGTTGCACCAGTTTGCCTCAATGGTGCAAGAGTCACTGTGGCACAAAGCTGTATTTGTCTGCTATGAGACCTTTACAATGCTTAAAACCTGTTGCAACACGCCTCTACTACACATCTTTCACTTTAAGCTGCGATGAAAGATTATTAAGCCCCTCTTTCCTGTTGAAGACTCAGATGCTTCACAATCCCTTTAATAAAACTTTTATGAGAAAATCTGTATACTTGTAGACTTCCCATACTGACCCCCGTTATCTTTTTTCTTTTCAGTGTCTCCTGTCAGCGCTGGGTCGAGTCTGTTTGTAAAGAAATGCAGCATCAAGCATTCTGTCAGACACAACCCGAGCTCTGGGTCAGGTCCGCACCCGCCGAGAGGACTCTGAGATGTATGCAAATGTGAATGGGAAAAAAGAAACAATTCCCTCAACGTGAACCCGTTCTTCCATATCTTCTCTTTTAATGCTTCCCGGGTCAGGGGCCGCCCACCAGAACGGAAACATGCAGCTTTCATCGCACTTCAATCGGCCACGAAGAACAAAAAGATGCATAATGGAAGGTTTTTATATATTTTATGTGGACATGTGGACATAAAAGAGCGGGAAAACAAAAGGATGGTGAGATGTGTATCAACATCTAAGAGCGTAGATACGGTATATTTTCAACGTTTATGATGATGTTTGTACCTCGGGACTATTGTGGAAAATCTTAAAGGTAATAGCACTATTTTTGTTATGCTGATACTGGTTCGAACTTGGATTGTTTGGTCAGACAGTGTTTATATGTGATGTCTGTACAGAGTGAATTCTGTCATGGGGTTTAATAAGGACATTTATAATCCTACATTATTAGAACACATACACAACTTCCCAGTAAAGTGCAATCACTGCAAAATAATCCATAACTTTAGGGACAAGAAATAATTGTGTAGGTAGCTCTTTCCCAGTCTTTCATTCATTTTCTACTGCAGGAAACACCGCTGATTTTCGCCAGAGCCCGCCTCTATTCTGATAATCACCAACTAATCGCAGGGCTAACATTTAGAGGCACTGACAGACATCCATTTATGCTCACGTTCACTTCACTGAGGACGATTTAGAGTCACTACTTCACCTCCAGACATCCAGTAACCTCTATTTATTTCTTGTCTGTCTTTACTGTTATTCAGAGCTTTGTAAACGTCCAACACATGCTGCCGGAGAAACAGTGCCTTATATATTCCATTCAATATTATTCAATTAACCTGTAAGTGTGCTCCTAATGTCATCAGTGTTTGTGTTAACTCAGTCAGTAGATATAGTCTTTTTGCACTTTAAACACAACAAAACTTGAGAAAAAAACTAAACAAAACTAGGCTTTTTAGCTGTTGTGCACTAAAATAAGTTAAACAAATGAGTCATTTAAGACATGCTACTGCAATTGAGTGCTCTTGAAAACGTTTGAAGCCACTTTCTCAACAATACTCTCAATCCATGAAATGTTTTCTACCTCAGACTAAAAGCCCCTGTAAAAAATAACAAAGGGACATCTCACAAAGCACTAAAAGAAGCCTGAATAGTGAGGAATCATTAGCGAGCCAAAAATACCCGGAGCAGGTGAATGGAGAAGCGAGATAAGTCTGGATGTGTTTCCGGTCAAGCGCAGTGAGAAGGGGCATTAAGCGGAGCTGACAACCTAAAATATTGTATCCTCTCACTGTGAGCCTGGGTGTGGGTAGTGGAGTGGGAGCAAGGACACCCTGTTCTTTGCACCATTACGGAGCTCGGTGGTGGCAGTGGAGTGGGGCACAGACTCTGGAGTGTCCTCAGAGTAATGAGCAGCCTCAGCCCCAGAGTGCCTACTTACTTATTATCATGGAAAAGGTGAATTACAACAAGCGCCTGGGGATCCACTGAGCGCTGAAACGACGTGACATCATCACACGGCGAGGCTGAGGTCAGCGCGGAGATGAGTGATGTTTAAAAGCGCCGACGGGTCGAGTAAAAGGGAATGTAAACACCGGTGTGATGATTGATGGGAGTCTATTTTAACGCTGAATCAATAGGAGATTTAAGACAGGGCCGGTACGGGGCCTGAGAGGAGTACGTGCGCCGACCACACTCTCCCACTTAATCTAAGCTGAGGAGATGAGTGAATGAGCTGAGGAGCCACGGAGCGTATCGACAGCTGCAGTAAAAAGGCTGCATCCAAACAAGTCGCTGACTGTAGGCCAGTGTCCAGCCGTTTGATGATGTCACGCTGATACGACTCACTGTGATTAGGTTTAACAATTACACACTTTCTGCTGCTCTTAGACTTGACCAATCACAACAGAAGAGATTAAGATGAGTGAAAAACCGGCAGGATTCGTTGTACACAGCACATCCATCAAAATATGTGTTTAATGCAACCTTTGTGAACCTGTTTCAGCAAAGACGTTAACAAAATCCTGCACTAACACGATTCATTAGCAGCAGACAGTAAAAGCCGCCTCCAAGGACTATACATTTGCTATTGTACAGCCTGTCTGTGAAGTGAAAGGGATATTTTTCTTCTGCATCTGAGGTGAAGTATATTCACAATAGAAGCGAAGAAAAGCTGAATTCAGAACACTTCTCGTCTCAGTTCACTTTGATGCGCGAGGGTATGAGTCACGACTGACAACCTGAGCGAAGAATACTAATAAAGTGACCATCACACAACAACATTTGTATTCACTTTACATCCAGCAGGTCTCTGTCTCATCTTCAACATGATAGACTACGTGACTTCGAGCCATCTTTAAGCGCTTGTGTGTATGTGTGTGTGTGTGTGTGTGTGTGTGAACTCATAATAATTGTGAGCGCCTTTAGACCTGTTGCCAGGAGACCTCAAAAGCCTAATAAAGCAGTTAATTAAAGATGATTCACTCTCTCGAACTGCAGAGAAGGCAAAAAATCAGAATGCAGCCCCAAACACTTTAACAAAGACATATAGATTCTACATCTGATACAAGAACTGGAAGATTTTACATTCTAATAAGGTAATTGTTTGATAGCTCTTAATGAAGGGATCAGAAAACCCTTGTTCTCAACGACCCTGGTGGCCATAAAGAGAACTGCAACATACTTCCCAAATGAGAGACTGTTAACCCCATTTTGCGGGGGACCTTTGCCCCTCATTTCACACTCTTCCAAAGACACTCAGCGCTTCTCGGTTTGCTTCCACAACACGGCGCACAAGTCTTTTGAAAAAACACTTTGTAGTCTTCCATTCAGAAACAAATGCTGCTGAATAGCACACGAGAACAGATTAGAGCGCAATCTGCTGACGCTGGGAGATCCGAATGAAGCCGAGAGAAAGCTACACCCCGCCGCAAACGCTGAGAAGACAGTCTCGAGTGGTCTTTGAAACAGCAACCCTACAGATTAGCTTGGTGTGACGTTACTTTTGCAGAGACTGAACCTGGACTGTGTTCGCGGACCGATGGTAGCGGACTAAGAAAACGTAGTGCATTACGAAGAGCAGCTGGTCATCTTCTCAGACGTTTTGACACCATGTTCTTGTCGGTGGTCACAAAGGTAGCTGTGGAGTATGTAAAGCAGCCTTGGCATGATGTTCTGGGTTCAAAAAAGTCATTTGGACCAGAAATAAAACTTTCAACAAATCTTAGTATTTTTGTGTGGTTGTTGAATGAGCAATAATTAGTAACTTGCCATCATACTGTATAGGGTTACCATATTTTCAAACCAAACCTTACCGCAAATCCAATGACAGTACATAAACAAATGACAAATAATGTTGCAAGAAATAAACACACCACCAGTAAACGATAAAAAAACCTGAACTGATTGATAAGTGTTTTACTTCAAAGAAAAACAACTTTTCTACCACATTTGATGGAAAATTCAAACTTACAAACACAGCATTTCCATTACACTGTACTTTTATTGAGACAGTTGTAATGTTTTAAGCTGCTGACAGGTCAAACTGTGAATGCTGGAGAAGGATGGCTTAGCAATAGCCTTCCACTTCAGAACCAATCATTATTGAGCCATTATTGAGGATCTTTTTCAATTGGCTAATATTGCCATTGCCATGGTAACTCTGTGATTGAAACACAGTCTACAGACAAAGAAGTTTCAAGCACAATGTGCTGCTTTTTTGAGTAAAAAATCAGGACATTCGGGACAGGAAGACATATTTACTGTCAATGGAGAGGACAGCGGATGAAGGAAGAAGTATATCCATATCGGGAGCTTTACTGCAGACAGAATGAGTGGATTAGAGATACTGAAAACAGAGATATCACAGTCACAGAGACAGCAATAATCTGTTTTGAATTGGTAAATTATGCAGCAATAACTCCTGTAGAGGCATTTACATATTCCCATATTTAATCCTGTGTGACAGAAAGAGAGTACGGAGAAGGATCCTTGGATGAGATCCCGTTTTAATTCACGAAGATGAGAGGTGGACACTCATTTGTCCTGCTTGTCAGCTCCCGACGGCCGCAGTGGACCTTTGGCACGGCCGAAGCACGACGCCTCATTTATCGGTCGGAACGCAGCCGGACGACAACAAGATTCACAGCCAACCACTCTCTGGCCACAGTAGAACCCTCTGCGTCATCATTTGTCACTGTTGTTACACAAACAGGAAATGACTGCGGTCGGTCTGCTGAGCTCCAAAGCTGGCTGTGGGATGATTAGAAGCACCAGGTCGGCAGCGGGAAAGAGCAAGATATTTGTGAGATTAGGGCCGGTGGGTGGCTGTGATGTTCTGCTGTCTAACTACACGGCACTAAAACATCAAAAAGGGCTTTTGTGCAGAGCGTGGAAAATCAGGATGAGGGAGACACAACCACGGATATGTTCGAGACTGAAATTGGATATCTTTGTGTGTGGTTTGGGGAGTTTTTGTGTTATGTTAAAGCTCTTCCGGCGGCTACTTGTGGGGACAAAATGGAGAAGTATAATAACAAAGAATACAAAGAAGAGTTTATCTTTGTGGTAAGGGATGGTTTTATGTTAGTCAGTGAAACGTCCCCTGAAGAAATGGAAACTCGATGCATGTGTGTTCTTGTACTTTGCTGGTTGAGACTCGTAAAATGTGCCACCGACATTGGAAATAATATTTAGTCCTTTGTCAACCATGACAGCTCCAAACCTCATCTAGTGGTAGAAGATATGACCGGCACTTTTTCTTTTTTACTGTTTATTTATTTATTGGTTGTGATATTTTTCCCAGAAAATAACTAACAGGCACTTTTTCTGCTGCCTCCTTCATGCTCTCTTTTTTGTTGCGGGATATTTCTGTCTTTCTTTCGTCTTGCCCTTTTTTTAATATTTTAATATTTGCAAAATAGTTCTGTGTCTTTTTTGGTTTCAATTTCATGTAGTGCTTTTTCTTTGCTTCATTCACTTCTACTTATTGTGAAATCAGCTTCTGTCGCATCTACATAATATGTCACACACCAGGAGCCGGTCTGCAGCATAAAATTAGACAGTCTGGCCTGTCATTTAACTGTATTGTGCATGACTCATAAATGGCACACAACGCTGGGACGTATCGGTGGGAGAAATTTCCAACCAGTGTCAAGAGGCTTGTAATACAACAGTCACTTTGTGCTATTTCCAGATAATTCATAACACAAGATGATTAAAACATAGTCCTCGTGCAGATCCAGCTGTGTGAATGCGGACTCCTCTGTGATTGCTGTTGTAGGAACTAAAAGATTACGCCTTTCCTCGTCGTGACCCTGATGAAATCCCACAATGCCAGTCATCAAGCGGAGATCCTTCGGGACGTCCCGCTGAGACCACACAGACATTCAATGATGCGCAGAGGTGGAAACAGGTCGAGAGCTTGTTGTCACGCTCCTCATTAGCGCAGTTCAGCAGCCTGGAAGCATACCCGCCCTCCAAGACTCCAACGTTCAATGCTAACTGCGTTTCATGCACATTGAGGCACGTTGTTAAGGAGGCCCGAGAGTTATCACTTCATTTCTGGTGACAAGGATATCCCTCTTAAAAGAAATAAAATGTTTGTTTAACCTTTTCGACCCACACAAAGCGGCGTCTAGATTATCGTCGCATTGCACTTGGAATAATTCAGTTTGGTGTGAATGTTAGAAAGTCATCTGTCACACATAAGCAGCAGGAAAGAGGAAGAGGAGGAGGAGGAGGAGGGGAAAATCAATCCTTTTCTGGAGCTTTAGAGGAGAAAAGGAGGGTCATAAATGCAGAAACTGAAAACAGGTCTAGGTCTTTGAGGGATATGGATCTGTCTGGCAGGATTTGAAATTGCGCAGACCAAATAAAAATACATCTTTATTTGATTCAGTGCAGTTAAGGATTATGGATGGTTGAGAATAGGAGTTTTCACCACATGCATGTTTTGTGACCCCAGATAAAGGGCAATACTTATTTCTAGTTAGTCTCTACTGCAGGGCTCATCAACTAAATTTGACTAAAATATATAGTTAAATAAATAAATACCTTCACTTTTTCTTATTATTTTATTCGCTTTCTTCAAGTTTAAAAATTTGTTTTTCTTTTCTTTTTTAATGAAAACTCTGATTAAACTCTGATCCGGTTATTTGGAGTCACAAACAACACATTTAAGAGGAAGATTTGTTTTAATGTTGCACAGTCGTCAGCTGTTAATCAGAGCCCAACACCGAAGTAGGCAAAGCTGCTCGAACTGCTCACTGATTAGCAGATGTACATTTGTCATTCCGGATAAATGTGCTCAATTTCAGTCCTTTTTGAGACATTAAATAGCTATATTTATGTTTCAACTAATGTGCTGGAGGGCCAGATGGAAAGCTGTGGGGGGCCTGATTTGGCCCCTGAGCCACCAGTTGATGATCACTGCTATACTGGATTGATTTGAGTCTTACAAAGCGTCTCCAAAAAAAGTCTGTACTGTACTAAGCTACCCCTCGGCTTTTGGTTCGGAAAAGTGAAGTTGATTGGACGATAGAGAATCCTTGAGAAAGCTAGAAGTGACTGGGAAACAATGTAATAAACATGATTTAAGAACAACAAACAGTAAATATTGTACCTTTTCAGAGACAGTTAGCTTCACCCATGAGTCTGGGTCTGTTCTTCTAAAAGGCCTGATCTAACAAATCCTTGGAAATACACCTCTATTTGTACATCACAATATGTTCCCACTTCTGACCCTTGACCCCTGCGGCTTCCTCGCTGTGGCCTGTAACTATACACTGCCACCCGACGTCCCTGACCCCTCCCACACAGAAGGCCTCTGTGCCTCAGAGCAGACCTCCCCTCACCCCGCAGACCCCTCACTCTGAGACCACCGCCTCTCTATAATTAATGAAACAGCCTCGTGCTCAGGCTCCGGGGCGGCCAATCAAGGAAGTGCGCACGGTCATAAATATTTACCGAAACAAGCATGAAATTTTCACATGGAGAAAAACGCCGCTGACATCACACGGTGCACCTCAGCAGCTCAGATAGACACAGATAGAGCTCAGATGGAATAAGTCATTGTAAAAGTGTAAATTAGTGTTTCAACAACTAAGTCCAAAGTTTAGGGCTTGTTTAGAACTGATTTAGTCTTGGTTTAACCTTAGACTCTGCTTTAGTCCTGGTTTGGGTTTAGGTTTCAGTAAGTGTGGTCTTTTATTGAATCTCTACAGTTTAAGTCCTTTTTTGGTCCTGGTCAGTCCTGGTGTAAGTCTGCTTTGGTCTAGGGCCATGTGTTGCACCAAGTCATTAGTTTAGTCCTGGTTCAGTCCCAGGTTAGTTTAGTCTTTCATTTAGTCTTGGGCCCAGTTCTATATTAATGGCCAAGTCCTTAGTTTACTCCAGACTGGGTTTAGTCCTGGTTCAGTCTCAGGTTAGTTAAGTCCTAGGCAATTTCCTCTATTTAGTTCTATCTGGATTTGGGCCTGGTTTTAGTTCTGGTTCATAATGGACAATTTCTTCACAGGGGGTTCATTACAGTGACCAGTTTCTGTTTTGGGTCAAGTTTTTTCCATCTTTTAGTCCTGATTTAGATCTAATGATGTAACGTGATGGTGCATTGTCCACTGTCTTGCTGTACTCACCGAGAATCCAGCCCAGAAGGGACACGAGTGCCGGACCCGGGGCGACGTGGTCAGAGCCAGCGCTGCGAAGCTCACAGCCAGGATGAGACTTCCCAGGACCATCTGAGACACCCCTAAAGCCAGCATGATCCTCGTACGCGTCCGGTACTCCCTGAGCCGAGACAGACTGCGGGACAGCGACACAGGGCTTAAAGATCCCGGACCACTGCCGATACCAGAACCACCTACACCCATTATACCCGCTCCGAGCCCGGCCACGCTGCTGCTGCCGCCTCGGGGCAACGCGTTTAGCGGCATCGTCAGTCAAACACACGAGAGAAATGCGCTAAAGGAGAGAAATGACATCCAACAAATAGAATCGGTGTGTCCAAAAAGAGAGGTGCGATGCAGATCAGAAGGTGACAAAGAGATCGTTATCATAACCTAAACGGAAATCCAAACGTGCCCTGTAAGTTCTTACGCGGTGCTCCGATAGAAAACCCATGACTCAAAAAGTCCAAGAGACGCATCCTCTGGTCTTCATCCCTTGCACCATTGTCACGCTGTCGCCTCTGCACCTTCCCACAACTCAAGGCGCGAAGGTGAGCACCGTCGTCGAGTCCTTTCAGTTCCCTCAGTGTTGCTCCAACCCGCTGTGGCGATGGATGGTGGTGTTTTGTTTTGTTTTTTGTTTTGGTTTTTTGGTCACAATGAAGACAGGAGATGCTCACTGCGCATTGGAGATGTGCCACAGAGCTGCGCGCGTCTACATGGCGGCGAGCAGCGCTGCTTTACTACAGTATACCGGAGTGTGAGGAGCAAGAAGAGGAGGCAGAGCGGGGGGTGGGCTGTCTACTATCAGCCAGCATCAGAATAAAGCAGCGTGTGATTTGTTGTCTCCGCTGATGATGTAGTGCCGCTGGTGTGAGAGGCACTGGTGAAGGGGAACGAGATGGGAGCGCGGTGGCTTTGCGTAAGCTTGATTTCTTTATTCTTTTCTTTTTTTCCCCCCTTTTATTATCCTAACAGAGAATCAAGGTGTGTTAAAGTGACCGTGCATTGACCCTCATGCACCAGTAGCACAAAGCAGGTAGTTTTTATCGGGTGCATTTGATTGGTTATATCAAATCACGTGTCTTAATTGAATATTACATAAAAAAATATGATTCACTGGTACAATTTTGGGGTTATTGACAGATTTGAAGTCAAAAGTTGTTTCAAGTGTTCCACTGTTACATTATATTTCGATGAGAGTTGCCTATAATCTGACTTCACATAACAAATAAATAGAACAGTTCAACACATCTCTCCTTTTTAGACTTGAATTTTGGCAAAAGCTGTTTTTCTTCCAAACTAAAGGTATAGTGCGGAGGTGATGTTTATCTCTGACCTTGCAGCAGAGCAATGCAGAGCTCCAAAGCGCCATCTGCTGGTGAAAACAAGGTTTGTGCAACGCTGGCAGAGATACCTGATTTAGTCCTGGTCTCAGCCTCACCACTCTCCTCCAACAATAGTGTAGTAACCTTTCCTGGTTTTTATTTTAAAAAAGGTAAAACTGGACCAATTTGTCACCACAAAATATTAATACGTTACATTAAATCTAGGTTTAGCGCTTACCTGAAACTTTGGACCGTAGCTCTGGAGTTAAGCTTTGCAGACTTTAGCAATCCTGTCATTTTTAAACATTGCCTCGAAGCATTGCCAGCATTTAATCATGTTTAACTATGCTGCCCGTTTATCTATCTTATTTTAAAAACCCTTTTCTCTGCAAAATAAGACGTATTTTGCAACGGAATCACCTATTTCCTTGGCTTATTTCCTTGGACCTTTTTGTTAACCACTGGGATCGCTTCTTTTTACCGGAAGCGAGCTGTGATTGGCCAAAAATCCCATCGCGCTCATTCTCATCTATTAAAAATCCATAATTATAAAGCCTAGATCACGTCTTAAGGTCTATTTTTTTCCACAGATGATTCCTGTTATAAGGCTGCTAAGTGATTGAACTGTCAACAAGAGTAAAAAACAAAACAAAAAAAAACACAGGACAATGGACTTTTAACTAAACTTTTAAAGGGAGCTAAGCAATAAATACTCTAGATTTTACTCAAAAAAGTAGTAGTTAAATTAGAAGCACAGTGAAATCCAGACAGAGAAGAAAGACATTTGCCTCAGTCGTTCTTTAGGGCCATAGGTGTGTAATAAAATGTGTGAGGAAGTATACAGTACCAACACTTTTAAGAACATCAGAATTAGATGAAAGACTTAGTGTACTGTTGTGGATTCAAATAGCAAGTGTGGTGCTAAGATGAACAACCCTTTTCACACACAAACACATTACTTTAAAAATGATTTATTTATTAATACAGTGGTATACTGAAAATTGTGTTGCAGAGGAGAGAAAAAAAAAAGTCAGCCACACGTGAAGATCTAATATCCAATTAAAGCTGTGTTATATCTAAAAAATAAAACAGTACTGGTGTGCCATACATCATATATTGTCTATTAGTACAAAAATACATTTAAGGGCACACAATACAGCATCCGTATCACAAAGCGGTGAGGGGGACACTTGATAGCACACCCTTGAAAAGAACATGTTTTAAATGCGGTTTAGCCAAAGCATTTCCTGATCCTCGAACAGCCGTAAAGACTCGACTTCATTATAATGTGAATATGGTAGAAAATGTGTTTTGCGTTGTTAGATTATAAGTTGAAGGCTCGAGGGTATATCCAGAATACAAAGATAACCACATTTACTTTCTTCCACTTTTTAAAACATGTTTTCTCTAAATTTTTTTATACAAAAAGAAAGACATACAAAAAGTTCATTTACAAACAAAAGAAACAAGGCAATATGCTAGCTTTATTTACAGCCACTTCTTTTCTGACGTTTGTATTTTTTAAGTAATGCATAGCAGAAACAGAAGAGCATACCTTTGTTATTCTTTATCAGCTGTTAATCTGTGCTGAACCCAAGTTCATTTATACAATGGGTTCTCCAAAAATGGAAACCAATGACTTACTGTAATTCATAACTTATTTTGAATGAAAAGTGAATAATCTGCAGATAAGGCATCACTGCTTATTTGTGTTTGAGTGCAAGAGTGCACTGAGGAAGAGACTTGAGAATAGGAGATGTTAGGAAGAAGTGACCTGAGTAAAGAACATGCATAGATCTCCCTCAGGCTGGAAGGAGAGACGCGGTGCTCGCTAGAAACACTACGAGATTTCACAGCAGGAAGAAGGAAGAATATAGGAAGAACTTTTCTAAATGTGCCACTTCGACTCATATCTGGCACGATCCTTCGACAAGTAAATGTCACTGATTTCTCAAACAGCAAATCTTCATCTCTGAAATCTTCATTAAAACCTTCTCAGTGTTGAAAAACATAGAGATACACAATTCTATATTCAGTCACATGAACTGAAAATGACAATATATTGACTGGAAAGTTTAGTACATTTTTTTCTATACTACTATATATACTAAGTGCATATATAGCATAAATACACCTACACAGCTTTTTGAAGCTTGTATGCTGGTGGTATAAGATTAAACCCATCCATCTCTCTTCATGTAAAGTTACATTAACTATGCCTCATACATAAGGATAATCTTCAGTGGCATGGGGCATGCATTTATGGTTTCACATCAACACATCATATGGGCAAGAGTTTTTAACCACAAAAATCTTCAGTGTTCATTTTCAGTGCCTTCATTGCAGTATATGGCACTTAAAGGGTCTTCATCCGAGTCAGTTGTTTTGCGTGACTTTCTTGTTGGGAGTGGGTCTGCATACGCTTGTGTGAATGTGCTTGCGTCTAACGTCCACATCATTTACCCCACGGCTCCACATTCAGTAACACCACACCTTCCCCTCCTCAAAAGTGGTCAATGAGCACAGACACACAGTTGGCTCCCACCAGATAGTTGGGGTCTCCAGGGAGAGACTTGTTCTGCCAGCTTTTAGGATCACCTAAGAACAGACACAAAGTGAGCTTTTTTATGTTTGTATCATCCTAAACATTATCTAATACAATTTATTAACATTCTCAGCCATTTGTCATAGGCCATACCTTTATCAAAAGAACTTCATTACATTGGTCCATTACCATCCCTCTGCTTTTTTATTTTCCATTTGTATAGTGCAGCACCTTGTAACCCTAATTTTGCAAAGGTGCAGTACATCTATTCTACCGTTGTCTGTTAAATTACATTGAAGAATTGTGGGTCCTCTTTGAAGTCACAGCACACAGTGAATGGTGGTTAAACGTATGCCACACTAAAGTCTTAAATTAACTGCAAATAAACCTGAGTCAATGAGAGGTCTGAGTGTAACTGCAATTATAAAAGTATACATCTGTGCCAAGAGGAACCTTCCAGTGATCAATGAGCAGGAGCAAAGCCAACTTGGCTACGTCTACCACAAAAAAAAAAAAAAAAAATCAGAGTTTTTGTTTCTTCTCTGAAATGACTTACCTTTAAAAGTTACACCCATCATTAAAAAAGCAAGTATATAAAAAAGATAAGACATAACAAAGACATGTCAAAGCAGAGACTGAAGCTTTGTTTCTAGGCCTCATGATTTACATTTAATTTCACTGACTTTGGTGAAGAAATATATTTTGACTTTTGAGACATTAAGCATTTTGTCAAATCCCATTGTAGTGCTAAACTATGTGTTGTATCTGACACACAGACAGACTAATAGAATAACCTGATTAAGAGAAAGGAAAGCAAAAATATGCAAAGAATTAAAAGAGGGAAAAGCAGGGAACAGAGCGCAGAAGGACGGGAGGAAGCTGGAGAGTGGCCTTGCTTTACAATAAGAGGATTACCCGTCGCTTGATAATCCTCACACAATTCAGCAGGACAACACAGCGGGCTGACATCTCATTCAGCTGTCCGAGCCTCAGCCTTAAAATGAGGCTAATTAACAGCTAATCCTGACCACTGCCAAAATTATCAGTGTTTTTGATGATGGGGCGAGTGAAGAACAGAGCAGAGAAAAGAGAAAATGGAGAAGCCATTTTAAAAACAATGTTTTGTAATCTTTCATAGTTATATTTTCAGATCCAAGCAGTTTTAAAAAAGCCACAGTCTGGAAAAAAAACTGAGCTTTTAACATAATCTAAATTGAGGGAATCACAAAGAGCCAGTGAAATGGGACAATTTGCCATTACAGGCTATGACGGGTTAACCCCGTCTAAAGGCTGTTCTTCCGGTCAGGATTTGGGTGGCTATGTGAGAAGAAGAAAAAGCACTCTCCACAGGGCAGCATGCACTATTTTTTAAAAGTGATGATATCAACTTATCATAGCCATGTGCCTGATGCATGCATGTTAAGTAAATCAAACTGTTGAGGTAAATTAGAGGAGAAAGCCAAGGGGAAACTTTATGACAGAAAAGTAAAAAGGGTGATTCAGCAGATTAAACATTGTGTTGGTGAGTTTCCAAATAATTAAAATAAACTCAAAGCATGATCATAAAAATGTCAGATTTACCCCTAGATTGGTTATCATGATTAAAGTTGCAACAAATGTAATTTATACTAATTGTAGAAAATACAAAATAGGGGTAAAACTGATCAAAAAGTGCCCCACAACCCTCAGATTGTCACACAGCCAGCCCAAACGACCCCGAAGAACAGTGAAAGCACAGCATACCCGACGAGGAGTCGGAGGATTTTAGAGCAAAAGACCAACCATCAGGGGTCATTGACGCACAGTGAGGTAAGCGCAGCTCCACAGGCTTCAAAAACTTGAGACCATGAGGTCCACACATGACCAGAGGGCTGAGCAGAGTCTCCCCTGAAAAAGAACACAGTTAAAATAGGACTTAAACTTGACAAAATCTATTTTAATTTATCAACTCTTGCCAAGTGCAAAAAAATCACAAGAGCAAAAGCTACTGAGAGCTTTCTGTTGACATGTCTATCTTTGTCTTGTTACCTTTCTCTTTGTCGAGCGGAGGCAGGATGCTGTTGTCTCGGCACACTTTGAAGTAGATTTCCTGCTCCACACCTTCAGGGATGGCGCCTTGAGGAATAATGATACTGACACCTGTCTCGATGGAGCTCAAGACGCCACCGTTACTGTTGAAAATGCCTCTTGCCGTTGCCACCACAGTGTGTCCCTCATCCTCCTCTTCCTCATCATCTAGAGCACTGGGGCTGTGAGACAAAGACCTTTATTCTCACATACAAACAGGGAAGGTAAGACCTACAGCTCTGTATGTGAATCAGCAACCGCAGATATTCTGGAGTAGTGCTGACTTTGTACCTCACAGGGATGGCTTTGGGCACAGCGTTAATGTTGTTCTGCTGGTATTTGGAGCGGTGGTCCATAGTGCGAGTGAACGTGTCCACGCCACTGTCATGGTCTGTGTTTTGAGGTTGAGGAGAAATCTGAGGCTTCACAGGACTTGTGCTCTGGACCTGTTTTAAACAAGAAATTGAAGCATTTTTCTGTTTTCATCAATGATCATCAAGACATTGTCAAGTGAGAAAATGTTGCACCTTTGAAGGAATTTCTGTTTTGTCATTGGGCAGGAGGTTGTGGTTGAACTTGGGGCTGTCAAACTTTCGTTCAAAAGGCCTGGCTGAGGTGGTGTAAGGCTTGGGCACGTAGCGGTTGTAGCTGGATGCTGGTGGTACACCGGTGCTTGTAACGGTTTTTGAGTGCTGGTCACTTGTGCCATTAACTGGGGACTTCTCAGGGAAACTCTTGTGAGGCAGGAAGTTGGACTGCACTGTGTCTTCTCGGGCAGACGGCTTTGCTGTGGCATAAATATCACATTGTATTTATATGTAGGGTATATTTTCAGTTGTTCATCATTTAAAGTAAATTTTCTTTTACCTTCTGGTGTGGGTTTGGGCAGTGTGGCTGGTGGCAGAGAGGGAGTCACTTGAGGAACTGGCTCATATCTCTTTTCTACTGGACTTGATTTATCTATTGACTCAGTCCTGTTTTTTTCACAGAGTCATCAATTAAAAGACATTCAACAACTAACTAAAGAGAAATGTGCTAACAAAGAAAACAGTTTATTGTACTAAGAGAAAAGCTCACCTGGGGAAGTTGTTGGTTTGTGCTTGTGGTTTGCTGGGGCCAGACTGAAGCTGGTCAAAGTATGAAAGTTGTTTTCTGTAATAGTCCTCATCTTCATCAGGATCATAATGATTTGAGCGGACTATATCGTCAGCGACCTTGGGCTGAGGCTTTTGAGGCTCTGGGGCTCTGGGTTGGGATTATATTAAGTAGATTAAAATCATACAAAAGACTGCAGTTTTAGTGGCCAGATCAGAAGTAGTTGCAGCAAATGAAAAGGCCAGCAGGTTAATCATTACCTGTAGGGCTTATCTTGGTCCAGGTTGCTCAGAGAGTTGGCTTTGGGCATGACTCCAGTAGGCTAGAACAAAATAATGAAGCATTGTTAATGTAACTGTTTGATTTAATGTTGTTTCAACTTGAGTATGCTAATTAGTATTAGCAGTATTTTTACCCTGTTCCCAGTTGAATCCCCTGAATCTCTGGCGCGGTCCACGGACACAGAGCGCTTGTTCTCAAACATCTTGACTCTGGTCAGGACGGACTGAGGCTTCATGGCTGGGTCATCGTCCTGTTTGTCGTCTCTGGTTTGAGGTGGTTTGGAGACTTCCACAGGGACAGGTGAGGGGGTCTCTGTTTTGGGAGGAGGGGTTGGGCTAGAGTTTACAGGCGTGGGGTCATACTGCTGAGGTTTGTAGCCTTTCTGTTGCAGTGCTGGTCCCTGGTTGTAGGCAGGCCTCTGGGCAGCAGGGTCAGGAGAGCGAGCAGCAGAAGGGTAAGCGTTTAAGTGCGAGTCCTGATCATAGTGCAGGTCATGGCCCGGAGCGGGAGGCGGGGGTTCATCATACCGAGCAGGCCCTGAACCTGTCGGTTTGCCGTAGCGAGGTCGTCCATCGTATGCCTGCGGCGGTGGAGGCTGATCGTAGCGGAGAGGAGGGGTGTACTGGTTGTCAGGGCCGTCGCTGTAGGGCAAGCGGGAATCGTAGCTCTGAGAGTTGGCCGTCGAGTGAGGCTGGCCGTAGGGGTTCCACTGCTGCTGGTCAAAATGAGGCACGTTGTTCTCGTACGGCAGGTCGTAGTTACGGTACTTTGGTTCTGTGTAGCCACCTCCGCTGTTGACATCGTAGCGACTGGGCGGGTGGTCGTAATCTCTGTATGGCTGCTGCTCAGGATGATACCCCTGTGGAGGGTTGTAATTCACAGGTTTCATGCCACCAATCCGTCCTGTGTTGTCTGCATTGTATGGGTCTTTCTGATACATCTACCGAAAAAAACAAAATAAAGAATGTGTCACAGATCTGCACACAATACTTCAACATATGAAAACACTATGCACACAAAATCAGATGCAAAAGAAGAATATTGAAAGTTTGTCAAATTAATTGCAGAAGAGAAAACAATTTAGGAAAGACCTGAAATAGAGAAACTGAGAAGGAGGGAGTTATTGTTCACGCAAAGTATTATTTCTAACAAGTCTCAGCAAAGCCAAAGACTTTTTTTTTTTTATCTTTATCACAATGCAACCATAAATTAGAGTCAAAAACAGTCAAAATAAAGTGATAGCACAATTTTTAAAAGCAACAATACAGTGGGATTCATTTATCTTGTCTTGACTGGATATATCTTACATTATAAGAAATATGTTAAACGTTTGAACAGTGTATCAATGGGTGTCTGACCACTGGAAGACACTAGTTCATGTGCAACAACAAAAGAAATGTCCCACTGTCTTGGAACAATTAACATCTATTTAAATTATAATAAATTATAATATTTAACATTACAAGCACATCCCATTATTCAAAAATATATTTAAAAAACTTTATTAAGAAGTATCCATTACTTATCCATCACATCTGAGGAAGGCCCATAGGCTTGGAGAAATGTTGATCAGTAAGTTATAAGATGGATGGAAAATTAATGGGTACTTTTACAAAGAAACAAACCAACTGGTCTTTACTGATAACAGCACACACACATCTACATCTAGAGGTTAACAGAGTCAAACATATCGCAGCCATGCAAAGAGGGTAAGCAACAGTGACTGCTTTACTACATGTAGGCGAATGTGCACAGCAAGCACCTCCAAGCACCTCCCTGTTGTTTACCGACAGTCTGATACGTGCACACCCCTACACACACACACACACACACACACACACACACACAGCTGTCTCTTCAGGGCAGCACGATGGTCAGCAGCATGCAGGACGGAAGGAGCGAGAGAAAAGCGCAGCAGTAGTAGGTAGACAGGCAGCAGTGGCAGCAGCAGAGAAGTCAGCCAGGTCAGACCGAGCTGCGCTGGGCCCAGTCACCGAGCCAGCATCTTGAGACAGTCATAGGGATACCTTTGGTTCGGGACTGGCCAGTCCAGACTGCAGAGGTTCTGGTGTGACACTCTGGGGGCTTAGCTCTGGGGTGAGCCTCCTAAGAGAGCCCGCCTCTGGGGTGGGGCTGGGCTGGCTGAGAGGAGCTCCAGGAGCCTGGTCAGAGCCCACAACCCCTATAGTTTTTACAGTAACGTCAACAGCAGGGGGCGCTGTCTCAACCAGGGGCTCAGGCTGCTGAGGGATGCTAGGGACGGCAGCGGCCTCTGCTTTCTGTGAAGTGGTTCAGAAATGTTTAATAACAAGCGCTGAGAGACTATGGTGCAGTTGTAAAAAGTACTAATGGCACCTTTTTTTCTTTTTACCATGAATTCAAATAAAAGATCACAGTCACATTTAGCAACTATCCTTCCCTTCAGCATATCTAAAATTTTTGTAAGAATTAGCAACAGGACAAATTTTCATCATCAGAGTATACTTTTTGGATTTAATTGTGTGGTTACAATACAGTTTTTTCTTTGTCTTTTATGTTCCACCAGAAAACCACGAGAAGGTTAAGAAGGTTCACTTTTTTGGTATCACGACGGCCAATTAGGTTTGAATAAATACATTTCACATTGGATAACACTGCATTTGTAACATGCACATAATACTTTCTGGTATTGTATCACAGTCACATCCTCAGATAAAAGTCTGACGTTCACTTAAGCATGAGCACTTAATACAGACACTTGAACAGCATGTCGAAATTAGCAACAGTCGTAGCGATAAGACAACTTGCGGTAATACAAGAGTACAAGAGTAAGAGAAAAAATGTGATTCTTCCACTTTTTAGAAATAAAAAAACACAGACATCAATCCACAAACACCCACATTATAGTTTTGGTGAATAGATAAAATAAATATAAATATATTAATATAATAAATATATATATATTATATAATATTTCAGTAAAGCCATAAATACTTGGTCACAGACGTTTTCCCATTAATAGAGGTATATAACAGTACACAGTTATAGCTGCAAGAGAGTGCCTTAATAGCGCCTCCAGAACACTCTTCTAACGCACACCACGTCCTCTAGACAACAGGGGAGACGCACAGGCCTCAGAAACGCTACCTGCTGCGGCGCCGGGGCCTTGAACCCAGCCGGGTCGATGCGGTTGAGGGGGTCCGGTTGCAGTGAGTAGCTGGCATAGCCGGGAGGCTCCTGGATGACGGGCGGCTCTTCACGGACAGGTTCCGAGGAGCGAGTGATGGCAGGCTCCGCAGGTGGACCAACATCGTCATTCAGAGTTTCATCAAGCTCCTGGTCGGTGTAAGCTCCCCCTTCGGTGTCTGTGTCCTCATAGTCGGATGTGTGCCGGCTGTCGGTACTGTACATCGAATACTCACTTCCTGGAGCCGACAGGTATGAGAGACGGTCATCGTGGATATCCAAGTCATCATCACCTGCCCCGTCGGCCTGAGCACACGTGTCAGTGAGAACAGGTTCAACTTCATGTGGTAATATGAACACAGTGATATTACATTTAAGAGGTTTACCTTGCCCTCAGAAACCCACACCAGCTGGTTCTGTTGCTGCTGGATAATCTCTTTCAGTGCTCCAAACCAACCATCGTTCATGTTGTTTAAGTTAATGGTTACTATGCACACAGATGGAAGTAAAAAAAAATATCATCACATATACAAAGCTCCTGTGGGTACCACTGTAGTGCAATTTTCACAATGACACTAAAAGAATGCATATAACACAAAAAGTTTCTAACTCGTCTGTAAGAGCTTAACAAATATCACCAGACTTACAAAGCCAACACATCTTGTCAAAGTAACGCCTGCACAGAAATCTTATCTGTGAAGCCTGAAGGGGCAGCTGCGTGACGGTCAGTGCAGAGCAATCTTTTGTCAAGTGTCTGACAGAACAAGGCCAGACACAACAAGTGTAATGTGGCTGCTGCCTCCAAGAATGCAGCACTCAATTTTAAACTGCCGTTGACTTACTCTCTTCGGCTCCCTTAGGAAGACCCATCTATCTTACACTCACTCACTCTGGACTTACTAGTGAAAAGGTGGTGATTGTTCTTCCTTAACTTGAGGGCTCGTTCGTAGAGTTTCCTCGCACTCTTTCTAGACTCAGGACATAGACGGGTTCTCATGTTCTTGACGCCCTGCTTGGTGTCTGGGTTCAGAAACACTACAATTGGATACCACTGGGCATAGTTTAGACGATCTACTGCATTAGGAGTGATGTCCAGAACAGCGTGTTTGTCCTAAAAAAAAACAAAAAACAAAAAACCAAACAACAAAACAAACACATCAATCAACATATTAACATTGATAACAATCAACTGTACAATTATTACTTAGACGAAACATTTGTCATGGATTGTCATTCTAGTTTCAGGTTATAATTGGTTAAACTTTAACACCATTAAATGGAGACAGAAAGACTCTCACCACAATATTTTTTAAAATGTGAATCCTTTCTGAACAATATAACAAAAATACATTTACATTATTTTGTAGACGTCAATAGTGTTCACCAATGCAAACAACACACTAGGTGGCAGCAGTGAGCTACATAATATTGCTTGGCTTGCTGTGTATTGTTCGTGACCAAATGTATTTAATGTATTTGTCATTTGTGTGGATATATAATGTATATAATATGTGTAAATCAAGCCTCACTCACTCTGTCAATGATCTGTTTAATGGTGTGCAGACGGATGATGCCGGAGCTTTTCTGGTCAGTTCCTGCGTCTCTAGGCTCGCTCTCTGCAGAGGGTGAAGGGTGAGTTACTGCATCATATCAACACTAGAGCTAAGAAACAAACAGTAGCTGTGCCCCAATTAGACATCCTTGTAGCATGCAGTCAACATCTCTAAATAGATCCATAAATCTACGTACAGGAGGGGACAATGGTATTTTAATTAAAGCAGTGATATTAAAATGTGGATGGATGCCAATTCATGCCATTATGCATTTTGGTGTGTTATGAATTTGAGCTAGGAATTTCATTAAGCACAATTTGTGGAAATGTGTAAGACATGTGCAAAAAAGCAACAGCATTGCACAAGCAAGGATGCGTAAGGAGGTTTATGGCGTACATCAATAAAAGCAATGGTTCTGTTTAACACAAATAAGAGTGGTCCTTCTTACAGAAAATGTCATGATAATAGCTTTTTACTAATATTAATTAATATGATCATTTTCATAGAAAGATTAAAGCTATTACGACGTTTTCCAGAGTTGCTAAATGTTATCATGCAGCAAGGTCAAGATTACCCACATACAAATGTTTTTATTACTGTCTATTTTTGGTGGAATTTGGGAGTTGCATGCTTTGTGTTTTAACAGCCTGGGTTTTGTACTTTATTCACAGCACTTTGAATTGTAATTACTCACAAACCAATAACAATTCATTAATAAATGTAATACTGTGTACAGCTATCAGTGTTATATCGAAAACTTGTATGTTGTACTTTAGTCACATTACATTCATTTTCCCTGTATCAAGCCATCTATAGTTCTGGTCTACCTTATATCTAGACTGGTGTACTGTAAAGTTAAATCAGCAAATCTATGGTCACCTCAACTGCCCACAGGGTTTGTTAAACTGCGCAATGGCATTTTATCAATATACAGCTTAACATGCTGCATTTGCCTTATTGCATTTGGTGCAACCTCAGTAGATGGGGAATACTACTAAATTTAAATGTCTACCATTAAATGAAAATGACAAAAATCTTGTAATCTTTGTAGCTTAGAGTCCCTTTACATTTTATCTTAATACCTAATATATTTTATTGTGCATGTGAATGGACTAGTTTAGTTAGACGAGTTAAAATGAAGGGTTTATTAATATTAAATCTAGTAGTATTCCCCACTGTTCTAAACCTACAAGCTAGTTTACACTGCCAATCACTAAACAAACAATATATTAACAAAACCAAAAGAACACAGGCTGATGCACTAAGTGACATACTTTCCCCTCCTTGTTGTGGCTGTGTTTCTGAAAAGAAAATACAGTTACTCAAATATCACTGAGTTGTGTAAAAAAGCATATTTTAGAAATGGTTTCATGATTTTTTGTGTTGTTTGTGATATTTATGGAACCAGATTAACACACTAGTTTGTCCAGCTAGACTATAATGATATTCAATACTGAAGAAAACAAAGGAGAAACAGAGACATGATCCATGTTATGTAAACATCACTTTCTAAGAAATACTAAGGGTGATACAGAGCTCAGCTGCCATTGGCTTGTGTCATTTTTAATTTATCACACTGGCTCATTATTTCAAGGCAAACCATATGACATAAAACAAGTACAAAAAAATCATGCATGGATTTTCACTTACTTGCTAGTTCAAAAATGTCTGGTTCCTCTCGGGCCAGTTTCTCTCTGGCCACATCTGCTATAGGCCCAAAAATGACCACAGGCCTGAGGAACCCAGCTGTCAGGAGATAAAAAAAATTTTTTTTAAGGTCTTGAAGTGTTAGTGTAAACGAATGCTCACATTGTGCCTCTCACAAAGATTGTGGCATTAACACATTAGACATTAAACAGATAGATGCTTTAATAAAGTACAATGTCGAGTTAATTGCTCTGAGCACCTACCTTCTCTCAGCACCACCCTCTCGTACGCAGGGAACTTGGTCTGGACTGGTTGGGCTGACAGGTCTTCCCTGCTTTTCCGCAAATTTCTCTTTGAGCTCCGCAACCCACGAAATCTCCAGAAGTCAGCTCGATCTCCACCTGGAGTTTTTGGGAGTGTGTACTGTACACTGGAAAGCTGTTCAGCTCTGGACAGACAAATGAAGAGTAATGGCAGCTACTGAGCACCAATTTCAGAAGCTACATGTTTGCAGTCAGCTACATGGTGAGGAATCACAGTGATGCAATTTGTTTAGTATTGAAGCTATGACCGTTAAGTTGTTTTACCTGTTCTTGTTAGGTATGATGCCTCTTTCCACCTCCTGATGATTCTTGCCAATACGGATGGCAAGCCAGGAACCAAGTTTGCCATTGTAGAGAGTGTCTACTACACGGAAAACCTCTCCTTTGTTAAAGCTCAGCCCGTACGGTGACTCCTTTTCATATTCAAAATGTGTCCGAATGTAGAATGAGTCACCCACATCTGATTCCACTATCCTCCGATACACTGGGGGAAACAGAGCATATATAGTTTATTAATGGCAAATAGTAAATATTTAGAAAAATGTATAAAGTAATAACTGACCATCCTTTTTCTTCTGTGCCAAAATTGTAACTTCTTCTCCTCTTGGGAGATCCAGCAAAAACAGCACAGCTTCCTCTCTAATGATGTTGGCAAAGTCCACATTGTTCACCTATACATGCAGAACAAAGCACAAACATTAAACTTGATTAATGTTATTCATTCTAACATCCAGTTGAGGATTATAGTAAATCATGTAATAAATATATTAGTATCTGGGCTAAACTGCTGTAGGGAGAAAGCCTTCATTCCTCAACTGAAGCAGGGAGCCTACTTCCCTTATTGCCTCCTCCTCATCTCCTGCTGCTGTCCCAAACACAATAACTACTGTTTATTGACTCTGCTTGAGGGGCAGAAGGGGAACCAGAAACACATGGCCAGACTCACTGAACCACAGAAACACACCTTTATCCTTCCCAGAAATTGGATGACGATGTCTTTATCTCCAATAGCACACATTAACCAAAAGAAAATAATCTAAAGATTGAAAATGGTGTCCTGAAAGGATCCATTTGTGTTTGTGCAGTGAGGGGAACACACCCACATATAAGGCACAAAAAGAGCTGATAACTACATTCAACCTTATGTTATTATAATAGTCTGTGGGCAGCTTACTAAACCAAATTAATTCAATATGAGTAATAAGATATGTAGAGCATTTTAGATATTTTCTCTTTGTTGAAGTGTGGTTATGAATTGGAGGTGCAATCCTTCTGATGTATAAACAAGTCAGAGAGGATCCAAAGATGACATCAAGAGAGTTTGCATCATACCATCAACAGAGTTACACTGGTGTTAAGTTGAACAGAAGGCGACTGTTCTGAGGCCACAGTGCAATAACCAGCGCTATTGTGTCTTCTCTTTGAAAACAAGGGGAGTTTTGACATGAGGCAAATCTTGGGAATGACTCATACTGACAAATACTGTATTACCAAGAACTCATTACACACAAATTAATGCACTGTGCCCAAAGGACACAGTTTGAACAGTAATCAGAAACAAATGTGAGGAAGCAATAGCCAAAAAATTACACAGTTAATTACACCAGATGCTGGTCTTCATGTGACAAAAATAAAATAAAAAAAATACTGCATAGTATTCACAACAAAGGATTTTTGGTAACACAAACACTGATTTAGGTAACAGTACTCAAATAAACACTCATATGTATGTACCCTGAGTATCTGGTCTCCTTCTTCTAAGCCCTCTTTAGCTGCAGGACTGTCCTCCAAAACTCCTGCCACAAAAATCCCCACATCGTTCCCTCCTGCTAATCGCAGTCCAACACTTTCTCCTTTCTTGAACTTGACCAGTTTCATACTCGGCCTGCGGGAGTTGACAACAAAATTAAACACAATTAATCACAGTATACCCATGCATGCCATTTAACATATAATGATAGTTTTTGTATGGTACACACCTGAGGATGCTGTCATCATGGGCAGCGCTGGGCACCGGAGCATCAGAGGGACTGACTGGGAGGTCTACATCAGGCTGACCAGGCTGTGCATAAACTGGCTTTGGTTCTGCCAAAAAAGACAAATAACTCATTGTTTCAAATAAATAACTTTCTAAAACAGTGTGACTGAAGCAAAATGTAAGTCTGAGTGTTTTTATCTTGACTTAGACTGTGCTTCTTTGTGAAGACTGACACAAATCCTTACCAAGGAACAACGAGATATACAAAAAAAGCCCTAATTATACAACTTATGAGCTTGTAGAAAGTACAAATCTTGACTAATAAACATCATTTCTGTACCAGGCAAAGGAGGTAACTGTTGGTCATCTCTGGAGCTGGCCTGGTCACTAGCCTGTGACAAAACCCCATCATCAGAGCTTTTGACTGGTGTAGAGATGGCCCCTGGTTTGGACAGGCGGTCCTCATCTCGACTCCTGTGGCTGAAATACACAAAAATAACCCATGACAATTTACTTTTGTGCTTTAAGTGTTATACAATGGAAATCAAAAGGCATAATAATTGTATTGTTCGTTCTTTCATAAAAAAAAAGGCCAGCTGCATTAACACACGGAATAAATAAAATGGCGATTGTGTAAAAAAAAAAATTAGTCTAGCGATTACAGCTATTTGTGCACAATATGGCCCATTCATTGTCACTAAACCAGAATCTTAAGCAGAAAATGAAAAGAAATATACTGAAGCAGTACATATTTTCCATCGACAAAACCATTTACTTTTGTAACCACACAGTGACCTCGGCAAAGAAAGCATTCTGACAGTTAGTATTTCGAGGTGAAAAAGAAAACCAAAATTAAAGTCTTCCAACATAAACTCTAGAGATGGGATGATTTTCAAGGTTCCTGTTTAACCTGGCTAAAATAAACAAGGGGAAATTGTAAGTGTGTGTGTGTGTGTGCTCGAGTGAGTGCATTTCTAATTGTTACGTTTAACGGAGTAGAAAGCTCTCTGCTGCTTAAAACAATGGTTGAATTCCAATTGTGTCACATGACTGCCTGCTGGCACTGAGCTTGAGCTGTATTCAAGAGCTTTTGTAAAAGAATGTGAAGGTGCAGGCTGTGCCACTAGCTCAGACTATAGACAGCTTCTCCCATGAATCTTTTGAAACTGAATACACTGCATTGTTTGTCCCACAAGGCCATACACTAAAACAACAGATGTACATTAAACATAGAGTGAAATGTACATAACCACTTGGTTTATTTATTCATACAACTTAAGTAATGCCTTTTAAAATACAATTCAATACAATAATGTTTTGTACAATATATAATACATTAATTACAATGCGAAATGACCTACAGCGTAAGACAGCTGCAGCCTGAGGATAAATAACCCAAGTGTAATGAGTGAGATGGTGTCATTGAGTGTGTAATGGATGACTGAGGACGAGTGAGAGAAAAGAAAAACAAAAGAAATGTATACTGTGTTCCCTGAGTCTGCTGTTTCTTTGCTGCAGAACAGTGCTAAAATAAAAAGGCTTCACACTTTTTGACAGGCCCCCAATTCCCACACTGGACAGTTCTTACACAGTGGCTACTGCCAGAGCAGATAAGCAGACACCAGAAAAACGCTAACTGAAAAAGTAGCATGAAATATGACTCTTCACAAACACTAATGTAACATTTAAATATATGGTGTAAATATTGTCATGGAGCAGTGTTAAAAAGACTAAAAGTAAAATCTTAAATAATAGCAGAAAATACAATATAACAAATCAAACACAATTACTCACACTAATGTCTCCATTATTTGGACCATGATGCTTACAATAAAGTTCCTCTATGAAGAAGCTATGCTCATTCTCACTGAGAGACACTTTGAATGAATAGCTTTTTTGACCTGATCTATTAGGAACAGAGCAGCGCCATGGACAAGGGAAAAAAATGTGTTGAAGCCAAGCAGCCAATCAGGTTAAACGAACCATCTGGCCTGGGGCAAAGCACTGTGGGAAGTATGTCAAATTCTTTTTTTTTCACTTCCTAAAGAAGCGGATAGTAAAACTTTCCCTTACATGACCGTCTAGAGTGAGCCATCAGTTAGCTCCTAAGAAATTAACCTGCTACAACTACTACCTGAAACAAACCATAATGATGAACAATTATGAACAGCAATGTTTTATTTCTGTGTACTATTATTATACAATGTTTATAATTGTGTACTAAAACATTGTTCTCACCTGACTTCTCTACTGTCCCATGCAATCCTTGATCAAAAATAAAATGTCTCTATCTGACAAAATCACACAAAGAAAATCTACTTTTTAATAGCAGGCATACTTTCTCTCTTTCCCCAGTGAGTGTCTCCAGTCACAGTCATGGCATGACACTGTTCCCAAAACAAGCCTGTCTCACTCCCCGTCCTGCCTTATCAGTAACTGTAACTGTTTTTGTTGTTTCCAGTAAGCTGACAAATGTCCAGTAAAAGCTGTGAGCAAAACAGCTTTTCATTTTATAAATTCCAGCTTAAGTCCTCCACACTTGTTCCAGACAATAAGGAAGGTCAAGGATGGGTTACAAAAATACAAAAAATAGTCTTGTGTTAATGTTATTGATCTCTTCTTCTATTCTCCTACAGGGCACAGCCTTATGGGAAAAGGGGACCTCAATAAAAGTGATAGTTTATGTCTTTACCTATTGATTTATGCATTAATGCTATAAGTTACTTAGTCAGCAGCCACTAACTTGTGGGTGTGAATGATGTATGAAGTGAAGCGCAGCGGGAGGATAGATGTATGTCTGTGGTAGGTGTGACAGTTGTGTCCCATCACCAGATTTGTAATCAGATACTCGTGTGTGTGCATTTCATTTACCTGCCATTGCTGATGGGTCGAGGTGAGTGGCGGAGATGGTCTGATGGCTCTGGAGAGCGAGATCGACCTCTCCCATGGGATCGATTGGAATGGTCTGACGTCAGTGAATGTATTTCTGAAATGTCTGGACATTTTAAAATAAAAAATATGCATTAGGATTTAAATAAATCACGCAATCAAATAAACATTCAAGGGCATGGACGATTTACACATAGAAAAATGCTTCACATTAGCTCACATACCATCTCTGTCAGAGTTATTTGCTGATGGGATGCTGTCATCTAGGTCAGGAATGTTGAGCAGTGTGGCTTTCTCGTCTCTCTGTACCACCATCTTCAGTTTACCTTTTGACCTCTCAATAAGTTTTTTGGCATCTATCAGTGATAGGTTCTCTGTAACTGTGCCATTAATCTGAAAGAGATATGACAACATTTATGATCAATGTTTATATTTATATAATCTTGTAATGACATTTTACTAAATTTGGTAAAATAAACTTAACACTGATTATTTAAGTACAATTCTGTAGCAGCTTCAAACATAAAGGTTTGCTGGACTCCGGACACTCTCTACCCATAACCCCAAGCCAAGCTCATGGCAACAGTAGAGGTTCATGGATGTTTTTACCTTCAGCACAACATCTCCTTCCTGGATGTTTCCATCCCTCGCTGCAAGGCTCTCAGGAGATATATCCTTCACAAAGATGTGGCTGGCCAACCGCAGTCCATATTCTGTTTTTAGAGGAAGGACAGTCAAATCTTAACTCAATCATGTCTTTTAATAATCACCAATGTTACATTTGGTGTACTGGAAACAATTTTATGTTTTTTGCATACACTTCACTTGAACAGTGAGTTGCTCACCTTCATTTTTGCGGGACTTGACAAGGGTGACCTTAGAGGGTCTGGGTGGAGCAGAAGAGGCCTGCGACCTGCGGTCAGAGCGCGGAGAGACGCTCCGTTCTCTTGAGGCACTATGGTCCCGTCTGCCAGCCCGTTCACGATCATGCCGCCTACCAGTGCCTGTACCTCCACTCGCCCCAGCATAGGCACTTGGACCACCACGCTGCTCATAGGCTTCTTCTTCATCAGTGTCCTCTTCATGCTCTGACATAGTCTCTCTGTCCCCTGCCCGAGAGACAGGGATTTGCACTTTCCTTTTTCTACGGATAGTCTTAGAAGAGAGTATTTTGAGTTAAAATACAAATATTTTTTTATTTATTAACACAGTAACAGTGTTTTCACAGTGAATATTTAGTGTAAAACATACTATCTTTGCATTTTTCCCACTCTTGCGAAGTTGCTGCACGGCATAGGCATGCTCAACATTGTCCATTGACACTGCATTGACCATTACCACACGATCATTTTCTCTGAAAAATGAAAAAAAAAATTGTATTGAATAAATTCATTATGCGACAAGATACTAGTCTTAACTAGAAAGACAGTGTATAACAAGGTAACAACATGATTGATGACGTACTGTAGCAGTCCTTCAGCAGGCCCTCCTTTTAACACATCAGATATCACAATGGAAGTCTCTCCACTCTGAAAATGAGGGTTGTCTCTTCCACCTGAGATGGCAATGCCAAACCCAAATCCAGGCGCCTGTACACACAAACAGCAAACTGCTTTACACTGCATAGGAGGAGTTGTACCTGTGTACCTATTTCGGCAAACATAGATGGATGAAGAGCTTGATTTTTAAAAGATATTTTAATATTGACTTTAACATTAGTTTTTCATTAGCATATACATTTAAGATGACAGTGCTGGTTTTAAGCTTTTATGGGAAAATATCAAACAGAGGTTTCCACTGTGATTTAGATAAACGTTTTGTTTTTGCCTGCTCGAAAGCATCACCAAGGGAGGCCATCATGTGATGTAATCTTATAACCACAACAACAGCAGAGAACTGCAAGGCTGAGAACTGTAAGCCACACAGGGCTGCTCCTACAGCCTCAATAAAGCCACTACTAATTAGATTACAACAAGCAGGCCAGTCTAGACAGGTGCTCTGCACAATCCCACAGCACAATGGCATCAACTAATCAGAGTTTACAACCTAACAGCAAACACCACAAAAAGACAGTGACTTAGATCCAAGATAAATCAGCTATTTTTCCCACAGAATCTACACCAATAAATGATCACGTCAATAATAATATCTTTAAGCTTGGATGGTTTATAACAATCTTAACAGTAGATATAGTTACATTAACTTAACAGATTGATCCACTTTTCCACTCATTCCTTGGGTTTCTTGAGTTTTATATGGAAAGCATGTCACCAACAGGAAGGAAATGAGAAGAAGTAGTAAGGAAGCTAGTGCTGATTTCGGAGTTCCTCAGCCTTGTTTCCTGCCATCTGGATTCTCTAACCATTGTTCCCGAGCCTCACATCCTGCTGCTGCAGCTGGCCGCTCAGAGACAAGAGACGGATCGGCAGAGAGCAGACAAGGAGGAAAGTGAAGACGCACTACAGCGCTGGTATGCCAAAGACAAGCTGGGCGGGAAAAGCACAATAGAGAGAAGAAAAGAGAGTGAATGAAATAGTTGTAAACACTTACCCTGTGAAGAGTCACAGTGTGCTGTTCCCATATTACAGTTTCCTCCATCGCTGCACTCTGCAACACAAGAGCAAAGCCAGGCGTTAACCAATGTCTCCAGTAAATCAATAGAGAAACAACTCGGGGTATCGTATCTATTAGGTGCTTTTAATTTTAACATATTTTCTGTTTGTGCTACCTTCCCTGTTAATTTGTAGTTTTCTACAGTTTGCTTTGATAACTTCTCTCAGACTCTGGAAGCAATTGTAACAGTTCTGTACCCAGAAGGTTATTTCAACTCCAATAAAATTATACAAAACATTTACATTTTGGAATTTCAATATTAGGCCATATTTAATTTCTAGATAATTTGCATTGTCTGTGTAGTCACAGCACTTTGGGATTGTGGGAAAGGACAGAAACAGCCTTAAAATAATGAATGACTAAAAGACAAGACTTCATTTGTAGCAGTCTGTTTAATGTGGAAATGCAGTCTTTTCATGTCCGAGTGCTTTAAGCAGACTTACAAAATGCCAGCATTGTATGCTCTGGGCGTCGTAGAGTCGCACAACAGTAGACTATAAAAGACAGTAGCATCAGTAAAGAGCCAGAAGAGAGTGACAGTGGTTTCAAAGATTGAGTGAACATTCCTACATTATTCCAGGCCAGGTCATTAGAGGGCAACGAAGCAAAGAAAGTATTAAGCTGCTCTTCTGACCTTCCACACAGGATTAGACTAATGCTAGCCAGGCGTTTTTACTATCACTCTGTTAATTCATTTAAGTCCAACACACTGTAGTCATTTCTTTTGATGATTTTATTCATAAACCCTGAGAGTCTATTGATATAAATATCCCAAAACAGGCGGTACTTCATTTCTGTCTTGAACTACATTTTAAGTGCTACATCCTCACTTTTAAATTACAGCTTTCCCCTGCTTTGCTCAAGCTGATGAGGCATCTCTGTCTGCCTGCAGGGAGTGACGCTACAGCTGTTTGTGGCAGACTGCTGAGACAGTCCCGAGGAACAGGGAGGAAACAACATAAACACTACACGTGTGACACAGTATTCATTTACCACTCGCTCCATAATCAGCCTTTTCAAATAATACACTATGTCAGCTGTACATGTTTTCAACACAATAATCTGCCTCCTCACCCGTTTATCATCCCCAAAGCCCTAAACCGACTCAACTATCATCTTCAGCATCATTGTGGTCATTACTGTCAGCACCTTTTCCTGCTGTAAGTAAACAGTCAATTGGAGGTTTACACTGTGATAGTGCAGATGATGAGACAGCAGCACACCTTGATGACAAAATAGGGACAAGGCAGCAACATTTTAATACATTTTATGTTGCACACAAATATGTTATGTGTAAATGTAAGTGTTGAGATAATACTTGATTAAATAGACAAAAATGAGCTCTTCTTTCTGTAACACCTCATAAACTTTTGTAATTATTTATTTAAAAAAACATTTTAAGCATATTATAAGAATTTTAGAAAAAAATACTAGAACTAAAATACTTAAAACAACTCCCGAAATATTTAAATGACTTGTTGGAAGAATAACACAAACTCTATGTCATTGTTGCCAACAGACCATGATTACATTGCAACAAGTGGCAATAAAAAGAAGGCAGTCATTAACTAACTCATTCATTCATTTATTCTCCCCAGCGAACCTTCAAACCTCCAAGTTTATTTTAATGCATTTATTGCAATGCATTTATTTTATGGAAAACACTAAGCAGCCCAAGAGAGCAATGTTACAATGTAAACCTACTGTACGTTAATCATACTATTGCATTGTTTGCAAATAAAATTGCACTTTCAAAGATCCACAATCTGTGTATAATTGTATTAATACCATATAGTTTACTAGACCATTTAAACAGTCATTTCACTATTTAGATCAGTGTTAGCCAGAGGCAGATGCTCATGTACAGTATGTGGCTGGTAGAAAGACATGGACCAGAAGATGATGAGACAATTAGCTGAAAAAACTTGCATTAAGCTTCAAGGCAAGGTCTTGAGACGATAATCCAAGTTGCACTTCAGAATAATAATCAAGGTTGTTCATGAGTGATTGCCGTTTTTCCTTCATTTGTCTGCATATGATGACAATGAACCTCCAGCACACTCAGTTAACCCTCTGACCCTAATTTCCATGGCAGCTCTGTGTGGATGTTATTTATGTCCGTAATTGGCGGACAGGGCTTGGAGGTTCCCCCTCTCCATCCCTGCTTGCTCCCCCCCTTACGTCTGCCCCTACGACTCCCACAGTAACACTGCTATTGTGAGAAGAGTCCTGACCCATTTAACTGCAGCTCCCCCTGACATTCCCAAACACATCATTCCTCTCCACCGTTTTGTGATATATCCATCCATCCGTTCATCCGTCCAACAGTCGAGCAGAAACAACAGCGTGCCGGGCTTGTGTGAATGGGCGGGGGGCTGCAGGTAGGTGGCCTTGTCCTTGAACTGTGGGGTCAGCTGATGTACAGTAAAAGGGGGAAGGCCGTGAGAGCCCCATAATGCACACAGCAGCCAGGGACAGTCCACAGTTAACGGCCAGTATCAAGCTCTGTTTCCTTTTTTTTTTTTTTTTAAATTGTATGAGAACACACAGTTAAAAGTGAGCATGTTTATCACAGTAATTAATAATCAGATCAATAGAAAGTTTGGCTCTCAGTCTCACAAAGAGGATCCAAGGTCCTATGAATGTGAAAGATTTAAATAAAATTGTATGTCTATACTAGTTTTACATTGAATGTCATAAATGCACAGCGGACCATGGGCTTCAACATGAGGGAGGTCTTATGGAGGGAGTGTGAGCCGTTGGGCGTAGGTCTGTTAGTAGCGGTCAGAGGACAGAGGTCAGGTGAATGAGTCAGAAGAAAAACAGCAATATGACAAAGAGTTTCAGCAACAATCCTTTACAGCCTTCGAAGTTATAAAGACAAACTTCAAAATAGCATCCATTTTTAATTCTGTTTGACCATTTCCAGCAAAAAAAATGCTCATGTAAAATAAAAAATATATATTTAGTGCTTACAAATGACAAACTGCAATGTCTGAATATTAAAAGTACTTTATGACAAACAGGCAGTGATTAGGCTGATTAGAGAGAAAAGAGACAGTCGATCTCTCTATGGGAATATTTAGACTCGCAGGAGGATAGCCTTCTCCTAGATGAAATTAGGACTTTAATTAATGGAGCTATATGAGGAAATTGAGTCTGGCTGATTGAGTGGAATATAAACAGAGCATGTTGTGAATAAAAACTTGACAGTTAACACTATGAAAAAATGGAAATGGAGACACTCCATGTCATCTTTAATAGCAGTATCTTAAAGCCAAGTGGTTGTAGTGGTTTAGTAACTGAACCTGGTTATCTGGTGTTATTTTGTGCCAGGAACATTTTAGATAAAGCAAAAGCAATGTTTACAGAGCCTTTAGCCAAAGTCAACACACAGAAGTGTCTCTGATTTTTGGAGGTAAAAACTAAGAAAATAGAGGCAGGAACAAAGGATAAGAGTTATCTCTGAAGTCACAGAGTTGTGTAAAACAATGGTGCGCTTGATGTTGCTCACTGTGACGGCAGCCTGGTGTATTTATACGTCCATATTAGTCAGGCTTGAGCTCTGGCCAGCACAGCAAGGCCCAGGGCTGGAAAACAAAAGAGCAGCCATCGAAATACACACATGTGTACTTGTCCAGCACACGGGCACACACACACGGCTATGATCTAACACTACAGGGCCTCTTTGTTCATTCTGCAGCCAGCCTGGTCCTGCCAGGCCCACCATAACACAGTCTACAACAGAAAACAACCGCTCACTACAGGCCAAAATCTACTCCGGGCGTCATATTAATTACATTCACACAGAAACTCTACATTCCCTGCAGATTTGCATGTGCACAGAGCCATAAAGATCATGTGGGCATCAGGTATCTGCCAATATTTGATTAACTATGTTCTCCACAAGTCACCAGACAGTTTAGATATATTTATCAGACAGGAAATCTGAAAATGGGACATTTTTAAACAGGTGAAGGACAAAGAAAGATGACCACATGCAAAATTTACTGACTAGAATTTGCCCATTGTGTGTCACACCCAGATATGACTTGTAATCAGAAACATAACGTAACATAAGTGACACATTAATATGTGCTGATAAGTGTTTGTGATCACAATAGCAAACATCTATAGTAAAAACTGCTGGTCCTTTGACTATGGGCAGGACACAGGTGACAATGAGAACATTTGGTGAATTATGAGCTGAAGACAATAAGGCCTTCTCAGTGTTTCATGACTTTTTGTAGCCCATGTAGTCCATTACTTACTGCAGACTTCATCTAGCCTGCTTTTATCCACAGGAATGTTTCATAAAGTGGGAGTATCAAAGAGGATCAAATGCTGCTTTTGCCAAAATGTGGGAAATAAAGGCCAGTAATGTGGATAAATGTCAGTATTTATGTTCTGTCACTGTGAATAAAGTCATTATTAACACCAGGTGACTATTGGGAAGGCTGAAATCATTATTCTATGTCTAGATGACGGTGAGGATAAGGCACAAGCCTCACAGAGCTTTGGGCCAGTGGACCTGCTCACTTCTGATAACTCGAAGCAGGATGTAAGCAAGAGCAGCCACGACACCCACAGGAAAACACTCCACTTCCTGTTTGCAGGAAATTGTGGAGGGATTTCTGTAGAAGTCTAAGCAGTCTGTTGAAAATGATCTCATCTTAAGGCCCTAAAGAAAACATCAGACTTTTCAGGTCTTAATAAAATCTGGTCAAAGCCAAATAGTCCTGTTTGACTGTATGACTAGCTTGAATACACCATGTCTGTCTGTTGTCATAGTTAATATATTCATGTCACTCATAAACATCAGTGACAACAAAGACAAAGACAAAATCAATTACAATGCATATAAGGGTCTGATCTCTTTTTTGTCTGTCTGCCTTGCTGCACAAGCAAAGTGGACCAGAGCAGAAGTTATTTCAACTGCAATACTGAATTAATGGATGTTTTCAAAAAATGGTGAACCTGCTTAACCTCAATTTGACAACATTCAGAAAGACTAGCAAGTGTAGCACATAGACCAAAAGATGGTTTTCTAAATGCTACAATGAAGACGATGTAAACTGTACTGACCAAGCAATTTGTTGACAATGTGTAGTCGAACTGCAAAATATATTGAAACTTTATAATTGCAATATGAACATGAACAATTACGTGGTCGACCTGCATTCAGGTTATGGTATTACACGTGCCACATTTCACACCCTGCATGTCAAAGTAACTGGTCAATCATTGCTTCGAATGTGGTGCAAAGTAGTTATTGACAGCTCTGCAAACAGTGGAGTGTAAATGAATGTGCAGTGTGGGGTCCATGGAACTATGTGATTTATTTAGACCATATCCAAGAGGGAAGTACTGTGTACATTTACTAGGTTGCCAACAGAAACTCTGCTGTCACTTTAAGAATTTAAAATTCAGTGGAAGCCTTTTAGTGCAGGTTGGGACTGTGATGGAGACTGTGTGTTTGTGTGGATACATGGGGCAAGTGGCCCACAGGCAGATGACGATGATGATGAAGCAGAGCCTCAGTCAGCAGTGATGCAGCGTTGTGCTGACATGCTCAAATGTGTTTGAGTTAATTAGTCTCAAGCAGCAGCTCTGTGCTGAATATAGCTCTCTGAAAGCACCTCTATCAGAAAGATATAAACACACACCTCAGTGCAATCTATCTCAGAGTCAGCACCAGAATAGTGAGGGTAGGAATAAAATACAAAACCTATAATCCTGGCTTTTGGATTAAAACGTTAATCTGAGGCTCGCTTCCCTCTGAAGTCGTCTGCTGCTGTATCATGAAAGCAGACTCAACTAGATCAAGGATGAAAAAGTGTTATCTCAGCAATCATTGTTTCAATAATGGCCTTATATAGAAAAGGCCCAGACAACACAGTTGAGTTTAAAACTGTGTAGCCCACAGATTTTATGCACAGGCATTGATATGCACTGGCCCAGACACACAGCTAGACTAGCATCACTGGCCTAGCATATCCAGCAGCAAAGTCATCCCAGCTCAACCAAAATAATTGTTCTCAGCCCAGAGCAATACAGCAGTGTTGAGGTCAAAGGGGAGAACTTCTGGAGCTGTCAGGCTTTCCTCATACAGACTCACATCATCAGTTTAAGCTTCAGTTACACATGAGCTTCACATTAGTTTTATTCGTATTTTTCTTTTACTACTTTTGGCAAGGCAGTTCTGATTCAAATATACACATGGCTCAAAAACACACACCCACTTTCTTCTGCTTTGTTTTTGTCTTGGATACGAAATACAGGCCAAGAGAGGAGAACGATAAGCAGACACAGCACTTGAAACTTCAGCTGCGGCCAATCAGAGTTTTCCCCACTATCACAATACCCACAGGCCCCTCCCACCTCTCACACACACACACTCAGCAGGAATGTGGCTGATAAGGACACAAGCCCCGCCTCTTTTACAATGACCGTTTCTCATTCCAAAGTGTTTCCCTCACCTTTTCCTGTCCTTGTTCGGTGGCGTTTTCCCATTGTAGGAAGATATGAACTCATTTAAAAAGCCCATGACCCATGACAATATCAACATGTAAATATGGGTATTGTCTGGGTAAGGGTTGATTTTGTTTTAGTTTTGTCTTAAATGTCACCTTTATTGACATTTAAGTACATTTTTCTCATGTACTTTTTTCAGTCATATAAAGCTCAAAGTTGGTGTGTGTTGGGGCATTTTCTCCTGAAGACCGCCTATAATGACTCACAGTGACTTGTTTTCAGATTTTGTGAGGTAAAAACATAAATTACTATTACTATTAGCCCAGACTAAATTGTTCCATTTGCTCTTTGTAAATAACAAAAGGAAAGCATTTTTTGTCAGAGGAAAGGAAACATTTTACAACATTGTAGTGCATTTCAAAACTAGTAAGTTGCAACAAAACATGAAAAAATGTAGATCTGAGAAACACTGAACACTGAAGTCTGCACTATCCACATAACACTGAGGAAAACTATAATTACTTAGCCTCAGGACAAGTCTGGTGACAGGAGTCTGCTGCAACACATCATGAGCTGAACTTTAATGTTTGCAAGATAACTTTGGGTCCGCCCGTTGTATTTTACAGCAACAACAGCACATAAGAATGATCTAGTTGCACAATATCCATGAAGCTATGCGACTGCGAGCCACAACTCAGTGTCACATGGTGCCATAAAGCATCAGGCCAAGCCCACTCAACGGCATTCCCAAGCCTTCTGAGAACTTTGCTACAATAGGCATGTTGTGGGGCAGAATCTATAGTGAATTAATGAGTTACTGTTGGAGCGGCCATTTTCCCAGCACTTAACCAGCAACATAATTACCATTCCCAAAGAGATGAGCGCTGGGGAGGGGGTGTGGGCATTGTTTAACGGGTTGCGCATGCACAGAAACATAAAACATAAATGACTTCAAATGACAACTACAAAGAACTCTTCGACTGGCCTGCTGCAGATAAAGCTTACGTCCTCTGATGCACAAAATGAACTAATTACAATGGAGGGAAGATGGGCTGGAGCAAATTGGTAATGAAGCCTTATCACTGGGTTATTTGCTGGTTCAAAAACATTACTGCGGCCTTTCAGCGTCGGGGGAATTTTGTTGATTGTGGGATTTAGGGATTTATATCATGATTCAACAGGAAAAATGACATTGTATTAAATAGTGTACACAGTAAAGCTTTAGTAGAAACAGAATGCCATTTCAGGAAACATAATCTAAATATAGATGATGTTTAGGGCAAAGGGGGGCATATGGCACAAATTTACACACACAATAACACAATAAAAGTCTGAGGGTTGAATAACAACATGTGGAGATATACAGATGCATCAGCTGGTTGATCATATAGATAACAATCTGATGGTCACTGTTTTTTAGTCTTTAGTGTAAGGTTTCAGTTTGAACAGTCTAATGACGCAGACAAGCAATTATATTTACACAAGAAAATTGTACTTGTATATGGTTATGTTTTTGTCACTGAAGAAAACCTGTAAATCTGTGATGGGCATAGGGGCTAGACACAACCAGGGCTACCATTACCACTAGTTTATTAAATACAAACATTACAGGAAGCACACAGTGCAGGGGCTAAAAGCATGTTAAAGGGCACATAGCTATCAGTATATTCTCAAACAGTGTGCGTCACTAAAAGATTAGGAAGGACTGATTTAAAATTCTGGAAATGATAAGCCCCTCGAGATAATCATTGCATATATGTACATGCTCTGTTTTGAAGAGAGAACGGAAAAGCCAACATGGTGGAAGATGCAAATGAACAAACAGCTGAGTGCGGTGAATGTGTAAAGGCATGTAGGGCAACAAGCCTTGGGTCGAATCTGTTCCAGCCTCTTTCTCTCTTTCCCTCTCACCAGCTGAGCCACGGCTGCCACATGCACTCCGTCCTGTAGCCCCCGCCCCTTGCCTCACTGTGCACTCTCACAAAACGCCCTGTGTCAAATCCCTTATGCCTGGAGTGGGACTGATAAATCCTGTGGAGACCTGCACCGCCCGGCCACCGCGCTGGTGAGGAGGCATTAGCTTCACTGTGTCTGGTGTTTGATGTCTGCAAAGACTAGAGCTCTATGGTTAATGGTGATATTATAGCATTCGACAACGGAGTACATGAAGCAGTAACCAAAGACCAGCCCCTATGCAAAGATTATACCTCCACAATGTTGCATTTTCATGATAAAAACACTGGTATTGAATGGTGGATACTGAATTTGATGCCTGCTGTGGGAATGATTCTGTAGCTACAAAACTGAGGAGGTCAAGAGATGATGGTAACATGAAACTAGAACTTTCTTAGTTCTTAACAGATTTTGGTTAATGGACATATAAAACTAATCAAAACAGTCAACCATAAAGCCAATTTCTTCACCCCGAAAACAGCAATATTGTAGTCTTACTTTTTCATTTTCAAAACTTTTACTAGAGAAACTGAATATTCTGTCATCCACAAAACATGTTATGTTAAATAAATTGCCAAAACTAAAATAACCTGCAGTGTTTTGTCCAGCTGAAGATGTATTTCAAAATGAAATAGTATCAGACATAGCCTTAGCTGGCTCCAGGTCTGCAGCTCACAGCTCCTCCCACAGCAGACTGAGGAGTTTGAGACAGACTGGGCAGACCACAGCTTTGGTCCAGGTGGTTTGAATTCTGCTGCTCCACTCTGGGCCAGAGGACATCTAGCAACTTCGAATTGAAAACATTTACCTCTTGACTTGAAAACTGACCATTTCAAACAGTCACAAAGGTACATAATGTGACATTATACAACCGATTTTGTTGTATAATTTATGGAAAAACTTAACAGATTTCATAGCCACACCCATGTTATTGCAGAAAAGTCAACATAGAAAACCAATGGGCCGTGGCAAGTAGTGTGTTGATCCAGTCAAAGACAAGAAGGTCTCATGTTGTTACAGTAAAGCAAATAACTGCCACACAATCTGTTACCAAATCCAGACCACATTAAGCTAAATTACATTAGTGGATTGTTTTGCAGAACTACTGCTAGTATCTGCTCCACCCTGTTCCTGCATGTGATTAAATGGAAGCAGACATTTATGTGCTGTATAAAACACTTTCTAAAATGGAAGTGTTGGACTTTTAATGCTATAATTATAGGTCAGTGAGGCAGTGTTTTTTAAGGTCTGCCATGTGACTCTGATTATAGCCAGTGCATCTGTCCCTCCCACTCACCTCTCCAATATCCCCTCCTCACATTTGAAGCATTTCTTCTGTCTGTCTGCTCCACCTGCCTCCTGCTGGGAGTTATCTGCCCTAGATTGCCCTCAGAAGATGAAAGGATAAGCTAAGATTAGGTCAGACATCTTTGAAAACTGCTGTGATTCAGAGATCTTTGTCTATAAGAAAAAAGCACAGCTGCTTTCTGTCAATAATTTAAGACACTGGCAGAAACTTTCTCTAAAAACAGATACAGACCATTTTTAAACATACAGTCAGCCTATATGCAGAGATCTTGGTTCTGATTGGCTAAAAGGAGATGGGATACAAGCACAGGTATTATTCCTTGCAAAGCAGGCCTAGTTACGTTACTATTACTGACTGAACATTTCTTAAACAGAGACATGTTTGAATATAGAGCTATTTAACATGTACTGTATCAAATAACATCATTTACATTACCTTTAAATACAATGTCCCAGCTTTATTACTGTACACTATGTGTCTGTTTATGTCCAACATCAATAACACTGTGGATCTGTCGCAGTAAAATCAGACCCAGGTCACAAATAGAGAACAAACAAGTCAAAAAAAGTAGAGTTGAACTAACTGGCCCTGGCTGCTGTCTCCCAAAATGGGCAGTTGGCAGCCGTCCTGTCTTATACAGGCTGACAGCATACACCTGCTCTCCTCAGGGCTCACGGGACGCTCAATCAAAGGTTACCATCAAAGATCCTACTGTTTGTTTGAGGAGGCTGCTGTGCTCCAGATAGAGGCAGTCCAGGAACTATGTATCCAGTGGTTTTCCAACTAAAACTAAAAATCAAGAATCACATTTCAGGCAAGTAACTTGTTGTTGTGTTATCAATGTTTAGCTGTATCTTGCTGTGGTACTAATCAACAAAGAAGAAGATGGTGGCTCTAACCCAAAGTGGGAATCGCAAAGTGAGCATAAAACTCACCAAGTTAGAATTTATTCCAAAAGTCCTGCAAAATGTGATTATTCAAAACAGTAATAAAATCTATTTACAATCTCCCTGACAATCAAGCCCACTCACTGGCATGTGATGTTCATAAATGACAGTAAAAATCCTTTTCTTCATGCAGTTGCAACATTGTTTTGATTTTTCTGTAAGCGTAATGAAAAGTGGATGAACATAAAATGAATCACTTTGACACCGTGCTACTACACTCTGGTTCTGTTTTTAACAAGCTAAATCATCTCTGATGCTTGAAAAGGACGGCAGCCACTAGGACTCCTCTCTGCGGCACTTGATCCTAATTACATTTCCCTCCTTCACTGATGTAAATGGAGATGCGTAATCATCAAAGCAAAACAGGCTGTTCTTGGCCTGCTGTGCAACACTAATTAATACAACCTTCTCCTCGCTCATGCATTTCCATTCATTTCACTTTGTCTTGTCAAAACATGAGCCTGCTGATGCACTAAATTACGCTCCACTTTGTGCTGCATTCATGAAAATAAGCAGATCTGGCCGTAGGCTTCACAGAGAACTAAGGCCAGCTGTTGTTGGAGCGTGTGTCCACTTTATTGACTGCACTGCCCAAAAAGAAGAAGCAAAACTATTTATTTGAAATCACTAAGAAATCAAATATGTCCTTTGGGAAAAACTGGTCTTTCATCAATTGAGCCCTTTTAAAAACAGAGCTATTTTTAAAGTTTCTAATCTTATCACTTCTGATGGCGGACCCTTCCCCTGATAAAAGCTCACATCACAGTTGTAAGCCGTTGTAAGACAGTAAGTATATTTAAAATAACCGGATCTGTCTGTCTCACGCAGCTCGGTAACATCCCCAGCTGTTCAGGACATTAAGACCAGGCATGTTGGAGCGGCCTGGGTGTGATTCTGGGGTCTGCAACAGGAGGCGTTGGGAAAGCATCGAGGATATCCTTCCTTTCTTCCATTCTGGCAGAGCAGGAAACGTGGCACCAGCCAATAAAGCTTGATATGTTCATAAAAAACAGTAATTAAGCCAGCAGCCCTAGAAACTGTCATTATGTAATCTTGTGCTATCATGACAGGCTAAGTGACAAGTCCAGGTTACGTCTTTCTGGGATGAGCCAAGTCTTCCTCTGCACTTGTTTTTTTTTTTTAAAAAAGGTTACACTTACAATCATAATATGTTATACGTTCACCATATAAGTCTTACAACTGAGAGCTGACAGGTCTAGAGTTAATTTGAGAAGCTGTCTTGGCCCAAAACATTACAATAGCTTCGACTAACCACATTCATCTTTTGATTTCTGGAGGCTGTTGGAAAAGATGGAAAAGATAGATGGCTTATATAAAACTGTATAAAGTTAAACAGTATTAAACATAACCCTGTCTAACCCAAGATGTGTGCCACATGTGAACGGGCATCTGAGGACAATGTCCAAGGTCAGATATTCAACACACTGTCTGGATTGTCTTTGAGTGTGATTCATAGTGGAATGAGCGCTGATTTTAGCTCATCCGGGAGTTAAAAACAATGGAGAGTAAGGTGGACCTTTAGGAAAAAACAAAACACTGAGTTCCTATCGCCTGAATAGGTCTCATTTCATTAAAATTGTAGTGGTATTTGTATAATGTAAATCACCTCTGGCCTAAGCCCAAAAACAAACAGCGTATAGTACTATGGTCAGTGTCGAGGTGTGACAGAGGCTTGTACAGTACAGCATAACGTCACCAGCTGACATAATGAAGCTGGTTTCGTCGAACAGGAACAACCGCTCAGACCTGAATATATCCAGCTCTGTTAAACAAACACAGCACATTCCTCACTTGTCAAACCGAAGAAATTCTTCATTCAAAAGTAAACTATCAAACGCAGGATGTAAAAAATATGTAGGTCTAATATGGGCCAGTTGAAACACCAATACAACCACCATCTGCTCTTCGGTTGTATTACACTATAGTTTCACTGCCTAAATGACTAATGTATTAGTCACAAGGTGCAAGTGATGAGACATCGGACAGGTCACCAACGGATGGGTAACTGATCAAAGGTGTATACATACCAGAACTTCTTTACAAAACAGATTAAATTATAAAATAATAAGAGTATGGTCTGATGCCTGATACAAAAACCTGGCAGTGTACAGTATGGTCCGGGGGAATTGGCGGGAAGGCAAACACCTGATAAATTACTTGCAGTGATAAAAGCATTTAGTTAATAACTACAAAAAGCAATGTTATTTCTTTGTGCAAGAGATATATGTGTTTGGATACAAAATTACAGTCTAGTGATAACACCATTTACCACAAAAGTTTTCAAGTCCAATTATTTAAGTATATTGTGGCCCAATGTAAGCATATTATTTACTACAGTAGTAGAGAAATGTACAGTATATTCATTTACACATTTTGGTATTGGAATATCCTGTATCAAATTGTTGTTAGCTGTTTGAAGCTACAATGAACTTAGCAAATTTTTGCTTTGATATCAACAGGTAGCTGATAGTGTGAGCCCACTCATCATTAATCAGTGACTTTATCAAAAGTCAGAAATATTCAAATGATGGTGAACCTGGAGCAGCACAAACAGCATGGCTGGCTCTAGGCTAAGTTACTGGGTGTAGATTTCAAAATATCCCCACAGCTACACACTGGGGCACACAAACACACACAACTCCCATTCACACTGGCCTAACTCGAAGTTCTATGGCCAAGATGCAGAGTAATGCCCCCTTCATCCTGTTTTGTCCCATTTTAGCGTCTCAGCTGCTCCTCCACAGGAGCTAACTCAAGGCAGTAGAGGTTCACACGAAAACGACAACACTTGCACTTGAAATATACTCGGACAGGTACCCACCTTATTGGAGGCTTTGGAGGACATTTTACACTCCAATTCCGCTTCGGTGACAGGTTAAAAGTTATTGCTGTTTCTCTTTTGGTAAGAACTTGCGGTATTTCCTTTTCCAAATGAATTTTCGCCCAGCTGCCGCCGCGCCGGGCTACGCTGTTATTTTATTTGATCCAGGACGACGGGAAACATGTCACGAAAAGCGGCGAGAAAAGTCCAAAGTTCATTATCTTATCTTCGTCGATGGAAACGCTAGGGTTAGTCCAGTTTATTACCGACTGATGAAAGAAACTCGAGCCTCAAAATATTCAGGTTTAAGCCCACCTTAAGTTAGGGTTTCCTCGCTAACCTCTGGATGAAAAGTTAGGAAGAGTAGGCATCACTAGGACGGTACACAGCAATGGCAGGCTGCTCCCTGCTCCGTGAGCCGCGGCCGTGGCGAGGCTGTCCGGGCTGTACCATTTCACTAATATAGGGGTGGACGATCACATATAAACCGGGACTTTGCATTTTAAACGTGATAGTGATGGTGATTCTGAACCAAACACATATACACACAATGTTAATGTCATAAAACGATGCATAATTGTAGGTATAATTGTATTTCTATCTTTAGCTCTTTGTGGCTAAAAAGCCAAAACCCCTATACTCCAGCAAAATAAACGGTCCGGGATACAATAAGGAGAAGCGACGCTGCTATCCCTGCAGATGCTGAATGCTCACTTTCACTGTGATATTTTGTTATGTTAGAGTGCTTTGGTAAATTTAGAAATCCTTTAAATCTCACGTTAGAGAAATAAATGAAAAAAAAGATCACTGTTTTTTGTTTCTAAGCATTTGACTTGATGTTTCTTAGGATGTAAAATCTGTTAAGTGCTCTAAGAGAGGCTGTAAACTCCTCCAAAAATCCCCCCAACAAACAAACAAAGGCTTTTTTGGGAGAGTGTCTGTGGTAGATAAGTCACCTCACAGGAAACCACAAATACCACACACTTCAGTTCCTATGACTTTCTAAACTAGACCCCACCCACAGGATACAACAATCTTTGCTTGTATTGTTCTGTTCACTTCCAAAAAATTAGTTCTGTAGGCGTCAAAGAAGCAGAAGTTTGAACTGTCAGTGACATCCCTGTAAACTTCACCAAATGAACACACCCAGCTGCAAAGAAGCTGCAATTACATTCCTAAAATAATCCCCCAAATAATCACTTCCTTTGTATCTTTCTTGCTCAACTTCAGAGCAACAGTGGGGCTTGGCTGTGTCTAGGTGGTCTAAGGGGATAAATCCCATCAGGCAAAAGTCCCACGAGGGTGGAATAGCGCCTATTTGAAGAATCAGAAATGTCTTGAGGGTTGCAAGAGGGAATGACCTCCACATAGGACAGGTCAACACAAATATGGATTAGGAAAGAACAACAACATTACAACCATGGTAAACACTGATTCATATGGATTTCCATTGTTTAACAGGCATATCTATTTACAACATCCATTCAACTTTTCCACCTCAGAATTACCAAGAACGAAAGACAAACATAGTACACACAGCCCTAGATACATACTAATATGGATGCAAGTCGCTCACTCCTTCTGAAGCTCCTCAGACGCCTCTCAGGATCGAACAGGGCGGACAGCAGGATGTTCAACATGGTCTAACGACACTTTCAAAAATAAAAATACAAAGATTTGTGGCTGTAAAACATATACCGTAGCCTTTGCTCTGCTACAAGCCTTTCACTGCGGTCCACACCTGTGATGGTACAACTGACAGAGAAGAGCACAACATTAGTGACACTCCAGTGTGATCAAAGCCATCTTTGTCTCATATGCTTGCATGCTGTAGCCCCCCTCACTCTTGTATGCACACATAAAGAGGCACAGCTTGGCGGGGCAGTAGGAAGCTTCAAAGCTCAGGTGCTCTCATGGAAGAGCAGGCACATGGAAACAAAGGCAAACATGCAAGGCCACATTTGGATGCAGCACATCACAGGGTTCATTCAACCCGGCCTCTCCAGCGGCAAAATGACTAATGTAGAGTGAAACAGCATAATGTGGGCACCCTAAAAATGTAACGCTGGCTATTGATGCACATAAAGATGTTCATGACAGCAAAAAGATACATGTTCGAAGGTTCAGTTGTTTGTCTGTCTTCATCTGTCCTGCATTAAAGTGTCTCTGGGAGATTCCGGGATCCCTCCATTGCCCTGTTGCACCCTGTGGCCTGTAGGTCCAGAAGAGGCCCCTTTGTTTCTATACACTAATAGGAAACGTCTGGGAGCACAGGTTCAAACTTCATCAATCTATGTCATTTATAGTTGATGATGGAAGCCTTTCTCGGGTTTTGGGGGGAAAAATTATTTTAATAATATTATAACCTGGACCAATTCACTATAGAAACCATGAGAACTACTGAGTGAATAATAATCTGCTCAGCGAAAGCCAGTAAGCATTGTGGTGTAACTGGCTAATGATAACCATATACACATGTCAGACTTAAGAGGCCAACTGTTTGTGACCAGATTAGTATTACATTACAGGATTAGGATGTATCTCTCAAATTCACTCTGAGCTTTCAGGACAATGCTCAAGCTTTTGTGATGGCTTCAGACATAACATACTGTATGCAACAGGAATCTCACCAAACATTCACACGAAAAGAGGTTCTGAGAGTTTTTCCAAGATCAAAAAAGAGTTTTACTAAATGTACAACAGGTCGGCACAATTATCTTTATATAACAGGTCAAGCTGTCAACTGTTTCCTGTCATGCAGTTCGAATTCATAAATCACACTTTTCCACAGGAGCTCACCAGTTCTAGTATTGTGCAGGTGTACTGACTAAAGGAAAGGAAATGGCATTACCTTTTTCTTATTAGGCATGCACAGTCAATAGGCATGAATCAGCATTTCTTCAAAAAGTGTTTATCCATTTTGCTTTTCTTATTCTGTAGAAACCACAAGATAAATTAGCCACGTAAGAATAATGTGCTTTTATATCAGAAGGGACACTAAGTAAGTGGAAAAAAAACTTTTACTGAGCTAAATTCAGTGTGGTGGATCTCCACTCTCTCATACTGAATTAGGCTTCTTTTCAGGATACATTTATCCCCAAAGACTGTCTGTGATCAACCAACCAAAAACCTCTCTCTGCTCCCCTTTACTAAATTTACTCTTTTTGGGACACAAAGAGAGCTGTGCCGTTTATAGCTCTTACAGTGAGACTTCTGCAGTGAACTTGACTGAACTTAACTTGGATGCATTGCCTCGTGTAACCCACTAGCCAAAATAGTGCACCTACTGAAATTCCACAACTTTCTACTTTCACTTTAAATACTAAAAACCTTCAGATGTTGAGATTTTCCCGATGCCTTTTGTTAAAGCAGAGTTTGCCTCATTCAATAAAAATACATATCTGGTGAAAACAGTGTATAATTTTAATCCATTGTTTGCAACATAATGAGACAATAAAGTAAAAAATAAAAACACTAATCCCAAGGCATGTAATGGAATTCACTGTGTTTATGCCTGTGTGTTGCCAGTAAATGCCTCACTGAAAACAATTCAACCTTTTCCCTTCATTGTTGTCATATTCCGATACAATGCTAATGTAACTTCAAGAGACATTTTGTTACTGGCTGGCAGTATTTGCTTATGAAGACAAATTTACCCATGTTTTAACAATGTGTCTGTTCGTTTTGTCCTTCAACCCACTGCATAAACCAAAATCAGGACACACTGTTCCCCAGTTATCTTTCTGACTCAAAGGCTACAAATTAGTCTCCAGCCTAATCATGTTTTTAAAATGATAAATATTCAAGCCGGGCTGAATGATAAAAAGATTAAGCTTGCCTGCAGAAATAAGACGCAGACACAAACGAAACTCTGTGTGGCTCAAATGCAAAATGCATACACCTATAACAAATGTCTTGTTATACGTGTGTTAAATAACATGCACCCAGTCTGCACCTGCATGTTATGTTTACCACCCAAAAAGCTGAACTTGGTGACGAGCGGTTGCAAGAAATGATTATGCTGACATGTTACAAAATGGGACATAACTAATTTCACAATCTGGGAAAAATTGCTTGTAAGTGCCAATGTTATGTGTGAACAGATGGGACAGTTCAGCGTATATTAAAAAAAGAATGGACCATCAGAACACCAATATAGTCAGAATGAAGGCAAAAAGAAAAAAAAAAAAGTAGGGAGGTTTGTATGTAACACTGCACAAAGTGGGTCACCACTGTCAAGATCAAACAAAGTAAACAATTATTTTTTTTTAAAACTAATTTTGTAAAAGTTATATTTCATAAATTTTATTATCACTCATTTTTACTGTAGCTTAGAGCAAGACCCAAAATGATGCACTGATGCTTCTTATGTTTATGTGTTGCCCTGGAGTTGAGTGAAACATCAAGCCGTTATTTAAAACAATTTATTTAGAGTAGACGTGCCTTTGACTTTTGTTCATGTGCTAATGTGTCTGCTGTTCTGACCTGTTTGTGTAAATGGTCAACTATCTTCTGTTAATAAATCGACTAAAGCTACTGCACAAGAGCTGCCCCAACTCAGATGAGAGTCAGACTTATGTACTGGTCAGTACAACAGCTGTGACTCAAGTTACAGCGCTGACAGCGAGCGGCGGGCATTAAAGTGCCATTTGACACATTCTGTAAGTGGCATGTAATTGAATTTCAAGCAAGAGTTGAGATTTACAAGTCTAATACAGGGAGCAACTGCACATTTCAGACTGCCATGCTCTAGTGATGCACTTACAGGAGGAGATTTATTACACAGTGGTCCGACCGGATAAAGGCAGACTTAACACTGGTGCCTAAGCCATCTGTTAACTAATGTTATAAGCACTGTTTTGAACCATAGCTTTCTTTTTATATTTGGAAGAGCAACACATGATGACAGTACTGTTTCCATTTCCCCAAAGCATACAGCAAAACTCCTTGACATGTTTTAAGAGAAGATTTGCCCGGACCAGTAACAAATGTTCTCATAGGGCAAAGGGTGAAAAGAACAACCCATATGAGCCAGACTAAAGACCACTGCAGTAGCTCATTACTTCATCTAATGGTGGAAAGCCTAAAATAATACATATTTCTTTTATAGTATAAAATAAATAGCTACTGAGGGAATCGGAAAGAGTCACTCCACTGTACTTAATTTTTCGTGTTTCGTTGTTGTACCTTCCTCAAAGCTAAATTGTTCAGGTAGCAAGTCCTGCATACAAGGTACATCCTTTAAGTAAATGCAAAAAAGGACCGGATAATACAAGGCTGATGCCATTGTGGGTACATCAAGTCTGAAATCCCTACATTTAAAAAAGGCTAGTGATTTTTAATAGTTTTAAATGAAACATGAGTATTCAAACTGTTATTACTCACAGCTGCAGAGAGTGGACCTGTCTACAAAGTATTTCAGAGAAACAAAAATAAACTATGACTCTGAATGGCTTTTCATTCCTGAACAAAAATGAATAGACAGTTTGCAGAGTGCATAAAGATAACCAGAGGTTGACAGCTACAGACTAAAGTTCTCTGGAATCTTTACAGTATGGTGCTGTGGAGGGTTTTGAAAAATAAATCAACAAAATCAACAAAATCAACAAAAGGCAGATTAAGAATATTGTCATTTTTTCATAGATGCTAAAATGAGGTAAATTGTCAGAAAAAGAGCAAGAGAAAGAAGTACTGCAATGAATCAATGAAGCAGTAATAGTGAAAGACTGACGACAGACCTGCCCCCCTCAGCCCTTTCTCATTGGTCAGTGGCTCTTACCATGGTACTGCCTGTTACTGTTACATTCCAACAGTATGAAGCTGCTGGCAGAGAGCAGAGAAGTGGAAACAGTGTGAGCTTCCAGGGAAACAGCAGAGGTTGAACAACTCAAGATAGAAAGTCTCTGTCAAAACAAGGCAGCTATTTTGTACAAAATAAAGTAAAAAATAAAAATAAAAAGCAAAGGTGTTCTGTGGTATAGTTTGATTACTCACTAATGATGGTATTAAGTGATTTGGGATAAGCTCAGAATCAGTGCAGCATTTGCAATGAATATGATACAGAGAATATAAATATTATTCCAACTTTGTTCAGCCACCTATCAAAATATGTCAACTCAGTGTGAGTTTCCATTTGGACAGCCCATGTAAAATGTGAATCTATTCTCATTACAAACAATTGTAAATACTTTTTCACATTTTTCAGTGGTCTTTCTTATGTATTTACTGATATCAGGCACCCTTTAGTAGTGTCCTATGTTGAGACACCACTCTTGCAATATACAGGACAATAAATGTTGTCTGTTTTAAATATTTTGGAGATAAACATGAAGAATTATAAGGACTGTAACTGTAAGGGTGAGGTGAAAAATGGTCATAAAAATGTATCCTTACTCTGTATTTAATGTGTAGAGATGGAACTACATTGGGAACAAGACTTGGCCTCACATAAATACATTAGCGCATGTAGTGATGATGTTTTGTTTTTGGTGGAGCAGTGGGAGGAGATGTGGTGGAGGATGGGATGCAGAAGCAGTGAGCCACAGCGGCCACAGGGGCAGCTTAGAGCCTGCTGGTGATGAGATGTGATGGGACCCGACCCCACCGAAGCCCCAGTCTCTGTGTTAGCTGACTAATCCTCTAGCCGGGCACTGCCAGGATCCAGACTCATCAGCTTTGGTGTTCTCTTGTCAGACGCATTTTTATAACGTCCCACTGGTCAATTCTAACCGCTAATGCCCATCACAACGGACCATAATGGCAAGTGATTATGGAGTGCTGTTTTAGCACATTTGTTGACTGAAAAGAAAGAAAGAGCCACTAGCAGCGTGCCGCCTCCCCGCTCAAAGGCCCAGTCTGATGAACTCAGCAGAAAGGGAGTGCACCAAAAGCCAGTCTGAGCCACCTCTCTGGGGATGTGCTCAGGGGCCCGAGCCGGGTCGGGATGACAGGGTTGCGAGCAGGGATTTACAGCACTGCATTGTACAGTATGTAGACAGTTCCTATGACAGGGTTGGGCAAACTTTTTGGCTTAAGGGCAACACTGGGCTGGACCAGTAAACTATAAACTAATATAAATTACATCTGAAAGCCCGTAAATAGTATAATGTTTTGTGGAAAAGTGGCAACAATTTCTTGGCAAATAAGACATGACTGAAAAAATATCTATACATCCAGTAATGTTAATCCATTTATTAACGTTAATATAATGCCAAATGTGTAGAGATATTATCTGTGTGTAGATACGATGGCAGCTTTAACAAAAGTACAGGGCATTGAAAGAAAAGGGCGGAATATACGCTGACGATAAATATAAATAAATCATTTGTAAATACTTGTCGGGCCACATTATACAGCTCAGTGGGCTGTATGTGGCCCCCGGGCCTTAGTTTGGCTACCAAAACCATAGCCTAAGGTTCAGTTTAAAAAAGAAAATTAAACTTATAACTCATGGTTATTACATCTGCACGTATAATTATTAAAAAACTTCCAATATATGTATTTATTAAAACCATTGGACCAATCATGTGATTCAACTATAACTTCCTGTTTTTTAAAATGGAAGTCAAGTGGCTAAAACAGCAGGCAAACAGCATACAGTCATTTTCAGAGTGGATTTGCTATGTTTGCTTTTGCTGTACCAACAATGAACAAAGATGTTATCTGCTTCTGTTTGCCTACACTTCTGGTATCACCTGACCCTCCTCAGGTGAAATACAGCAACTGGCCTAACCATGTGACTTGAACAGTAAACACATGTGGGACTACTCCACTGGGAGGACAGTAACATGGAAAAGACGACTCACACCTAGCTGCAACAACAGTTACTATTTTCTACCATACACATGATATACTTCTACTAAGTCAAAAACAAATAGATAAAGCTTGATTTCCTTAGATATGATTGAAGTAAGTTGTATCTAAAAGCATACATGCACATCTCTATTAACAGAACATATTGGAGGGAGAATTATGCAGAGGACAACTACAAGGCTGTGATTAGCTCTGTTGTCATGCTGTTAGTCAGTGTGCAGTGTGCAGCAGCAACAGTCCCGCGGGAAGGTCAGACCCTATGACACATAGTGCAGGACAACAGCATTTACAAGAAACCCATGTGAGTCACTACACTACAGTGGAGCATCAAATCCAACGGGAAAATCAACGACACACATCTAAAGACAAAATTATCTGTGACATATGAGATGCAGACAATTTTCAGGTGTTAATCCCTCCATTGGGGAGATTTGGTAGTACCATTTACAACCGGAACTGTAAAAGGATAAAAATAATCCCCTATATATTTCCATATAGACTGCATGACAATGTGCTAGAATGAGATTAAATGGTAAAAGTTACACTGCAGTTCCATCAGTGCAGGTTCAAGCAGGTACTATGTAAAAGCTTACAAAGACAGACCTGACATTATTCATTCTCTTTATACCAATTAGTACTTAATTCTGTGTATCTTATTATTCATATTTATAATGGACCACATTCCAATAACCTCATAAGTCAAAAGAAAATGTTGTACTGCTATTTGGAGATGGGGAAAAGACTTAAATAAACATTGTAAAACGTGCTAAATAAACATTTTGTCCTCTGAGCCATCTGATCTGGATGTAATGCAGATGAATGTCACTGCTTTCACTGGGTTAAGAAATATTGTTTTGTGCTAAAAATAACTGCATCACCCGCCTGTGACTATAATTCAGCTACACAGGGGTTTCTTTCACTAATTAACCAATAAACATAAAACACTTTTACAATAAACAAGTTCAAATCAATTGAACAAGCAAAACAGGCTGCAAGAAACGCCATAAATAAAACACAACACAGAAAAGATGAGTCCACTCACCACACATAAGCCAGCGCACAGACTGACTCCAGCGACAGTGGACCTGGTGGAGCTTTGTGCCTGATGTGTCCCTCTGCATGCAACTGCAGCAGTTCAGTGCATGTGGCTGAGAGAGTAAAGCCGGGTGAGCCTCACGAGTGCACACTGAGGACTGAGAGAGCGGCCAACCTGGTGTGACATCTGTGAGGGCCGTGAGATAATCTACATGACACTGGCACTGATAGGAGAGCACATATCGATTTAAAAAGCATCCACTCTAAAATTAGACTCCGGTTGGGGTAGAGGCAGTCACCTATGAGCCTATAGGCCGACCTCTATGTAGTGATCAAGGCTTTGATGATGGAGACCCCATACACCTCCAACCGTCCAGACTGAAGGCAGCCTAACAGCAGTGGGGCCCTTTGGCTTGACCTCCTGTTCCCTTCCTCCCTCCATCCTGTCCTGTGATAACAGAGACATTCCTGAGCCCGCTCCCTGCCTCACCGCAGGCCTCTCCCTTAATTCCAGTGGAGTGTGAGGAATGTGGGAATGGAGACGCGAGCAGCCAGGAGGCTACATAAGAGGAAATGAAAAACATTAATAAACTCTAGTCTGTTGTGTCTGTTACAGCTTGGTGGACAGAGGACCAATGTATAGTTATGCACAGTCACGGAAACATCTGCCCAGGCAATGGACAAATCTGTTCCAAGCCTGTTCATATGGAGCAGTGGAGAAGGATTAGCCACTGGTTCAATATTAGAGTTATTATCAGCATTCAAGGTCAGGTCAATGTACTGCTGAGGATTATAGAAATTCAACTGAGAAAACATATCTTAGAATGAGAAGATGTTGGAAATTGTTACAGTAAAAATACTACTAACCATTTTCAAATTGAGAGATTGGAAGTGTTGAGACTCAGATCCAGTGCTTAGGCCACTCAAACAGAAAATCAGCAAAGTCAGAAACTGGTCAATTAGAGTCAGGTGCGTCTGTGTGTGTTTGAGCAGCCAGGTGAGCACATGGCAAATCAAATGAGATAATAAACTCAGACAAGATCAAAGACAGAAGGAAAGAGATTTGGCCCATCCTATAATCTCTAGAAAGAATGCACTGGTTTGTGCTCGAGCTGGAGTGAGCAACTGGAAAAAAAGATGAAGGCTAAAACATCAGAAAGAGTGATATACTGAGCTGCAGTGGAGTCAGACTGGGAGCATAAATCTCCACCGTGTTTCTGAAAATCAATTCTCTTCATTGGATGCAACTTTATTTATGGGCCACCATTAGGGAGAGACCATCCGCAGCGATGATAACTTGTTGTTGTTGTTGTTGCTAAGAGGAGGAGCTTGGTGGGGTAACAGTGAATGCAGTTGGCTCAATGTAAAGCAGAGGAAAACAATTTGAAGTTAAAGGAGAAGTTAGTGTTATATTTTGAATGGATCCATTTGGATGTTTGTTGGCTATGTAGGTTACTTGCATGTCTGATTTTATTGTACATATTGAGTTGCTGCTGCTTAATCAAAGAATCTGTTGCTACGATGATAATCAGTTTTTATATGAATATGTGAGTCTGTATGAATGACAGCGTCAGTCGGTCTTCTTGATAGGAAATCCTCCTCAGACCAGAATAGAAGATCAAAAATGACAGCATGGCAGCCGTCACGTTGACTCTGGTGTGCAGTATTGTGACCTCTCGGTTGACCTTGTCTAGCACCCACTCAACATGTCTTTCTCGGGTTCTTTTCCTCTCCTTTTGTCTGGCATTTTGTTATGTATAGTGCCTTCACCCATTATAGCTGCTGTCCACCTGCTTAGCTCACCGTTTGTCTGTTTGTCTGTCGGGCAGCTTGATTCAGGACTAAGGAGGCAAGCCAGCTTTATTAAAAGAAAACAAGGCAGAGAAACAACAGAGATGCAGGGTTATGAGGACAGTTAATCTACTGGCAACGTCACAGAGGTTCAGGGAGCTCCCACTGATACCAAGCCAGAAATATTGTTTGTGGTTGTCTGGATCATGACTTACTGTTATAATGTGTGTGCAATAGACAAAGAATTACAACCATCTATGCTCTCCAGCTCAAATGCCAGCTTACTTACTTGCATATCGAACCTGGTAAAATTTGAAAAACAAGTTTATCATTTGCTATTGTTATTTATGTTTTGTTTTCAGATCATGTATAATTTAATGTATTAATGACATTTCAGCTGCAATTAAATGTAAGTTATTATTGATTGTTTAATACATCTTACACAGCAATGATTTACTGCTGCTTAATAGTGTGTAGTTATGATAGTGTAGTGTGTTTAAAAAAAATAACCCAAGGGCAATGCAATACAAGAGCATAAATAAAGCGATAAAGAGCTGTTCATTCATTTTCCTGGCAGGCCCCAAGAAAAAGTGCTGACCCATGGATGACAAAATCCCTATCACCTGACTGATCAGCCATCCCCTGCCGTTTACTCCCCCCCTCCCCTCATTTTAATGAAACATCTCCAGCTAAGCCCCAGCACCACCTTCATAAATAGGAGTCGACATGCTGAGTTCATATCTCCCTTTTCTGTTCTATCGAGAATACATCAACAAAACATTTTGTGCTTCCTGGCCATGCAATCTTACTCAACTGCACTCTCATCTCTGAACACCAAGGTCGCACAGATTTTAACACTACATTCTCTTATCAGTCTCTCGAAAAGCTGTGGTGCAAATATGTTTGTTAACATTACAGGATATTGTATCCACCTCACTTGCTCTCCTGCACTGTGCCTAGCTCTTTCACACCGCTCAGATCTGCCACTCAGCTCGGCAGAGAGATCCCCAGTGGGCCTTTGTGGAATGTCGATTTGAGTTAATTAAATTTTCTGGCATCAGCTTTGGCCATAAAGTCAGAGATGAAGCCACAGACCCACAATACAGGAATAAAGAAGAACTGACAGAAATTAAAGTGAAACATAGTTCATCAAAATGTAATTTGTGTGGTTGAGAATGTAATTATTTCATTTAAACTGGGATTAATGCAAATGACTACTCACAAATTTGGTCAATGAACATACACATACACATACAGTACATCCATCCATAATTCATACATACATACAATGCATGCATACATACATACATACATACATACATACATACATACAATGCATGCATGCATACATACATACATACATACAATGCATGCATGCATACATACATACATACATACATACAATAGTGTGCAGAAGTACAGATGGCACCTTTTCTTAAAGGGAAAGGCATTCCCTCAAAGTTGGTTAAAATGGAGACCTATGTTGTGCAGGTCATTCTCGACTGAGCTTCAACCTTTTAACAGTTTGTGGTGAAACTCTGCCCTCTGCAGGACGGTGTCCCTTATTGGTCTCTACAAGTCCTGGACTGTAGCATCAGCGCCTCTAGTGCCTGCATGGGCGAACTGCATAAGAGTACAAAAACAACACAAACAGGTCTTGTGCAACACACAATGCGTGATGCAAAGGAAAACAGTGAACACCACAGAAACAGCCTGGAGTTTTCCTCACTTCGTTAAAACACAACGAAGTAAATACATAATGATGCCTTGTTTATAGTAATGGAACACTGCAAGAAATCAGCCCTGTTTTATTGAAGATGGTGTGACTATTCATGATTAACAACTACCTTTAATCGGGTCACAGTCGGGTCTGATCATAATTCAAGTGCATATGTTTATAACTGGGCTAATTTCCCGCTCAAAGAGACCTTTGACCCCTTGGGGATTAGTTGTCACTTTACTGTCCATTTGTGTGGCAGCTGGTGTGGGATGCTGACTCATTTTCTCCTCAAAGAAGTACATACACAGCTGCATCTTACTATCTCTGTGAGGACAATTTGGAGGTTACATTATTTTCTTAACAATCTCCTAACAATGAACACCACAACTACTGGTTCTCACTTGCAAAACCAAAAATAACCTGTCAACAAAGATACACAAAGTGTTTTCAAAGATTCATAGGTGACCAATAGAACAGTCCGAACAATCCCACAAAAACTTTGAACAAATGTATTAAGAATTCAATAATTCAATAAAGAAGTTAGAGGTCAGTTAGAGGTCCAGATGCCTTGTCAGAAAACCTTTTCTTGAAAATGTCCTGGATGACTGAGAACCTCCACAAACAGGTCAGTGATACTTAATGGGTAATTGTTAATTATATTATATCTGGGTTATTGTTCTCATTACATAATAAGAGCAAATGTTGTCTCATCCTTATGTTGATATTGGGCTATAGCAAAGTAACTATAATAGGACAAACCCAGATACAAAGAAGACATAGACAGAACTGGATATTTCAGACTGTCAAACTAATGATAATGCACTCAAACAAAATAACATCTCTTAATAGGTCCAGTCTTTTAGCCATCCTGTAGAACTAAAACAGAAACATATATCTTTGTTTCTATTACACAGCACATGATTGGCTGGTTTAATGGATTTGGGCAGAGAGGGCATCAAAACTGTGAGCAGAGTACATCCCTCAGCAGGTAGCATCCTGAAATAGCAGCCTTGATCTTAATGGTGCACAGCACAGCCCCTGGCTTCTGACAAATCCATCCTGAGAGCCCCTGGTCTCTGAGCAAACAGTCCTCTGGAGGCACTGACAGACAGACATCTGTTGGCTCTGATTAACCCAATCGCTCTTGTACTTTATATATCTTCATTTTCCTTTAAAGCTCTTTGTCGACAGTGGCCCCGATGCTCAGCTGTAGGGTGGCATCGTGACTTCCCTGAGGACTTCTCACCTTACAAAGTTTCATGTTTCTGAAGGACCGTTTAGTTGAAAGGAACATTAAAGGTCAAATGTGAAATGGGAGCTCCTAAAGGTGACTGCATAGAGGTAAAGGTTAGAGACAGAGCATGATTGTTTGTTTACCACTAGCTTTAGGGAGACACACACTGCTGAAAGAGGATGCCACGAATAGTCGATTACACCTGGTGTCTGCCACAGCCCATTGTAGTATATTGTGTTTATTTGGAATTTTATAATGTATACTTTGCAGCATTCATCACAGATGCAGGATTTTCTCAACCTACTGTAATTTCAGCTCAGTGTGGTGAAACGGCACAGCACATCAGAGTGAGAGGAGAGATATAAGACTCCATTTATATTCTCACCCTAAACTGAAATCTATAAAATATATTGAATAACACCAAGGTTTGCCCTGTTTGCCTTTGTGCCTCAGAACATTTAGGTTGTCCACTTAGAGAAGTCTGCGTGTGAATGAGTTGCCTCCACTCTTATTTGAATTTGGACAGAGTGGGCATTAAGTCTTGAGAGAGTGAGAAGAATAACATGTAGCAAAGGTCAAACAAACTGGGAACCGAGCCAAAAAGAGGTTGCAATTCACGGTCACTGATCTTAGGCACTCAACCACTGGCCACCTCAACAAATGTGTTTTTAATTGTTGATGCACAGCCTTGGTCTACAGATCAGGAAGAGCTACATTTGAACTGAGAAAACCCTTGAACATAGCAGAACACAAAGTGTTTTTTTCTTTTTCTGTAGCCTCCACAGACTCTAAACACAACAAAAACCTGCCCGTTCACATTACTTTAACATACATGCATTATCACCCTAACCTCCCACACCCAGGGCAAAGGAACTGTGTTGCCATGGAAACAGAGGAGAGAGCCTAAATTCTGAGCTGTTGTGAATCCATCCCATCTCGTTAGATGACGCTGCTGCCACCACGTGGTATGGGTTGAATGTGGGAGTCATAAATTAACCCAATCTGCTCTTTCATAATACAACAATCCATTTGGCGCATGAGGCAGCTGCTTTGTGCTCACAGATGACACACTATGCTGGCTTTCTGTCACTGCACGAAAGCAAACATTTAGGAGAACAGGAGTTAGGTGTAACATTTTTAAGATTCTGATTATGAAAGGAACAGTTTGTTCTGTTTTAAATTAAGACAAAATGTAAAAACCCTGCAAAAAACGGTATAAAATAATAAAAAAAAACAATAAAAAGGACTAAATGATGTGCAGGCTAAAAGTGATAAAAATGTGTATTTTTACATTATACTTTTTTTTTTTAACCCTTTAAAATTTTGAATAGGCTTTAAAAATGTCAGACAATCCCAAAGACAGGACCTGTTTTACACCTTGTATCATAATGACTGGAACCAAAATAAAAGTTAAAATCCAAAGCTGCATTATATTTAAATTCCATTTTATTATGGGGCAAAATTAAAATCAGCAGGACAGAAATAGGAGTGTTATGTGGGAAAGCACCACAGAGATGACTGTCTCTGAGTTTGTGCTGTTGAGTCAACGACTCTGATTTAATCAATACGATTAATACCACTACTCTGGTAAGTAAACACTTAGAGTAAGTTTAGCACTTAATTATATTTATCTGCTATTGATGAATACCTTCACTGTCTTCAAAATGAAAATAAATATATTGTAAATAAAGACCAGAGGGACAGAACAATATATCATCTTTAACCAGATGTAACACACTAAATCAATACAACAGCCGGGGCAGGGTGGGGGTGAGCAGGTGGCCGTGAGAGCAAAATAACACCAGCCCCGGCGCGTTCCTTTACACCAGTGCTTGTCATTACTTGAATCTATTTTAATTTTTTAATCCTCTCATCTCTCATGTTCTCAGGCTGCTTCGGTCTCATCCTATCTGCCAGTGTCCTCGGGTAATTCCACTATGCCTTCTCTTCTTCTGTCCCCGTTTGAGAAATGCTGACCCGCAGAGTCCCTAACGCGCCCAATCAATATCACACAGAGGACAGACGGCCGCCGGACATACTAATATGACGACAGGTTTCCTCAGATGTATGCAGCCAGGCATCCCCTCTCCGAAGATCTCACACTGTACTTGCACTCACCCTTAAAACTGCCAGTGATTGATTCATTTAATTTCATTTTATGAGAACTATTCCACATAAGCATGTGTTAAAAAGGGCTCTTTACTTCTAGGCCGCTGCTGTAGATGTCATAGATCATCACTACGTCTATCTATAGAACCAACATTGATCCTTCCTGCCCTTCCTGCCTGACATTATAGATGCAGAGTGCCGCGGGATGAGCTAACATGAGGGGCAGGGAGCGGGTCATTATGCAGAGGGCTCCATGTCTTTAAACGCCTAATGAATCATTGCGATCAGAATCTAAGCTATAGGGAACGTGGGAGCTATTGCCTATAGATTTTCCAGCTGATTAATGGCGAACACCATTAGCGAGACGGTTCATAAGCCGTCCCTAATGGCAGCCATGAACCCAAAGCCCGAGGAAGTGATCAAACTCTATATGAGCTAACCACGAACGCAACAGTATTATCAGACAGTGCATGGATTCAAATAAATGGGCACTACTCCATATACTGCTGCAAACAATGGGACAATCTAAATGTAATCATCCTTTTGTGGTTATAATTATCACAGATTGCGGAAGTCAATTTTATATTTTTCAACACCAAAGCATCAAGAAAATTCATAGTCACTGACCTGCAGGAGAGGACAACTATATTTGTCTGAAGCAAGTTAATCTCAGCATGTTCCTATACATTTAACAGTCATCAGTAAATAGCTATGATTCTATTCACTATAGCAAACAACCAGATGTATTCTCCATTGTTTGTGAGACTGAGACTCTGGTTCAAAAAATAGTATAAAATATTGGCATAAATAATAAATGGACACCAAAAACATATATGGTATATCATATAAAACATGCAGAGGGATTTATGCACCACTGGAAGTCATATAAAAGCATTAATATTGCTCTTGAGGCAGCTCGAGGCTGAGCAATAGGCTCTCAACCCTGTGTTGGAGTTTGATTTCATGCAGCCCTCTGTTTACCGTCATATATATATATCTACTGATGTTATATCCATAGTCTATACAGTATATCCTTGTGTATACATCCCACTGAAACCAGATAGCTTTGAATTATCAGCTTTGAACATATTTAGCTCAAATTTTCTGTAGTCATCATGATGCTCCCAGCAGATAGGAGCGTCTGTGGATTTAATCATTGTATTAGAAATAAACAGTGGTGTTTAAACACTACAGTATTCCCGGTCTAAGAGCAGACAAACACACACAAAGGACAGACCCACAGACATGGCCTGTATGTGAAATGCAATTTTGTGGTGTTGTGCGTGGAGAAGTGAATGAGTTATACGGTGTCTGTAGAGCCTTCTGTTAACCCTGGGAAAATATATTCATCTAATCGAAGCATCTTGCCCTGTGCTGTTAAACCTTTCTCTCATCCCTCACACAGTCCATCCATGTCATAACCTCGTCTCCTCCATCCCATTCATCACTCTGTTTTGTAATCGCTCTTTCTGATTTCCTCTGTCAGCCAGCGCTCACATCTATCGATAAGAAACTAGGGTCTACCTCACTCTATGCACATAATAAAACACAGGCTTTGAGTATGCTGAATATATAACCCAAAATGTGTTTATAGTGTATGGAGAATGGTTCATATTGATCAGTAAAGTGTCCTCCAGGATAGAATTATCAGTCTACCACCCAAACACCGGCCTGAAAAAGGTAATAAGCTATTTCCAAAATAGCTGGATAATGATCTTTTTGTTCAAGTTTTCAGGGTTTTCAGGGCTATTTGTTGTCAGTGTAGTCCCTAATGATAGCAGGGTCAGACAGGAGAGTCAATAAAACAACACTCAGGCACAAAGGCCATACGAATGTAACTTCCAGTTGAAAATAAAAGGTGGCCATCATTGATTCTGGCAGATTTACTTAGATTCACTGGCTGTTTTTATGCTTACTTTATAGACATAAAAACAGATTAAAAGAATGCACCCTTGGCTCTTTCAATATGTCACAAAAAGATTTCTTCCAGCTCAAGGACTTGACTGGGTCAAACTTCACACAAGCACACGTACGTCCATCGAATGACAGCATAGAGAATGATCAATCTCCATCCTTTAGACTGGAGTGCACATTGGCAGCTACTTTGCATCAAAAGACAAACGGCGCAGCGATCGTTGTGTATTGAATAAATAATAGGTACAATCCCAGGTGGATGCTCTTAATTTAGCCACAGACCTTTTTGATTCCCACAGCCTTCACAAAACTGTTTTTCTACAAAAATAGCAGAGTATTAAAGGAAGAAAACAATGCATTATGAAGCAGATCGTTTCTTTCATTTATTATTCATGAGGCAGACTTACTCTCGTAGACATCTAGTGATAGTCCACAACAAAACAGTCAAATGGAACCTGATTTATCTAAGCAACAAGCTCAGAGCGGCCAATGCGATTGCTCAAGCCTTAGGAGCTCAATGATATGAAATGGATACACAGGACTTTTTTTAGTTAGCAACTTACGTGTTCTTAATGGAAAAGCACTGTCATGAGCGGGAAGCATGACTTCAGCCATGGATTTAAACCTTGACCTCAGGATAAATAATATATGAAGACTGTGGAGTAAAACATGCTGTAGGGTACTACATGCATTGGTACTATTGACGCATATGACATCACTAGTTATTAATGCAGAGCAGTTTTGCAGAACAGATGATTAACGAAAAGGAACATTAACAATTTGTGTTTAAACTTTGGGATTATACTATATAATCTATGACACCACCATCTTTCTTTCTTTTTTGCCTCACTTGTCTTGTAATCCTCATAACAAAGCAGCGATAAGATGGACATTGCATTTCCCCTCTTGACTGGAAAGTTGTGTGAGCGCTACAAGATTATGTGTTTGCAGATGACATAACTGCCGAGTCACATCTAACTTTCATCCCCCATCTGCTCCTAGGGCTCTGCTACAGGCCACCTCTGCTCTTTTGCCAGTCACATCCTCAAAAGTAAAGAACTGATTCAGGCCAGAGCCGAGGCTTACGGCCAAGAATTACACGGCGGAGCACTCAAGGTTGTTTTAAAAATCAGATGTTGGCCTCTGTTTTAAAATTAGAAACTGACAGAAAACTTCACGCCAGCAGTCAATCAAAATGACAAACTCGGTTCAACAGACAAGAATGTGCCTTTATCCTCCTTCGTATCCATAACGGATTAACTTGTGTGAACTGCGAATGGTGTGTCTTTTAAATGTAATCATGAGGAGTCCCAGTCCTGCTCTGACGACAGTCCGGCTGCTGTTGCTGGGAAGAATAATGACTCTTCATACAGTTGCACCTGGCAGATCCCAATTAAGGTCACCCACCAGACACACCAACTATAGACTGTTAGCATAAAGAGGAAGCATGAGGGCGGATGAGGAAACAATACACAGTGAACATTTATTAAAAGGAGACATCTACAAGACATTAGGTAAGCAGTCTGGAGGAAAGAAGCGTTCAGCACTGAGTGATTTATCTGTATGTGAGTGTCCACCGCGATCTCATGCCACAAAAAAACAGCCCGACCGAGCATTAGTGGTAGGTTGGCATGCTTTTACATCATAAACCGTTAGTGGCTGCCCCACAGAGTCCAGAGAGAGAGAGTTCTCGGCTCAATGGACAATCCCAGAGTTAGGAAGGGGTTTAGGTTCAAGCTGCTTACCCAATCATTTATCAGATTAATACTTTTTATGAGAATAAACCAGTCATAGAGAGCCAGTGAGGGGAGCATAGGGGATGTGTTAAACTGTTAGCCTCGGAAAAGCAAGGAAATATTACATAACGAGGGGTCATCCTGTGCACTGGGGTGTTTGGGCATGTGTCAGCATTAAAGCTGTAGCGTGTGGGAATAATACATCTGAATGAAACCATTAGGAAGAGGGAAATTCTTCTCAGAAACTCATACTCACAGCTAGAGGAATTATATGTAATATGTGTAATCAAAAGTATTTAAGCTGTTAAAAAAAAAAGAGGTATGACCCAAAAGTGAACACAGGCAGCAGGTTTGCTCCGAGAAGCCTGGCCCAAAATAATACAAAATACTGCAGTAATGGACTTGTCTTTTGATCATTTTCAATTTTTACATCTATTGATTGGTGTGAGACAAAAACAGTCCAATCAAATGACATATTACCCTGCTTAAACTGGTCCAATGTTTCATTTATACAAGACCAGAGAATATTGGTCCACTATACTACCGACCATGTGCTGATCCTGTATCGTTTGCAACATACACTTACATTTGCGTCGAGCAGGTCGATGCTGTCCAGGCTCTTGCTGCGGTGAATGCGGCCTTTGATGCGACGTAGAGAGGGCTTACCCTGGCTCATAGGCAATGACAGTGTGGAGGTGGCAGGCATCGCTGTAGCACCAACGCCACCAGTAGCACCTTCCAGTCTGTCCGAGTCCCCAGACACGCCTGGAGGGGGGGAAGTCTCTCCATCTTGTGGGGTTACCCTGCAAAATACATTATTATTATCAATTCTCAAGTCAACTATTGTGTTGTTGTGTTGTTATCAATAATTTCAATACATGAGAAATTTCAGTCCTGAACGAGGATTTGGCAATTTAATCACACAACGTTTAACAAGGTGCAGATAATTGCCGGTCTGATGGAGAAGTCGGACCTAAACGTTTACACTAAATCTATCAGTATCAGTTTGTTGTCATGTTTTTTGTGGAGGAGAAATTGGTATTTTTTATTTTTTTATTTATTTTTTTTTTAGAAAAGCAGGAAAAGTCTGTAGGCTGCTTTTGGTTGTTAGTGGAGTCTGAGACAGGGATGGCAAAAAGAAAATCGGGTGGTGCCGCTTTCTGATATTTCCGACACCACTTCCATGCCACATATGTCTGAATGTGTAAGACCAACAACATAACAAGATTCATTAAATATAAAGCATTTAAATTTACAGTGAATGTGCTTTGTCTTTTGAAGACCATGCATATTTGAGGAAAAGCATAAAGATGCCCCGAGGATCATCGTGACATAACTTTCCTCTTACTGTCTTTACTTTTTAAAGGACATCCTTTCCTGTTGGGTGTAGTGCTATTCAAGCAAGTGTGAGTAATTGGGCTGAATGTCAGCGGGTAGCCTGCAGATGGAGACTAGGTATACAGCATTCACTTGTCTTGTATTGTTAAGCCAGAATTAGGCTGCTTTGTTTGCTGACAGGGCTGCAAAGAGGGGAATTGTGTGAGGAAAAATACATTAACTAAGGGTTTGGATGAAACACTTCAATTTTACTTTATTATAGCAAAACTATTGTGTCTTATTTATAGAAGAAGTCTGGTTCAGTGAATAGAGACAGAATAAACCAGGTTACAATGTACAGATGGGTTGTGACAGTAATTTAATTATTTAAAGCCAGCAAAGTCTGATGAAAGCAGTTATGGTCAAAGGCTATGCATACTGAAGGAGTATTTTCAAAAGACATGTAAAGCTATAAGATCATCTCTGTAGCATGACTGTACTGTTTCTGTCTTTGGAACAACATCGTGTTTGAACATGGGATGTCTAAAATAAAACATCTCACTTGTAGCAGATGAGCCCACTGTTGTCAAAGCGTGTATGTGAGCACTCAGCAGCTGCATTAGATCAGTCAATACACACTGCCTTTGTTTTACGCCCAGAAGTGTATTGACTGTAAAATGTGTGTATTGACAAGCTTCAACAATAGAAATGGAGTCAGAAGCACAAACCTATATTGTCTGTCACAGCCTATAGCTAAACCCTCTCGATGTTAATGAGCAAAGCCGTGTCTGCCTGTTTCAGAACAATCCTTCTCACTTAAAAAGAGCGTCCTGGAGATCTATTTTGTATCATATTGTTCTGAATGCACCTTGATGAAGATTAATGCACACTAAATTAACAGTAGTGATTAGTAACATGGTCTTTTAAGGACAGCGTGTCTGGTCGCAGTGACTGTAATCTCAGTGTTTTTTTTACAAGGGGAATCCTTTCACACCTTCACAGGCAGCTTAGGCATTACAGGTTTAATAACACTATTTCCAAGAACAAGAAGCGCTGACATGGACGATCTCTCTCTTTTAGAACCTGTACAGGCTCACTCTTCTAATCCAATCCAGATACCTGCCCTAAAAAGTGAGAGTTGTAAGGTCAGGGCCTCATGCACTAGAGCTAATTAGATTTTCCAATTTGGGGAGAAGATCAGTCTGTTTGCTTTAACATTTTGTTTTCCTACAAACCATATTTTAAAAGCACATTGGTCGCTCAACAAAACCAATGCGATTGCACAACATAGTGCAGGATATCAGCTATGCCATGCCATCTACACACCAGAGTAAAAGAAATACATGAACACATTTAGGAACTCCAGACACATACACTGCTCACTTACTGCTGGTAATGAATGATTTATCACAAAGTGAAGCTAGAGGATTTGGGCTGGATCCTTTGAGCTATCTGAGCCAGTGGATTGGACCCAGTCAGCTGTCTGTGCAAAGAAAAGATTGTTGCCTCTGGAAAACACAAGGAGACACTAACAATCAGCCTGGCGCACTGATAATGAGTGCTCTTCAGTCCAAAGAGCACACAATGCCGGATCTTAAAGCTGCAAATATGAAGTTGTTACAAGTGCCGTCGGAAGAGTGATGTTTATGAATATAACATGACTCTGGAGCCCAAATTAGAAAGTCTCCCTCTTGCCCTGGATTTAAGAGGTCAGTAGAAAGCTTTTCAGATTACCACATCTCTGAATGAGGGATGACTTATAATTATGATCTCAGACATAAAATGCACCATGTTGTTTTTCATAATTAAAATATCCAAACAAAAACATCACTTGAGACGATTACAGCCATAAACTATCATCGGAGTAAATTCCCACCAAAATCACAGGTCTCAGGTCAGTGATGTGACTTCGGCAATGTCACTGTTGCCTGAATGAATGGTTACCGGCCATGTTTGCCATTTTTGCTGAGATTCACATTGTATCTACAAAACGATAGAGGCAAAGTGACCATTTACCGTCCTGGTGTCTTCTGGTAAACAATACCACATTGAAAAGTATTTAATTCCAAATATTGGATTATCATAATGTATTATAGTGCAAGAAAGGAGAGGTGATCTTAATATAGACACCATTATTATTGGTGTATATTATCTTATACGTATTATGAACAAAACACCTCCAGATGGAGAGTAATTTACAGAACGTTTATTCCGGCTTACCATGGGGACCACAGGGACAAAAGCAGGTGTTTCTCATCCATAACCTGACAACACTCTCAATAAGAAGCAAAGCCCTGATGCCACACACACTGCTGATTCCATCCCCCGTCGATTTCCTGACATGTTCTCATGTGTGCAGCTGCCTTTTACTTATAGTTTGCTGTAGTAATTATAGGTTGAAGAAAATGTTAAACACATCTTAGATTATATATCCGTCCCTCCAAGTATTTGCTTTTGCTGATATCTGAGTGAAAGTGAGTGTCCAAAAAAGCTCTTTTGAGTATCTACTTACACTGACAGATATTTTTAAAGCTCCTCGTTTGGCTGCTATCATGTAATTTGTTTTTAACAGTAAACATAAAAATAAAGGTGCTAAAAGAAAACTGTAAACTAAAAAGGGACAGGTGAACAGGCATGACAAGGCATAAAGCTGGGAGGCAGAGGACAGGGAAACACATAATGCAAAGGGACAGCGAACAGAGGGCAGTGCCAGAGTATGGCTCAGAGGTCGTCCTGACTGCTTCGGAGCGTCTGACTGTTCGGCCAGAAGAGATGGCCTCTGATGAACATGCATCACACTCCGATCACTGCAGGGGACACGTCCAAACAAAGGGACTGCGAACGAATCCTACTTGATCTCAATGACCCCTGGGAAGCACGGAACAACTGACTAATATGCTCACTGGCTAAAAACATCCTTGAAAAGTTGGCGGAGTCTACAAGAAGGAAGGACACATCAAAGTCTGTTATTTACAAGTCGAAGTTGTGTAAACTGTCTGAATGCCACCAAAGCAGAGGCGGACTCTCTGGAAATCTGTGGCTGTGATTCGACGCGACAGTCCTGACAGATGGACAGACAAGATTAGGCATATAGACATGTATCAAACAAGGCGCGACAACGCTCGTGTCCGAGTGCTGTCTGACCCCTGTGGTGAAGAGAGGGTAACGGGCCGGTCACTCACACACACAAACATCAACATCTAAAACACAAGACCAGACTTCCATCAAATGAAGATCAGGGGAACTTTAAAGACACAAAATGACACATTGGTAAGGCAACATACCAGCAATGCTTCAAAGAAAAAAAATTGAGAGAGAAAGTGACTTATATTTTTAGTTTTGACCCAATCCATTCTGTTTTATGTAACAAGGCACACCCAGAATCATTAGATTGGTTGGTGTTATATTTTCTTCTGATAAAAGACAGAATAAAATGCAGAAAATGGTTGATTCAATAAAGCAAATGAAGCTATATAATACTTATACTGAACATGGCTGAATTACCCTTGCGCTTATCCATAAGAAGGGACTCATTTAGGATATTCATCAGACAAAGGTGTGTCCTTCTCTATTTATGGGACGCCGTGATGGATTCCATGTTGTCAGCCCCCTGAGCTGTCATGACAGTCATGAGGCACCACTGGCCTAGAACCTGTGACTCACAGACTCTAAAAGTCATGGCTGCTTGGTGTCGGACTCTTATTTAAGTCCAATCGACTTTATTTCCTCAGGCGACATGTCACATAAATTCTGATTTGTGAGAAATATAAGCTCTAAACTTTGGCTTAATGTGTTTTGTGGTACAGTTTTTGTTTTATTTTTTTTGTGGAAAATACAAAAGGAATTTTACAGGTAATGCAGCCATGGCCAAGAGTGAACATAGCCTTGATTGTAATTGTAATAGCCCTGAACAGATTCAAAAATGTATTAAAAGGCTTGGTAATAAAAATGGAGCTGAAACATGTTTGGAAGGATAATTAGTGAACTTATTATCGTCTCTCTTTAACTAATTATCTTCGAGATGTACTAAAATGCTATTTTTATTTTTGGGCATTGGAGTTAGGTGGTGCTATGTAAAATAATTGATCTTTGACTTTAACTGGTAAACAAATAACAGACACCCAAAAATCTCTTTTCATACACAAACGCACAGCAACAGGAAGCTGCAGGGTGAGCCATGAGTCAGTAAACCCTGTGTAATCTGTTCCCTTTAGTGGCATAAACCATCTGATAGGAGATTACAACCGTTCTGCCAGAACATGCGAGTTCCTAATGGACAGACACAGTTGAATAAAAACACACAGGCTCGTGGGCTTGTCTGTCAAGAACTGCCGAGTAAGTGCATTACCTTTGAAGACTGTCGAGTCACGTTCTTAGGCTCCGATGGCATGACTCTGACATAAAAGGGCACTTCTTGACTTTAGGGAGAGTGAGACAAATACTGAGTGAGGGAAGAGCCAGTACTTCGGCATATTTTTAAGAAAAGTAATGATCACGATGACAGGCCACTCTGGACTTAGGCTCCTGCTGAGGTAACTAATACGAAGCTTTGTCAGTTTGTGTGATCACGCATCATAGCCCCCCGCAGGGACAAGAGTTTGTTGTTTGAAGAGCTCGGAGGGGGCACGTGGACGGGTGTATCGAGAGAAAAGAGGGGCTGTGATGGGGGAAGACGAGACGCTTCCTTTCTGCTTGATTGAGCAGGTGGACTGAGAACACCAGGCGGAGCTATGACGAGGGAGAAAAGTAGACATCTGGCATACAATGCGGGACGATGCACCCACATGTTCGGAAACGCAACGGCCGCTTCATACACGCACATCAACTGACTAATTACTGTTTATCAATCTTGAACTAATTACAGTGATCTGTGTTGATGCAATAACCACGTGTTTTCGCAACATTTTCCCATAAATCCCATTTACTTTCAACTTACTGTTAAAAAAAGTAACAGCAAAATGGGACTTTAACTTCCCTATTATGAACAGGATAACAGAGCTGCTCATATTATCAGAGCTAAACACAGTGACTATGTAATCTGATACAGAGGCATTCTCTTGATCTGGAAGTGTATCAGATGAATGAACACGGTCAACAATGTCAATGATAACTACTTTTTAAATTGCTTATGACTTGTATAAAACAACATGTTACACCAGTGTTTCTAAAGATTAACACTTACAATCCTTCTTTAGGTCTTGAGAATCTTCTTGGAAACCATCTCTTGCAGCTCAAATTGGTGAAACTTTTTCATTATGTTTCAGTCAGTATTTATCCATTACTCCCTCCTTTAGTGTTCATCTGGATGGAGGGACCTGGTATTAACATCTTTAGAAAAACTGAGCACATTCTGGAAGTTGTTTCATGTTGTGAGTGTGTTTAGGCACTTTAAAACATTTTATCTATCTGATTTAAGTCTGATCCCTTGAAGGCTGGGTTACTAGTGAAGCTCAACAAGGCAATGCACATTTGAGAAGTACCTCAGTCGTCAGTGGAAGCATGCAAACCACTGAAGCCATTTTTTGAGTGAATGAATGCAGACATGGCATGCGAATGACTGCACAGCCAACTCTATGTGTGGACACACGCTGGCTCAGCTTCCCTCAGTTAAAGTGGCTGTCGGAGGAGATCCAGTAATACTGTTTTAATGGGTGTGCCCCTCCCCCACTGTGATGTGATGGGCCCAGACGTGCCGCCGCGCCTCTCTCAAGGAAGAGGTGTCAGAACCATCTCAACAACGGTGCTTTACTAAACCTTTGACAGCAGTCACCTAAGCTAAGATGAAGAAACATATTATGTCTCTGCGTGACGGCTGTCTGTTCAGTCAGATGTATGGCCACAGGGGTCTCTGCACGTAACCAGTCAAGACACCTATCAAGCTGTTTGATGAGGGATTTCCCAGTAAATGATGTAACAATCCTATTCAATCAATAGGTATAGCCTAAAACATTGTAATAAGCTTGTTTAAATGTACCAATTACTCACAAAAGGCTGCGTGTAGTTTTCAAAAGACAGAAGGCTAAGTATAAGGTCATGCTGAAGTACAAAAAACGAAATTCCTAAAAATATGGTTTTACATTGAGGCCCACTGCTCAGAACAGCCAACAACACCTCACTTCCTGCACACTTTGATATGAAGCAGACGACATGAAGATCATAAATAAGTGATGTGTGTAGAATTCAGATGACATTTTACTACACTAAATCAGCGCAGAAAAAAGTGACTTGAGGGAACATCCAGAGCGCTAAAATGACACTGAGATGCCTCACGTGAAGCACTCAGGCAAACTGTCATAGACACGCTTAAGCATTATCTAATACTGATGTTGTTAATGCACCTGCTCTGACCGCTGGATCAAAAACAAGAAAGACAGCACTGGAAATGGACACCATCACACACACTGGGGACTAGTGGTTTTGCACTGGCTTTTCTTCTGCTACGTGAAAGCCAATGGTTTGAATATGAAGCGTTACTGAGGGAGTGAGAGCTGGAGCGGCTCAGTGCTATCATCAAAGAGAAAACAAAAGCCTTTTCATAACAATAAGTCTAATAAGCTCATAAGAACAAATCCTGTCTCCAAAATCTACTCGGATAGAAACCACTCATCCATGACATGACTGAGGAAAATTCTGTTCAAGTTCTGTGCTTAAATGACTTGAAATAGCCCATGAACTGAGCTTGTAAAATGATGATCAAGGACACATGAATATCACTTTTTTTTATATTTTCAACAGAAAACCAGAATCCAAGTGCATGCAGTGAATCTATAGCCTTCAAGTTCTACAAGTTGCACCAAACTATCAGAAGAAAATCAAACACTGATTACACTGATTTACTTAGTTACAAAGCATGTCATTTGCATCCTTACAATGTATAAAAAGTATTAGTATGTTAGAATGACAAATCCTTTTACCAAAACATTCCTCACACTGTGCTTTTCTCTAACTATAATCCAATACCTCATGCCTATACCTCATGTTACTTCGTATCAGATCATGAACTCTTGTCTCCAGGGGCTAGTCCCAGGTTTTTTATGTCCAATCCATCAGTCCAACCTGCCCTGCCCAGTCTATTCATTCTCATAAATCACCAGACAAAACCACCAGAAATAAAACTGATTATAACATATTTCTGAGGAGAGTTCCTGTAACGTTAAGTAAATTTCTCTGCGTCTGGATTCATTTTAAAGCAGTAGTTCCTCCACGTGAAAACAAACGCGCACCGTCCACTTCCTCTTTACTCACCACAGCTGTCTCTTCGTGGGGAGGCAGTCTTTGTTGGACGCTGTCACTCCCATGGCCATTTGCATCACCGTGATGTATTTCTGGTATTTCATGTTGTCCTCTGTCACTACTACTACTACCTCTACTACTTCTTGGTCTACTTCTAGGGATGGGCGCGCAAAAGCGGTCCAGGTGAGCGTGCATTCAAGTGTTTGTTATTGTCTGCCGGCGTCCACTGCTCGGTCCTTGTCTTCAGAAACGCCATGTCCACTTGTGGAGGTCCGCCGACAGGTTAAAGGTTCCCCCGAGGAGCTCAACGAAAGGTGCCACGCCGCCGCGACCCATGTCTGCGCTGACTCTCTAATCTCATTACAGCTCAGAATAGATTGGCTAATCCATTGAATTTGAGTCAGGACCGGGGCATTGTTAACGTTTAGCGGTACTTTCACCCCTCTCTTCTGTGTTTTCTTTACACCGCTTTTTTTTCTGTCATGGACTAAAAAACAAAGAGTGAAGTGGACTGGATGCAGCGGCAGGAGCAGCATCCGCGCGTCTGCGAAGAGGTAGCGAGGACCGGGAGAGAGCCAGCGGAGGGGAGTGACGGAGGAGCGAGGGGGAGGGGAGAGGAGCGATGTGATGGCTCAAGAGGGGGTAACCTTAACTGCCACCGAGTGAAATGTCACTATGGGCAAATTAAGAGGCCGATACAAGTGTTTTAGTTTCCCTTTATTGATCCTTCGCGTAAGAATAACACGCGGTGCAGGATTTGGGTCAAGAGAATACACTTAATGTGATCAAACTGGAGTTCATGGAGAAGGCACGAAGGGGTGGGAGCAGAGCGGAGCTGGAGCCTCAACAAGATTTAAACACGCTGTAGAAATACTATTCTGTTCAGTGGGTATTTTTTAATAATGATAAACCTATATGACTCATTGCAGTCATATCCAGAACATCAAAATGCAGTAGTAAGACTAAAGTAGGCCTAACATGAACATTTGTCTAGGGACCACCACCAACTATGTGAATTCTATGCCCTATCATTTTAAAATCTATGTGTAATCTGAGGATTCTTTGATGATGATTATAGTTCTTCAGTGAGAACCTCACACAAAAATAAACAGAGTGAAAAAAGTGGCATTAGAACAAGGCTTTTGTGGATAACAATGAGCCAATATATTTTTCACTCTCACTTTCTCACAGTGTACTTCAAGCACTATGCTGTATGGTGCTTAAGGAGGAATACCTTATATTGTACATTTTGTAGGCCATTGTTTAGTCATATACATATATTGGCAGGTGCTTGTATCATGCGTATCAATTATTGTAAACTGAGGTTTATGAACAGCTTTTTAAGCACACTTCAAAAGTGTTACATCATCATTTGTCCTCTACAGCCATCAATATCAGAAGCTACAGCTGATTAATATACATGCTAATGATTATTTTTATTTTCATTTATTTCTTATCCAAATTAATGAAACAAAATCTTGTTAAAACATATTGGTCTATGTTTGTATAGGTCCATATTGACCCCTCCATATGAAAATAGCAGATTGTTTTATCAGTATAAATAATAATCTTGTTATTTCCATCTCAATCTCTTTAAGCAGCCACTCAGGTGTCACTAAAGGACCAGGTCATGGGCCTAACATGAACCCAACAAAGTGGATTAACCAAAGGTTTTCAAAACTCTTTTCAATCACCTTTACTACTGTGTGCAATACATTTTCCAAAATTATTAAAACATTATTCTTCTAAAAGTGGATTGAAATATGTAATGAATGGTATTCAGTCGCTGATAATGAAATAGTAATAGTTTGAATGTCATTCCTAAACCTACACACAATACAGTGTGATAAGGTTTACAGTGCACTTCTCCAGCCTGTAGGAGTCCACCAGTGGCTCAAGAGATTCAAATCAATTCAGTGATTGATTCGGTGTCAAATGTAAATGCCCAGTAAACATGAGTCATTAGTGAGTCCTCAAGGGCGAGGGGACATCGGGACTGACCATGTAATAGATCTCTGTTCAAGTGACTCCCGGTCTGCTGCTATGTTTACGTTCACAGGCCAGATCGGGTTTTCTAGGACTGAGCCGTGATTAGGATGAGTATGATGTAACCATGACTGCTCACCAATTCCTTTCTGGGCAAGACCGTTAACCTTTTGGCATTGCATCTTAAGAGCTGGCCAGGATTTTGCTAGAGCAGTCCACTGTAAGGTGACAGATGTGTATCACTGTTTATTTACATAGCTCTTCAAACTAATAACAAAATGAAAGGAGGTAAAATCGTACCATAAACAAAAGTCTAGTTGAGACAGCCCATGCACCGGAAAAAGTAAGTGTGGATATAAACTCTATCACGAGTGAGTAATGCCACAACACAGTGCCAAGGAGAAAAGTCAGCATGTCTGTATCTCCTTTTTGATGGGTCTTGTTTGTGAGCAGCTGGTGAGGAAGGTCAGAGAAACTGCTGCCATCAGCACTGCTTGATCCTGGCAGCCTCCAAAACAACATGAAACTCACCGAAAACTCTGGACACGCGACACCTTCCTTTGGGTCCACAAATGTTCAAGTTCCAGAGAGTTGGAAAGAGGATTAAGTAAACACACACGGTCACACTGGCACAGCAGTGGCCTGAGGGATGGAGAGGTCAACACAGCAGCGATATGGTCTTAGGCCAGAAGGACAGTGGGAGCTGAGAATGACACATGACATTTAACCATCCACACTCTCTCTAATGTATTCCTACAGCACACTGACTACAGGGTTTTTGGATTTGCAAAGGAGCCCAGCCAAAATGTTTAGATGTTGTAAAAATGGTCTTCTGTAATAGCTCAGTGACTATTGTACATCTCCAAACAAGAAACCTAATACAATATTATTTGTCATTTCAATGGTCGGCACATGGGAATATGTTAAAATACATACATTAAATACAACAGTGTAGCTTGCCCATAACACAGCTGTCACATTTCCTGTTTTAGGTTGGAGAGATAAATAGGAATACTGGATTGGTTTAAGAGTGAGATTTCCCTTAGGAGCAGCACCCTTCCAAATGTGTTGGTTTCCCCACCCCCCTTACCATAAATTACACTATCCCCTGGCCCCTAGCCACGATTAATCACATGACCACAGCAGCCAGATTAAATCTGTAGCCTTGGATCGTTCCCCTGTCTTGCTCACTGTGCCTCTCTCACATGCACAGGACACACAAATAATCAAGAAGGCCCAGCCCGGTGTAGTCTAGATAAGATGCTTTGTGTGTCATCGTAAAAATTAGGTGAAGTGAGCCTGGCATGTATCAGCATCCACTTGTGTGTCACTTCGGAGAAACTCTCCACACCTTGTTGAGGTGGCTACACAGAGGCTGATCTACAGGTAACAGCTCCAGAGACTCCTGGGGCTTATCACTGCAGCTTGTACACTTAGATACAGAGCTTCAATTACACACTGCCAGACCTCTATCTCCACAGCAACACTTTTACAAACAAACATCATTAGGGGAAAAAAACGTATTCATATATTACTCTGGTACTGTCAAATAACCATTTAAATAACTTGACTGCAAAGGATAAAAATCCAGTAAGGAAAAAGTACTTATGAAGCTCACTTAAATAATACGAATTTCCCAATGTCACAATGACACACTTTTAATTTGTATCAAAACATGATCTAAAAATAGATCTAAGAGACTCGCTGTGCTAAATTTATTCTGAACTCATTTAAAATGCAACATCATCTAAAAATGGTACAATACTGCATTCAGTGTTTGATTAAAAAAGTTATGCTTGTTATGTTTTACTCATAACAGACTAAAAGAGAACTGCTGATGCTATGGCATAAATTAGTGGCGTGCACAGTAATGTAGTGGAGAAGAGTGTTCTCATGATGAAAAGCTGCCTGTGAAGTGTGTGCAACTTGCCAGAGCGCGATGGTGTGATAAGAAGGCACACATGGACCGCCAGACATAGAAACTGCAGTGGATGCAGAAAACATATGAAGGCAACCAAGGGTAATGCAATATGTAAATGAATGAGTTCACATTAATGTGCCTGCTGTTGTTTCGAAAAATTGCATGTCAAATGCACAGGACTTGTACAGAGAAAACACATATAACGCACGCTATAGGGTCTGCACTCTCAAGTCAACACGAGGAAAGAGGGTGGAGACAGGAATAAAACATGTCTGGGTAGCCGCCATATTGGCTCCATGAGACTGTTGCTAAGTAACAGGTGATTTGGAAAGTTGTTTTTTTAAACACAGTTGGGGTGATAGCATAAAGCGATAGGTGATAGATCGAGTTGATGGTGCAACAAGGGAAAAAAAAAGAATGTGTGGAAATGAAGGAGTTGTTGTTGGACAGTGATTTATGGACTAGCTTCAGAGATGTGGGGAGGTAGCAATAGAAAACAAGGGCGGTTCCACATGAAAAGGGATATTCATGTAAACAGATATAGTGTGTTACATGTGCACCGATAATGTACTTCTGTGGTTCTATCTGTACATGCAGAATGTAACCCAAGGCTAGCTCAAGCTTGGTGTCTCCAGTCGGCCGACCTCGACACCAGCAGCTTCCTTTGCTCTTGCCCTCCCACTGTCACCTTTATTAACAGTCTGCCAGGTGGAGGCTGAGATCTGCTGAGGCAAGTGATGAACATGGTGCAAATACCCTGTGGGAGGGTGAGGATTGCCTCCTGCTAAAAAGAACTTTTCACAGGTAACACATCACAGCATTAAAGAATGCTTGACACACATTAAAGTAAACACAGCCTATAACTGCAATGATCCTCTGAGGTATGTTTTTACTCTGCCAATAAAAAGGTCAAGAGCTTTAGCACTGATTTTACAGCCCATCAAAAATGCTAGCAACAAGATCTTATCTAAACCATTCTGACATTTATATAAAGAAATCGCACACACAGTTCTTCCTAGATTATGTAACCGTTTCAAAAGCAGCCAACACACTGTCGCATAAAGTTAAAAAAGGAAATGCACACTGTTCACTCATCAAAACTTTGTAAAAACTGGTTTAAATAATTGGGGCATCTCACTGGCTTACAAGCATAGAATTTGCTGCCTTTTTGCCCCTGTTTAAGTTAATCTAATTTCTAAGTTCTTTAAAAATATCCACAAAATTGGTAGAAATCCTTTTGATTCCCTTGGAATAACAAAGTGTAGGAATAATTATAACTGATCCAAGTGTTTAGTCTGACCCCAGGGCTCTATCTTCAAATGCTCCCGAGGTCTTTGACATCTCCTGAATGGCTCTACATGGCTCAGATTTGTGTTACTTAGTGCAGGTTGACATAGCATACCAGCGTTTCTGCAGTCACACACACAGACACTAGGGAGTTACATGTACTACCAGTCTTCAGCTTGAGAGTCTTGTTTCTGTGTTTAGTGTTTTAGAAGGATCTATCTTGTGTTTATATTCAATCTGAAATATGAACTGAAGGGGATTTTTTGTATGTTATTGCTTGTATTTTTTGTTGCATCATATTGCTGTAGGTGCTGCCATGTGGCTTTATATGTGTGTACTGTATGGCTGTCGTTGTGTATCTCATCACAACAATCTCAGTGAAGAGAAAACAGAAAAATACCATCTGTGTAATTGTACATTTTTGTAAACCAGGAGCAGAATCAACAAGGTTTGCTCTTTACACTTGACATTTTGCAAATAATAATAACCTGACAACCTTTCTAAAGACCTTTAATAATAATAATTAAAAAAAAACAAAACCTGCAAGCACTATGACCAGTAACAAGAATGCCATATCATTTATGTAATGAATACATATCAGATCAGTGCATTGTTGCCAGAGGACTTTCTGTAACCAATATGCATAATTAAAGATGCTTATATAGCCTATTTAGATCTAGTGATGCCCCATCCTAAAGACTGCTATGTCATAGTCATGAGTGCATTATTCATATTCACAGTCACTGGAGACTAACTTACATGCTTTCTGTAGTTCCTCGTGCAATAAGGAACATTTATGAAAGCACACATAACTTAAGCTCAGATAAACACATAAAAAACAATACAGAACTTTGTAAGTGGTGCCTATCTTTGTCAGCCCATTAAAGTGAACAGGAAGACTTTTACTAGGCCATTCAGCTCATATGTCAAGAATAAAAATGGAAAGCTCAGACAGTACAAAATTAGTACACTTGTGTACTTGTTCTGTACAAAGCACACAGTGAAGTGTTTTGACTTTAATAGCTTTTGCTGCAATGTTTTAACATTACGGCACATAAACTTTGAATAGCATTCCCCTAAGACATCAAACCCATATCAAAGTTTCTTAGTCTATGTCATGCAAAATTGCAAAAATTAAAGTGTATGTCAATGCAAACATGTTAAAAAATGCCATGTTCTTTGCTAATAACACTATCAAAACACACCAGGTGCTTTCTACAGCACAGACTCATCACTAATACATGCAGCCATAAATAGATCTGAAACCTTTTTCAAAGTCATCTGGGGTCTGTCTGTGGTTGCACAAGTCTCAGTTACATTTCACTTTGCTCTGACCCTTAGCCACATCGATGCCAAGTTAATTATTATAACATCTATGCCGGTTTATGGCTTCAGCAGCACACATACAAAAATATCTACAGCAACTTGGAACTGACTGCTAAAAACAGTTCTATGTTCAGGTGTGAACTCGTTTAAAATGTAAAGCTGAAGTGGTGATGGCGGAGGCTGCGAGAGCAGGAGTGATTGCGCTGCACTGAGCAGATCTGCAGGGCCAAGGTCAAGGTCACAGCAGGCTGATTCCCGCCAGAGGCACAGGTAACCCGAACCCACTGCAACACACCCCACCCACAGCGTCAAATGAAAAATGTTTGCTGTTGGGTTGGTGTGAATGGAAATATGAGATAAGACATGCAAACAAAAGCAATGTTGTCTTCCAATACAACTGCTTTTGACTGCTTTTACCTGGCAGTCTAAAAGAGCCTGAATAGTTTATAATCAAAGGGCCATGGGGTCAGGTAAATCTCATACATCTTTATATATATTTGCTTGACTTAAACTTTAAATACAATTTGAAGAAACAAAGTTAACGCTGTCATTTTTCTTTAAATGGGAATACAACATCAACAACAAATGAACAAATCAAAAAAGTGTAAAAATGCATGCCTATAATGTTAACTGTGCATCTTCTGCTATTCTCTCAGAAAAGCTGTGTCAAGTACAAGATCTGACTTGAGGAAAAAAGAAAAATACACCACAAAATGAAAGCAACCAAAATGAAAGCAACCCACTGCACACCAATCACAGAGGAGAGTGACTCTCCAGGTTATAACTTAAACGTACAAGGCACCTGACTGATGAAAATACTAAGAACTTCAGCACAGGATCAGGAAATAGGCTGTCACATTTTTCCTTCTAAGTTATGAATAACCTCAAGAAACCTGAAATATTCTGCACTGAAAATGTGGGGCTGTAGTCACTCACTCAGTAGACAGGGCCACAGCCTTAGAATACTACTGCCATTTTTCATCTAAATGCACTGTAAACACACCCAGTGTACATCACAGATGATGCTACAGAAAACTAAGCTCTGGAAAGTGTCATCCACGAAGACCAAATATGTAATGTAGCTTATCCCTCGACGTCAACTGAGCTGACTAGTCAAGACTATGGTGCCAATCCTAGACCCCTGTGATGAATGTAGATGAAGCTGTCAGTTTGTACACATCCTGGACTTTATCCACCACTGCTCTAAATATAAATAAATAAATCACGCACACTATGGTATCATTTCTAAATGAGAAATGTCAAGAAAATCAAGATGTGAAATATTCTAATACAGTCACATACCATTCATGCAGTATGAGCTGATAAGACAAGATGAGAAGTACATGTTGGTGGCAAACACTGCTTCAGTACAAGTGTCTTGCTCAAAGTTATTTCTCTCAAATCACTTTTTAATGTGTACATGAATAGACCTGTAACACCAGTGCAACCAGTGGCATTTAAAGCATTTGAAAGTGGTAACAACATTACTGGGACAGTGATATTTTACTTAAGGTTATCATACCATCAGAATCTCATACCATATCGTAATGTTACAGCTTAGTTACAACACAACCAAAGAGCAAACTGTCAACAGTGGAGTTATCCTCAAAGTCATTTGGTTTCTTCAGCATCACTGAGGTCATCAACACAAAGTTAAAGTTACACAGTGACATGTTGCTGATAAAATCATGAAATGACCCAAGGTGAATTAGCGTTCTTTCACTCAGCGACTTCAGTTGTGAATGTGGAGTGACTCACGCTGTATGTTCCTGCCCTACAGAGCCTCGCAGAGCAACAGTCAGAAACACTTTAACCAAATGGCACTCCTCTGTGAAGACTCATCTTGTTTCTCCTCTGGTTTCCTCTCAGGGGAGATCTGCAACAGTAACACAATGTGGCACATTAGTCTCAACAGTTTAAAAAGTGCCAAAATAACATACATGGCTTTACACTTTGGCTTTGGAAAACCACACAGAAATTAGAGCCAAGTGAACGAAAGCATTGTGCCTATGTATAGTAAGTAATCATCAGTGTAACCACAGGTTACACTTAACAGAAACACAGCAGATTGTATTTTAGTGTTATTTATAAGTCGGGGTTCAGGCTCTGTTTAGACAGCAGCATCCTGTCCTGGTAAAACAAAGAACAGGTCTGCATGTTGGAGAGAGAAGCCAGACCACAATAATATTCTTTATGTTGTCCTAACTTTACAATTACCTAGAAGGAGGTTGACTGTTCCTATATGCTGCTCATGGTGACATATTGAAAAAACACATTTTGTTTACTAACAGGTCAGCTAAACTATTTAATGTTAAGCATTGATTTTATGTCCCATAGCTGCATAGCTTCCCTTTGTCATCATAGTATTAAATAGAAATCAGTTTTTCAAATCAGTGTGTCATGTCTCACTACATACAGACAGATAATATTCACAAAAATAACTGTTTTTGCTCAATCTAACTGTAATATGTTTATACCAAAGTATAACCTAACTATAAAATAAAAGTTCTGAAAGCTCCAACTTTAATACATAAATCTTGTTAAAACCGAAATCTTAAAGCAGTTATTAAACTACAAGTTTGAACACTAAAATAGAACAAAAAAACTAAGCAGTTCTGTAAAACCCAATGGGAGAAAAGTTAGAAATAATTAATTAAATGGTAATTAATCTCAAAGTCTGTTCTTCAGTGGGGCTTTACACTCTGAGGGTGTCCATCCTTAGTCACAGCTACAGTATATAGTCTAAACTTCAGGCCCATTTGATTCACACATGGACTGGCTAAGCAGCAGGACAGTCCTCTGAGACATGAACTGGGCTGAATGATTCACGACTTGACTGTGCTGGCAGCTTCTGTCTGGCAGGTGTCCTCTGTTCAGATACATTCTTCCTGTTGCTCAGCAGATAACTCTGTGCAGTGGTGAAATTTATGAGAGACAGTGTGTCTGAGTTTCTTACATTTTCAATGGTTCACAAGGGTCCCCTAAAGTAAAACCCTACATCTCATATTGTCAGGGCTGACCAGTTGTTTCTTAATTGTTTTTTTAAGTGAGGGCAAAGGTCATCATGTGGCTGACAGGTCTCTTCACCATCACTCACATTAAGATTGAGCTGTCTCCTATGTTTCACTTTCAGGGAGTCAATCTGTGTAAAGAAGATATTTGTGTTGTTGCATTTTTCTAATTGGACTATGGTCTGGTGAGTGAGCAATATAAATATGTATTTGTTTCTTACTGTAAATATCAAGCCTGAATGACTTAAGCAAATCAATGTTTTTTGACAAACCATATATGAAGACAGTTTAATGAGCTATGGTTTTACTGGACCAAAAATGTATGAGAAACAGGCCTACTGCCTATAAACAGTCTTTTATAATTTACTGTGTTAATTAGGATATTCCTTTGACTTGCTGTTGCCAAGCTATCCTTAGCAAGGGAGCTACTAAATCAAGATACTATGCTTCTTGCCTGCATTTGTTATGTGCATCCATTATAAATGCTGATTGAACCACTCCCTCATTTGGCCTTGACACGCACCACATGAAAATATATCCTTGCTCCACTCTGCTCCATGGCTGAAGGAAACACTAGGTTTATAAACCTAACAGACCTGCCATAAGTTTACATATCACCTTTTTGCTTTTTTTCTGTAATTAACACTGTGAGGCAGCCTTTCTACATCTAAACACAAGTAGATCAACAACAGGATTGGGATAAGTTTCACATAATAAAATATAAATAAAAAAGGTACCAGCTAATTTTAACTCTTATCTTACTTCTTCTTACTCTTATTAAGCCATTTAAATCACCAATTGTAGCAATATTAACATTCTATTCTAGCCCCACATGCAACTCGAGATACTCTAATGGTAAATGATTCTGCCTCTTAAATAACTCATTATTCACTTCAGCACCAATTTATCAAATCTTCTTCTTTGACGTGACCACTTAATGCAGACAGTGGATGTTTCTAGTTTGGCAGTGGACGTTGCAGGCTCCCAGTCCATAATACAGGTTAGAGACAGCAGTAAGTGGCAGGAACACTACATCAAAGAAGTGGCCCTGAATGGCAGCCCATCCAGCGGTGGCCTTAATCCTTCGACACCTGTGATTTGAAGCACACGCCTTTGATGCTGTTGGTTCAGTATAGAGAAAGACACTTGATAGGGGAGAGAATCAGAGAGATGGCTGAGATAATAGATTGCTCATTTAACACACAACTCTAATGGGATGCAAGTAAAAGTGACGGATAGCAATTCAAATTTTCTATAACTCTCAATGCCTCAATGATAAAAGTCCGTTCTGCTCCGTTTTGATGACAAAGTGGTCCAAGAGATTGCTGACTGGCTTTCTGTTGACGTCTCCACGCGATAAATATGTCCGATCCAAACCCGGGGAGAATTCACAAAGACACATCTTGAGAGCTTTGAATATTTTGTGCATGCCTCCCAATGTCTAGTAGATATCAGTGATTTACACAGCCTCTTGTTGTTTCTGTGTTACACTACATTGCTTGTTATTTATAGCTTCCAGTTCACACACTTCATTAGCAATTACATAAATGAATCTGTTAAACAATTCCCTGGTGCTTTCAAATGAATATATTATCGTACACTGTTGTTTATTGATACAGAAACACAAGATTTGTATTTAACCCTTTCAATCTCAAATTTTCCCGTGTGAAAATATTAGTTTTTTTAAATACCATTATGAAACTATAGGTTTGTAACACATATGGAAACACCAGGCTGTCCTGTTTGTAGAATGGGGCTGACATAGTTTAGCATAGACATTATGCAATGTCTAATTTTTATTCAATTTTTATCTAGAAATAAAATAAACAATTTCAGACAAATGGGGTTGAACCATAAAATCCCATACAAAAGGGAAGACGTGTTTTTCCTTCACACATTAAATAACAAGTAAAAGATGCACGATTTAATAACAACATAGTGTTCAATACCAACAGCGACTGCAGTACTGACAAAACAATAACTGATCTGGACGAACAATAGACCAGTCTCTGATGTAACAGAGAAAGATGGATCCAGCTGGATCAGCCAGCAGTAGCCACCAGGCCATTTATTCTGTCCAACACATGGGGAGCTAAAAACACAACAGCACAACACCAAACAAAAGCTACTAAAAAAGCAGATTGTCTACACTCTTCAGATCATGTGATTTATTGATCACATTTTAATGGTAATATACAATACCATTATGAAACTATTAGGCTAATGTCCTGCTTACACCACCTCAATAATCAGCAGCCAGCGCAGCCAGCCTCTCCAGTGTTTTGTTCTGTATTGAGCTTGTTGGGGGTTGGGAAAAGAAACAGGGTGTGGCTTCACCGTTGTCATGGTAACAAGTTATCACCGGTTTGAACCTCCTCAACCAACCAGTCACTGAACACTGAGTGTAGGAACTCCAGCTGCCAATGATTTGCAAGCAGGCTGACCTGAAATATTTCAGACAAGTACTCAAAACTGTATAATGCAGCTCTGTGTTTATGCATGCCATACTTCAAATGAAATGACACAAAGGAGAGCCGGCTTCACTTGGACAGGCAGTAGTGGTAAACTGCGGCTTTCCATCCAATTGCTTGTACACAAAATAGCACAGGAACCAAATGAATCTATTGCAACAGAGTGACAGGCTCCTTCACAGGGTTCAAACAGCATAGCCCATCAGTTACACCACCAGCAACATGGCAATTCTGCTGTCCGACAATATCTCTTTTAATAGGATGCCAGTGTTATAAAACACAAGGTTACATGACATTATTGGGTTTCACAAACCGAAGCCAAATGGTCCTGTTCGTGCCTGTGTAATAGCACAGAGCACCTGACCTGCAGGCAACCCCAGCAAGGAGAATTAAAGAGCAGAAACCAATAACGCTGCTGTCTTCACAAAGGTTGTCATTAAATATGTCTCATTATCCACTAGCAAGTCTATGAAGTCATAGGCAAGATGTAAATAAATGTAATTATCAGATAGAACAATGAGAAGGAGAAATAGATATAGGCCAATATCAGTAATATCAGTAGCATATGTGCTAATATTGGCAGCAATTTGGAAGCAGAATCAAGTGTTGCTTAGTTTCTTACCTCATGCCAAAGGAAGCTTTAAATACACAAATTGTAAATTTCAATCTGCTTTGAAATGTCTCAAAAACAAACAAACAAACAAACAACTACTGCAGAAACATAAATTGTGATTGGTTAAGTCTTAGAAATGATGACTGTAACTCAGATTATGTGATGAAAAATAGCTCAACAGAGCAAAGATAAAACATATATCATTGTTTGAATGAATATGACAGTCCTGATTGATGTAATAAGCCTAATCACACCTGCTCACCTGGGCCAATAGAGCAAAGTCAAATCACCTGTGGTTGAAATGTGGTTCTTAATAAGACAAGAGCTTAAAGCAAGCAAAAATTAAACAAACAAACAAAGAACCTTCCACTAGCTAATTGGCCTACCTGCTGGTGGATCCTGTAGTAGGGTAGGCTACTGAAGAATTATGCTAACTACATGACAAACTTGGTTTTCCCTTAATGAGAGCACTGGAGGCAGTCTTATATCGGTTGATAAATAGGCCAGTCAACTGTAGCTAGACTATATATGTTGCAGAATACTACCATCTGCTGGAGAAATAAAGTACTACAACAATTCCAGGTCTTAAGATGTGAAAAATAATCATTCATACAATTTAATAACTGTAGCTTAAATTAACTATAGTTTTTACAGTTAATAATTACTTGTATTTCTCTGTTGACCACTTATCTCTGCTCAAGTACAATGTCCTTTTTCTGGTGGTCTACTCTCAGGGTTAATTCCAGGGTTATCCAATTTAGTACAAATGCAAAAATGACCTGAGAAATTCCGACAGAACTTAAACGCATCAGTTCATTGATGCGCCAAATCTTTACCGCTAATAACTATTGGTAGCTAATGGCTATTACCAGAGATAATACTAACGTTAGGATAATAAAGCTAAACTAAAAGTAAAGTTACTTCTTGATTATTAACTACAGACAGTATTCATGTTTCATAACAAAACTGCCTGGTTTTCGAGCAGTGTGCCACAGGAATGCCAAAGCTTTTGGTGTGAGTAAGAATTAGCTTTAGTATTACTTCATGTCCTTTTTCTATGTTAAAGTGTTATCTAAAGTTTAAGTAAAAGTATTTTAAATAGTGCTATGGTTTTAAAAGATCAAAAAGCATACGCAATCTTTAAAAACCTCTGTGTCTGATTCTGTCAAATTAAATCTTCCATGTCAAGTAAAAATAATTGCTTTCAAAATGTCAAGCTGCCTATTTAAAATGAATGTAAATAACATCTAACATTTATTATATAATTCTAAGAAACTGTCTGTACATTTTTTTTGCTTTAGTAAGGGAGGATGGGACCATTACGAGTTGGAAAACAGCAGATTACCTTTTCAGTCAGGATGCTTCATGTCCAGATACTCAGAGGTGCACAGAATGGATACAACAATACAGTTAAATCTAATGTGCATTTACTAAAAAACTCCTACATTTTGTTTCAGAATATATCTGAGCAGAGACTACCTGTTCGATAAGGTGACGGTCTTTCACTGCTTCTTTCTGAGTGCCTGTGAGAAGCGGCAGAGTGTGAAGTCAGTGTGCATTGGTCATTATGTGCTGCCTCCAGAATCTGTTCAGGAGGGTAAGGACATTTCTGTGCATTCATTTGTGTTCCTGAATATATTGCGTGGTTTTATGCATGGGGTGTTTCCTATCCAGAGGTGAGAAATGTGATTGGGAGGCTGATCTGGGAGTGTGAAGATGACCTGATAACTGAGGCAAGGAAAGCTGAATCATCTGCAAAAGAAATACATGTAAATTGACTCGTTATGTTTTCATGTGCTTTAATTAGAGTTCGAGTGACCAAGCAGAAGTTGACAGTGATAAAGAAGTCAGTGAAAGAAAGTATGTTGCCTTCCTAATTTCCATCTCAGTATGACTTTTTTGTTGTAAATAAATTTAAAAAGTCTTATATTTTTCTCAGTTCTGATGCATCAGACACAGACACTTCAGAAAGTGAACGACTTTATGAAGGTTTAGGAGCTTATCCAGTCTGTAACATGCTTACAGGTAATTGCATTTGAGCATCCTTACTGCTGTATTTCATTTTTGCAGATCCTCTTAACATTTTGTACTTCTTTTCTACAGGTTATGTCAGCATGGACAGCCTGCCACAATATTTAGGCAGTCTGTGTGATTTTCATCCAGGATGCTTCAGATGCTACGCTTGTAGCACACACTGTTGTTTGCTCGACAAATCCTGACAGAAACATGGCAGCCAGGCTATTTATAGCTGCTAGATGTACAAAGTCACAAATTAGGCTTGTTAGTTTTCTGTTTATGTGCAGTTATGTAAGCACTATATACTGTATATATTTACTAACCTATACCAGTGTCTATTATGGTGACTTAGATATGCAGTTTATATGAAAGCTCAAAATTAGTAACTCTTTTTTTGTAAATATGTTGTAGTGTGAGAGTAGAAGGTATTTTGTCACATAAAGTGCACCTATGTAATGTTTCATAATTTGGACTTTGCATGCTGTTTAGTTTTTGGTATAATGATTAAGAGGTGAAGTAAACAAATGTGGAACAACATGTAACTGGGCCTGTTATTGATACTCTTATATATTGCATACTTTAGTTAGTGTGACAAATATATATTAAGGACTGATATGATGTACCCATAACATAACGATCATGTTTTGTTTTGTTGTTTTTTTTGTTTTTTTTATGTTTTTTGGGTTATCTTTTTATCATGGCATGTAAAAATACAAAAAACAGTGTAGCGAGTGAAGATTTATAACAGAGAACAGATAAAATACCTTTTATATTTAAAAAACACAATCTATATTTTATTCAGTACATGGCTTTTGGTAAGATACACGTATGTTCAAAACATTCTGCATGTACAGCCCAAATCTGCGGGAAAACATCCAATCTGGCAACCCGGAAGAGAGAGCTCGAGTGGATGCTACCATAGTGAACATGAGGCCCCGCCACAATGGACCGCGCCGTTTCTCACTGTCCAATCACGGGGTTTGTTTTGGTATCAGCCCCAGCTCTACAGGAAGATGTGCAGGTGGACTTTGACGCCACACTGCCAGAGGCTGTAGAAAGTGTAAGTTTTATGTGCGCTTATCTTTTCTTTGCTTGACTCTTCTTCTTTTTTACCGCAGTTATGGAGCAGGATAATCTGTCGGTGGTGTTGCACTCTCAGAGAGACCTCAGGCTGGTATGAGACCGAGTGCACACATGCTACACTTGGTCAAAATTGTCTGAATCAAGCTCACTTTGGTATTTTCTTATGTCTATTAGGAACAACGTCCTGTGCCAGAGCCTGGACCCAATGGTAGGGGACAACACGCAAAAAAAAAAAAAGAGAAACAAGCCTACAGCCATATTCAAAACAGTCACAGTTATTCAGCATTCATAGGTCTGATTTTCTTGTACTTTGGAGTTTATCTGTGTCTTTACCTATTTCAACTTTTATACCACACAGAGGTTTTGCTGCGGATGCACTCTGTAGGAATCTGTGGATCTGATGTTCATTACTGGCAGCACGGGCGAATTGGGGACTTTGTGCTCACAAAGCCTATGGTTTTAGGGCATGAAGCATCTGGAAGAGTAATGAAAGTTGGATCAGCAGTAAAACACCTTAAAGTAGGTGAGTATGTGGCTCATGATGATGTACAAGAAATTGCACTCTTCTTTTATAAACATAAAGTACAGTATTTTTCAGGACAGAATTAAATCAAATATTGTTGCTGTTGCAGAATTAGATAATCTTATAAATTGAATGGTAAACATGTTTCTGTTTTTTTGCAACGTTTACATGGCCAACACTCATTTGTTCATTCATTTACAGTTACCTTTTCATACATAAGGCCATGACCTGAATGACTGAATATGTTCACAAATTGGATTATTGTTTTACAGACAACTGAACAAACCTAACCTGACTTTTTGTTATTAGGCGACAGAGTGGCCATTGAGCCTGGTGTGCCTCGTGAGATGGATGAGTTCTTTAAAAATGGCCATTATAACCTGTCCCCGACCATCTTTTTCTGTGCCACACCTCCTGATGATGGCAACCTGTCCCGTTACTACACTCACAATGCCAACTTCTGTTACAAGTAACCCTGGAGTGTTTTAGATGTGGCATCATTGCATGAGCTTGCACCAGAAATGACACAACTTTAACTGAGAGTCTCACTTAACTTCACAGGTTGCCTGATAATGTGACATTTGAAGAGGGAGCACTCATTGAACCTCTTTCAGTCGGGATCCACGCCTGTCGCAGAGCTGGTGTTTCACTTGGCAGCACGGTGCTCATCTGTGGTGCAGGTACAATAAAGGGCACATTTTACACAATAGAATGAGACACTGCTAGAACTGCTAGAACAACAACATTATTAAAGTCAGTAATCATACAGCCCAGAACTTCTGTTTGAATGTCATGGAAAAATCAGATACATTCTGACTCAACAAAATGAAGAAACACCACTGAACTTTGACAGCTCTTGCACCTAATGTTTAACAAACCATTAACCAACAAATAGATTTACATAGTTTTTTTAAGTGATTGAAGTAAAGTTTAAAGTGAAATGTTGATTTTACTCTCTGCAGGACCTATTGGGCTGGTCTCTCTGCTTGTGGCCAAAGCAATGGGAGCCTCAAAAGTTGTAATCACTGGTAAAATGCAAACCTTTTTTTTTTTTTTACTAAAATGTTCTAAAATGATGCTGAAAACTTCTCTTTTGTTTCTAATTGGCTCATGTAGATCTGTCCCAGGAGCGTCTGTCAATGGCTAAGGATTTAGGCGCTGACTTTGAGGTAACTGTAAAGAAAGGGGATGCTCCCCAGACACTGGCCAAGAGTGTAGTGGACATTCTTGGAGCGCCGCCTCACATCACTATTGAATGCACCGGAGTTGAAAGTAGCATCCAAACGGCCATCTATGTATGTGACATTAGATAACATAGTGATTAACTGGTATTCAGACAATACTTGATATCATATTTGACTGTGGTAGGCCACCCGATCTGGAGGTGTGGTGGTCCTGGTGGGTCTTGGCTCAGAGATGGCCACTATTCCACTGATCAATGCTGCTGTACGAGAAGTAGACATTAGGGGGGTCTTCCGCTATTGCAACACGTGAGTAATTTTGCCTTTCTGTTGCTTGAAATCAGCACTTTCATAAAATTCTGTCTACTCTTATTGTTTTTTTTCCTGTTTTGCAGATGGCCCATGGCAATAGCAATGTTGTCTTCAGGGAAAGTTAATGTAAAGCCCCTTGTTACTCACCGTTTCCCCCTGGAGCAGGCAGTCCAGGCCTTTGAGACCACACGGCAGGGTCTCGGGATAAAAGTCATGTTAAAATGTGACACAGATGACCAGAACCCTTGACCTGAACATTAGAAATTAACCCTGAGAGTAGACCACCAGAAGATGGACATTGGACTTGAGCAGAGATAACAGTGGTTGAGAAACACAAGTAATTATTAATTGTCAAAGCTATAGTTAGCATTTAATAGTATGAGTGATTATTTTTTAAAGCTAAAATATGGTTGCATAATTGTGTGTAGTTGTGCTGCAATTAAATTTCAATATTTAAATTAATAAAATATCTGTAGCATCTTAAGTTACACAATGTTTTGTATTATTCAGTCTTTATATAATCAGCACTACCCTGTTATAGGCATAGAGGGCACTGTAGTCTTAAAAAGTTTTTCGATTTCATACATGCGCTTACCCACACAATGCATTTTCATATAGCCTTATTATAAATCCCTCTTTTCAGCCGTTAAACAATCTAAAACTAATAAAAATATATGTTTTGGGGGTTTTCTTTCTACCCTGTGGTTCAGAAGAATTGATGTTATTTTACACAGGAACTTAAGTTTTACATTTTCACAAAAACATGAATAAGTAATATTTACAATCACACAATTCAAGCAGAAGATAAGTCAAGGATTAAATTGACTTGTCTGATGCTATAAGTAAGTGCAGTAATACAGCTTTCGTAGGCCTATAATATACATCTTAACAGTTTGAGTCAGCCCAAAAAATACAGCCAGGTTTAGCTTAGATTTTATTATCTTGCCACATTGACATGATTCTACTTTACGAGGCATGCACACAGATAATGTTCATATGGTTCAAATTTACTGCAATGCATTGTAAAACCGTTACTGTGCAGTAAGGCTTTTTCTGTCACAGTGAGTGATTCACAGTTCTCTCTTTCCCTCACAAGATTTGGCCAACATACAGGCAGGAAAAATGTTTGCGGTGATGAAAACCTGTGTGTGTTTGCATTTTTACATGAGCACAATACTAAGACAAGTTTCTTTTTTTATGTACAGACATTCTAATACTGCGTATGGCAATGAAACAGCTCACACTACACGGTTACATTCACAATCAACTCATAGTACATATGAGTTTCAGTCAGAAACATTAGAGATGAAAAAACAGAGTAGCACGCAAAGGAAACATCCTTGTTCAGTGATGTGACTTGAATAGTAAAAGCAGAATTAATGCTTTTTAATAGTTTTACTGAGTTAACTTATTTGAACGTGTGCATTGCATGTTGAGTTTAGAAAAGATATCCCTTGCCTTGGAGGTTGAAAGTGTGTATTGCCATAAAATGAAGAAAAAAATATGGCATTTCTCCCATTAACCCCAGCTAAAAGCATTGGTTTGATACACATGTACATGATCACAACTTAACGTATTTTAAACCAGCAATTTTAACACACAAGTCATTCCCCTTTTCAGACATTGATGATTACAGCTGGCTTTTATCATCATCATGATCTTCATACAACAAGTTACACTATATATTTACAATGTAGCTGTGGCCCCTCCCTCCCCAGTGCCTTCAGTCACAATATTAGCAAAAAGTATGTATTTACATGACAAATAAATAAACAGAGGGGGGAATGGGGCTATACAAAATGTATAGATGCATTATATTGCATTAAATGAATATAAAAAATAAACTGTGGGCATTCACAAGTCCATACACACACCTTTACGGCAATGACAGAAAAGCACAAACACAAGAAATAAAGTTCACACTCTTCAATCTCACAAACATACAGTACAGTTTATTGTGGCTGGTCACATGGTAGAAGCGTCCCCATAATGACCAATGCATGTAAAGCACAAACAAAAGGTGATGAATTTGCTGACCAACTCAAAATGAAAGACAAATGAGGTGCAGGACGGCAGATCTCAGGTTTGCCCCGCAAGATAAGATAACCTTTCAGAGTTGACTGTCCTGTAGCGTGGTCATGGCCATCCTTTATATGTACATAGGTGTCTCCTGTCCTGTTAGAAGTCTGAACATGGCGGCTGGCATTGTCTTCATGTGAATCTAAAAGCAAAAAGACATTATGTAGTTTTGGAGGAACACTGTTTTCTTTATTTTGTATAAATATATATGTTATTAAATGCATTTGTCTAACCTCTCCGACAGAGTTTGACAGAGCCTGGACTATCTTCTCATGTGCTGTTGCTACCACACTCTGTCCATTGATCTCGATGATCCTGTGGCCCACGCGGACTCCACCTCGCTCAGCGATGCCTCCCCTCATCAGACTGCATATCTAACAAAGCCAGTCATACACATGAGAAAACTATAGACACTCTTACAATACTCGAGAGTGGTGGGTTCAAACTTACAATGCCATTTTGAACACTGAAGCCTAGCTGGTACTTCAGATCTGGTCTCTTGATGAGGACTGTAGTAACAGGAGGACAGCTGACTATGTTCATTTTTACCTGGACTTGGTTCTTCAAGCCCTTGAATAGAAGAATACAACATTATTGTGGCATTGGTTGTTGCCAGACATTCTGCTATAGGTGAGGGTTGCACCAACACGGCTGACTTTCCTTGACTTAAAAATATGTTATTATGGGGGTTTTCTGGTCTTTATTGGACATTTATTTACCTTTGTACAGGGCCATCTGTAACAAGTATTGTTTAAGCAAGAAATGTTTATTATGAATGGTTTGCTTCATACTTTTTCAAACTCTGGATGTTTTATCACAGTTGATAATGTCTCCTGTGGCTTCGGCCGATTCCATGAGTCATATCTAAGTGATCCTTCTGATAGATGTATGTCTAAAGGTTTTGCGTACCTTAATAATTCCCTGACAGGTGGCGAGTGGCAGCCCCACGAGGCTAGTGTTATTGATGGACATGATCTGATCCCCAATTTTGAGTTTGCCCGAGCGCGCTGCTGGCCCTCCATTCATCATGTTGGCTAAGATAACCGTGGGCAAAATGGAGCCCCAGCCGGACTCCACAATCACCACACCCAAGATCTCCCCTTTACTCTTCTCCAATGTCAACTGTGGACAGAGACAGGTGGAAGAGGTGAACACAAGGTGACCGAAGAGCATTCATTTTAAGCTTTTAATCTCTCAAACTAAGAGACATCATTGTGCCAACATAGTGCTTGCACTATTAATTACAAATCCAAACAGTTTGAATAGCAGCTTGCCATCCAATTATGCTGAAACATCTAGATAACTGTTTCCTAAGTCAGAACAATTTTTCATTCATGTGTAAATTTTATTTTACTTTATCAGACTCTCACAGACACTTTAGTAAAAAAGAAAAGACTATAGATAGAGGATAGAAAGTGGATTTGAAACAGTATGGTGCCTATGAAGTATATAGATACAAAAAGTAATTGTTTAATGGTTCTGATTTGTCACTGTGCTGACTAAAGAGAATATCAACCAAAAATAATTCTGCAGTTACAACTACCTGAGCAGACTGTACTATCTGCCCTTCTCTTCATTTAGAACAGCAAGTATGTCATTCATGAATGTTTGTATGCAAAACTGTATTATACCAACCTCTTTACAGTTCTCTGAGTTGGAGAAGTGTATGAGGTCGTCATTGTACATCTCCTGAGTGTTGATGATGTCGCTGTACTCCTTCTGGCTCAAGTCTTCTGGGTTAATGCCATTGGCTCGCAGGAACTCCTGGTAAGCTACACTAAAAGCCTGGCCAATGGACTGAGCGATAAGCTGGGCCTGTAATCAAAAATAAAGAAAGTACAGATGGGAAATGGATCCATACATGCAAATCAGCTTCATATAAATAACACTGCATGTGTGGATAGTAAGAAACCTTTTGCACATAATGCACATTGATTCTGTCAAAAGGAATACCATTATAAAAGATGAGAGGAAATCAATGCATGTATAATGTAATAGCAAGGAAAACAAAGATTAGATATTTCCATTTTCACATGGTTCTAGTCAATTCTGTGCACAGTTTAGGCTGTAATGGAGCAAAAGAAATGAGCGTCTGTAATAGTTTATAGGCAATTCAAAGTACAGTCACGCTTATTTGCAAATATAAATATGTTATAAGACAATGAGAAAAAAAACGAAACAGGAGCCATCTGGATTAACAATAGTGATGGAACGTAACAAATGACTGACTACCTAGCGCTGAAACATGCTTTACATATCAAACTGAAAAAGCTACACCTTATACTGTATTATTTTTGCAGGTAATAATGGCCCAAATTATACAAATCAATAAACTGTCAGTGTTTTTCATAGACCAATAAAAAGTACAACTCTGGATGCTGCTTTCAGAAATGGGAAATAAAAACAGAAAGAGTCCAGAAGAGGAGCTGAATGGTTCTATTATAATTCTGGCTGGCCTTTCAAAGCTGGCAGTGAAATTAGCCGAGAGAGGCGGACAGGAGTCCAGCCTTTATACTGACTGGCACAGTCACTGTGCTGCTGGCCGTACTGAGAAATACTGTTTGTTGTGCCAAGTCTTGCTGAATCTGCTTCAACAAGACAAACAGTTCTCAAAATGCTTAGCCTATCTGCATAATTGGACATACATAAACCAATTTATTACAAGTAACTAATGGTATTGTCTGGACTTGGGAAAGCACTTACATCCTCGGACTCAAAGACATGGCATATCATCTTGTACTGCTTCTTTGCCTCCGGTGCTCCTGGTGTGGTTTCAATACAGTCCTGGGACGCTGTGCGTGGCATCCGCCGCCGTGCCATCAGGACCACGATGTTACCAATATCCGCAATGTAGGATATGGTTCGCAATGCATTGTCCATCATTGTTTCCTGAAGAGATGTCAAGTGACAGATTGCATTATACACAAACCTTTAATGCTACATGTCCATGTGTAGAAAGTGGTGTTGTAAAAGATTGGATAGCTGCCCTGCTCCGGCACAAGAGGCCATTTTCTGTTTATCCTCATGAGTCATGTATAGTATGGAATAAAGTAAAATAGAAATATTCTTTGTAGAAAGCAAACAGGCTGCATTTTGATTAAATTTAAATCTAGTGTATAATCAGATTACATCCCCACAATGCCCTGGTAAATTAAATCTGGAGGGCATGCTCCTCCGAAATAATGAGCAGGTGTGCAGGAAGATGTTTGTGACGTTACAACAAAGCCTGAGCTGTCTAATCATGTTTGCTCACTCAACCTAATAATTGTCTTATCACACGATGATGATTTTTAAGTAAAAAAAAAAACTATGATGAGCCACTCAGTATCAAAAATGTGTTTACCTTTCGGGTCAAAATGTTTGCTGTTTTGCTGACAGCAGCTACTATGTAGATAAAGTTAGTTTAATAGGATTGGTTCACTTAACACATTAACTGTGTTTTTATTAAACAAGTTTAACGAGTATATTTGCTGCAGCCCAACTTTGTTTTTTTTGTTTCATGATTCACTGTCTGAAGGCCCAAGCTTGCTGCCTCAAGCTTTTTAAAATGTGGAATAAAGGCTTTCTATTCAGCAGTTCTTTTTCTACCACTGACAGGACACACAAACCAGATGGAAAAAGGAGCAAGAGAAACTGCATTGCAGCAAGCCAGTTTCTGCCAGCCAGCTGCCCACACTCACACACTGACAGCTACGTTGAACTATTGCAAATGAATCATCTGCCACATTCAAATAGATTTAAATGCTTCTGAGGCATAAAGCTATTTTCATGATTCTAACAATGGCAAGGCTCTCAGAGGCGCTTCTGCTCGAATCAAAGATTTCCACCTCCTGTGAAACCTTGTAACACTCCTTCACAGAAGCTTGGGAGGAAGTCCTGTTAATAACCTGACTGGAAACCTGACAGAAAGTACCAATTTAATTTATGCTTTTCTGATTAGGCTTTTGACCTTTTAGCCTGTGTGTTATGCTAGTAGTTATTTAGCCTCATTAGGTCCAGTCTAAATGTTGTACCCAAGGAATTCATTAATATCATCAGAGAAAACAGATAAATCTTAAGGTGGTTTTCTGAGAGCATCCTTGCTTCAGCGCTCATGGCACTGCAGTTTTTGTGGCCTTGTGTAGTTCAGTGGGCGGTTAATACACACTCAGGCTGAAGAGTTTTTATCTTCAACCCTGAGGTAAGACAAAATGTGCTTTGTGGCACTCACCTGTGTGTCCGCATTGAGCACTTTGATCCTTTGCGTGGAGATGAACAAATCGACCTCAGTTAGAGTCTGAGTATCTCCGTCTGCATTCTGCATAAAGGGTTTGGACAGAATTAGTTCGATTTACTGTATATGTTTGATCCTTAATCTAGACCTGAGTAATATTTGTCACTGTGCATGCATGCAAAGTGTTAGTCAGATGGTCAATAAGGCGTGCAGAGGTGAGGTGGAAAGGTCATATAAATAATACATTTGTTCGTGCTGTACATGAGAAGTGTTATGAGGGTGGGTTGGCACAGAAACAAGAAGCAGCTTTACACTAAACCCCTACCAGCTGGCTCTTATGCCACGAGAGCAACATGGCTCCAGCTCTGAACAAGCCTACATTTAGAACCCTCTTATTACTCTATGCGGCAGGCTAATCGCTATCTATCTAATTTGGATCAATTAAAATGACTAGTGCACTGTTTAAACATATAGAACAGCTCCATTTATCTATTTTCACTCCGGTAGGTTTCCCTGATTTCATTTGGCTTATTCCAAAAAAGCAGTGTGTGTTAACAGTAAGGTATAGGATCAAAGCCAAACTTCAAAATTTATTGTGAGCTGTGGAAAATGTGGTCCACAGAGACCACTGCTGGCCAGGAATCAAACTGGCTCTTTCATGATTGACTTCTCCTTGTGAATTCAGTGAAGGAAATGTATAAGCACAGATCCATCCATGTGCTCAAGAAAAGTTTGGAATAAGGATACATTCAAGGTTACAAGCAGTAATGAGGAATGAATATGAAGTGTCAAGAGAAAACATAGTCAATATCTTAATTGAAGTAAAGATCCATTGCTCAGTAACAGTTTTGCTAATTTAATTTACTTTTTAAATTGATGTCTACATTTTAATTCAATTTAATAATTAATAATTCATTAGCAAATGTAATGTATGATGAAATTAGAACGCGTTTATATATGTTTTTGTCGATACTGTAAACTGTTTATGATTTATTATAGTACTTGGCAACCCAATGTGTGCATTTAAGGTAAAATGAGTCGTTTTAAAAATTCTGTGTCATGGTAACTCACATCCAATTTACTAAATGAACAGGGCACAGATGGGAGACACACACACAAATGCAAAAATAACACGGTGAAAGTGGGGGGATGTGTGGCTGGAGGGCTTTTATTTTCACTCTGTTTATTACACACCGCCTTTTTCTTGATTTTGGCAGCCTTCTGTACCCTCTGGCAGTAGGCAGGCAGGTAGGTAGTAGGTAGGCGAAGGGATGGGCAAGGTCAGCGGAGAACAACAAACGAGAGAACCACAAACAGGGGGGAAGAGGAGGAGGAAATAAAAAAGGTAAATCAAAGCAGGTAGACAGTAAAGTCGCAAACCAAACAGCAGGTGTGCTATCGCTGCTCTCGAAAATAGAAGAAGAGAGGAAGAAAGAGCAGAAGGTGCGTGTGTGAATGAATGTGCGCGTATGAGAGATAGCACAGCCCTGTTGGTTATCAGATACACATTTAAACAGCAATTACAGAGAGGAATAATTGCTTTTCTTGTTTTGACAAACCGAAAACATGCAAACGTGAACTGATAATAAGTCCTTGTAGCCTATGAACCTTTTGATGCGGCTGACAGTGGTTAAAAGAGCAATCCAAATAGATAGATTATGCTTGTATTTATAGCCCATTCTCATCTCTAGCTTCTAAACACAAAAAAACAAAAAAACAAAACAGAGACACCTAAAAAAACAACCACCAACACTCAGAGAATAAAGCCTGCAGTGAAGATTTAAACTGTGTACCAAAAATAATTACAAGGTCAAGTCATTGCAAGAAAAAAACAGCGCCGATAAAAATCAAAAAGGTTTTACAGCGCTATTGTTCGATTACCCTTTTAAAAGTGGTTCTTATCTCGCTGGGTTTGCAACTGTTTTTATTTTTCTACTGGAGCTACTGCTGTTTGCCACCCGCCATAAAACAAATCTCGACCCTCGTAGCATAGTAGCGTATCATCTTGACTCTGATAACATTTTCCTTGCTACACTTCCCTGTCTGAACCGCAACCACTCTTGCAAAAAAAGAGCAGCGAAAACAGCCCACAGGAGAATATTTGGGAGGTTTTGAGTATTCCCACAAAACAGACATGTGAGGCTTTCTACGGATCTACTAAGTAAGAGAAGACACACACACAGAAGACGAGTGGGGAGATGAAACTGCATAAATATGATTAAATATAAATGAAAGCGACTGAACATTACACCAAAAAGATGAGTTACGTTTTGATCTGGCAATTATTGTGGTATTCTCCATCCACATGCTTGTCACCTCTTCTTTTCTGTGCGTTCCAATTCAATTCCAAAGATTAAATGTTAGTTGCATCCCGTCTAATGTGTCCATGAGTCAAAAATAAACTGGATAATTAATGCCTTCTTGCTCAATGGACCTGTTTCATGCAAGAGCAGCAGTAGAAGGTGAAAGCTAACTGTTACCATGGTTTCATCTTGACAAGACTTCTTTTTTTTATCACTGTGAAATGTGACTGTGTGTGATAAATTGCAAGCAGAAGAGTGAAGGATCAAAGGCAGATCATAGGTACAATGATGCCAGCAGATGTAGTCATTGTTGTAAAGAGGGCTTTTAGTCTTAAACCAAGAAGCAGGCTCGGAGATTTACAGCCTGTGGTCCTTTGCAATCACTGACATTCTTCTTGGCTAAACGCTCTTAACAGATGTATGACACCAAAGAATGGAGCTATAAGACGTCTGGAATGGTATCTTTTATAACAAAATGAAATTTAACAAAGGATGAAGGGGGACAACCAACAGAATTTTTTATAAAAAATGAATGTGTTGGTTTCTACGACAGAATAGTGCAGTCTACAAGACCTAAATAATGAATTGAGTTAAGTGAACGTGACTGCTTCATGTTTTTGTTCTAGTTAGGCAGTGTTAGGCATACTCTCACGCGAATATGAAGCATAAAATATATCTTAGATTTAGAGAGCTATAATACATCAGATTGTGTCTCTTTCTTGATACTGAACAATCACATACACATATTGTTGTCAAATGAATACTAAATATATCCCACCACTTTGCTGCTAATGTGGAATGACACACATACAGTCAAACCGTGTTGACAAGAGCAAATAAGCATAAAAGTGGGTGTTTTCTGTATAGCAATTAAATGGCTGTAGTTTTTTTTTTACAGAACAGATTCAGTTTTTTGTCTCTAAGAGATTACCCAGGCCTTATATCTGACTCTGTGTATAATCATACTTGTATAACATATTTGCAAAGAGGACTGGATCCTATGAGTATGTATGTCTAAATAGGAAAAATGCATTTCCACATACAATGCATTTAGTCAGTAGTCATGAAGCTAAGAGACATTTATTCCAGGGTCTCTGTGTATATTACATGACAGCAGTGCTTAAAACTAAAATAGGGCCACTGTGATTTTAAGCTTCATCTTAAAGAGAAGAATAAAACATTTAGCAAAGACCTGACTCTAAAAGAGCCTTGACATAACAGAACATTGCTTAAGATTCAAAATACTTTAGATACGCAAATGTGACGTGGTTGTTAACACAAAGTAAAAGCTTTGTTCAGACCAGTGAATATTTTAGGAACAAAAGGGAAAGAACAAGTGTGAGTCAGAAGTGCTGTTGGTGCATTTTTGGATACCTTGACCCTGCTGACAGCCTCCTGGGCCTGCATCATGCGGATGTTCTTGGAGGGGTTCCTCTCGGACAATAGTTGAGTGGAGCCAAGGTAGTTAGCAGCAAAGATAATTCCATCAATCAGGTCTTCTGGCTCACACGGTCCTGGGACTGGGCCAGAGACAGACAGAGGGAGGTGATTAACAGAGAGACACGAGGAAAGGCTAGAGAGAGGTTGCTGTGGTAAAGTGGGTCTTGTAATCACTATAGTCAGTGTGTGCTGTGTGGAGAAACTGAGCCAAACAGTGTTGCTCTGGAGATAGAGCTATGGTGATAAGAGGCTGGGTGGGACTGCACTGTGAGACGGCCAAGGCTCTGGGCTAATGGAGGTGCAGCTCTGGTGGGAGACAGGCCTGAGATTAATCTGTGTCTGTGATATGGAGATGTGCACTCTCAAACACCCACTGAGGGACACAATGTGCTGTCATGATCTGAGGCAGCTGACAGGCAGCTAAATCCTCACACAATATTAGACGACATCTGCCCAGCAGCACAGAAAGAGGCTGGAGGAAGACTTATCGCATGCTGTAAAAATGAATTCTGATTTTATGTAATTAAAACATTGATTTTGTGTGCAGTGAGTTTAACTTACCATCAACAAAGCTGGGGAATGATGCAACTTTCTTTGTTGGCTAGAAAACAGAAACAAGTCAAACCACAAATTATAAATATGTTTATTTCTACTCTACATTGAGTAATGCACACATACAAATCTTGATCATGTTGAGACAAAAGATAGCTCATACTACAGGTGCCGATGCTTAGGGAGACAAGAAATAACACAGAGGATGGACATGAAATGCATCCCCAGAAAATGACTTCCGGTTGGGTTATTTCCTGGAGATGCAATCAATAATATACTGTGGGTAAGTGTCACAAAATGCACAAAACTATAAGAGGACAACCCCCAACAAAAGCCAGAATTTTCTAATACTACTATTACACACTGCTGATCTGATCATTTAAGATCCATTTGAGCCAAAGTGAGCTATGAGAACTGTGAGGCATGTGCTGTCAAAGCAGTCAGTTAAATAACCATTTGCTGTGGCTTTATTATCTTTTAATACAATTGAATACACCTCTGCATGCATTAATAATAGATATGACAAGCCAAAAAATGTATTCTTCCTCAGTCTGACTGTACTATGGCAGAAGCAACTCTGTTTTCTCATAAATGTGTTTTGGGCTAACAGGACATTAGTAGATAATTCAGCTATTCAAATTCTAAGAATGTGTTTATTGGTCTCAAATGATTATGAACTAATTTGATCATGAAGTTCTTTTACAGTAAATTAAATGCTTAATTCATAGTTAATTTTTAGTTTTTGTTTAGAAGTGTCTGTGCTGATATACGCATGATTTCTCTTGGGAGATTTACTTGACTGGAGGTGCAGAACCAATACCACAACCTGATAAGAAATATGAATCACACATAATCACTCTGACATTTACAAAATCACGCAGGAGCATATAATTTACAAGCAGCCCTTTGCTTCATTCTGAAGTGCTGCTCATCCATATTCACACATTAGAAGAAAAGATAATAAAAGTATAGAGAAACACAGAAAGAGGTTAGGTATTTGTTTGTCTGTTACCAAGCTTTGCACAATTTGAAAGTGTAAGTTTCCTATTTCCTAACTTGCTCCCAGTCCAAGGAGATGTGTGAGGAAACATACAAGAAACATCTATAGCAAACATCTCTGTGAAAAATGGCTCTCATAAAATAGCGTGCAGACATGCTGCTCAATTACCGGCATGCTATCACGCCGTGAGCAGAGGACATGCACTGAAATGGTAATTACACAATTACTCATGTACTCAGATAGTCGTATACACGCATACGGGCTCGGGGAAACACATAAACAAGCACGCATGACCTCCGTACAAATCTAAATGATTATACAACATACAAATGCCACCATCTTACCTCTGGTACATTGTTGTTCTCCAGGGGAACATTCAGGTCAGAGCGCTGCTGTTTTCTTGGTTGCTCTGCTCCATTCTGGTAGATCAGTGGAAAAAAGGTAAAACCAAGAAATACATCAGAACATTACACAAATCAAATTATGAAGTTCAATGGATATACAACTGAGGTTCAAATTTGCTGACACAATGCAACTTGAGTTAAAGAGGTGAGTTAAAGAGGCATATATTGGACCAAAATCCAATGTGCATTAATTGTCAGGGTGAAAATAACCAATAAATAATGGTAAATAAAGCAGCCCTTATTCCTGGCCTGCAAAAGGATTCTTGAATGATGAGTGACACACAGCTTCTTCTACACAAATGTATTATAAATGTGAAGGATAGCCATCTGGCATATGTATCATATATATCACGTATCATCTCTCATCATCACATAAACATCAAAACAATGACACTGAAGAAAGGCAGGTTTTATTCCTCTTGATTTTCTCATTGCAGTCCTCCTGACAATATGCCTACTGACAATATGGCTCCTGTTTGATAATGAAAATGGGGGCAGGGGTGGTAATCCAGAGAAGCCATGCTGCTATGAGTCTAAATGAAATTCATTATCAGATATGTGACATTAGTGACCTTCTTTATAAAGAATTAGCAAAACATAAACCTGTAATCAATATTCATCACAACCCAGTTGAGCACACTGCCATTACATTAATGCTGTTGTATGGTTGGATGAATACTAAGCAGAGTGAGGTTTGGCACAGTATTTTATCTACAAATCACCAGCACATCTATTGCAATTACTCTGCATAATTACCTCTAATGTGTAAATGTGTATGGACAATTCATCCCATATTGGGAAAGTTACCAAGGGAATGCTTGCTGACTGAATACACTGCCCCTAAATGTCCCCAACATTGTTCAATAGTAATTTGAAAACAGTTTACAATTAGGGCTGCACAATGTTTTGAAAATGTCTTAATGCAATATCAATATGTTCGGTAAACTTCGTATTAGAAAAGAGTGAACTGATATTATTCCTATTACATTCCTGAGGCTGACATTAACTCTCAAGACAATATCTGACTTTTTTTTCCTTCTGTGTTTGCTATGAGAATACTTTTCCTTTCAGGACTTCATTATTAAAATGTTAATATTGCCAGAAAAACAAAACAGCATTTTATCAAGAAAGACTGCTCTTTTTCTTCTTTATTGAAGGGCCATGGTAAAGTGGTGCAGAGAGAGCCATCATTTTATAGGTCAAAAGGAGGACAAAATGACCAGATAGTCTTCTGGGAGTCATGTGATCCTGAAGTGCTGTAAATATACAGTGTCTGACCTGCTTTGATGCGACAAAGAAGATACACACAGTGAACCTGTGAGTAAATGTGCAGAGTGGAGCAGGTGTGTTTCTGTGGGCTGTCCACAGGAGACCCACTGGAGGAAATGGGCTGTGTTTTATTAGCCTGTCAGCACAGGGCATGTGCATTGATCCAGGCCTGTAAGAAATAGATGAGGAAGGAGGAGGAGCATCTCAAGGCAACAAAAGGGAGGGGGAAGACTCGCCTTTTGTCTCTATGGCATTGAGTGGCAAATCACATTTGGTGCCAAAGGTGACAACCACGGAGCATTACAATAAACAGATCAGATTATGTTAGCATGTGTTGTATAAAACACTGTACAAAAAAGTACTTGTTTGCTTGCATTTGTGCAATTATGCCATTCATGACTGACACATCTTGGGAGTTGACTTAATAACTTTTTTCATTAAAAAAGAATAAGAAGCTAAACTGAAAAAGTGATTAATTTCTTTTGTCTGGCTATAGTATGACTCTAACTGCAGCAGATGATGGGCCCAAAAACTGGAAACTAGAGTTAAAAAACAAGTATAGTGATTCAGCACAATGGTGGGAATTAAAAATAGAACCTCGACAAAGGTGTTTGTCACAGAGGAATAAGCTGCAGTATGACAGACTCTGGCTACAAGGACAGCACTCATTAAAAGGCTAATATTTGCAAAATGATTATAAAGGCCGATTCAGTGAGAAGATAGCTCACCTGTTCTTGTGTCCATCTCTGCCGGTCTTCAGGTGAGCGTGGGTGTGCCTTCATGCCCCTCTGGAGGTCAGGGGTGTTGTGGTGGATGGATGGCAAGTTTAGGGACTTGGGTCTGCTGTCGTGTCGGTGGTGTGGTGGAGGGTAGGGGACTGTGTCTGCCTTGGTATGAGCGTAGCTACCCGGTGCAGGGTCCTGCGCCAGTTCCTCGGGGCTTTGGTCAGTGCTGCTGCTCAGGCTGCCCATGCTCATACTCATTTTGATTTCAGCCACTATTTGGTCAATGTCCTCCTCGGCCTCTTCTCCCGTCTCCCCCTCGACGACCAACACTTTACGTCCACGGTACGGAGACCCCCGCACTGAGTTACCGTTGTCCTCAGGAGCGTAGTAATCTCCGGTGTAGGACCTCCCATGCCCGTCATCCTCATCACCCTCCTCGTCTTCATCCTCAATGGGGCAGTACTCCTCGCTTTCCGGCTCTTCTTCTTCTTCTGCTCCGTCCGCTTGTCGGCTGTGGAGGGTGTCTTGGTGGTGGATGTGGTGATGGTGAGGGTGGTGGTCCAAAATGGGTTCGGGGCGTCCGTTGTAGATCTGTTCGTCAGGATCTTGCTCCACGACTTCACAGCGGACCTCCCCTTCCCCTTCGCCCCAGTCCTCCTCCACGCGATGTCTTTCCCAGTGCTCTTGCCTCACCTGTCCACCCTCGCTCCACTCTTGAACCTCGACGTCCCCCCTTTCCCAGTTGTTCCTGACATGATCCCCCTCGTGCCACTCCTCTCTTACCTCCTGTTCCTCTTCCCTCCAGTCCTCTCTGACCTCCCCTTCGTCCTCCTCGACCCATTCTTCCTCTCTCACCTCCCCCTCTTGACCCTCCCCATCCTCGACCCAGCCCTCTACAGCCTCCTGGCATTCGTCAGTGTGAGGTTCACCGTGCTGGATGTCGGCGCTGTAGTCCGCCTGCTCGTGGCTATGCTCGTGGTTGTGACTGTGGTTGTGGTTTTGGACATGGTTGCAGTCTCCCTGGCCATTGCAGTCCATTCCCTCTAGGTAGCTGTCATCCTCTGGGCAGTAGCGGATGTAGTAGGTCACGCCCTCATCCTCCTCTGCAAGTCCTATATTTAGAAATGCATACAATTTAATGGTGACAATGCAAAAAAAATTGACACTGTACTACTTTTATAGTATATATATTTTGAAAATGAAGTAACAGTGAGTTGCATGAAATCACAGTTCGGGATTTGCTGTTGCTCTGCTCCAAATAGACAAATACAAACAGCACAACATGAGCATTCCCCAGATATTCATCCTCTCACTCATCCTCTTCTGACCATTGATATTTTCAGTAGAAATGTGCCCATATATGTGGTACAATATTCAAGGGTATAGAGCAATTTCTTATTAGTCATTCATAAAGTACATTTTTGAAGTGGAAATTTCTAATTTTATAAGACTTTCTATGTCATCCTCTGCACAGTAATAATATCTCTCAACTGACAAAACTGCTTATTTTAAACCATTAGAGCATATGATAAGTCACATAGAAAAAGATTTTTATGAGAATAAATAAATTCAACTGATAATGCGTAAGGGAAATTACTTTGTACACACATTCATGTAATTACCTCAGCTAGACTGTCAAATACATATATACATTTTATCTTATATGAATAATAAATGCCTTGCATGGAGAGTTAAACCTTTTATCACTTGTCATCATTACTACAGCCTGTCCTAATACCTAAATAATGAAAGACTCAAATAAATATCCCTTCTATGTATTTGCTTTTTTACTCGTGCTAAATCCATTTCAAGAAAATTCACAAAAGTACCCACCATCATCATAATCTTCCTCATCCTCCGAGGTGTTGTTCATATATTCGGAGCTGGAGTCATCATCCAGACTGTCAGTTCCACCATTGAAGTCTGCCTGGTCATGGTCGTCATGGTGATGGTCTTCTTGCTCATTTTCTGGTGTAGAAGGTGAAACCGGCCGATGGTCATCTACTTCTGTACTTGCTTCATTGGTGTATCTATTCCCTTCAACTTTGGGTTCTATCTCCACGTCCGGAGGAGGGCGAGTGACTTCTTGCATCTTGGGGGAAGTGTATTGTGCCTTACAGGAACGAGGGAGGGGTTTGGGATCCTGTGGATGGGGCTGGTGGGACTCTTTGGGGTAGCGGACCGAGCGTTGTCGGGGAGCAGGTGCTCTCAGGTCAAGCGACTCTGGTGGATGAGCTTCGGGACAGGAAACAGGGGCAGGGGCAGCCATGTTGGTCCCTCCACTGGACCCAGGCCTCTTCCTGTGAGCCATGATTGCTTTGTTACTGGCCATGCATTGTTACTGGATTGATCCTAGGACACACACAAAGAGAACATGGTTTAGACTTTTCTGGACCGTACTCAGATTTGACAAATTTGATCTCTCCATCTAACAAGCAATATTAACTATTAAATCAGATTAGTTCTTTTGTTCCCATGTATCCTGGAGTCAACAAGGCCACTTTAGTACAGACATCATCTAAGTTTTCTTATTCATTTCCCTCTCTTTATATTGTATTTTATATTGACAATCCGAGCAAAACTGTGAGTTTGAATACACCAGTCGATCAAGCAGAGTTTTAGAACAGTACACACAAAGAGCAGAGCCTAAAGGGGCACTGCCAGTCTGATAATCAATAGTAACACCAAGGTCATCTTTACAAAGGCATGTGGACTGATACTGAGACTATGTGAAGCCCATGTGATCAATCATTCAACACTTGGGTGAGAATGGTCAACATTGGAAATGATAAGATGGTTAGAGGTCTTTTTCAGAGGCACTTTCTTCTACCCTACCAGCCTTTTTTATATCTTTCCCACTGTCTGTTGTTCAGTTGCTATGTACACCTATCCTTAGAGATGCTTTCGTCTATTTCCCATTACCATAATTACATTTTCCATCACCTGCGATTACAGTGTTTAATTAGCTCTACACAACTTGGCACAAACAATCCTCATCACTCTTTTAAAACACAGTGAAAAATATAATGAAAAAAACCCACAGACGGACATTCGGTTCATCCTCATGTGGGAGTGAGAGCACTTGGCCACAAAGCAAATGCCTGAGGCTAGCAGGCCCTTATTCCTGGTTCATGAAATGCACTCAATACAGATGTTACTATATGTATATCTATATTGTATAAAGGCAATTTTACTCCATCATAAAACAAACATAAAACTCTATATGTTGACTGTCTCTTACCTGAAGTCCCGATCTGAGATGTCTTGTACAATAGCCCTGGGATCTCCTATAACAACGGCCCCATCCCCACTTCCACCCCTTCCTCTTGCTCCTCCCATCCCCCCACGGGCTGTGATAGAGCACGCCCCTCCCGTGCTTTTCATTATATCCCAGCATCCTCCAGGAGAACCTCAGCCCCGCCTCGTCCCATTCCCCAGAGATGAAGGTAACGACTGGTAACTATGGGTAACAGCATCCCCAGGGGAACCTATACCCTTTGACCTGGTCTTTGTTGATTCCTGAGATTCACAGCTTACATTCTAGTGTGCACAAAACCATTGTATAGTTCATGTTTAATTTTAAATCCTGTAATTCCACAGCCAGGTGAATTATTCTGCTTTGTCAGGCAGGTTTCTGAAAAATGGCAAATAATTGCCAGAGAAAGTTAGTCTTTTTTTTTACTGTATTCCTGCAAAAATTAATTTAGAGCTCAGCTATTATTACAAAAATATGTCACAGGATCAACAACAACAAAGCACAACCAGCCTGGCATTTTTTTAAACAAACACATGCACAGCAGGCACCAGAAACTGAAGAAGCAGTGCAGCAATTGAGGATGGGGACCAACTGTGAGCCAACAGAAGTGACATGAAGAGGCTTCACAGGACGGTCAATCCTCAAAGCATTTAGCATGTTTCGCATCGTGTGGGTGGCCAAGAGCAAAGCCTTGGGATCAGTAGCTCAAACTGCAGAAAGAGCAACAAGGTGATGGTGGATCAGAAGGGCCAAACTGTGGGTGGCTGCTGTGGAGATGCATGCTGAACACTCACCTGGAGACCAAGGCAATATTTACAGTTACTGGATGTTTGTGTCGAAGTAGATGCTGATACTACAGTAAAAACATGGAATGCTTTATCCATAAAGAACTGAGGAAGCTGCATTTGAACAAATTGAGGGAAAGGTTGGCCCTACAGTTTTCTTCTCGTACTACAAAGGCAGTGAATGTTCATTTACTGATTGTTTTAAATTATTTTTTTTTGGCAAAAATGGATGGCAAGCTTGAATATCTAAAGTAGCCCAGCAGAAACATGCTGCTTAATTCAACATAGAGCCTTAGAATATAAAAAAGAGGATGAACCTACTTACTTTGTCTTTTTGTACAAAAACAGGAAGTGAACATCAACTGGAATAAGATAAAGTGTCATTTTGACACATTTTTAAATACAATGCATGGGAATGTAGTTACAGTATATACATATATACTCTATTTGTGTGGACATCACTACAATTATATACTGTGCAAGTTTTTATCAGGTTTCTGAATGATGTTTCTTTGCTTGTGTCTTTCTAATGCTTTGGTTTACAGATCCTGCAGAAAATGAGCCATGTTATGAGTCTGAAACTCAGGTGATAGTAAAATAATCACAGTAATATCTCAAAATTTACTATAACATTTATACCATTTGATTCCATCCTTTTAGTTAATAAGCAGATTATATTGTGAAATGCTTGTGTGAATCTCAGTACAGTACTATGTGTTTTTAAAGCCTATTAAGTTTCCTGCCTGCCTGGCTGATTCCTTGCCTCTAGCCTAATGCATGTAGAGATATGCTCAGTGCTACTAATGGAACCTGAGCAGAAGTGGCCAAAGCAAGTTAATCAAAGATTTGTTTAAAAAAAGCAGTACGGCTGGCTCTGTCGCTGTACACCTTCCACATAAACCTACACACAGTAGATGTTTGTCTGCTACACAAATGAGCTGAATTCCAGGCAGTGATTCAAGCTGTTACATTCATCAGTAAAAAGGCTTGCCACACACACACACACACTAACAAACCCAGTGCTACGACCAGCAACAGCACCAGCCTGCCTGCCTGCAGTCTCCCAAATGACTGCTTTGAGGAGCAGCTGGGGACCACTTTTGAAGGCGGACCTATTCATGTCTGCCACAAAACACTTTGGCTACAGTAAGATAAAGCTTTAAATTACCCTCAGACGCTCCCCTTGTTTGGCAGGGAGTGTGTTTCGTCTGCTGCGTATACGATTAACCAAAGCGCTGAGGAAAGGATAGAGGGCAAAGGGATATAGCAGCAGATGGCTCCTCAGAGTTTGGGACACATTACTGACTAAAGGATGTGAATTTTAAATCATGACCTTGGTTCACTATTGACAGCAGGATCTAGTTTATCATCAACAGAATTTGCGTTAAAATTTGAAGTAATATCAAGCCCTTTTTATTCTACACATAGGGTACTGCTGCCTGTATTTTGCCACTTTACTCTGTTGCTTACATGGGAGTAACATATTAACTTTGATTTACCTTTTATTCAATGGTGAGCACTGAAATATCATGATTAGAGTCATGTTTGTTTACAAGCCTTTGCCTCAGAATCCTCTATACTCTGCCTTTAACCACAACCACAGGCTTTGCAGGTGCTTCAGCAAGTGGCCAAAATGTTTATCTGCTTTAGAAATGAGACTTATCTAATGTAGATTCAATATATAACAGATTCTTATGTCATAAATAAACAAACCATCTATCTATTACATTCAAAAGTAATGATAAAACACAGTCAACATTTAAAATGACTGACTAAATGTGTTTGAAATGGAAGTCTGCAGCCTACTCTCTCTGTATTTAAAGCTAAATGCAAACAAGCAAGGTTGGAAAAGGAAACACGCAGTCTACAGGCGGTTTTCAGACTCAGAGAAAAAAAAGAAGAAGCTCGGTTTCATTTCTTCTAAAGATGAAGCCTGTGCAGCTACTCGGCACAGAGGATATTGCTGTTCCAATTGAAGTGCGCTTTTTACTCGGTGTTTCTTCCGACTAAAACAAAAACGCACAAAACATTATCTAGATAAAACTAACTTCAGAACAGTATTTTAAAACTGATTCTTCCCACAAAATACCAGGAGAACTGTGCGTTCTCTATAGTCTATAAAAGAGGGTTAACTTAGACTTGCCATTTGAAATACAATTATTCAGGCTCTGGTGGTATTCAAATAAGATTGCAATGTTGGGATGTGAAAGAAGTCAATACAGCTCTGCCCTTCACTTCAAGAAGAAGCAATGGCCTCTTAAGCTCATTTTGTAATTATATGATCATGTGCTCTTCTACTATTACACAAAATCTAATTTTCTCTTAAGGCATAAAGCAAGAATAACCCACATGTTTCCATTTAGTTAAACATTGTCTTCTTAGCACAAAGTCTTTCTGTCTACATAGAAACACTGTTTAAGTAACAGGTGCATCTCACAAACTTTCACATTAGCTTGATTTAATAAACGTTAATATTACATGTGTGTTGTTGTATTGGTAAGAATAGCCTTGAATAGACCAGACTAGCACTTTTAGGAAAATGGCCCTTGGTTTCACAAAATCTATAAAAACACATAACACTGGCCAGTTGTTTTTGTAATATAAGACAAGGAAGCAATACATTATAGATTTAATATTATGGCCGCCATTATTGGACAGCAGGGCAGGCTTGAGAAGAAATTTAACACCTGATATGCTGCATATAGGGCTCTGTGGAGGGAGATACAAACCCCAGAAAGTCACTGACATGAAATCTGACCTCCTACTAAGCAGCAAATTGAGTTTAGGTTCATTAAATGGAATACCTCTATAGCACCATGAAAAGAGATGGGCACAGTGGTGGGTCTTCATACCAGCTCTAAAGACAGTAACTTTTTTTTTTGTCTGGTTTCGTTGAGTGACTAACCAAGCATTATATATTTTTATACAATAACGAGGGTTGTAAATGAAATAAACATTAATTGGCCATCTTTATAACTTTGACTGCAAACTATTTGACTACCATACTAAAACTTCTGTGTCATTAAAACGATCTTGACAAATTGTGCAATCACTTGAGCGTGGCGAGTTATTCCGCTTGTAAATAAAGAATAAAAGCACTATCAGAGAGAGACGGAGCGAGAAAATGAGTTTCCTCTCAGCTGTCTCATTGAGATTCAGCGTCTGTCCCCCTCACAGCCTCCCACTCGCCTCAGACGACAACAAGAGCACTGCACAGGGGACAGGAAGCCCAACAGAGGAGCACCAGAGGGACTTTAATGCACCAACTTGCCCCCCCGCCAATGTCAACGTCCAACTCCACACCTCCTTCACAACAGCAGAGACACACCCTCCTCCTTCAACACTGACTGTTCCCATAGAAACCCTTTGTTTTCCAGAGCCAGTCTATCAGAGAGTGTCGGTCTTGAGGAGTCATTAAATAATGCCTTTCCATAAACCCATGTGTTATTCTAATTAGCCCCTATGTCCTGAAAGTTTGTTTTAACATTTTGAAAGTTTTATTATTGATTTATTAACATATTATACTCTGGGATAGAGTATAGAGTAATGGATTGAATGGACAACATAGATGTACAGAGCAACAGTGTCTACATAAAAGGTCTGTGTACTACTAAGTACTACTTCTCAGGTTCAGCGAAAAAAAACAAAAAACAAAACACTGACACAAAATTTGAGAAATCAACATTCTGGTGGATGGATATATTTGAAATGTGAATATGCTTTGTGACATTATTTTTCCAGGTATCCGGACTTTGCAGAAATGTACAGCAAGAAACATTTCTTTTTACAGATTAAGTTAAACTTTGCAAAAACATAAATAGTTTCTTGTTATTTTTTAGCACTAAAGATTACTCAAGATACCTTTGAGTGCTATATCAGTCATTTTTTATGCAGTAGATTTCTAACAGCGTGGTGCAAAGCTCACAAACCACTGACTGAGATCCCTCTGTGTGTCATCGCTCACATCAGTTAATGCACCAAGCAAGTGCCACATGGTGCAAGGTTGGCCTACATCTGAAAGAGGAACATGAAACAAACTTTGCCTGGCGACAAGCCCAGCTCCCAGAGAGCTAAACACGGCTAAAAGGCCCCAGAGGGAGACAGTTGATTTCACAGGGTTCAACTGAAGCTGTCAACTGGGTTTGGTTACTCATAAGTGAAAAAGAGCAAGGGAGATGGAAAAGCTGGGAGTTATTTTAATATGTAAAATGCATCCTCAGGGATATGAACGCACACCACTACTGCTCATTAATATGTTAAAAGTAAAGGGAGGCATTTGGTTTAATGACAACTTCTCCTGCTTGTTTCTCCCTGAAGCAGCCTCAAATCACACCCCAAAACTAAGAGGCTAGTAAATTAAATGGAGATTGGAAAGTTTATGGAAATGCTTATAATTAAAATGAAGGCAATTTGTTTTGTCCTCTGATATAATAAGCAAACAACAGCAGCACATATTGTCACTGCTGTTTATTTATGAAGGTGGATTAGTCAGAGGCTCGACAACAGCTGGGAACGAGATAAAAAACTGGAGAAAAATTTTTACATTAAAAATAAAATATTTGTTGTCAAGTTGCACTTCAGGCTACAAATCTGCCCAATTGCAGCAAAGCAACGCACAGATTTTGAACCCAATAAGCCAAAGCTGAGCTGATATTTTATATTGCTGCAATATCTGCAACAGAACAGAATGGACACTGACCATCTGGCCAATCTGTCATTTATCCTGAGCTCTCGTTCAAGAGCCTGGAGATGAAGGAAAGAATGTAGTAGTCCGACACAATGGCCACCAGATCCTGCCTTTGAAAGATCTTTTCCAATCTTCCTTCCTATTGCCACTTCTCAAATAATGACTTCTTCCCTGGGCGTTCAATCCTTGGCCTTTATTAACTTTTAATCAGGCCCAGTATTTTGACCTGTCTACTTGCCACTCACATTTGAACCCTTTTCAAACTAGAACAAAGATGCTGGGTGGAAACTGCTGAGCCAGATGACTTCTACCTAATGATAGCCGACAATATGCCGCGGTAACAAGTTTCTTTAAGAGTCAGCTCAGATATCAGGTCCTGAAAATAGTGCATACTTATACTCCCACAAAGCTGTCTCCACACCGGCACTATCCTTAGAAAAAGGCTAATAATATTCATTGAATGCAGTGCCGGTCATTGTATTCAGGGACAGCACAGAACAGAGGAGGCAATATTGGAAAATATCCTTTTATCGTGCCACTAGACAGACTCACTGAGCAGTAATGGCCAGACCACTTTTCACAGTTTGGTGGAAGTCACAATAAATAACTTCGGACAATCAGGCACGTCTTTGGGCAAAGTCAGAGGAAATGGGCTACATGAATATCCACCCAAACACAGGCACATATGGCAGAGGAGCTATCTGTGGTGTGTATAGATCCTGGGGTAAAATGCCTTAGCAACAACACCTGTCAAGTCTTGGATTGCATAAAAATACCTATTATTTTTGCATGTGTTATATTTTCTTTGCTCTGCAGTGACATCATTTGCCGCTAAGAGCCTAAACTGCACATGCCTGTATTATGAAACAGACTATCAGACTGGACACACAGCTAAGCACGTGAGTGTTTGTTTGGTCTCAGTATCGCTGCTGGCCAGCTGACAGGCTGAGGATTAATCACGCAAACAGCAGCCACTGGGCTTCACACAGAGCACCACTCCTGACAAAAACAAAAGGCAGAGGCTTGGTTTTGATTATCAGTCTAAAGCCGTGTTGCACTGACATTTCCCTTATCTTTTTGCGCATAAATGTGTCTCAGACCTGCATGACAGTGTTTGTCACAGTGTGGCTGTAGTTTATATCATCTCACTGCCTCAGTATGATGAGCGTATACAGGGTACATCTGCCCAGGTTCCAGGCAATATACAAACATTACGTCTGTGCCTCATCCTGTCCTTTAAAACAGCTCTTTCAGCATCCTAATCTTACACCATCGGAAATGTTGAGTCAGTAGAGGTTTCCACTTTCTGAGTTTTTTTCAACAGGGCAGGAGTTGGAACCTGAGGCTTGGGAATTAAGTGACATTTAAAATAGTTAACAAAGTCCTTGGTTAAGTTTTGACCAGGTTTAGGACACAGGGTTAAGTGTCACATGGGAAGAGGATGGGCCAGGACTAACAGACTATAAAAAAACTTTAAAACATTTGGGGTGACTATCAGAATTCTCCAAATGCAGTGTGTTCAGGGTGTGTCCCAGCATCCTTTGTACTTTCCTGAAGCCTTGTACTTTACCAAAAACACCCATTCAAGCTGGAGATCTGAAATGTGCAACAGCTTCTGTCACATACATCGACATATCTCCCAAAAGAAACCCAGCATTTGTATGTACTCCTTTCTTTTGTACAAAACAGCTAAATATAGTCATGTCTATTGTATGTTGCATCATCTCCAAAAGCTTATGTTAAGTGACTTCACTCTTTAGAGACAAAAATCCATTTTTGAGACTTCTTATCAAACATAAAGATATGCTAATGAGGCTGGGGAATCATTCCCATGGGAGACAATAATCACAGGCGCATGTGCAGTTTGAAAGAGGAGGCAAACCTGCTATGTAATAATGCATGATTCAAAGCTATTTTAAGATTGCGGACTGCTAAACCTAGATTTCTTTAGGGAAATCTCTCTCTCACACATTGCTTTGTAGAAACTATGCCAGGCAGGAATTGTCAGTGCTGTGGTTTGGTAATGAGGTTGGTGTTGCTGCACCTAGACAAGCTGGAAGAACACCGATCTGTTCACGCTTGGCATCATCGCTCTGCGTCTGTTTTGGTGTGCCCTGGTTCTAACACTGAATGTCAAGACAGAGTTTTTATTATAAGCCCTGGTTTCTGCTATGCGTTACCAGGATAATTTTAGCCTTTCGATTTTAACCTCAATATAGTTAGGTCCTTCTTTTTTTCAGTTTCAAGCTAAAGTTTTGGAAGATGTCACAGTTATTTTGAGAGCAGCACAGTAAGAACAGAGACAGGATCGACGGGGATCAACAAGCCTGGCTAGTCTAAGAGCAAACAACAGCACTGATCCCGTGATGGCAGAAATCTGGATTATCGCAGCTCTCATTTGAATCCTGTTACATCACACTGTATCTGCTCTCTCATCTGTTTCTGCCATAAATTCACACCAAGAACCTTTCCCCTGAAGTGTAAAATACAAGATGTCCGGATGCATTTGAGACGCTTCATCTCAGAGCTTTTCTTATTGACCTATACAGGAGTTAATGAAGTAGTGACGCTATCATCAGGAGGCCAGAAGAACAGCCACTAATGATTACATGCACACATCTATAAGACATGACTCCTATTCATAGTTCTGATCCAATCTCTCTAGCACTATCCATTTCATTTTTATATTCTCCCCTTGAACATACTGCCAATTAGTCGCCTTTATTCATAAAGCTGAAAGTAAAATGCCAACTTGTCCCAATAGGTTTTCTTTCGCATGCTTTTTATTACTGCCATTTGTCCCAAACAGCGCACTTCATAAAATACAGTATATTGTTAATTAAATTTAGCAAGACACTCGTAGCTCATTATTCATTGCCTTTGTTTCAGCACATTTTGGCAATTTTTCACAGCGTAATAATTCACAAACACTTTACGACTACAGGCTGACTGTACTCAGATAATTGCGAGCCATTCAACAGCAGAATTGTGGCGGAAAAAAACCCCAGAGTGCACATGATTCATTACACAGTTAACAGCATATGTGATGACAGATGTGACCAACTTCATAAGCGGAGCATCGAATTCCACCATGACTTAGAGGTTTGGTTAAAAGCGCATTCACAGTCGAAGCAGGGGTGTGGGTTAATGTCGCTGCTTGGGCTTTTGATGATTTATAACAAGTTACGGGACAGCCACATTCTTCTTCTTCTTCTTCTTCTTCATCTTCAAAGGATTTAATCAGAATAAGTGAAGCGTGGCAGCTGGCACAGGCTGAGTCAAGTTCCATATGCAGTCATCCCAAAAGTGCTCTGCTGCTGAGCGTCCCCCGTATGAGAACGAGCAAGCATCACCGCTCTCTGAATAAGACCAGTGACGAGCAGACATACGGGGATCTATTTCGAGGATGATTACATATCTTCACGTGTGAGAGTATGAGGTCAGTTATCTGGTGTTGAGTCATACGGCATCTCCGTTTCTTTCAGACCATGCACACGCAGCCCTAAACGGTGTTATAAGATGGCTTAAAGTGCAACAGTTGGCAAACAGGTGGATTGAAGGTGTTTGTAGGCAGTAATGAAACTCAAAAATGCCCTAATAACATCGATGCTCGGTTCATTTATTGTCCTCTTGTAGCACATTAGACTAGATGAATATTCTAGTATAGGTTTAATAAATGATGCGAGGCGGCGATGTTAAAAAGGCACACGCCACTTTGGGATTGCTCAACTGTTGTTTTTGCAGCCCATTCCTCTCTCCCTGTGCAGTATGCCTTCAGTCTGCTGCTCCCACAAAGCTCTCTCGATCCTCCCACATCAGCACACAATCTGCTCGCTCACATTCACCATCAATTTGTTGTAATATTTTTCAAGAGAGGCTGATATTTAGGCTTAGTCTGTAAGAACTAAGGTGAAGAGGTAAGTGCACCTGCCTTTGGTGCGGGACAGTGGGGATTCGAATCCACTAGGGAGCAACTTTAGCCATGTGAGCCCATGGCTGAAGTTGCTCCCTAGAGGATTCGAACCCCTAGGGAGCAACTTCAGCCATGGGCCCAGTCTGCCCCGGTCCCAAGCCCAGGTAAACGGAAAGGGTTGAGTCAGGAAGGGCATCCAGCTTAAAAACATTGACAATCTACTCATGCCCATTTTCCCAGATGAGGATAATCATCACAAAAAACAGCATCACATCATTATGAGGAAGAACAGCTTGCCAGTCATTAAGTCTATGTCAGATTCCTCTATGTCCCCTCCTTCAAGCAACCCCTAAATGTTTTGGAAACAAGTTATGACAATTCCCTGTAAAGCTACCATTTTGCCTAACTGTCTACAGATAATCATAATCACATTGCATACAAAAAAAATTATAACACATCTTTGCCAGTTGCTGACAAAGATGCAACATTTTGAGGGTATATTTGGAGTATATAGCTTCCAAGCTGGTCCCTATCATGAAGAAAAGAACAAAGGACAACCAACTGCACAACATATGGCACGGAGATTAGTTCAAAACTAAGACCCAAAATCACAGGCTAGCCAGCAAGGGTTTATACAAGTACCCAAAAGAAAACTGAAAACATAACAGACGTGAAAGCCAATGTTGAAGAGCCAGGCCGAATAGGACAGAGCATACAAGCATCCAGAGGAGAGACACATGAGTCTGTACAATAAGTGTAACAGAAAGAAAATGTTAAGTCTCTCCTTCATTTATTAAAAAACAGCTGATGTTATAAATCGTACTTTTACTGTGCCATATTGTAATAACACGCTCATGCACATTAACAGTAACTTACTGATATCCGTGGGTAGGCAGCGCAGCTCTACTGTTTGCTCCAGGCGATGACCTAAAAAAAGAGAGAGAATCAAACTAAGCATCAAACTGACAGATGAAAGAAACATGGTTGGGCACAGAACATTGAGCTTTGATCCTTTGGTCCCGTCTGAGTGTGCAGAAGGTAAGAGGGGCTTTGGTGAAAAGTGAAAGGATGATGAGAACAGGATGACTCGGTCACTGATGAGTGGTGCTCTGTAAAGAGAGGAAACAAAACAAAGAGGATGCTCTTAGCAGGTGCGAATGGACCTAATGCAACAAGCATGTTAATTTGAATTTGAGAGTGGTCCAGAAACTCAGATGAAATACAATATGTTCAAATTTAATAGATGCCGGTTTTTGTGTTGCTTATCTCTTTTGGTTGCAAAAAGTAAATTTGTTAAGATTGAGAATTTTAAATAAAAAAGCACAAATATAGATTGGATTTGAAGATAAATGCACTGTTGCAATGAACCTGGATTACAAACCGGACTTCTCTATGACTGCACACATAATAAAATATTATGATAAGCTCAGCTGTATCTCCCTATCACAGACAGCGGGGCTTCGCCATCTGCCACCAAGCCAAGGCCAAATGTCACATCTCATTGCAGAGGCCCGAGTCCCCTCCTGACAGCCTCAAGGTTGTTGTCCCCACTCAGCAGTTGAATCAGATCAACCAGAAAATACCGCTGCAGCATACACACCCTGTCAGTGTGATAGCTCTTTCTCTACAGCCACTGACACTGAGATAAAGGATATGGCAACTGCTGGACATTATGCAGGTGATTATCATTTCCAAATGGCACAAAATGATATGAATAGTCTTTATGCAATTACTTATTACAGAGACTGAAAATGAAATACTGTCAGCAAAAATGTACCAGTCTTCCAAGACACATTTTAACAGGAAGAATAACAGCAAGTGAAACTTTTCAAAGTGTAAATGATATTGTTTGAAATTGCTCATTATTTTCAACCTAACAGCACATTACAGCTTAGATTTGTGAGAGAAAATTAACGCTATTCTTATCCTTTTCACAAATGCAGTCTTCATCGTAAATGGTGACCTGACACAAATGGAAACCTGATTACCTTGTATGTGCTGCATTGTCTGTAATGAGAGTCCAGTAAAACGTAATAAAGAATGTAATATATGATAGTTTTTAGTCTTTTGTTTGAATGTTGCTGTAGTTGTCAAAAGTACCCCTCCTGCTTTACTCACACCGGGCCCTGAGAATTGAGTTGGTCCCATAGGTCTACTCACACTGCAGCACACTGCAGATAGAGTCTTTAAAGAAAAAACCCTCACAAAATCAAAATCACACTTACGGACAACCTGGAGGCAAAACTTTACTCAGACGCAATCCAGGAATCTTTGGAGCAAATACTCTCTAGGAGCTAGATAAAGAAATGACGATATAACATGTTTACGTATGCATTTGATATGTCAGACATTTCTTAGTCAGTTAGTTAGTTTAGTGTATGCAGAAAGTATTTTAGTAAAACTTGAGTGTGAGCAATCCTCACTAACACTATCAACAACTTACTAACAAAGGGCATGTTAATCAAGCTGCTCAATGTCATTTGGTATTGTCTATAACTTGAAACATTGCAGGGTATTTTTCCTAGACTGTAGAAGTACTGGATGAACAAACTGTGACATCTTCCATAACAGCATTAAAGATCTGTGTTTATGAAGACAGAAATGATTGGAAAAAGGGCTGATCGGGAGAGCACAAAGCGTCACCGACAAAGTTAGACCTTGGTGCTTCCTGGCTAACTGCCAACGCTACATAACACTTTGAGGTCAGTAAGCTACTACTGAACCTCCTAAAGTGTTTGTTGATTGTGTATTGCAGAAAAGACCCATCCAAAGCTACGACAGAGGAATGCATCTTCCAAATAAGCACACTTTTGCTTAATACTTTTTAAACATTTTTTTTTTGCATGTTGATGGAAACAAGAGTGGGTTTGGGGACAGGGCCTAAGTATTCAAACTCGAGGCAGGAAAGCAACCTGTCATTGACACTGGTCACTGATAATTATAGCAATAAATAATAAGACAAATTGTATTAATTCACATTTTTTGTGGAATGTTCCTTGTTTGCATCGACTTTTCCACTGCTCATGGTATTTTTTTATTTATCTACAAATGTAAAACATATTGACTTCAGCTGAATCAAATATTCTCAAATTATGACCGACAACACAACACACCTTCACACCTGCAACTTGGCTCGTAAGACTCCATTTCTGCAGGAAATCTATCCACATCGATCTCCATCTCCCTAGCCTCCTTCAGTTCGATAGGCAAAGGCTTACACTACACTGTTCACTCCAAAGCCTTGCATAAGCTGTTCCCCAACATTTCACACCCTGTCAACATTTTACAAGGCTGCTCGTTGGCATGCTGTTGTGCCCTCCTGTCCCAGAGCAATAACTAAACTCTATATTCTGAATTACACACCTAAGGCAACTCAACATTCAACAGAGGATGAAGTGATAGGTCTTTGAAGCAGCAGAGATACACATGCCCCCGGCTGCTAACAGTCCAGTTAAGACGTCCTGACCTGCAGCTTTCCTCTTGACAAACACGTACAATAAAACAAACACATACTCTTTAAATCATTTTCCTTCAGTCTTTTCTCACGTGAACAGCACAATGCATTGTCTATTCCGTTCAGGAGCACCTCTATTAATTCTCTCATTAGTATTCTTCTGCAGGACTCGACTCCACTCCAAAGCTGAGAGGTCAGCAGCACAGACAGATCTGGTTTCAGTGCGCATGGCCGAATGAAAAGCTGTTTTTCAGTTTATTGCTGAGGTGCAGAACCTCTTCTCTGACCTTTGCAAAGCCTCCTGGGCTAAAATCGGCAAATGAGTTGAATCATTTGAAATCAGTATTTTACAGTACGTGTTTCAATTGAGTAATTAATAAAAAAAGTTTCAGTTTATTTAAAATGGCTGTAAAGGGAAGATATTTGGTTTTGTAGAACTTAAGTGGTGGCTGTCAGGGTGTCTCTACAGCTATATGTAGACTAATGACCCTTTTTTTTGGTTTGTTTTTTTACCCATATCTGATTTGTCAACATAAAGAACTGTAAAACAAAATTTTTAGTTTTTGTGTTTTGGGAAGACTATAACACTTTTATAATGGTTCCTTTTAAATATGTATTGAATGTATTAAAAGTATTTTTATGCATTGTACCCTACATTGACACAGATGTGTTGGCAGACAGGATAGAAAGGAGGCGTAAAAAAACAAACTGTCCCAGTCAGTATGTAGCCACTGAGGTGCCAAAACATTCCTTTTATGTAAGAACACATTGATGTAGACATTAACATTAAAACATTCAACCTGTGTAAATCAATTGTGCATGAAAGTTCACAGTGGCCTGAAAACATGGACCAAATAAGGCAAAATACAATGCCTTCACAATAACAAATAAAAGCCCAGAATAATGACCTGTGTGGGTGTGTGCTCTCCAGGGTTAATGAAGTTGCACAACAGCAAAGATGAGAAATATTTGTCTACCATTCAAATTCTTCATGCTGTTTTATTGCTTCTGTCAACAGATATAACAAGCAGCTCCACTTCTCATATATTTGCTACAATATCTCTACTCTCTTTAAAAAACACTAAATAAATATCTTGGGCATGACACTGTAATCCTCATCCCATTGAGAATGGTGCATGTTTGCACACACACACATTCAATAACAACAAATTCAGCTCAGCTCAATAATGACTGGGTATTGACATGCATGTAAAGACCCTCATTAACACAACCACAGCTCCCTGGATCCAAGCACATTGACGTCTGTGCTGATTTGAATTAAAGTGTAATTACAAAACACCTCTATGAAGAAAGACTAGTTAACGGCAAGGACAAGAGCTCAAAATGCATTTTTAATGAGAAATAGCTGCTTTAGACGGACAGTCTTTACATTATAGTGGATATAGAATAAAAATACCACCAATACCAAGGATATAATATGCAAAAATTATGTGAGATTTAGACTCTTTGAACAAAAGATAATCACATACCCCACAATGAAAATATACATGATTCTGCTTGAATTTCCTACTCATAATTCCTCAATTGTGTTAACGCTAAGGAAGTAGGAAGACAACATAAACATCTTAAAGCAGAACATTTCTATGTGGTGTTGTATTTTTTCCTGCTCCTCTGTGAACAGGCCCTCCTCCAGCCCAGATAGAACATCCATCTGGCTGCTCTACATCAACTTCATGACACTGATGATGAACAATCATTGTGCTGTCAACTCCTCAATAACTGACTGACATTATTTATCAAGCCTGAACAATGGACTGCTTCTAAAAAAACATGCTGGCTAACGAACCGGAGCAGTGACTGCAGCTCTAAAGTAATGACACAGCCTACTTGCAACACAGCAGGGTTCCCTGCAACATGAGTGTGTTAAGGTCAAACTTACATGAGTATGCAGCACCCTCATTAACAAGGGCTACAAGGACCAATATTGCAATGTTGGTTTTGTGTGTCTACTGCACCATCATGTCATATAACATCAAAACACCAAAAGGCAGTAGGAATGCTTTCTCAGTCATAGTTCATTGTTGGGAAAGGTGATGATATATCAATGTTTATATTTCCGGAATAATTTCAATACAAAAATGAAACACTACACATTAAAAATGTATTATCGGTTAAAATAGAACATAATGAAGTGCAAGCTTAAAATATCACAGACAGACCAAGAGTACTCCTCCTTTACTGGAGCAGGTCATACCTACTGCTGCTCATCCCATTATCAGTTGTAGCTGTACAATTTAATAGACATCCAACTGAGATTAATAACACATGCACATGACATGGCTCTAGACTCATAGTGAAGTCAGATTTGATCAATTGCACTCTTGTCATATAATTACATGTCATAGATTCAAATGTGAGGAAATGACTCTAAAATCACAGAGTACAACATATACTATATGTATTGGCCTCTAAAATAAGATATAGTAGTCACAGAATAAAACTGTGAGGGGAAAGAAGATGGATGTCATTCACATACACACCGTTAACGAAAAAGACCATTTGAGTGCCTCTCTAGCGTCTGGCTCTCTGGATGTTGCCCAGAGACAGACTCTTTAGTACCACCCATGATTAATGCAGCTATGAAAGGGTTTCTTTCTCAACCAGCTCTGTGGGAGAAGTGTTTCTTCCCTTTTTCTGTACCCAAGCCATTTTGCTTTCCTCCCAATGTGACCTGATTTAGTCACAGAGTGTGAAACTGATTAGGACTCATTTACATGCTAAACCATAAAGAGGTGAAATGATTTGTACGAATCACCTCATTGATCCAAGGGGCGCCTTCACACTGGAAAAAATATTCTTAGGTTGAACTCTTTTATTAAAAGACTAATTATATAGAATTTGCATGAACACAAAGCAGATTTGTGAACAGCCAAAGCCAAAGTTTAGTGACAGGCAGAACAGAGATATTCACTGCTGCATTTGCTCAAGCCAAAATGAAGTTTATAAATGGCCATGTGTGTTGGCTGCACGTATCCTCATTTACATTTTATTTATGCCTTTAGTCCTTGTCCTTTTCAGGCCAATTAAGCCATGTTCTTTATCATGTGCAAAGACACCTGCATGAGGCAGAAGGTAAGAGGTCACATACAGCACAGAAAAACAACAACATAAAAAGCATTAGAAGACAATACACCAAAAACATACTGTCATAAATAATGAGCGTCCAAACTGAACAAACAATTAAGTGTTTCTGCAGCAAAGGTGAAAAATGTCTGACTATTAAAGAGTACTCTGTTGTGTTACTGACTACTCATGAAGTATATTCACTACAGCATGTCTACCTGCATTTCACCATCTGCACTATCCTGCACAATGCTATTGAGATCAATGGGCTCATAGACACTAAACTGCAATGACATAATCTTAAAAAAAAACCTGCCCTTTTAGCTGTTCAGAGACTTTTGACAATTCAGTTAAAAACAAAAAAAAAGAAAACTGAATTGAAAAAAATATTTCACTATATTGGAGAATTGATGAGATGTTTCTTTTTCAACGGGAATAATCTTCCTGGGTTTTGTATTACTGTGAATGCCCACTTGTAGAAGATGCTCACGCCATAATATTAATGCACAGAAGTCATGAAAATTTTTAATTGTGTCCACTAGTCTTCAGACTAATAGTGACTTTATTTGCTGAAAAAGAAAGCCAAAAGAAAGTAAGACGCAGGTCTGTGCTTCTCAAGAAAAAAAATGAGGAAAGAGAGGAGTCAGTCTGGGGTATATTTTAGGAGCTGTCAAAAACAATTACAGTAATTGTTGAAGTACTGCCCTCACATGGCTGACCGACCTGAACGTGACCCACTTGTTGGATGTTTTCATTACTTGCTAATTAACGTGCACGACATGTCCAAGCCTTTGACATTTTGGTAATTTTCACTTTCCCAAAGACCTATTCATCTCTGTAGTATCCAGTAAATGAACAAAATCACAGTCCGCCAGAACATTTTTTACAGAAGAGGCATGGGCCTCGGCAGACCCACAGATCACACTTTCAAAAGGAAAGCAGCAACTGAATGAGACAGTGCTGTCACAACAACTTGAGTAACACTTATATGGCTGTCATATCCCTGGATAACACTAGAACAATGTCAACGCTTGACAACAACGACTGACCCACTCTCCTTAGGATACGGCCAGGTAAAAATAATACAAATAAAACACATAAATACATTTGACTTGAGAAAAAAAATCAAACTCAATCAAAAAACAGAAAATAGCCTGGATTGCGCAAGTTTACATGCACAACACCTTAGCTAGATTTTCCCACATTACTCTTAGCTTGTGTGGGACAGCAGAGAGCCACTGTGGTCCTTCTGCTCCTCTGAATGCTGGGACCGGTGTAGTTGTTATTACTCACACAACCCTGTCCAGACCATTACAATAGGCGTCTCTGGGAACACTGCAGCACCTCTTATCTTACAGCAGCATTGGTATAAATCATCGTTTCAATTGCCTTTTGCCAACAGAACAACATCCACACAACATAAACAAGAACACCCGCCCTTTATATCACTAAAATCTAAGCTTCGTAATGGTCTGCTACTAAACCACCACTCACAGAACTGTACAGTCAAACGAGAGGAAAACATAAACGTGTTCTTATGCTAAATCCATTGCGCGCTGACCAAAGCTTTTAAGAAGGTATTACTCATGATGTTATATAATGAATAACTGATTGGATAACTGCAGCACTGACCTCCAAAATGCTGTCGTTCATTCACTTCTGCTAGTTGCGTGAAGTGACGCAAGTGTAAATAGTTATTATTCGTGATAATCTCTCCTAATTTGTGCAGCAGCGGATTGTGTGATCCTGCTCATCTCCCTGGAGTCAGTATCAAGAGTGAACAGCACAAACCAAATCCCATCAGGATGAGAGGAGGCTGTTTGTCCCGACCCATCGCTAGACAGTTATAGTAAGAAAAGTCAGGAGTGAAAGTGGTATGCACAAAAGGACAGTGCAGAGATTAATATACCTAAAACAAACAGCGCACAAAGTCAACACCCTCCAAGGCCTTTAGGACTCCATCATGGCTCTCCAGTGTCTCTTTACCTTCTTAAATAGCTGTACATTACTCCCCTCTATCTGCCCTTCTCCTTTTGGTCTGGTCATCAATGCACCACAACCATTGTCCTCTTTCTGTCTGCTTCCTCCCAGGCGCCTCATCCTAATCATCTTTATACTGTCTATCAAATAAATTCACATTTACTTACACATAAAACATTAATGATAACTGAAGCGCTCTGTTGCACTGTGTTGTACAAGTACAATAGTGTATACCTAATTTGAAAAAAAGTTATGAAGAGGATGGCACTTGTTTTCGACTGAACTCCTGAGACAATATAGGAACTAACTGAGCACAAATTGATTTCAAATGCAGGCCTAAAAGAATAGTAAAGATGGCATTGTTTTCTGTACAAAAACTTATTCTGTGTTGCAGGACAACAGATCTATAGACACAGAAGAGCACTGCATGATAAAACACACCCTATGCGCCTGTCCTTGCTCCTATTGAACAATGACCAGCCACACACAACGCCTGTCAGCGACTGCCCTCCCTCATGACGAGACTGGCACCGAGTGGTACACAACAGGCACAAATTCTCTACCAAATGGACTCTGTTTACACAAAGCATTACTGATGGAGAGCAGCCTACATGAGGTTTCAATCTGAAACCAAAAGTGTTTCTAAGACTATTTAGGTAAACATGATGCCGAATATCATTTTAAATCTGCTTTAATGTATTAACTTATTTAAAATGCACATTACTCTAAGGTAGCCACTGTTAAAAAATCGTAAAATGATGATATATTGGCACTGAATAGCCTAAGTTCTTAAAAATGCTCTAGAGTTGCCTGTGCACCCCCCAGGAAACGTTTAATGATACAGAAATAAAAGTGAACCATTCATGAAGAGGAAATGAACGAGCGTCATTATCTAATGAGACATTAAAGGCCTATGGCAGTTACTAATATTGATCATTTTAGGCGTAGACTACTCTGCGCATAGATGAATCACCGAGTCTCTACACACGAAGAAAAAGCCAAACGCTGATGCTTTATGAACGTAGACTAAATAATGCACCGTAGTATTCAAGAACAGACGCGTAAAGCCCATCGCCCTGTTGTTACTGATGCTGAGAGCAGCCTGAGGCGGAACACCTCAGCATCCTCCGCTCCTCGGATCATTGTGGAGGACAGACTGCTGCTGTGTCGCCGGACGGACCAGCTTACACCGATCAACCTTTACTTGACTAAATTCAATTCAAAAAGATGATATATCTTACCTGGATGACCTTATCAAGTCACCTCCTTTGGAAAAATGCAAGGGTTGGCGCTGGCAGGTCGAGCATCACTCAGTCTCAGCAGCAGAAAGCGGACAGAGCAGCGCCTGGCGGAGCCCCGGATCGAGCATAAAACAAGACGAGCCCACTGCGGTTGTCTGCTCCTCACGGACTCCACCACAGACAAACAGAGGGGCGAGGGCCACAGAGAGGGGCCAGAGCCAGCTGACACCCCACCCGAGGATCACTCTCTCAAACAATAAACAAATACTGTTTAATAAGATTATTCAGGAGCCTATAGTCAATGAATAATAAAAAATATAGTACTGGATCAAGATGCTTTCTAAAAACTATTATACGATTACAATCTCTCCAAAAATATGGAAGTAGGCTATATATCAACCACACATTTAACAACCAACACACTAACTAAATGAATTTCTCATCAAAGCAAGATGAAGAACACAACATACGAGCACTACAAATATAAGCAAGTATTAAGTAGAAAAAAGTGGCATCTAGTGGTGGGGCTGCAGAAAGCAACCAGCTACTTACTGTTTTCATTGTTTTTGCACTTAAATCTGACAAACTAGAATCTCACAAGATTAATGGCAGAAAACTACAGTTGAGTGTAGGCGGTAATTGTCAAAGTCTTCACTGATGGCGCATGGTGGCCCCTGCCCTGTGACATGTGACCTCCTCTACTGCCTCAGCTAGAGAACCAGCACCGCCACCCAGTGGTCATGTCTTTACATTACAGTTATCTAGCACATTTGTGTTAGGACCGTCAACACGACACTGACAAAGCCCAGTAGTAGCCTGTAAATGGTCTTTGTTTTACTTATCACAAATAAGTGCACTGTTGCATTTCAGTCAAACTTATACAGTTTAAAAGTACTGTGGATTCAATTTATAATGTATTTATATTAACAATCTTTTGGAGTTGGAATAAAAACTAAAATTATACAGTAAATATAATAATGCTGTCCTTATGTATGTACAGTAGAACAACCATTATATGGTATATTTTTGTCACGTGATTATGTTGTTTCCAATAGAGGGGGCTCTGACTTTGCCAACAATGAGAAGCTTACTGTTACCCAAATGTTCCCTGTCATATTGTCATATTCTTCCCTTTGAAGCGTGAATTGACAATGAAAGGACTTAATTGAGAAAATATATGAGAAAAAAACTGTGCCATATAAATAACCTATAGCGCATGTCATGAGGTTTGTATTTGTCTAAGAACATGACGAACCCAGAATAAATGGTGCACATGTTTCAAATGAAATCTGTAATATAGTAGAATGTAAATAAAGTAGGTATATACAGGCTTTTCCCAGGTCAAACACAATGATATGAAATAAGCATTTTTTATTCTATTTGTTTCTCAGCTGCAGAATAAAATATTATCTGACCTGCCCTATATTTTCAAATCCTATGATGCCAATTTTACAATTACTCATCGTTTTCTTTTTGTTATTTTATTACTGTATACTTTTCCTTTATTAAAGAGTGGAGTATAGACTATAAAGCACACGGTGATGCCTTTTGGTGTCAAATGTGCTATAAATACAATAAATTTCCCTCACAATTACATGTCGAGGGTGGTGTAATGGGTCTAAAAAGAGTTGTTTTATAGCTGCCTTATACAACACTCTGTAATGACATTGTGAAGAAATCTGTGTAAAGAAATCACAAAATGTCACCGAAAAAGGCCCGGAGGATTAAAGAACGGCTGATTTGCGTGGATGAATGTGTTGTTAGGAGTTCAGAGAGGACAAAGTGACAGGCTGATAAATATTCATCACAAAGTGAACGCGTGGAGAGAGAGACGGGAGCTGCTGATGCAATGAGAAGGTTGGAAGAGAAAAAGCTCTTTGAGTCTTTTGTCTAATGTCAACACAGGCACAGAGTGTATTTTCAGGAACTTAAAGTAAACAACAGAGAAAGAAAATTAAAATAGCACTCAACTGGGACTGGTGATGATGGTGGGTTGGCAATAAAAGGGAACTATGTGAAGTGTTAGCATGTACAAGAGATTATAATAATTACTAATACACCATGTTTACTAAAGAATTCTCTGTTTTCCCACACAGACCATGTTAAATCCCACATGATGCTTCAGTTGCATGACTAGGGACAACCATTGACTGTGTGGTTGTGGCTGTGGACTGTGAGATAAAGCAAAGCACAGTGGAATCATATAGAAGTGGATTTGCTTTTATTTCTTGCATTTCTTACGATAATGTTTTCTTTCTATCTGTATGTATATACAATTTTGAAACTATATACAACTAACTTTTTTAGCAAATTGTTCCTGTTCTAAATCTGGCAACTGGCCACTAATTACTGACAGAGTAGACTTTAGTTCATTAACTTCTTGGTGGCTTTGTTGTTCTGGTTTTTCTGTTATGAGAATAGAATTAAGAGCACTATTCATTTAGTCTCACATTCATGAAGGTGTGGCATTGGATATTTTTTTCCTTAAATCTTGGTAGGAGCCAGTAAACATGGATGGCGTCAGATTCAGAGCAGGCCTCCACAAGAGAGAAAAACTTTCATTTGCATCTAGATATAAAACTTCTCCAAAATAAGGCCGTCTTGTCAATCTTTTCTTATTTTTTCAGTGGAAAATCCTTGTATGTTTTCACGTGTTTCTTTAAAACCAGAAAGCACAAAACAACAGCCATAGCATACCTATTAATGTGAAATTAAGGGAGCGTTACCTCAATTGGCTCCTGCTTCAGCGTCTGTCCACTAGAGGCCGCCAGTGCACCGTCTTTGGCGCAGTGCTCGGCGCGAACGTGAATGGTGAGTAAATGTGTTTTATGTACTGTTTAGGCCCACTCCCTGTAATAGTGTGATCATGGAAAATACAGAGGGGCAGACAAAATTGGCTGAGGGTGACTCTGGGGGCAATACACATCTGTCCAAACAGGCTGTGCCTAAAAGAGAAAGATATAGACACGTGAAGCCAGTTGTCTGTAAAATCCATGTCTAATGATATATTAATGGACAGGACTGGTTGAGACAGATGCTAATAGGCTATATATCACTGCTTGGGGCATTGTCAGCCTTGTAATGCTTTTATTAGGCAGACTTGTATTGGCCTCTTTCTATTGACAATCGACTGTTGCCATCGACAAAACCGCCCAAAAAGGCGTCATAAAAGGCAAATATCATTTATTTTTCATGATTTTATTTTGCATATATGGCCAACAATGCCTCAAAACAAGCTGAGGAAAATGAAGATAAGCTCAACACCACTTTTGTTGCAATACATCCACAGTTTGTATCATCGAGGAGTTAAGTAAAAAAGGTTCAGTGATGTCTAAGACGGGAACCCTCTGATAAAACCGTCAACTGGGCTTCATCTCTAAGTAGACGACTTACTTCACGTCACCCCGCCCGTCTGCCTGCTGTCTCCTCCCTAAAAGCTTAGCTGAGACCGTCCCTTTGAGCGGCTCCTTGCTCAGGAGGAAAGACAGAGTCGTAATACATGCATACTCTCAACATCAACTCGACTACACCTGCTCCAGCAGCGCGGGAAGAGGAGGAAGACGCACAAGTGCAGGCGCGTCCCAGGAAGCCTCCCAGCCGTGAGAGACAATAAGGACCACACATCTCACATTGGAGTTTCTTCTGAACTCTGAGGAGAAGACTAAGACTGGCTAAATGAGTGCATTGTAAGAAGAGCCATGCATCTGAACAGTGAAGAAGATCTCAGTAAAGGTGAGACAAACATTTTTATGGATCATTTTACACATGCATTAGTTTAAAGCTCTCGCGTTGATTGCCAGATGCCCTTGAGTGTGTCATGTTGATGTCAGGTAATGATGCTGAGGGTCATTCCACCAAGCACATGGTAACAGCTGGTCCAGTGCCTTTCACTAAAAAGAGGCAGGAGGGACGTTGTTGCCTTCAACCAATGTAGCAATAGTGACTGTCTGGAAGACAGCCACTTGAGCACTTGTTGTGCTCCGTTTGGATAAAAAGGTTTTCATGCATTCGCCACGGTCTTTTTCGGCAAAGGTGACCCGAGTCAAAATGTACAAGGTCATGCATTTTCGGCCATATTAATGTGCGTCCGGCTGTACTCGGTGTGCGCGTGTTTGTACTGTCTGTAATTGAGTCGCCACAGGATCTGTGTCCTCTGTTGTGGACGGAGGGTAAAACGGAGCAGACAGTGTGCAATGACACGAGCCATTCCACCAGTTAAAGTAATGAAGGAGTGAATGTCGTTTGATGCCTGTGCTCACGCTTTACGAGACGTTTTCACTCGTAATGTTTGAACTGAGGTCGAGGTCACTGACTAACACCTGATGCTCAAAGAGATTCGGCTTTTTCGAGTCTGGAGACATGACGCAGCCCCTGTCCTATCAGGCTGTGTTAAATAACCAGCAGACTTGACTTGTGTCTACCACACCCACACAGAGTAAGTGCCATATAATTTTAATGACTCATGTGCAATATGTATGGACTGTCGACCATCTGCACTGAACAGCCAGGTTCTCCATTATTCCCATAAAGCTCTTGAGCTGGGAAGGCACAACACTCTGTATTTAGGGCACACAACTGTAGAAAATCATCCCCTATAGGCTAACAGAGGGGTATCCCTTGGATTTAACAATTATAATGTAGCCTAGTTAGGTCATTAACACTAGAATGTAATGGTGTGAAGGTGTATTGTTCATGTTGCTAATTACTAATATATGTGTGTATATATATATTCTGATAAGTGGATGCATCAGGTGTCAAGCTGGGATCCTTCTGTGCTTTACATGATGTTAGCTCATGTTTGTAGGAGAAGTCCTATAATGTCACTGAACAAACAAGTTGTGAAAGGGGTTGTTGTAATTTATCTTGACACGTCTCCAATTTGAAGTAATGGCCTTTGATTTACTGTTTTACTGTACCACATGTTTTTACTGTAGCTGTGAAATCTCTGAGCAGCTGATGTGAAATTGGGAATACCATGTTGTGAGTGCATTTGTCAAACTTTATGAGCAGCTGATACTCTGATTTTGAAAGCTGTAGCTTGCTGTTTGGTGCGTTCCCTGTGTGGGAAGAGGTGCCCCGCACAGTGGCACACTCCACATAGACCCACTCATCCAAAACGTCTTGCGACCTCATTGTCAGATATGGTTTCACCAGGGACAAACGATGAGTCACCATCTGCAACTAGAAGTGATTTCATGATTACATGACAAGTGTGTGTGGTCGTGTGGTGTGTGTGGCAGTCAGACTGTGGAGGACAGGGACAGGCAGGAAAAAGAGTCTGAGCATGTGAGAGCGAGAGCGATGTGTGAGGGAAAGGTGTGCAAGTCGAGAGACATTACGCAAAAAGTGAAATATAGAAACAGAAGTCAGCCATACTGGTGAACAGGGACTTTAAAAGTGTTAATCCCAAGTCAGAAATACATACTGCTTCCTTAGAAAATTAAATGAAAACTATTGAGACAGTAGTTTCATCCAGTAGTGACTATTAACTGGAAAGACAAACCTCTGTTTATATAGAATCCCACGGGTTGTTAGAGAACAAACCTGATTTTTTTAAACATTATATTACTATCCTCTCCTTTAGTGCTCACTAGTGGCTCAAACCAAACAAGTCAGGTTTACAAGTTGGACAAACTCTGTTTTGCTTGTCAAGAATGACTCTTTTTTCTTTAGCTTGGCAATCATCCAACCATTTGTCTTTTCCTGAAGTCCAAAGATATAAAGCCATGGATGATGCTCACAGATAAAGATCAAATACAGTCTAAATGGACACCTGAAGGAAGTACATTCACCGTATCTTCCATAATTGCTAACTGATTGAGTATGTAAAAGAAATTAAAGGCCATTCATTCACTGTAGGCATCTCTAATCTGTGCATAAACACTGCCATTTGTCATAACTTCTTACACGTAACTCAAGATTAATTTTTACCCTTTTGTGGTTTCGCAAAAAAAAAAGCATTTACATAGATACAAGGCAAATGTTTTTTCACTGTTGTGACGTTGTTTCTGAGCTCTGCAGTGATTGGCTGAAGTCTACACACACAAACAAAAATGTTCTAACATTTGGGAAATTGAGACCGTATAGCTCTAAAAGTGATGTTTAGAGGTGCTTTTTTGTGCTAACGTAATGGAATCACAAGACATCATTTTATATAAGCAGTTTTTTCCAGTGTTGCACTCCTGTCTTTATGGTTTTGCAGCTGTATGTGAATCTCCGCAGCTCAGCCAAGGTGTAAATGTCAGGTGTCATGTAAAAGTTGGTGATAGGTGCCAGAGAGGATCATTTTAATTCAGCACATCAGCGTTGTAGGATAATTACTTATGCCTAATGTGTGTCTAGTGTTCACATTCACAAAGGGGGAAAAAAAAGTTTAATTAATAGTGTGGTTAAAAACTAATGGGCTTGAAATCTTATTAGTGGGTTGAGACAAAATGAAAGGCGAAAGAGAGAATAACAATGCAGTAAGTAAATGAACCAAAGGCATTTTAGGTGTCATTCTGAGAAGCATGACACATGGGTTTTGTTTTTACTGTGAAAACCAAGTGAATTAACACAGAATACAAAATCACTTTCCGATATGAGCCGACTTTTAAAAATAGTCCTTCCAGTGGGAAAGCCAACATCGTGTAAATGTGTATATCAGATTTAGTGTGTGCTTAGACACGCCTGGATCTTACATAAGTCTCCCACGGCAGCAACTAAAGACAGCATCCTAATTGTTCCCTCCATCCGCCTTGCTTCCGTCTCTCCTCTCACTTGACCCCGTGTACCATCTCAACTGGGTTTAACTTGGCGTCTGGTAATTATTGACAAGCAGTCGATAGAAACAAACCCAACACATGGATCGAGATAACAAAGGCGGTTCAGCAAGTGTGCATCAACGTACAGTAGTAGTCTACCTCAGTGAAGGCAGTGTGGGTTGCTCCTGGCAGATATAGGGGGCTGGTTGAGAAAGACCGAAATAGATAATTGGAGACTGGAGCAGAGTGGAACAGACGAGGCAGACTATATTTTGAGGGAATATCTGGGTTTGGCTTTCCAGAGAGTGAGCACTTTTGAACAAGAGGCAAAGGAGAGAAAGTTTTGTACACCACGGCGTTTAATCAGTGGCCAATTGAAGCAGTGCTGGTCTCTAGACACAAGAGACCAGCACTGCCTGAGAAGAAACAGGAAGAAACCGAATGAACCCGTTTTTGATAATGATGTATGTTTACATGTTTGAGGAAAGATGCTCTCCAAGCTATCTCCAAAAATGCTGACAAAATGATTCTGTCTTGGCTGGAATGTTTATCTGTAGGGAAAAACAAGGTTAGCTCACCTTGATATGCAAGATCTGCCATTACATGTCGAAGAATAGCCTTTGGCAAGATATGTCAAAAAGGCCATGTGATCAACAAAATAAAGTCACAAACGCACTCTTATTTCATTCCTTTTGATCATGGAAACTAATTTGAATGACTTAGGGCGACGTCTGAACAAATGACTAAACAGGTTCCTTTGCAAGATTCTCAAGAAAATCACAGTCTTTCTTTGGCGTTAGATAAAGAACAACATATTCTCTAGAAATATGGCAAAATTGGTTTGTGATAACCTTCTCACCTTGAAGTTGCTCCTATAGTAAAAGGAGCAGTCCCATTTTGAATCTGTTCAGCTTGATGCAACGAATAACAAGTGCATCATATCATGCATCATAATATATAATACTATTTTGTCCTCATGCACATTTACTGTGGCCACTGAAAAATGTAAAATCCACCATATGTCACACAAACTAATAGATAATAAACTGAGCCTGGAACAAGAAGTGCAGGATTGTATCTAACAATGTGGTGCCCTTATCTATCCCACTCCAAGATACTGCAAGTGATTTTTCAGTGTGACTTCCATCTTAAAGAAACTATTTGTAATTCAGGTCACCTCAGATATTGTCCAGATACCTCAAGCAATTAAAACTAGTTCTAAGAGCTTTCAAGAAAAAAACAAAAAACAAACATGTTGCTTTATTTTCCTAGACGTCCTTCATGGGTTTCTGAATGTAAAAAAAAATAATGACACTTTCTGGGTTTGGATCTTAGAGTGGTGATTGCCTGATTTTGCTAAATAGTTATGGTATGATGAATATTTTTTAGGACTCCCAATGCCTATAGCAAACTTGGATGACTCTGAGTCTGACGCTGAGTAAGCCACAGCGCTATTTGTGGTTTGTTCTTATGCCTAAAACAGTGGCCAGAAACAGGAGGCACTGTCTCATCCAGAGTGCAACTTAGCTGTGTCACTGCACTGGACACACACATACACACAAAAAAACATGTTCAAGTGCATATTGCTGGATTTTACATAGTTAGAGGTATTAGCTGTAGAGAAAAAACAGCCTTCAGGTCCCAAGACGTGAGCACCCCACAAAGACGGAGAGATGGGAACAGGATATTATAAGACTAGATAATCAGCAGTCTAGCAGGGAACAGATGGTGAGACAGAGCTACACACAGACAGCATCTTCCTGCCAATACAGGCCTGACATGGTGTCAGCATGCGCTCTTACATTTGCCGATACAAACACCGATGTAAAAAGTCCCGATGAAGAAGCATCAATGAGCTCAAAAGCTGCTTAGTTGTCAATGTCACACCCCCAAGCTTTCATTTCAACACTCTTTCTATTTTCTCCTTTCAGTTGTTGGTTATTCATCCTTTTCTTTTGGCTGCAATGAGCAAAATGAATAGCTTTCACTCACAAAAATATGCTATAACAATAATAAGTCTTGAAGCTTGAGTGATATACAATTGTTTTCCAGATTCAATTTAGGATTCCCGGCAAAAACATTTATGTCAGCTGGTAAATTATTCATTACAGGTAGTAGAGAAGCAATATAATTAAATAAGCTAATGGTAAAAAAGCTCTCAGGGACTATTAAATACAGCAGCAATGTTTATTCCACACTTAATCAGGTTTATACTTTGCCTGATGCACATCATATGTTAACATCAGCCCCCAGGCAATGGCATCGGCTAGTGTCCAATAAGTTGCATGTGGAGTCTCCTGGGGGCGCCATCATGCTCAGGGGACATGCCTCCTGCAGAGAGAGCTGTTGTGCATGTACCTGCTGCACTTCAACCTGACAGGTATGAAGTGAGCTCACAGCTGGATCACACAGACAAATCCACTCACCAACGGAAACTCTGAACGTGTTTTTTTTTTCTGTCTCTCCAAAAGTTAGAATGTCAAGTAAGTACACAATATGTCTGATGAGTTCTCAGCGGATGGAATGTCAACATTAGCCTTTTGCAGGACCCGGCTGCTTGAGTGTACCGCTCACTGGGATGTCAATGGGTTTTGAACTCAAACAGTCTGGGCTGCTCTGGGTAAAAAAAAAAAAAGTATATTATTGATCTGCAGCTTCTGTGAATTCTGTGTTTTTTTAATTGTACGTACATATGCAGGGTTGAAATGTATTTTAATTTGACTTTATTAATGAAATTCGGTTGTCTCCTCAAATGAATTGATTCAGACTTCACAATCTGCAATTAAGATTTTGAATTAACAGTTATTAGAACTTGGGGGATAGGTGTAGGCATAATGTACATAAAGATCACCTTTTGGATTTTGGATCTGAGGTTTGTCATATCTATACATGTACCACTATTAAACAACATGATATTTTCTCTTAGACATGCTGTAAATATTCCACTGGGTTCCTCTTATAGCATCAACAGCAACAGTTTGCTTGCATATGCTACATTTATGTACCATTTAGTCCAAGGGGTTTTAAACAACTGCACACTATGTCTGTGATCTTGCTTTGTAGTATTCTACTTCTGGCCTGTATTTGGCAAATCTCTTGGAAATGTACATAGAATAGCTTTAGAAATGCACTCAGCCTACTTCAGTAGTACTTCTACTTATGTTTCTACCTTTCTGCTTATATTTTCAGGGTTAGCTTGGTGAAGAAATATGTCTTGAATGCGGCCGGTGTGGCTCAGAACAATTGAGAAGTAGCTTTTTCTACTGTTGCTCTCCGGAAGGCGTTTGCCCCATTGTCATTCTCTCAATCTGAGAAGACTGCCTTAGAAAACTTGTGCATTTACTTTTATCCCTCTTCATACTCATATATCCTTCCTTTTTGAACTTTACTCAATCCATTAGATATATGTTTTATTTATGGATTCCCAGGGACACCATATTGACTACAAATACCTTTTTGCCGCCTGCCACTTATCAGTAGTCGTCTCACTCCAGGAAATAGCACTTACTGTCTGCCAGTTGTCCGAGCTGGATGAGACCTAAAAGTAATTTGCTGTAATTTAAGTAAAATTCAAGTCTCTATATGACCTGGTAGAAATCTCTTCAAGCCTCACAATGTTTTGTTCAGTGACCGCCCACATCGACACATCACAACTGAAGGCTGTAATTGGCTTCATATCTATATGCTGAAATCTCCTCAGGGAACAAATGTAGTGCGTTTGCTTCCCTGTTTATGTGTTAGCATAATGGACGCTCCTATGCTTTTGTAAATGAAAAGGTTTCCATTTGCACCTGGCCCTGTTTGCACTTATGTGTGACAACAGCTGCATCATTTTTTTGTATCAATGTCAAGCTAATGTTGTCCTCTTCCAGCCTCTCTTTCCTCCCTCTCCTTTTAATGGATTGTTTTTGATTTTCCCTGAGTGTCTAAGCCATGATACGTTTGAGATGGTTGAATTATACTGATGGAAGCTGGCCAGGATCAGAGAGCAGGGGGAGACGAGCAGGATGGAAAGCGAGGTGGGAGCTCCAGTGAGTGTCAGACAGCTTGGGTTGTCTTCCAGATCGACGCACTGTTGCTTGGTTAAACTATTACAATTGCCTGAAACCTTTAACATAAAGGTATGATATATAGTGAACGCTGAGATCCCTGTGTTTTCTATTGGCTGCTCTTGGAACAACCTTAACCGGATTAAGTTGAACCTCTGTCCTGAAATTAGATCAGCCATGAGCAGGTTTCCATAGCAACGCCATACAATGTTTATATATGGGACAGTAAAATAAATATAAAGCACTTTAATATTGCACAATTTATTTATCCAGTACACTGTAAAGAATTGAGTGTAAAATTTATGGTTAATTTGCAACAGTAAAAACCTGTAAACCATAAATAGGTAAAATCCTGTTTCTTTTACAGAGAATAACCATATTTTGAAAATATGACAAATCTGTTTTTTTTTTACATTTATTTACTGAAAATGAAATATCACATTATTAAAACAACATATCCTGTTATATAGATATCAGATAGATAAAATATGTCATTAATATAAATTTGGCTGTTATTTCTTGTGAAATATTCTTTTTGGCTCCGTTAAATTCACGAAAAATATGTATTTATGACATTTATGTCATAACAGCACTTTTAAGTACAAAGTACTTTAAATAATTTTAACAGTTAAAATTTTGATCAAAATGCAAGCTACAACCGTTGAAAAAGGTTTTCCTGTATTTTTTACGGTAAAAAACTGGCAGCTGTGGTTTTTTACCATAAAAAATACAGGAAAACTACAATTGTAGCTTGCATTTTGATTTTACAGATTCTTTTTTTGTTTGTTTTTTAACAGTGATAGCATCATTCCTGATTATAGAATATTTTTGATGAATAATTGTCATGTGTTGGCTTTGACAATAAGCCAAATGTGTTGTATTAAAGAGATAGAGCCAAAGACAAAAAAAAAGAAAGAGCCAAAATGGAGATGTGAGCTAATTTTATCTTTTGTCACTTATTGCTCTAAGGAAACGTCATTGCAGGTTAACTAGAAGTGCCACACAAGATTGTTATTTGGAGTTATTTGGCAAATGCCAGGTGGACATATATTTTGAAATATTTCTGTTTGATTTTTGTGATGTCAAAGGAGCATGGGTTTGTCTGAGGCTGAAGACAAGGATGTGTCTGTGAGTCAGTTATGTAATACCAACCTCTGGGCGACAAGACATCTTGGAAAAAGAGAAGTGTAGTAAGGAAACCAGAATCCTCAAGAAATGGTGGATTTTGTCCTGTCTTTGTCTTGGTTCGATTGATGTTTTGCTGGAAGTTAAAGAGCTACTGGAAATAGAAGAGAATACTGGGACAGCATTTATTTATAAATAAATGCAGTGAATTATTTAGAGCAACCATCAAATGGCCATGTGGGTTATTCCCCAGGTGGGTCAGCAGGGAAGACATAAACATAGCTGGAATATTCAGACTTCACCGTTTGAGTCAGGAAAGGGTGGCCACTAAACATCTGGATGGATTAAAGAAAGATGAACTGACTCCTGTCCACATCAGTCTGTTTCATAAATCCATCCTTATTTATTTTTGCTGTCTTTTTGTGTGTCACTATTTACATATGGCCCGTATTTGCAGTGTCTTCTCCGTGCGATGTTGCCCTACATCGTGTGACACCGGGGCTCAGATTCATAAAACAATGGCACGCTTATGGATCACAGAGGCACAAATCAGATGCACAGTGCCTGAGATAAATGGCAAAAAATAGCAGAAGGAGCAGGAGTGATCTTCTGTGTGACAGTCAAAAAACAGTGTGGAGTGTTTGCTGGATGTGGATAAAAGGGAAGAGAGACAGAAACAGAGAGACGGACTAAAGGTAAAAAGCCAGGATGAGCTGCTGTTTGCTTTTCCTTTGCATCCGCTTCCACTGCTGTCATATGGCAACAGTACAGTGTGTTCAAGGCTACGACCAAGCTCAATAGGCTTCTATACAATACACTTCTGTATGAATAAAAACCTCCACTGTCAACAGACAACACCGTATCTACAGATAATGTTATCGCCCAGAGATCAGTCTTTTATGAACCTATAAATTGACAGTATTTTGTGATGCACCTCGCTTTAGAAATTATAATAATACATCTGGATACGAAGACAATGTTTTCATAAAGAGTCAAACCTTTCTGCAATAATTCATGCTGTTTCTTCAATCCTCTGAACCCCAAAACATGTTACAACCTGTGTCATCATCCATCCACATTCATCCGCCAGCAGCTCTGAAGCATTGGAGTTTATGGGCGTGAGATTATCAGGCAATCTGGTTAAACACAGACACAATCATTATAGGTCATTACATTACACTGTGCAAATGTTAATCACATTATACAGTTTTGTTTGCACACTATGGCCCCTGGGGACTCCGCTGACATGGGACAGTATTACACCCAATTTATAACCATGATACATATTTAATATAACTGCATTCAAACATATTTAATATTCATATGTAACAAAAAAACACTCTCATCAGTTAATAATGGATACATTTTCAGACGTATTTTCTAGTTTGCTTGTCACTCACTGTCTCTGTTTCATGACTTCATTATTCCTCGTCTGTTTCTCTGCGGGCTTTTTTAGAGGGTCACCTTGTACAACTCGGCCCACGGCTCAGACACATGCAAAACACCACGCATGAATTTGAGCGAACAAGACGTGTGTTTATAGTGACGCGGAAATGTATTCAGGTGGAATAAACACCGATTTTCAAAGTAAATTTAACAGACGTTCACAGACACAGACAGAAAGGTGGTTACCAGGTTGAATTCCTTCTTTAAAAAGCGGTGGAACAAGGGGTGGAAATGGAACACAATATTTATATGTATTTTAAATCATCTGCCTTTTGGCCAAAATATCATGCACACATTGGGCAAAATGTACAACTTTCAGAAGGATTTAACTGTTTCAGGAAATGGTTGAAATAAAAGCAAACATCTCCTGGCGGCTCTTCTTAAGCTTTTTGGCTCGGCTGCTTTCAGAACCCTTAAGGAAATCATTTCTTTTACCGTTAGACCAATACAACACTCTTCTCTTGTTTTATTCAACATGGAAAAATGGATTGAGAATATTTTGACTTCGAGGCAGCGCTTTATCAGATTTGCAGATAACGGTATGTCCAAAGAGAACGAGGTCAGTGCACTGGCTTTTGGGACTACTGGTAATCTCCAATCTGAATATTCATACACTGCACACAAAAGCACCACTAACATTCAACCTTAAAGGTGAGCTGCATAGGTTACTGTTGTCAAGGCCTCTTGCTCAGTGTTAAGTACTATCAAAGCCAGGGAGAAAGGCTTGACTTCTCTTATGAATTAAATATAACATATTAGAGAGAGAGAGCTAAATTAATCATGACAAGGGATTCTGGCTCATTTCCAATATTAAAACACTCTACCTTTAATAAAGACTAATTATTTACAGGGAGCTACAAGGCCATGAGTACGGATTTGCCAATGCCTTGTGTCTTATTGTCTGGATTTCATTTTTTTTTTTTTATCAAAATGGCATGATACATTTAACCTTTTTGTGAATGAAATGAAGGTAAAGAACAGGCAGCATCACAAACAAGATAGGACAAGGACACTAAGTAAGTAATGTCAAAGAAAATGATTTCAAGTTATGATTAAACTTTGAAAATAACCTCCTTCTGCTTCTCTCCGTGAAAGTGGGCTCTGTATGACACATCTAGCTTCTTATAATTACAGTTCTGCCGTAAATGAGGTCAGCGTGACTGGCTGTGGAGGAAAAAGTATCCTGCAAGTCTGTCTGCATCCCCAGTATACTGTCCTGTCCTTAGAGTGATGAAACACCTCAAGAGCATTGTCCAATCACCGGCCTATTGTCTGGAAAAATTAGTAATTCTCTGTCCCGAATCACAGTTTGTAATCCATATCAGTGTAATTGTACACAGCACAATGGGTCATAGTTCATAGAGTCACATTCTTTTGTAATGGACGACAGTTAACTGCAGCGTCGGTTTATGAAGCAGCTACTGAGCAAAACATCTTCTAGGGGTGCATGGTGGCAGAGTAAGAATGGCTAAAGGGTTGTGGGTTTGATGTCTGCTGAGTCGAGGTGTATCTGTGCCAGAGTTGTGGACTTGAGACACAGATTTGATGACTTCTGACTTAACTTGAGAAAATGGTAAAAGACTTGCAGCTTAGATTAACACCAGTAACTCTAGACTTCACTTAGACTTGAGCCTCTGACCTGAAAAGACTTGATGCTTCTCCCCCAAAGATTAAAACAATGTCATTTAAAAAGTGTGCACAAAACAAGTCATTTTCTTAAATTGTTCGACAGATCTTGCGTTACTCGCTTGACGTTGCCTTCAAATGCGCTCTGTAAAGCTCAGCGCTACACGGCTTTACCACCAAAGGCCAAAAAGCAGCCCTCACATTGTAAATCACTGATCATCAAAGCACAGGAAAAAAAATCATAATAGCAATACTTTTTGGACTAAATATTCTATGGAAATACAAACATGTCAGTTGTACTTGCTTTATTTTTTTACTTTTTGTTACATAAATACAGATCTGAAAGCTTATATTGTTTAAGTTTAACATATTAGTGTTGTTGAAAAGACTCGAAAGGATTTGATAGGACTTTGGACTTGACTTGAAAATTGTGAGCCTTGACTCGAGACTTGAGGACAAACACTTGAGACTTGCAAAACAATCACTTGGTCCCACCTGTGCCATGCTACTGTGCTGTATCTCCTGGTACTTTGCTCACAATCAAAAGTCGGTCACTCTAACATTCTGTATCTGTAACTGAATCTATCTGTATCAAATGTGTCTTTGTATCAGACGCCACAGCATCTTGAGGCCCTTAATCGAGGATCTATGAAGGCATATCCACAGACACATCCATTTCTATTCTGTTTATTTTCTTCTTGCCTACAGATCACAGGTTAATAATATATAAGTAAAACTGTCACAACTGTTAAGCTTGCAGGGTTATGTTATCAGGCGCAGGTGGTTGATTTACACTGAAAAACAATAAGATAATAGTGTCAGCCGGTAGGTGGATAATTGACGGCTGTGTGCTGAAGTAGATGATGCATCACTAACAGATAGCAGAGCACCCAAAGGAAACCAAAGCAAACATAGAAGCCACATGAAAATGACTCACAGAGGAGACCGGAGCCATGAATCGACTGAAAGCTCATTACAGAGTATTGATTGATAACTGTAAAACAAGAATAGCACTTAAGTTGGATGTCTTGAATGAGAGGATTTGAGCCGCCGTCACAGGCAGCTCATTGAGTTATGTGGATGAATGGTCGGTTGTGGGCTGGCTGAATGAGTTTTCACGTCGGCGGAGGGCAATCATCAGCAAAACGAATATTTATCAACACGACAAGTAAGAGATTATACAGAAGCAGATGCAGCCTTAAAGATATTTGTTAATTACACTGGAAATTCAGGAGCAGAAATATTACTGATGGTTGGTTTGCCAAATTATATGTTGTCAACCTGATTAATTAGAGCTATCTGCCCTGCTGACTGATTTCTCCTAAACTTGTGGGCCCCTGTAAAAGCATATGGAGATTTGAAGTTAACATGTGGCACATTTCACAAACCTCTTTTTTATATGTTAAAAAAAAATCCAAAACAACCGCAGCTACAGTAAATGCTAAAGAAGACAAAGCCATAATAATAGAGTTTACTGGAGGACAAAGAAATATCATTTACTAATAAATAGCATTAAACATAATTCTGTACTCCCATCACTTTTTAAGGTCACCCTCTAAATCACCCTCTTCGTGTAAACACTTTTGTGAATTTCACTCAAATGATTCCAGAAATGCAAGCAGCATTAAGTCTTAAACTCTTCAAGCTTCTTTAGGGATTTGGAACGATTAAATAACTCAATAAGGCTCACACATTCAGAGGGCATGTCTAAGGCAACAAGAAGCCCACATATCACTAAGTGCACTGAAGAATGCCAGCTGGCTCAAAGCTCAAATGAAAAGCAAGGCAAGAAAATGGCAAGATGGGTGAAGTGAGGTTTGTGCAGAGGGCTTCTTGACGGAAATGAGATTGGCAAACATAAAGCCAGTGCGTGTCCTGTGTAGTCTGTGAAGTTTTCCAAGACTGTGCACATTTGCAGCGTTGCACCGTTCAGGACTGGAAACACCTACTGATTTCTAAAAATATGTTCAGCTGGCAGTAAGGCCTATCTCGAATCAGCTTACATCTTGTGAATCGTTTTCAGATATTCTGCAGAGGATCAAGGATGAGCTGGTGTGTTGCGAGTTATTTTGAAGTATAGGTGAGAATGAATAATGAGGAGGTGACGTAGCTTCCACAAATCTGTTCCTCGTACATATTTTGTCATTAAAACCCATCGATAATATCTTTTATGATGTGATTCTAGAGAGTTACTGAGTAGTGGAGTGTTTATAGCTCCCTGTCCTCTATCATAAGGACATAAACATAGCACTATTTGGAACCAATAAATGCACCCTCTTAACAGGAGAATGTTTGTTGGGAAAAAAGAAAAAGAAACTGTGAAGAAGCAGGAGATTGATTTTTCCTAAGCAGAACAAATACCTCAGTTTGAGCCAAAAACTTCCCCCTGGTGTAAGACCAAGATGGTTAACTGCTGTCTTCAAATTTTTATCTGTCTTTGAAAAGGTCCAATAGTGTTAGGAACAACTGTAAAACTGCTTCACATTAGTCTTATGAACAAAAATCATGTATTATTTCAAGACTGCAGACAATACAATGGCTTTTATGCAGGTACTTTGTGGAGATTGGAGTCTACTTCCACCACAGCAACCTAAATTATTATCATTTGTAGAAATGTACGGCAATTTCCACTTAACTTGATTGAAAATATCATAAAGCATAATAGTTTAACAATAATAAATGCCTGACTGTTATTGGAACGACATTTTTATTGATCATTTTATAAGCCAATGTTATTGTTATTATTGAAAATTGCAAAATGACAGAACATCATCAGTTTGATCAATATGTTGCCTATGTGCCTAGTATATCTGAGTTACATACAAGGGTCATGGTCAATGTTACATTCACTTTGATTTAAAAGGTTCAGATTTAAAAGATAAAAGTTTGTCTGGACTTGTAAATGTTCATGGTGCTTAATTACTCAAGATGTTTTGGATCTTTAGCCTTTTATTTTGAAATACTAGATATTGCTGTATGTCATTTAAATCCCCTTTTGTATTGTGGTGTGTGTCTCTAAAGCCTCACACTGTTCCTACATCAGTTCTTACACTTAAAACAAAGACATGATAAAGGATTAAAGCAGCGATTATTCTCCTGCCTCGATGTTCCCTCCTCAACCAGCTTCATTTGTCTTAATCAACAACAAATCTTTTAAATGCCTGTTGGCACTCTTCCAAGTGGCTTTTAACCAATATCATGCAGGGACTGCGGTATACATGCAAAGCCAATATGAAATGCCAATAGGTGAGTCAGCTGTAGAAAAGGCCTTAGTCTCAAGTGGCTAATAAAAAATAAATCACAGACCTTTGGTACAGAGGTTATTTTTCGGCCTTGTTGATTAAATACTGAAACTCAGTGTTAGAGTGGCTTTCTCCAGAAGTGTGCCTTATGAAGTTAGATATAAAAAAGAGTTACTGAGATGACACATGAGACATTTGATGCATCACTGGCAACAAAGCTTTAGTTCTCGGTTAAAATAAACCCAAGGAATCCCAGTTATATTAATGAATTGCCTTTTTCGAACACTTTTTAGATGTTGCACTACACGCTTCAAGTGCATTTCAAAGTGCTCTGTATTCTTGCCATTGTCTAAGCATCGTAATTATACTTGGTCAGCAGAAAACAATGGTGTAATGTCCAGTGGCTCTCTGACCTTGAAGATGTGCCGTGCATCATCACACACATATTTTAACATACTGTCCATGTGATGTTGTGAGGGCATCCTGCGTCATTCTTAATTGTTGCAAATGAGGCTGCAGTAAATCCTGTTCCTCAACAGTGTCACCCAGTTGGGACACACTGATGATAGGACTGGTCCTGAGGCTTTTGAGCGTCCAAGTCCATCAAAGTCCATCTCCTAATACACTCCTCTGCGCCGCTGTCACCGACCATGTCCTTGTGCAGCGACATGTGCGACCTCCATCTGTCTATCTTCATGCCCGACTGACATGGGTGTTTTAACTTTATGCTTTTATGCGACTAGAAGGTCAGTGAAAAGCAACGTGGATCAAACATCAAACCAAAAGGTGGCCATAAGAGGACATATGCCCACTCGGACCCCCATTGAGTCAGATAGACTCAGGGCTAAGGGGAATGTACCCTCATATACTCCCCTGTCACTGCTGCTCACTCTGGAAGGCCATTATGTCTCTGTGAGGCAGGTTGAACCCTGTTCTCAATCGAAAGAGGCAGAACTAGTCATATAACACTGCACACAGGCATTGTAAAGTAACAGCGCAGGAACAACCACTGCCACCACGAGTTGCCATTACCTGAGACTCCCGCTGAGTGTTATTATGAAGCCGACCTGTCTCTTCCACAGTAAAACCTTGCTGGAATTGCAGAACCATTTTATGACTCTGCAACCACAGACATCACAGATCCAAATTTATGTGTTATAGATACGAACTAATGTCTTGTCCACAGAGGCAGACATCATTTTAAAAGTTGCATATTATGTGCGTTTTAGACAGTTGAGATTCAATAACAATGAGACACTTTCAAAACATTTTTCAACTTTTTGAGTCTTCTTTGTCCACCTGTTTTTAGAGTGTGTGTGTGAATCAACAAGACACATGTCCCTTGGTTGTTCAGCTTTTGGTCCAACCGTTTATGAAACAAACTAGTTTGCTGACAGAAATGTATTCTTGTATTGAACTCTTGAACTCTTGATTGTGGCATAAACTCATTAGCTGTTTTATTTGATAATGAGTGAGGTTGTGGAGTGAACTGGTAACCTAATAACATATCTCTGAGTCGATTATTTGCTCAATGAATAGTACAGTGATATCTTGTACTGTCATCAACTCTTAATAAATGCTTCTTTTTCTGTCTGTCATAATGACACACTCCAGAGCCATATCTTGTATTGAGTAATATGAAATATATGTGTGTGCATATATATATATATATATATCGGTGTGTGCGCTCATGCGAGGATCCGTCTTTGAAAGAGAAAAGAGAAGGCTAGATATCCAGTGAAACAGACAGATCAGATAGGAAGTGGACCGACAGCGGAAGAGCTGAGATGGAAGACTGATCTTATCGCCACTGCGATGTTACACTGAGAAGATTACTATTTGAATCTTGGCTTGAGTCCACTGCTCTGAAATTAAAGGCAGAGCCGTTATATTTGTGGAGGAATAATAAAGCCTGCAGGATATTTTTGGAATAAAGGCAAAGAGAAACTCTTGATGTTAGGCTTTTTAAAAAGGTCCTTTGTCAGGGTTACCCCCCCCCCCCCCCCCCCCCCCCCCCACCCCCCCCCCCCTCCCCCTTTCCCTACCCCCCCCCACACCCCCCCCCCTTCCCCCTTCACCTTTTACACCCCCCCTTTCCCTTTTACCCTTTCCTTTTTTTCTTATTATTTTTATATAATGAGGCTCTACATTACATGTATGGAGAACATGCTTAGTTTTAAGAAAGAAAAAAACAGAAGAATTATGTAGCACAGACTGTTTAGCTCACAGTTTGTTCTCAGCCATGATTGACAGGTTCCGTTTGGCAGCACGTACTGAAATCCTCTAGAAACAAGGGAATATTATATGTATTTTAAAGCAAAAGCTAAGTCTTATTTTTATATTCTGCCTGTGCAGGCTCTGCAGGATTTAGCCAGCTGAATGCAATTTAAATTCTTTCTATTTATCTCTGCTCCTCTGCTTTTCATCCAAACATGTGTCATCTTTGTCAATTTTTCCTTTCAATTCCAATGTTAAGATATTTTCACCTCGAAAGGAAAAGTTTGCCACACTCAATAATAATGATCTTCACATTATGAAACTATGCCATCTTGCACATCAGTGTGATCATTTTGATTTTTCATAATTAGTCCTAACACCTCACGTCAGCACCTCACCTCATACCAAGAACAGTGGCAAATACTGTACATTTATGCCTTTTTATTTCTTGTTGTATGGCCTTCAGACAAGAATGTGAATGGAGAGATTGTAAAAGGAATATGTGGCTCTGAAAAATGCAAAAATCTAAACTGATTTTCTGGTTTCCACAAATATGTACATTTAATACACCCGTATGTCCATCCACTACTGAAAAAGCCTGACTGGTGAATTAGTTTAGCTCAGAGCACAGTGAGAAAACACCAAGGTTTGCATAGTGTTTGTTTGTCTGTAAATACTCTTGCTGCATTTCCCAGTTAGATGCCTGGATAATGGTGTTTTTATTCAAAGCTCACTAATGGCTTTCTGCTCTAGGGCTGCAAATCTGGCAGTTTCCTCACTCATCTCATTGAATCACTTCAAATAAAAAAAAAAAGTGGATTGTCACGTCAACACTTCCAGCACCTGCTCGTTTCCACATGATATTTTTTTCCATAAATGTGCAACCTATGGCATTACGGTCCATAGAGACATACTCAAAGTGTCTCTGTATGTTGGGCTGTGTGTGTGTGTGTGTGAGAGAGGGGGGCTTTGAAATGGAGCAGGCCACGTTGACCTGAAACGTTCAATCTAGAAATGTGGACTTCAGAGGATCCAGCTTCTGAAGTGGGCCACAGCGAGAGACTATTAATGCTGCGAACCGGAGCCACCAGGCAGAGACAGAATGTGTGAGCTGGCATTTATCCAGCTCATTTGTTGCTCAAGTTGAAAGCCAATTTGAAATTAAAATGTTTGGGTAAATAAGTTCGATGCCGCAGCACTTTTAACAGTTTTAAATGCTCTCGTTTTACACAGATATATTGTCACAATCCACCAAAACTTTAGATATGTTTAAATGTTGTGCTTGATTTGAATGCACCGAACGGCCACTAAAGGATGTGTTTGTCTGTCTCCTCTAAATACCTGCATGTGTCAAGAGGGTCTCATGGGATTGACTTTCACTTATCATAAATTCAAGCTCAGGCTCACTTTGTGTGTTTTAGCCGGGAGCTTACCATTCTGAATTTTAATGCAGGAGGAGCCAAAGGCAGCGGCTCTGTGGCTTTTGGCAGAAACAGCTCACATCTTGGCAAAATTTCACAAACAACTTTTCATCAAAATGCTACACTGTACCCCTCACAAATAAAGGGCAAATGTAAGTTGATCTTATATCTCCAAAAGTTTGTACACAACTGAATTTAGAGATGATTTTTATTTCACTGTGGCAGATTCACTAAGATGAAATGAAATATTGGCTTGTTGTTTGTGGGTGTTTTGCATGCGATCCAGCTGCTAAAGAGAAATTAATGAATAATCAGAGGCAATTGTGTCATTTATGTGTCTCATGTAGAGTCCCGACAAAGACAGACATCTCACAAGTTAAAAAAAAGGCCACTCATTCCTAAAATAATCCAATAAATAATGTAGAGATGCCAAATTAGACTCATATACACCTTTATCTGAGTGCACATAAAACCAACAACAGATTTGTACTGCAACACTTTGTTTTGTGTGTGTTTTACTGAAGTAATACTAAAAATAGGCTCCTGCCTGTTAGTGACCTGTCAAAAATAGATACTGACTGTAGAATCGGGCCCAAATATACAGCAGGTTGATGGCGTAATACATCAGATGTGACAGGTTAAGCTTTACCACATTACCAGGCTGATCTATCCAATGAAGCAGAACACCCTCTTGCCCTCCAAATACATCTTTTCTGCATCAAAGAGTTGAACCTAAAAACCTGCAGCAACAAAAGTCTGAGCTATAACCCCAAGAAAAGAGATGCTATCTTAGGTTTAAAAGGATGTTTAAATCACCAACTCAAAGCTTCACTTCTTCATTTTACTACCACCACTACTTCTATCAGATTCCACCTCAAAAACTGCCTGTCTTCTGCTTCTGTTTTATCAAAAAAATAAAACCAGACCGATTTTATCTCTGCAAATACTAAAACATGTCACCAAACTGAAGTTTAGAGTTCAGATCATCAGAACGGCGATGATCTTCGTCTTGTTAAACAGTATGTGATTTAATTGACTGTATTTATTGGCATTTTACGTTGCCTGCCTTTTCTCTGCTGATGCCTATTATTTTTTAAGGTGTTTCGCTGTGTTTAAACACATATTCAGCGCTGAAAATACACTCAATCGGCAGCTGATAAACTTCCTAGAATGTCATATGGCAAGCCAAGGTTTTCTGTTCCTGAAAAGAGATTCTCAGAGAAGAATATAAAGAGAAAAAAATATCAGGTCCAGTCTGTTTGCCATTTTTGATCTGAAACAGAAGTTTAGTATGAATAAGTTACTCTGAAGATGGCTCCTGGACTTTCTGAAAGAAGTAGACAGAAGTAGACATGTTCATCTAACACAGGCCTGTTCAAGTGTAACAGGTTGAGCTGCTAACACTAACGTCAGCCTTCATGTCTTCGTCAGTATTTCAAATGTGATATTTCATCCCTGAAAGTCCAATCTTACAAAGACGTCTTGCTCCAGAGAAAGTATGGGTTAGGGCTTTATACCGGCAGCTCCATCTGATGTGTTTTTTCTTTTAGTGACCTAGCCAATTGTGTTCTCTCATTATCTGCTCTTGTGGAGGAAACAGTCACACGTGGATGCAGTATGACACAGAAACTAGACACTTTCCACCACTACTTTCCATTTTATTCCTCCCATTCCTTTTAAGACTTGTAAATTAAAGCTTAAATGTGAATATCACTTTTGCTCATTTAACATGTGAGTAATATTTGCAGTATAATTGTGACGGAGCATGCCCATCAATGAGTATTGAGCGCATGCGGTCACAAAGGAACCCACTAACTCGCGCTGGCCACGCACACATACACCACGCATACTTTTTCACTCACACTCGCTAATTCCCCGTTTACCCCGCTGGTTCATTAATACGCACCCGACACACGACCAACGCCTTTTTCCCGTTTTCCTGCCGGTTTTATGCTCCAAAGGGTGCACACTTGAGAGCGTTAGCTTGGGTCATTCATACGTGCTAGCACTCACCTGTTTCTCTGTGTTGACTGATGCTGCGCGTCTCAGCCAAACCCGAGCCATAACTTCCGGGTGGTTTAAATGGACGCTGTTCGCGCGCTGGAGCTGATCACGTGATGCGCATTAGGTAACCGACACATAAAAACCTATAACTGCCCTTTCAGTCATCCTTTGTTAATTATTATTTATATGTTGTTGTATATGAGAACAGCCCACATGTTTATGTTGCAACTGTTTGTTTGTTTAGTGATTTATGTTTTGTGTAATACTGAAGCCCAATGGGAGGGGCCAGAGGGGTATTTAGAAAGCCATTTCAGGCCTGTATTCAGTCTGGTCTTGAGCAGTTACAGTGCAGGTAACGTTGGCTGGGAGCACTCTGAGCTTTTGACAGAACGCTGTACTAGACTTTAGACTCTTTTGTTTTTGTACATTTAGTTGTCATTGACTGGTATTCACTGTATATATTTTTGCACTTTTTGGCTGTTTTGCACTTTGGACACTGGCACAATAAATACCAATTGAACACGCATATCCGACTTTGCCTGGGTTTGACTAGAGCCCCGCCACAATAATATAAAGCTAGAATCAGATTTTTATGTTTGATGTTATCTCATCAATCTAACCATATCATATTACATTAGTCTTTACAACTCATGAGTGTCACAGTAAATTAAGAGTTCACCAGAGTTCAGTCTGTTCCCTTGTCCTCGTCTGTTTTCACTGCAGGTTTTTCTCTTTCTCTTCATGAGAGTTTTTAACCTCTCTCTAAGCCCATCTTTGCCTGTTACTCTTCAGTAGCTGGGTTTGACTCATTATGACTCTTGAGCAGTGTCCGTTCAACCCACAGCCGCTGCCTTGTCGCTCACACTTCGCTGCTGGATGCTCCTCATTACAGAAAACGGGCCGGCATTCTCTCTGAAACTACCTCTGACGTCTCAGAGCTGTACACTGTTGGGATGTTTTGCCTGGATAAACACACCTGCCCGTCAGGTGTATAAGGTTATGAGCCTGTCATGGTTCTGTGCTGTTTAGGGCCCTATGAGACAGCACACAACAGCCTGTTTACAGCTTCTTTTTGTGCTCACAGAAGACACGGCCCTTTCTGTTTAACAACTGTAGCGTGTGACACAAACTTATGAGTGTTTGTCTTCGTCCAGGCTTTCTTTTATTGCTTTAGCGGCCGTCAGACTTCTCCCTCGACAAATGTGTGTGGTGTGCATTGAAAAGCAGAATCAGAAACGCTTTGCAGATTGAAAAGTGGCCAGCGTTGTTGTGGAGGCCCAGCTCCAGTGGGGCCTGCCTGGGTTAGCAGCATGGTGAACGCTCCTGACGGCTCAGTTGAATGAGTCGCAGTGATGGTTTGGCAACGGCTTAGTTTGTGAAGGGCTTGAGTGAAATGGGAATGTGGAGTTTCAGAAGTAGAAAGGAAACAAAGAGAGAATAGTTTACTCTGCAAATGTATTACAGCTGTTGGTTCAGTCTGACCCACACTGTATTACAACACAATGCTCGACTGACCAGAACAGAGTAACATGCTGAGGGCCAATCATAAGCTGTAATATAAAGAGTTTCTAGGAATTTGTTGGTGCTGTAAAGTCCTAAGGTGACTCTACTGAAATCCAGCCTCAGCTCACATTGATTTCTAGCACACTAATGAAGTAATGTATGTATAATGAGACACACTTCAGACACCTTTCATTTTGATGTGCCCATTATATGACTCACTGTAAATAGAAGTTGTATATATGCATACTCGCACTCATATGGAGTCAATAGTATATACCTTCTTTTATGTATGCAATTCAATTAGATGTAAAATCTTTCTTGGTAATATTGTTGCACCTGCACAAGCTGTGGGTCGCCGTCATTGAAAATTCAGTTTAATACCTGGAGTAAGCTTTCGCAGACATACACCTAAGGCTGTCTAATCCAATTACTTCATTGTATTCTTCTCTTTGTTTTGCTTTGAAAATAAATCAGAAAATAATCACTGTCTGCAAACATTTAGAATAGCAGACAAGCGTAATAAAGTAGGCCATGTGCATAGTGCCGTTTTAATTCGAAGACTCGTAGCATGAAATTTTAATTGTGTATAAAGTTCATACAAATGAAAATAGAGGCTATGAAACTGGTCTGGTCAGGAATATGTTTATTAGAAAGTCTAAAATGCAGGGCCTGACCTCATCTTCTCCCAGAAATGTGCTTATCTTCACAAATAACAATAAGAAATACAAATGAAAAGGGTAGGACATACATTTTACATGTTCCTAGCTAAAAGTCAAGTGTTAATTTACTTATCCACAGACAATGCAGTCCTCTAAGGTTTAACTGTCAGGCAGGCAGACAGTGTGCCTCGGGCAAAGCAACAGTTTTGGACAAAGAGAGGTAGAGCTTCCAGAAATAAAACAAAAGACCTGAGGCTATTTAGTGATGTAGAGGTAAAAACAAAAAAAAAGATCAGCTGGATTAACTCTGAAGAGAGGTGAATACTTACTGGATAACACTATGACCACAGTGGAAGTAAATGTCCACCTTAGACAGCAGGTAATGGAAGTTATGAAGCTTTGAGACGTAAAACTTCATCTGGGCCTCTGAGTTCTGTTTGGTCTGCTTTTATCTAACCCTTGGAAAGTTTGAAGGTGTAGTTTGAAGTTTTGATTAACTTACAGTAAAGTAAAGTCAGCAAATGGAGCAAAGCGCTGTTTATTGAGGCTAAAAGAGGCCAAAAAAAAACTGTCAAGGATATAGTTTTGTATTGTTTGGTCAGTATCGTAAAGAAGCACAAATGGTAAACCAGTGTCTTTTTCTTTAGTTAGAATTTAAAACATGTTGAAATAATAATTGAGCTAAATCCCTGTGTGTGCAGGAAAACATGGATCTGCCAAATCACATTATGCTGTTTTTTTATGCTTCACTCTTTTTATGGCTTGACAGCTTTGCAATTCACATGACAAGCTCCACTGAGAGAGCTGCACAAGTCCAGACTGTGCTTTTATGCAGACATAATGTTTCACAGCGCACCCTGCCTTGCTTTCTTTCAATTCCCTTTGGTTTTTTTGCGTATAATTGGCTGGCAGTGTTCCTCCCACCGGTCGCCACTGCTCTGCTACTTGCTTCTGTTGTGCCTGTCAAGGGTCAGCTCCTGTGGCGGTGGACCCCTCCGCGTTCAAGCGACCCACTCGGGGAGAGGCTCTGCCGGAGGTCTCTGGTGACTAATAGCGCTTATTCTCAGAGTTGTGCCAGGCGCTAACACCAGGGCAGAGTGAAGAGCCGGCAGATAAGCACAGCAGGTGGAAGAGTGGAGGAGGAGGAGAGAGGAAGCCTGTATCTGACAAAAAAGAGGATAAGGGGGAAATGTCGAACGAATTAGGAAGGACACACAGGAGGAACAGATTCAAAGTAATTGCATTTGATAGTTAGATTGTATTCATAGTTAATTGCAGTTGATTATTTGTACTTGCGCTGTGCTGCCTGGTTTAAGCCGGAGCTGAAGTCTCACTGTTAATATCGAGTCTGTCTCTGTGAAGCTGAGTAGAACCACATGGGTTGATAGAGAGAGTGAGACAAAAGCTACTTCACGAAGGCTATTTTTCAAATGAGCAACCCTAATCAATGCTTTATAAATTATATAATCAGCAGCACCGGAGTGAAAATGAGCGTAGATGGAAGGGGACAGGAAGAACAGCAGAGAGCATCCACTACACTAATTAAAAGTAAAAGAGCCATTTGTTTGATATGAATTATGGAACTGATCATGTGAAACGGGCACAGACTTATGACGAAAAATAAATAAATACTGGCGGAACGTGAGGGTGGGAGGGTGATGGCGTGGAGTTATGACGGAGTGTATTGTTTACACTCGGAGCCACAGGGGTCTCCCAGTGTGAAGCCAAACATAGCACAGGAGGTGATGCAGCTGGAGTTAATCCATGTTTATTGAACCAGCCGTGACCTGCATTACATCAGTGGAGCATGAATTTAGACCACAGAACATATTTTGGAGGGACATGAGATGGGCAGTAACTAGATTCATTTACAGTGTCACGTTTGCTTTTTGAGCAAATTGCACTGAGTCATTTTTGATTCACTTTTAATTGAGGTTACCTATGCCATCTGTAATCAGCAAGCTTTCGCCATTATTTCTAAATGACAGGCAAATGTAGAGGCCACAACAAAGTATATTTTAACCTCAGAAAGTCATTATTTTCCAACATTTCAATCCTGTAACACCATTTTCCTTCACAGTTTGCTCCTTGCTGCAGCTACAGCGGGTGAAATCACAACATAATTACAGAGCTTGCTCCTGAACAGATTCATATGCAACTAAAATCCATTACTTGATGAGGGCAATATTTCAAAGCTTTGCAAGATTAGGACGAAGTTGATTTGGAGTCGGAGCACGTTGGGTAGTTTGCGTGCTGTATGTGACATGCATATTATCCTTCTCTGTCACGTTCGGTTCTCCACAATGTGCCCCGTGCTTCGGCTTCAGGTTCATCGGGAGGTTGCGTGGGATCTGAGGTCGAGGACAGAGTCGTAAAACACTGCAGAGGCAAGCAGACAAAAATAATATCGCAGTGTTTTAAAATAGCATTAATCACATGACTAATTAAGACACACTGCATCACAATTAGCTTGAAATAAAGTGGACATGGATGTATTATAAGAGCTGGATAAGGCACCGCACCTTTCACTTGCCACCAATTTGATTAGTGGCCACTCGAGGTATTTCAACAAAAAAATCCTCTACTGCCCAAAAAGGATTTTACCCATAGACCGCAATGTAAAAACAAATGCCAGGTATTCAGCTGACAGGGCCTATTGTTCAGAATGGATCACATGGAACCTGGTGGTGGGTAATGCATAAGACCATATGCACGAGTGCCATAGCGCCTGCTCTATGCTAAAAACCTGTTTGGCGTGCTGCGCCAATGAGCAACGTGGCGCCAATGGGTGGCCATGTTTTTGTTTTTTACTCATTCAATATCCTGTTCTAATAATACATCCATGAAACTGGACTAAATCAGTGTCTTCAGCTGCAAAAGGATTTGAAGTTTAAGTCCATGAGCCATTAGATTGTAATTTGTGTGAAGGTCTGGGAGCAAAAAGTTTGTGAAACAGAAGGCTAGATATATTAAAGGTCCATTAACTGATATTGTCACTGTTGCATTTAGTTTGACAGTTTAATCACCTAATTGTTACCACCTAGCTTATTGTAACAGGAATCATTGAAAGTGAAAAAATTAGACCTTAAGATGTGATCGAGGCTTTTAATACATGAGAATGATCAGCCCACAGTGGGATTTTGGCCAATCACAGCACTACAAAGGACCAAGGAAATAAGCCAAGGAAATGGGTTATTCCGTTGCAAAATACTTCTTATTTTACAGCAAAACGGCTCAAAAAAGATAAAAAGAAAGAAACAGGGATCAAATTAAACAGGGATAAGTGCTGGCAGTGCTTTAACACAAAGTTTAACGAGGCGGAGATAATTATAGAGTGGCTACAGTCTACGATGGTAAACTCCAAAGATAAAAGTTTCAATCAAACTTTGATTTAATGTAACGCATTTTGTGCTGGAGAGTTGGTTTGTTTCACCTTTCTTTAAACAAAAGAAGCAGGAAAGGTTTCTACGCTGCTGTTGGGGGAGAGTGGTGGACGGCAAAAACTGAATCAGATACTGGAACTTTAATAAATGCCATTCATGCTCATTATTGGACTGCATTTGAGACTTTGAAAATGTTCTAATCAATGTCTGATCAGAAAATGGGGTGTAAATCATGTGAGTGTTATACTCATTAAGTCTTTTGACATTTCATTTAGGAGCAAAAAGAGCACAAGCCTTTCTGTAATTATTCGGATACCATATTAAGAGCTCCGTAATGACTCCGGGTCATATGTGGGCTGAGTTGCCATGGATTAATAACTCTAAAATACACCTCAAGCACAATTGCTAATGAGGCTAGTTCTGGCAACAGATGGTAGTCAATTAGTTTTGGAGAGGTGGGTTTTTTAGGGGTTACAACTAGGCCTATTTGGTAAATCTTGCCCTGGAGTGAACATGAAGGGGATTCGAGGAGAGGTGCTGTGCCTGGCTTAATATGGAGGTTATGTCAGATAAAGAAACCCGGTTTAAAGTTAAACCACGAGCTCAGTCCGATACATCATGTTGTGTGATCCTAAAAGTGACCCACTGCGAGATCTTTACCAAGGATGAGTCAACAGTGAAATGAAAATGAAGCTTGCTGATTATATTGGCTGAGTTCTGAGTCTGGATAATGAAATGTGTGTTCAGGGGTTTGCATTGACAAGTACTATTATAAGCGTTCTCACTTGGCTGATGCAGAGCTCCCTTAACGGCTCTAAGTTGTCATTTTGGTACATTTTAGCCTGATGAATGCCGGAAGACAGTATTCAGAAGGCTTGTGAGTAAAGATTGAAATGAACCATGAGAAAATTGGCCAACTGTACAAACATTCATCAACCAATGTGTATGTGACACCCAGGAATGGATCTGCTCATGAGGTTTCCCATGCAAGTAAACACATACACAGGATTTATGTATGTCATTTTGAAACACGAGTAACATTTGTTTGCTTCACAATTTCTTATATTTTGTGTTTGCTTGTGGAAAGATTGACTCTCACCGGGGGCTAGTGCCTGAAAAAACTGTCAGACTTTTGTGTCCATGTGGAGGTTTGGCAGTTTTGAAAGGAGTCATTCTTCTTCCAGATGCTCATGTTTTCTCTTCAGAGCAGTTTTTTTTTCATATTTTCTCAATGTTGTTGGATATTGACAGGAAAACAGTCATGAGATTTATCCATTTATTTGTTTTGACATGATTCAACAGTGGCACTGGTGGCAGAAGGAAAAATGTCTCAAAATGCTTCAGAATGATCAAGCTGTCAATTGGAGTGATGGTATTGTGTTGAAACATACTGATACTTCTGAAAGGCCTTCATACCATTAATTGCAAGCATTAAGTTTTGTAAAAAAAAAAAAAAAAGTTGAAATCCTCCTGAAAGTCACTGGCTCAAGGAAACCCAATCACCTTGTGAAAAAAATAACACTGAGATGATTGTGATGTCTGCCCAATCAAGCTTCTACTAAATGCTTTAACATTTTCCAAAACTTTTGCAGTGATTCTTTTGCAATCCTGGAAAATGAAAAGTTTGCTTGAATATGATATGGGACGATGTTTTCCGTGCTAATCCACTTTCCGTACTTCTAATCCATGCAAATGTTTGAGGTGCACACAAGGAAACGGATAAGATGGGATGAAGTAAGCACCGTCAAATCAAAGAGCGTGGTTATGAGCTCACTGTTTGCCGACACTGTTTTGCCAGCGTGCCTTTGCATTCTGAGCAACAGGCTGAACGGCACAGTCGAGAGGCGGCAATTCAAAGAAATAGAAATAAGAAATATAAGGTTGAAGGAGAAGTTTTCATCCGTCATGACTGGAACAAAGTCGCCGAAGGATTCATGAGCGAGAGGAGGGGGAAGACGGAAGCTGGTAATTGCGTGGCTTCTGGCCTCGTGTGATATGATCTCTTCTTGACATGTGCACATCTTGTATTGATACATGCAGGAAACATAGAGTCATTTCAGGGGTTTTATTTTTTTATTTTTCCAGCCATTTTGCTGTTACATTTGTCTCTGTCTTTTACTGACGACAGATGACGATGACAAATAGAGCAGGAAGGTATGAGGCGCACAGGGCACTGCAGATGATCATACCTATATATTTCTATTAAAAAGGGGGTTTGTCACTATTATTTCTCCATCGCGGTCTGTTTCGAGGAGAGTAGCAACAGTGAACTTCAGGAATCTGGCTTCTCAGCAGGTTCTATCCATAATTAAAGGCACTAATAATATCTTTCTCTGTCTGTGTGTGTATTTTCACAGGCTCAGTGTCGCTCAGTGTGTTCCTGGTGTCAGTTGTGTTCGTTTTGTGTGCCGTCTGGCTGGTAGCTCTATGTGGAGTCTGCACCTGGTGTCAACGCAAACTGGTAAGTGGGTTTTGACAATTCAGCACAGTTATCATGGCGCAAACTCACGAGGCAATTACTGGCAATGGCCTCTAGTTTTCAGTTTGTGCTGTAAATGCATATTGTTTTTTTTGTTTTTTGTTTTTTTTAATGAGGTAATTGCAGCAATGAAAGAATGATAAGTCGGAAAAACAGACAATTTGCAAGGAGGGCTGGTGATAGGATTGTTAGAAAATTTGAATGGAAGTCCGTAGAGAGCAGCTGAGAGTTTTTTGATTTGCTTTGTGTCATTCACATATGGTGTTCAAAATAAAAGACACATTTGGATGAAGTTACTTGTTGAAAACCTGAGAAAGAATTTTGAAAATACATGAATTTATAAATAAATTACAAGCATCATAAATCACATCTTCTAACTTAAGTGATTTATATGCACAGATCTATTGAGATATTTAAATTGAACAATAAATGTATTGCTGTCCCCATCTCCCCAACTAGCCACTGTATTCAAATGTATTCATTTTTTTTCTTTTAATTTGACAAACAACATTTTGAACATTTAGAAATTTTCTGTCTTGGGAATGAATGGAGTCTGATTTAGGGCTGCCCATGTCAAGGAGCATTGACTGACCGCTTACTTCTTTTTTTCTTTTTTTGAAGGCCTCAAAGTGGTTACATAAAAGATAGGCTATTCTGTTTTGTAGTTAGTGTTGTCTGCCAGATTATATATAATATGTTACATAAGTGCAGGCATGTGATATGGAGACCATCATCGTCTGGTAGTCAAATGTCTACATTATAATGGCCCCTTTATGATGCTTTTAGATAATGCCATTAAATGAGCACTTGAAGTGACATTATATGTGTAACCTGACACAAGCAGCACAATCCTTAAGTTATTCCTTTTTTTTTTCTTTTTTACAACAAACTGTTTCCACAAATTTAATGTGGTTAAATGTTGGTTGAAAAATACTTAGATTTCAAATGAGATATGCAAGGGCACAAGATTTTGTATCTCCATTCGATGCATCACACATTTTTGCTATGTTTTCCTACATGTTTCTCAACAGGCTCCATACATGAACTGCTGATATGTGGGCACTCTTTCTTTCAATGCTCCTGCAGCCTTGGACGTTCACACTGTATGCTGTTGATGAATAGCTCCATGTATTTGCGCCAGAGTGAAACCGTGTGCTTGGCCATGACGACAAACATGATCAGAAACCTTGGAACTTTCAGTAAACACAGCTTTGTGTGGCCCAAGCTCGGTGCATCACTGCCTTTGCCTGCAGCCAACATCTTTATGCTAATGATTTATATGCTAATGAACCACAGTCTGAGCAACTGGTATCCCATCTATACATTTGATCCACTGGCATTTACTCATGTCCCGCTTTCCTCTGTTTATCTCGCTGCCTCTCTCCTCTCAGCGGGGCACAGTACAATTGATAAAGCATGCATTGAGTTTTCTCCACTCTATATAAAAGACAAACAGCTAATATTTACTGCCGTACTCGACTTATAGACCATGTTAAGTCCTCCATAAAATCCAATTGCTGTTAAGTTACAAAAGCCCACCGAAGCAGACAAACAAACCCTTTTCTTATCGTTGTTTACCCTCACACTATCTATGTCTCCGTCTTTGTCTTTGTGGCACCCTCCTTCTCTTTCTTTACTGAATGGTCTGCTTCGTATTCGTCTCTTTGTCACTTTATCTCCATGCCCTTGTCACAATGTCACCCACAGCATCAGCCCACCGTCTGCCTCACCTCTCCCGCTACTTATTCGTAGTTCTGGACCTTCTACATTATATTGTATCAAATGGTAACGGCCCTGAAGTGAAAATATGAACATGTCAATGTTAGTGTGAACATATTTCTTTAGACTGTGGCAGTGTCAGCAAATAAGGCTTCTCAATCTCTGTACATATCCAATCTGGAAATTGAAGGTGAGAACCACCACGGTGTAAAAAGTGACATTGCAGAGGTTTTTTTTAAAAGGGTTTGCAATAGTATTTCTAATAATTATTGATTAAGAACTCACTGAATCCGTCAAAAAGTGTCAGTATAAAGTCATGAAAATAATAATAGTTACTCAGCGTCTAAACTGAATTGCTGTAAAGGCACTCCGAACAGTTGAGGCTGTTTGTGTGTTTTAAAATGAAAATGTCTGACACTGGAATGAAAATGTCTGACACTGGACATGACCCAGAAGGGACAAAGACCACACAAATACCATCTCTGCAGTTCATCGTTTCGAACCACCTCAGTCTTGTCTGTCTTGTCTTCGCTGCTTGCTAACCTCATCTTGTTCCTCCCTCCTCACATCCACCCACATTCTTTCAGACATTGTACCTTCTCCACCCTCTCTTCTACTGCCTCCTGCACTTTTTATGACACTGTTAATCATAGATGAGCTTGCACTTGATAGCATATTTCTTACTGGTAGAAATCCATCCTTCTCTCATTCTCCATTCGGTGAGCACTGGATACTTCCAAATAGCAGTGTCTCAATGTAAAGCCAGATTAGGGTCTGACCCCAGCCTGGCTCCTGATTGAAAATACATGCGCCTTGCTGGATGTATAAGATGTAACCTGATAAATAATAGAGTGTTTTGTTGATGCATTAGTGTGTGATAAAGGCCACCTGTCTGCAGCACGCTGAGGACTGTGAGAGGCCAAGTGTCATGCTGCTGCTCCCAGGATCTGTAGAATAATAGAATATGCTCCCATTTGTAGAAAACACATGCATAAATGTAGTTGTATTTACGTTACAATTAAAAATACATTATGCAGGAACAGAACCCTTGTGTGCTGAACAGCTACTACATACTTTAGGTCCATCTCTCCTTTAGATAGCACCAAAATACAGTCCATCTTTTTGAAAGTGGACAAGATGGAAATGTTTTGTTGATCAGGCTTTGGCCATTTTAAGCAGTGCATACCTAAAATGCTAAATAAATAAGTGCAGTGTACAATAAACCAAGCCCCGCTGAAGTTTGGAGCATATAAAGTATACTACATCAATTTTATGACATAATATTGATTGATTTATTCATTTTACTGTCTCCCACCATTGATCGCCATCTTAATGAACTCCAGTGTACTGTTTAAACAGGACATGTGTTTGTTTTGTTTGCTTACTTTCATGTTTCTGTCATGTACCTGGGCTCACGCGTTTGTTTGTGTTTTGCATCTCATTGTCATTAAGTGCTCCCTCGTCACGTTCCTTCCTCAGAAGCAGGCTGCAGTCCTGGCATCACACCAATTTGTAGCTCTTCCCTCATTCGTCATATTTTACAAACTGATGCTATCCTGAAGCACCGTAACGAGCGCTAAAGTAGCAGTATGCAAATGGTCAAGACGTGTTTTTCAGATCCACCCACTTCCCATCACTCTCTGTCTATCTGTCTGTGTTTCTGTCTGTGCAGGGGAAGAGGAATTTGCCTGGGGTGGAGGCTGCCAGCTCTCCCGATTCTGTGAGAGGTCGAGGGGAAAATAAAGCCATCAAGTAGGTGTCAAAGGGATGTGGACGCGGGCGTATGGAAATAGGATACACTGTGGAGATACTATCGCATTTTAACAAGCTATTTCTGACCAGAAAGCTAATCTCACAGCAACCCGCGAGGTCGGAAACTGTGCCCTGGAATAATGCCCTCATCTGTTCTATATAGTGTTGTGTGGAATGTATTTAGGACATTATGAAACAATGTTATACAAAAAGCTTTATTATAAGAGCATGGTGCATGATCTGTGTGAATGAATAATTGGAAAGTGAATTAGCAAAAAACAGATGACCAAAATTATAATAAATTCTGTATTTGTAATGATTAGTCATCTTGTTTTGTCTCAATCAGAGTTACATATATCCATATATTAAGGGATATAAGACAGATATTTTTTGTCATTGCTTTTAGAGTACATAAAAACTGGCAAAAAAAAAATTTTCATAATTTAACTCAAGTTAAAAAAAAAAAAAGAAAAAAAACCCCAAAAACATTAAATACAGTCACTCCTTATTAACTTCCTGGTTGACATTTAGAATGACAAGAAACTAAGTTAAATTTGTTCTTTTGTTGCTCCTTTATAACTCTCTGCTCTTTTCTCTGACCACAGTGATCTAGACAGAGACTTTTGGAATAACAACGACAGCAGTAATGTACAGCAGAGGTGGAGCTCCTACCCTCCAAAGGAGTTCCTCTTAAACATGTCTCCATACGCCCCATACGGAGACCCTCGCCTCACCCCCAAGTGAGTGTTAGACCTGGCTGGTAAGAGACATCTCTGGGCAGGGCTGTAATGAACAGGGGCCTGGAGAAAAGCATACAAACTGGACTCTACTAAGAATGTCTTTGCTTCTTGTGTAGAGCATATGTGCAAATATCGATTAATATATTGAGCATGGAAAATGTCATATTTACTTTGAGAAGGAAAAAAAAAGCTTCATTTATAATGCCGATTGGTTCCCACATCTTTTAACAGAAGTCTCCACTCATCCTTTGTAATCCTCATGTTTTTTGCATTTGGGCATATCCACAGCAAGCTGGTGATTAGTATGCACTGCTGGTCATGCAGCACCTGATAGAGATGTGCCTCACCATCCCTCAATATAGCTGTGATTGGTAGGTCTGCTCAGACATTGTGAGAAATTACAACCACTATCCAAATAAGCACTTCCAGGTGATTCTGCTTATCAAAAATGGCATCTAAATGATAAATATTTCATGAAAGTATGTCTAAAAAAGTCGAAACAAAAAGCACAAGACATTCGAATGTGGCAAAACACATTGTATTTTAGCTTCATGGAGCGTAAAAGCTTTGATAGCCCCATTCCCTACAGCCCTGCTGGCATCATCAGACCTGCTTTACTCCTTACCTCTCACCTGCAGCCCATGGAGCGTTACCATGGCAACGGACAACCCTCAGTTTTACAGAGCTCACCATTTTTGTTTTTTTGTACAACTCTTGGTATTCAAATGTCAAACTGCCTTGACATAAACCAACCTCTGTGATCTTTTACATTTCAGTGTTGGCTTAACTCAGAGTTGGTCATCGTAGGAGTAAGAGCTTTGTGTAGCAAAAAGGAAAATAAATATAGAAAACATTTGTTGTGATTTATATTTGGCTATACAAGCTATACCAAGAATGTTAAATCTGTGTGTTAAGTAATGTAACTATAATCTGTACATTTTTCACCACAAAAGTAACACCTAAACCTTCATAAAAGCATCCCAGTTATCAACTTTTAATACCTATTCAATAAGGTGCTGTACTGAGGGTTGCCCTGTTGATCTGTTTTAAAGGGGTGATTTCAAAAGGGAGGGTTTGTGTTTTGTGTGGTATTTTGTGTTTCTTTCTATTTGTTTCCCATCCTATTATCACAAATCCACATGCTACAACATTGCTTTATATTCCTCTTGAGCCTCCTCCACTAAGACCTGTGTAAAAGCTGCACACTCCTGTTACGGCATCTACTATCCTCATTCACATTCCTCTCACGGCGTCAAGGTATTTCCATTAGGATCCTCTCTAATTACAACTCACTTGACTGTTTCGAAACCACAGGGTGATCAGTTAACTCTGTATCTGCGCAGCAATGTTGAAATTATTGTAAAATAGGTGAGCAGCGGCAGGGTGATTAGCCGTTATTGTGCTTTCATTGCATACAATTATTGACTTCATTATTTTGATAAAAGTGGTGTTTAATGTAATAAGAGCTTGTAATAAGAGTGACACCTTTGAAATGATGAAGCTGTCAATCTGGAAGTGTGTTTCACAACAGGAAGCTGCTTCAAAACCACCTATTAAAAGCCAAATGACTGGACTTCCTTCCTTCCTTTCCTCTTTCCTTCCTAAGTCTACATGTGTTGTTCAATGATGCTCTGTGTGGTCTTTGCGATCAAGTCAGTCTTTTGTCTGTATACTTGTATGCTGTATTGTGACATGTAAGTCTAGTTCAGCCGGGGTGGGCACCGTTAAAATCAAATCAAATATAAAATAGAGTGTACATGAGAGGACTCTGCCTGCAGTATGTGAAGCGTTTGTATTGGTCTTCCTCCTCAAAGCTGCAGCTGAGAGATTGATAATTATCAGCACTCTGTTATTATCAGATGCATTTGCGCTCTTTAAAATTTTGAAGATGATAAATTTGCTTCATTACTTGGCCATTATACTCTGTTCACAAAGGTACATTGGCCATTGCTGTCCTTGGGAACATAAGTGAGAAAACAAATCTTGTCTTGTCAAATTTTATTATATTATGTTATTATATTGTTTTTTGTGTGCTGTGAGCTGTTTACTGATCAACCCACAGCTCAACCAGGCATTTGCACAGATTGTTGACACAGGATTCTTTCACTGGTTTGACTAACTGACTGATCCAGAAAAGGTTTCGACAAGGCATCTGGATGTAGGTTATAAGGTGAAGACGTTTCATCCCTCATCAAGGGACTTTGTCAATTCTTCAACCTTCAAATCTACGTCCAGATGCCTTGTCAAAACCTTTTCTTGAATATGTCCTGGATGACTGAGAACCTCCACTAACTGACTGATGATACTTCTCTCGGTCCTGTGCGTCTGTCCATCCTTTTCCTCTCTTCTTTGTACCCTCTTGGTTGTTTGTCCATGTTTCTTTGTGGACGCTGCTGCCCCATTTGTCCCAGTGGGGCTGATAAGGGTGGGCAGAGTGCTGCTGGGCCCTCACCAGGGGCCAGTGACAGCGGGGGTGGTGCGTGCTCGGGGACAGGGGCAGGGCCCAGTCGCAGTGACAGCGTTCGCAGCATGGTGACGGGCGGCAGCAGGGCTGGCCGCTGGCAGACGGTCCAGAGCCACATGCATGCCGGAGGCCTGCGCTTTAGCAAGTGAGTGGCGCATGGTAATGTGGGTACGCATGAGGGGCCATTGTGGGCACAACCTCAGCATGATGTGTTTACAAGAAGATTGAAGAGTTTGTTCAGACACGATCAGTGGTAACTCTGCATGCACATTCCAATATGTAAATGAAAAGAAATGTAAGATCTACTTTCCCTCATAACTATTTCAAAAAACCTAAAGGAAAAAAAAACTGTGATGCAAATATAAATGGATTGGAATGGAAGATACTGGTAAACTCATCACAATCTGCATTGTTTTTATAAGTTAAGGTTACATCCACACTAGGTTTTGATTTTTTTTTGTAGAACGCAAACAATCTTTGTCTCAGTTTTTATCTGATCAGAGTCAATAGCATGTGGAGATGGCCTTAGAACTTTGAATGAATCCTACTTTGATAGAAAAAGTGTCATTAACTGAAAGCATCCCTTTACATGTACATAAATGATTGACACTGCAAGCTACACTTTACTTATTAATGTGCATTATTTTATTTTGACCCTGTATAGTCTAACAGTTAAATGTTACCTATCATGCTTGTGTTGTTTTCTACCATTTTCTCTCTCCTTTCTGGCTCTCCCTGTTTGTATTTCTAATCTGGAATTGGTTTCTATTTCAGGCTTTAATGTCTTCTCCCCTGTCTCTCTCTGTACACTGCTGCTATTTTTTCTCTCTCTGCTTCTGTCACCTTGTTTTTTTTTCCCCCTCTTCAATTTTCCTTAATTACAAAATCATTCAAGGTTTATAGTCATCTTAATTGACTTTCAAGGAAGACGAAATGTGAAAATAACCCCGCAAGTCAGTAATAGGATACAGCAGCTAAAGGGGGCTAACACTCAGAGCATAGCAATGACTGACAGGACTGCTGCGTACAGTAGTTAATGAGAATAATAGAAATATATATATATATATATATATATATATATATATATATATATATATATATATATATATATATACACACTTTGGGCATATTACAAAAGAGGAAAGAGTTTTGTAAATCATAAATCAAAAGCCAAAAGTATGACACCAAACAGACTGCAAAAATTTATTAGCACATGGACTGGCTCCCAGAAGTCTGGCCTAATGCCACTGTGGATTCAGCCAGATGCATTGATTTATAATGATGTCACTTATGATAATATGTTTGTTGCATCATTTGCAGTGAAGGGATTTAAGTGTGTCCCTGGATATTTGTATTCATATATAATATCTGCTCGTCAGAGAAATAGGATTGGCCTCACTTAATAATCCTGAAGCGGTGTAACTTGTATATCACTCTGCAGGATTAGTGTTTTCGTGCTAAGTGAAGTTACCAACATGGCACCCTTTTGCAAGAGCTCATGCACTGGTAACAAAACACAAACTAAACTGTGGAACATATGAAATTACAAATACATGCTCCAACAATAAGATGCAAAAGCAGACTTTTCACATTTAGCAAACTGTGATGTAGTATTATGGTGTGCTTGCTGTCTAATGTGAATACTACACTAGCTACCTAACTAGCTATGTAACCTTCTATGCAAGATTTGAATGTACATTTGTGGGGCGTGAATTGTAACTGTGCATGTGTGATGAGTGTTAACCTTAATAATACATAACTTCTATACTTCACTGACACTGTACAATAGCTGAAGTCTAGATCTACAATATTAATTATATAGTAATTATTGTGATTAAATCCATCCACACTGGACTTATAAAACAGTGGTTGTAAAATGACTTGTACTGGAACAAAAGATACAAAAAAATAAAGAGATAAAAAAAAAAAAACACACAAAAAAACAACATATTAAACTTTAATAGTTTATATTTCTTTTTGATGTGTCAATGCTCATCTTCTTTTAGGGTGCACAGGCATATAGGCTACCTTTGAAGAAAGAACTTTTAATGTCAACATTCATTAACACAAACCACAAACATGATCAAAAACCAGTAGTGTCAGTGCTGTTGTGAGAAGAGGAAACTAGATATATAATGTTATTACCTCACACATTCTGGCAACAATTGTGCTTGACACAACTCCAACAGGAGAATGCAATTCATTAACTTACATTTATTCATTTCAGACATTATGCACAATTCGATTTACATCTTGAGAGTGTGTCCTCAGGAAACACCAAACAGGGCGCTTGGCGTGTGAGAGAGCCAGAGTGCATGTACACCAAGTTGCTTGTGTGTTTACTTGATCCAGCAGCGCTCCTCTCCTCAGGGGGCTTGTCTCTTGGCGCTCCAGCCGAGTTTGCTCTGAGTTAATACCGAAGAGCGCCGCTAACACAACACAAGTCCAGGCAATAAATCCTCCAGCACACCATTAGACAGAGCTGTTTAGCACAAGCTTACAGTCATCAGCCAGGCCAGTGATTGAGGGGAGGATAAGAGGTGAAGCACCATTACATGATTGTGTGAGTTGCCGAGCAGTAATTAAGAGACTGGGCTTTGAAAAAGAGTGATTGGAGGTGTGTGGAAATAGATGGATGTAGGAAAAGGGGGAGATTGGAGACACGAGATGAAGAGCACCGGGAGCTGAGAATATAACACGAAAGGAGTGGGGCTTAAGAAGACTGGGGAGGCAGAAGGCAAGAAGCACAAGTAGGTCAGGGCTAATTAAGGAGAGGTAATGTTCAGAAACAATTTAGTCCTGCACAGAGGGACCAGGAGCTCGCCCGACGGAAATGAGACCTTCACTTCAGCTGGATTTAATTTCACTTGAAACATGTCTTGTTTTGGAAACACTGGAAAGTTTTCCCATTCCATAAAAACACACATGCAAACTGTGATGTTCATTAATATTAAATTATAGTACAGTTATTCTTACAGAAGATACAGCAATTTGTATTCTTCTTGATTTCCAACTTCTTCTGCTCTCCGTTGTTCAGTTTCCCCTGATCCTCTCCCACTTGCATATTCCCTCAACCGTGTATTAGCACAATCTCTGCATACTTGTTTCTATTTTTAATCATTCTCCCTTTGACATCAACACGTTATCATTCCCTAGCACTTCTATTATTCATATCCATTCCATGTTATGCAACTCTGACTGATGTTTTCCGTGTTCTTATGCATATGGACAGTTTTGGGGACACCTCCCTGTCATCTGCATCCACTCTGGAGCACATCCCATCCTCAGCTGTGGCACGCCCTCGGCCCCTGGTCCGGCAGCAGAGCCTCCAGCAGCCGCTCACCCACCAGCCTCCTCCGGGTCCCAACGACCCCCCGGTCACCTCTCAGAGCCTGGGTCAGCTACACACAGGGCCAGGCGGCGGGGGCCACCGTGGGGGCCCGCGAGGGGTCCGGGGGAGTCCGGCCGGAGCCTCCCGGTACAGAGGCACGGGGGCAGGACGATCCAGGTCCAACCCAGGCAGCTGGGATCATATGATGGAACAGATCCGCCACAGAGGCCTGGACGTCAAGTCATTCCTGTAAGTGCTGTGGAGCTTTCATCTGTTACTCTGCACTGTTCTTTTTTTTTTTATAGAAACCTTTAGTTCAGTGCACCAGTTAAAGGGAACTACTCATTGGATTTGATGTGTGTTGCAATAAAAACTGTCGGGTTATTTGGTTGGTTTTTGTTTTAAGGTTGACTCTCTTGTCAGTTTATTTGGTGTACAGTCTATGGTCTGATGTCATTACACTACGCAAAATCAAACTTTACAATGAACTTAAATTATTTATTAGCAAATATAATATAATCTAAATAAAACTGGTGTGTACATTGAATTTTACAACAAATGATCTTACCTGCATGAGGCTTATGCAGTTCATCTCATCTTCTACAAATCTGAGTGATGATGGCAACATGTAAAATGTAGAAAGAAGTCATGCTTATAACTGGTAAATGGTCTGATGATGTTGCAGCATTATATTTAACTTCGACCTCTTTGTTAAGTGTAAATTGTCTGGATTAAGGTCTGCAGAAGATCAAAAATTACCTGTGGCTACATAAAGTATACTATGTTTCTATGTTTTTCTAGCTTCATAGGGATATGCAGTAAGAGCTCCAGCATTGTATGACATAAGCCTGACCTGCTATGATGTGTTGCATTTTTATATTATTATTAAAAGATTGCATGGAAAGTGGTTTGAACTTAGGCAATGGAACAGTTAACAAAAGTCAACATTCATCGAAATGAAAACTGCAATGTGCCACTCCGAATTTAGGTTACACAGGCTCATCCTGGTATCTGTCACTTTCTTACTGCAGTAAGCCTCACTTTGCTTGAAATAAATGATAGATTGCAGATGATGTGCTCTTAAAGCATCTTTACATAAATGGCGCCTCAGCTCTGGCCATGAACATAGAAAGCCATGTACTCAAACACACCGACCTTTCTTGTGTGTGCGTCTGTGCGTGTCTTCCCATTTTCACTGTCTCCGGGCCAGTGACCTCTCTGCTGATGTGAATCATCAGTGAAATAAGCTTGGGAACATACACAGGGAGATGGTGTGGTCTATTGTCCCTGTGTTCACATATATCACTGATCTAAACATCGCAGCTGTTTGCCGTCGAGCCTCGAGGTGAACACTCTGGGAGTCTGCGGCCGCTTTATAGTCCATATACAGAACAAGAATAGTGAACCACTATGAGATTGTGGTGTCATGAGTGCCATACTTGGACATAAGGTCAAGAGAAAGGTCACACAGTCATCCATATCCCATGTGGCTAGTGACGCTAATGACAAGTACATTACTATTGAACTGAAAAGCGTTTTGAAGATTCTGTTTTGGGGGAAAAACAAAAAAATAACAATTCCACTATGGTATAGCACATTTTTAACATTTTAAATGCAAAATCCAGGTGCCCTATGAGAACAGTCCCAGTTACAGAAAAAAATAGTATGCCATTTGTATTAGAGGCAACTTTGAGTCACTCATACAAACACATCCACACTGTCATTTACATTCAATACATTCAAAGCCAAGGTGTGCTATGGAGTGATAAAGCAGCCATATTGCAGATTTGCAAATCACAAGTGTCAGGTTATTTAGCACAAAATACAAATGCAAATTGAGACTGTACTGTGTCATGAATTTTAAAAGTCCATTACCTGATTTTTTTTACTGTTGCATTTAGTTTGACAGTTTAATCACATAACAGCTTATTGAAATAGGAATCATCTAAGAAAAAACAAGACCTTAAGACATGTTCAGGCTTTTTAATCTTTTAAATCATTTTAATAGATGAGAATGATCAGCCCACAGAGGGATTTTGGCCAATCACAGCTTGCTTTCGGTAAAAAAGAGCGCTCCCATTGGTTGACACAGATTTCAATATCGTAGGAAATAAACCAAGGAAGTGTGTTATTTTATTGCAAAATACATCTTATTTTACAGCAAAACAACTCAAAAAAGATAAAAACAAAGAAACAGGAAGCAGGAAAGGTTACTACACTGCTGTTGGGGGTGAGTGGAGACGGGAATGGAAAAAACTAAATCAGGTACTTCGGCTTTAAATTAAGAACAAAAATATTACCTAGAAGTATTGCTGCAGTATTTCATGATATTTTTAAATAAATGGAAGGCAATCGGTTTCTTGGAGCCAGCCCTCATTTCCTCTCAAAACAATCCTTCAGTCCACCATTTTATACTCTGACAAACAGACCGGTCACACAGCGTTGCAGCCGAGCCACCTCCCATACATTTCTGATCAATACGAGCGGTGTAGGTGGTAATGATTTCAGCACCCTCCACTTGGAGTGCATGTGTCTTTTTTTGGTCATCTACACAAATCCATTCACCTGATCGACAAGCCTCATGTTGGTACTGTTTACACATCCCCAGTGGGCTGCTGTCTTTCAGGTGCTAATATGTGTCTCATGCTGTCAATATTTCTCCAATAAACAGCCACTCTTTGAGGAGCGCGTCCACGAAAGAAAACACACACAGGCTTGAAATAGAGCAAGATGAACAGATATGAGGAAGAGGACCAGATGAAAAGTGAGAAGAAAACAGATAAAGTTTCCAAAATTATGAAATAGGATTCTCTCTGTATTGATATTTGGGTATTGTTCCTCAGCACAGTCACTCATATTTGTATTATTTAGCTATGCTTATCATGGCAGGTATGTTCAGAGATGTAATAACATGTCTTTTTTTCATGCTGAATAGGAAATATCAATCTAAAGCTTTTCAGTTGATGTGTTTCAACGTGCAAGCAAGTCATTTTAGAGAAAACACGAGGAAAAATACCAATTACACAGAAAATGCCCTTTAAGAAATTACTACTCAAATGAAAAGCGGTAAAGAGGAAAGGTTGTCCTTGGATCAGAGCGTTATGTAAGAGGCTTTTGAATAGAGGAACGGGTATAACAAATGAACAGAACTTTGTGGGTTCTTAAGTCCAAACTGTGAAATAACCAAGGTCCACATTGGACAATTGTTTATTTGTTCAGGTCACTGTTTGCATGGCCTTTTCCAATTCACCGCAGCACACTAAAGTGAAACATAATTCATACAACCCCGGGCTTGGTTGGAAGCAGAAGAATGGATGGAAATAAACCTCTCGCTTTTCGCTTAGATGCCTCAATTTCATGGAATTTTTTTTCTTTTTTCTTTTATCTCGGTCGTTGTTTTAATACATATCATCTCACTTCCTCCTTTTTCTTGTTTAACTAACCTAAAGACTTTGGGGGGTTTCTATTTAATATAACCTTCTCCATAACACGGCATGAGATGGCCTCTGTAATTGACCTTTGTCTTAATGGATTTTAAGAATATTGGGTAAAAAAAAAAAAAGTCATTATGAAAAGCTATGTGTGCTTTTGATCTTATGGGTTGGCTACTGGTAATAGGTATTGCTTTTGTGTAAAATAACACGTGCTACTAAAAACCACATGAGAAGTGCATGCTGTTTTTCTCATGGACCTCATAGTAGCATTGTTACAGGACTTCAATATGTGACAAACACTGGCATAGTAAACATTACTCAGTAAAACTTACCCCATGATAGCTTTTTAGTGTGTAAATGCACCGTTTTGTCGGTCTATTTATTAATTCAGTTATTGACTATTTAATGGATGGAACCCATTTTAGAACTGCCAGAGCTAAATTAAACAATAATTAAACATAAATCAAAAAAAACATCTCATATACTTTCTTATTGCACATCTGAGTTACACTGTAATGGACTTTTGCTACACTGTGCCAATTGTCATGTCACATACTGAAATTGAAAGCATTGCTCTTGCTCCATAAGATGTATCTAGGTACACGTGTAACCTTATAACCTTAAAATAATCACCTCATTGCCTTTTTAGATAGCTACTATTACTGACCATAAGATAATCAATTAACCATTTCAATATCTTATTCTCATTTTGAAGTGTATAAACCTCTAATTTTGATTGAATAAGTGATCATGATCTCATCTAACCTGCTGTACTGTAGTTAACACTGTGCTCTGTGTGTTTTGTGCTTGTGTGCTTCCTGTGTGGTCCTGTGATTTCTTGTGTGTGTGTGTGTGTGTGTGTGTCCAGTGAGGGGAAGATGGTTGTTCTGTCTCTAGCAATCGGTCTGGCTGAGCAGGATGACTTTGCCAATCTCCCAGATCTACAAGAAGCACCAGCCAGCAAAGAAAATGAAACCACACCAGAAAAGAGGTAACAGGGAAGACGACACATTCATATTGGACGGACGGCTTTTGACTTCAGTGTGTTATGTTGTTCCATTGATTTACATTTCAGTGTTATTCCTTTTCCCTCATGTTTTTATTTTGCAAATCACTACATTTTCACTCTAATCTTTTTGTGGGACCTCTTGAGCCTTGTTTTTTTTTTTCTTTTTGTTGGCGTTGTCGACCTTTGTTAGTGCTTGGCTGCCGCTCTACAGGTTTGATCTGTAGTAGTTGGCAGCCTCATTACTTAGAAATAAGGCTCCTTGCATGAAACGCTCGGCTAAAAATATGCCAAGCTCTCATCTGCTAGTGATCTAACAGAAGCGAGAGGAACAACTTCCCACAGTTGACTGGGAGCCTCAACAAGCAAGTGCGAACAGATCAAATGAACCAAACCTTTCCCCAAAGCCTTAGATTTTTACATATAGATGAATGTTAGTATCAAATCTGCCCAAATCTTCAGTATTGTATCAATCCTAACATTCGACGTGGCTAATCTATTTATTGTGGACAGAAAAACCGAAGCCATACACTCACAGTTTTGTCATCCAGTGTGAAAGCTCTTCAGACATGCCCGGAAACAGTACAGATTGCCTTTAGTGTGAGTGCACCCTTAGTTCCAATAAAACACCTCTTGAGCAGCTGCACTTGGGTGTGCTTCATAAATTTCCCATATCTTAAAGTGATGAAGGCCTAACCCACAGTTTGAACATGAAAGAAAAAATGGGTTCTACTAAGATTTTTGTTTCAAGTCTCTTTCATTTTAGTTTCTCAAAGCCTCTCTCTTCGCAGTGCACTCAACTGAGCCGTTCCAACTAGGTCATCTGTGAATCTTTAGCTGATGAAAAATAGCGCTGTTTCAAAAGTTGTGAGATTAATATGCCCTGTTTTTATTATGAATGTTTTGTGGCAGTAATATTTCTCTATTAGAGGTCCGTAGGGGTCACTCTAGATGATCTTCACCTCATGTTTCCCCCATCATCCTTTTCCCTGTCACTGTCTGGAGGTCTGTCAAGCACCTAACTCTAATCAAAGTGAGCCAGCATCCGTCTATCCGGAGGGGCTGCGTGGGCCAAGTCGTCTAGTGTCCTTCCACGACTAATAACAGCTCTCTGTCATCATCTGTGTCTGTCTCATCCCTGTGTCTGTAGTTAGCCCTCTAGTAAGCTTCCCATGGCCCCCGCTTGCCCCTGGCTGTTTTCACGCAGCCCAGTCAACTGCAAACCATGGGATGGGATCATCCTGCCAGGAATATATGTGACAAGACAAGATGCTGTCACAGACTGGGAAAAGAGATAGAACGAGAAAGGAAGGAAAACCTTTTGCTCTCAGCTTTCTAGAGAAATAAGGGAGTCGATAAAAATAGACACTCCCAGAGCTCTGGGAGTTTGCTGATTTATCAATGAAATCAAATGGAGCATGCAGCTTATGTATTCAAAAATAACACCTCCAGTTGTGAAGGAATAATAACGATAAAAACAAACCAATTTTTGCATTGTTGGAGAGGCTAAATCTATAAATAGATATGAAGAAATTATGAGCCTTTGTATGTGGTGTTTTTATCATTTTTCAAGATCAAAATTGTAGTGAAGGGAACTAGAAATTGATATAATAAGCAAATAAAGGCAACCAATATATACATGTGCACTAGTTTGATTCCATAGGCAGCAAAATAACTAGCAAGCATGTTTTGTGAGGAATGTTTTTGAAGAGTGCAGTGTTACTGTTTTACTATGAGGCATTATGGCTGCAGCGTGAGTGTACCACATATCTCATTAAATCATTTTTATAGTGTAGTCTTGTGATAGTCTTCCTGCCCTGAAGTGACAATAAGCAGTAAATATAAATATGAAAATATATGCATCAATGTAAATGCTGCATATTGTTGAACAGTGACACTATGACTCAGATAGAGATTCACTTAACCATCTGTCAATCATTTTAGACCTACCGCTATGGGCTTAGTTCATGTGCAGAGAGCAGTAATCACATCTGCAGATATTCAACACTACAGTGCGCCCTGCCAGGGTAAACAGATCATTATCACTGATGCGTTTTGTTGCCTGTAAGTTTAATGTAATCTGTGATTAGGGTTGTAGCAGGAACTTGAGTGCTTGTCAGCCAAAGCTGTGTTTTCTCTTCAAAGTCTGGGCTAGATAGAGATAAGATGCAAAACAACCAATAAGACACAATAAGACAACGTGCCTGTGATTACACATAATTATATGATTGACACAATGTATATTTTCTATGGTGTTGTGTGCAGAATAGTGAAACTTTCCTCTCTCTTTAAGTGAGTTGTCCTCCAGTGTTGACTTTGACATTATGTAAGTGGTTTGGAGCCGCTGTGGTGGACTAGCCAAAGCCCTGTGGTGGACTGGGCATAATCACCCACCTGCAGATAACTACCATGAATGCTCTGAGGCTTTTTGTGTTGTTATTATTATCATCTCAGAAAGCTGCTGTTGCCTTGTCGAGCTGCATATTAATCAGCTCCGGCAAGCCCACACGGATGCAAAATAAACATAAATAAGCCAAAAAGAGCTTATTTGGCCCCAGACATCTTTTTCTCTGAATGTAGATTGTATAAAGGCTGTAAAATGTGTAATGCTTCTGAAATGGAGCATATGAAAGTGTGTTTCCATTCAGAATCAGCCTGTGCCCACACAGACTGTAAATGAAGAGACTGTCAAAAGAAGATGAAGGTTTTGAATCCGTATCACTGTCTGTAAAGAAAATAAACATAAAGACAATTTTAACAAGAGCAGAGTAGTTTATTCACATTAAAACAAGAAAGAGTAGTATTAAGTCCTAGTGAACCTGGACCAAATTGTCCTAATTCATAACTGTGGCAGAGGACAGATAAAGACTCTTAGTGTAAAGGCATATCCTGCATATCCTCGATAATCTCGTGTCCTGCAGGCCATCTGACCTGAAGGCCACACTCGAATACCTTCCAAAAATTAAACGCAGGAGAAAGTAAATATATGTGGGGTTTGTTTTTTTTCAGAGTTAGGTGTTGTGATAAACAGAATTTGTAAAATGCGAGTACGGTTTGAATTAGGTGTTTTATTATACATCTTGTTTATAGATTCTTTTTTAAGTTAGGATTCTGACTTTGTCTCTCTAGAGGTTACTCAGTGTGACTATGTAAATTTATACTATAGGCTTTAGGTCTGATGCTCAGGCTTCTTTCCTCTATCCAGATACATGGATGTTTAGGTGAAGTGCCCCCAGTGAATAACTGAGTGTAAATGATTGTCAGTCTCTAAGTGTTAGCCGTGCAATGGCCATTGTTCATGTTGAACCACTTGTGACTCCTAATGGGATATGCAGTAGAAGATGAACACATTGTCCACGCTGCAAAAACTACATTCTTTCTTGTGCTGTTACAGAGTCAGGTGCCGTGTAGCTGAGTATTAAAAATAACATTGCATATTGATTATACCCTTTTATCTGTGGTTGTGGCTCCAAAACAGTGTTCTCATGATTGTCCTGTTAAGGAGGACCAAAGATGACCGGTCTCATGACCAAACAATCTGTGACAAATACCTGACAACTATCACAATGTGAATGCATGCTGATGGCTCAATATTGAAGATATTGCATCACATACACTATATTTAATTTGAGTTGCACAATATACTCTCAAATAGTGTAGTTCCTTGTTTCATTTTGGCAAGGTATTGTTCAGTTCAGTTGAGGCAGATTGGTTTATAATTGCTTTCTGGAGTCTTAGACATATGATAAATCAAAAATTCTCTAAAAATGTGAAATTTCCATTATCACATTTCATTCACATTCACATATTGGTAACTCAGTAACACTAGTGCACACGGCTGCACACCAGGGTTTAATATGTGGTCTGAGTGACATTGATTTTTCTCATTCTTTGAAATAGGCAACAGGGTAAAAATAAAAGGGCGCTTAACAAGGTTCAGGCTGCAGTGGAATAGAAATAAAAGAACCATATATCTATTGTCACAATATGAATCCTCTCCACAGTCCAAGCAAAAGCTTTGTATACAGTTGTTCCTGAAGAGATAAGACAGATGACAACAATTTGTAAAATTTGGAACTGCGTTTCAAAGCTGTTAACTTTGTGCCGAGTAACCTGCTGGGTGCTTTCACCAAGAATCAAGGCTATAATCCCAGCGGGGCCACCTCAGTGCTCTACTCGCTGGGTTGCACTATACCAAACTGTACAGTATTAATCAAGCAGGAAGTTGTTGCCACTCTTTATCAGCTGGCATATCCGGCACTTTCCGTTATGTGTCTGAGCCAGCAATCACAGTGAGTCAAGCCTCCTAATGACTCTCTGGGCCACAGCCACCGCCGGTCCCCATGGCAGCCTCGGTTCTCGGCTGTGGCCAAGGAGGAGGAGATGATTGGAAAGAAAAAGTGATGTAGGTCAGCAGAAACGAGGCATCTTTTTTGTAAGAAAAGAAAAAAAATCTGTCAGATGTAAGTCTGGAGCTCATTCACCATTTCCCTGGTTGCTAGTTGTGGCTACAACGCAGGGAGTTGATTTAAGAGAAGCCACTAAGGGAAAGTGACAGGGACACTAGAGCAAAGGTGATGCTGAACTCATTTGAATAACACTGTAAATGTTTGACTGACTTGATTTCACAGGCTTTGTAAATGTCATTTACAAAGGGCCAGTCCTGGTGGCTCCAAATGAAATTCAAGCAGAGGGCAGAGGAAGTCCATTGAAAGAGCATCACCCCAGACAGAGACTGTAGATGGCTCCATTAGTTGTATTAGCTTGTGTGTTGAGGGCCATGGTGATTTGTCCCTGTTGATGGTGAGCGCTGAGTGGGCTGACATTGGAGCATGTGCCTCATCCATCATGGGACATGGGACCTGTATTGTGTTTTGTGGTCTCCTAAGGCTGCCGTATGATCAGGCCAACCCGTACACTATATGTTTATGGAGACTCACTTCTGATCCTGGCCTTGCTGGTAACCCTCATCCCTCATATTCTAACCCATCTACTTTCCCTTCAACCTCTTGCTTCCAATTTCTTTCTCCATTCCCTCATCAATTTCCTATTCGCGGCTCTACGCCTCTGAATCCTCATTGCTTCTCAATAAGAATCTGTCTCCTCATCTGTCCTCCATTCCCACTTCAGCTCTGCCTTCTGCCTTAATCTCTTCTCCCCAGTTTATTTAATTGTATCTAATAAAGCATTTTTTCCTCAACTTACTGCTGAACAACCCCCATCTCTCTTTTCTTTTTCTTATTCCCTTTCTCCACCCGTCCTGGGGGTGTTGAGGGGCGTTGATGGAATGATGCCACAGCAGCTCCGTCAGTGTAAATAACTCAGCCACACTGACAAATCCGTCAACACGGCTGAATGTAAGAAAAGGAATAAGATTTCCCAATGGACCTTTTTATGCATTATCCAGCATCTGATCAAAAGACACATCGAGGGAGGCAATATTAGAGCCACAATATTGTACACTATCAAAATAATCTCATAAATTATAATTAGATAAAGACCCGGTGAGGAAACTTCATTTTATTGACAATCAAAGTCTTTTGTCAATACTAAAACTGACAACAACAAAAAAATGACTTCACCATCACAGGTCTACATTTTTCTTATTCAAAAAAGTAATCCAAAATATGTAGTCATTCATTCCCATTAAAGTGAACAAAGCATCTCATTGACCTCATAAAATATGTTTGCTAACATAAATAAAATGTAAAAGTGACCGACTCCTTCATGGCCTGTGCTTAGTGTGTTTTACAACTGTTCATTTTTACTTGCTCTAATCTGCTCTCGTCATCAGTAATTAGTCACTTCATCTAAATTTATCAAGCTGGCAAGTGGAGCACATTTCTTACTCTTTATTCAGCCTTTCTTAATCAGCTCCAAATAGACTTCCTGGAAGACAAAGCACATGACATAGGAGGAGATAAAAGCTCCGTCTGTACATGGTCCCCTGGGGAAGAACAACCTGTGCTGTCCACTTAAACACAAGATGGCTTAAAAAAGAGTTTAGATTGAGGCCACAAGGTCAAAAGTCAGGGTTTTGAGTTTCAGGGGCTTTGATCGAATCTGTCATTCTCCAGGGACCTTACCCCCGACCTCCTGGAGACTGCATGTGTGTGCTCATTTAGATTTCCTTATTATCAGGTTGGAACCCTATATGTTCTCAATAGATTTCATTAATTCTGTTGATTGTGTTCTGTATTATGCCAAGATAATACTTTTCTGTTCTTTCTGAATCTCAGCCTGAGCTCTCACGTATACTTAGTGGAAAGTGCAGTGGTGATTTTGCAGACTCAGATCTTGGTTGGAAAGTGTAGGTACGAAGCAAAGAGGTAGTTCTAAGGTGCATTTCAAAGGCTTTCTAAATGTTTAGTTCTTTTGCCCCGTGGGCTTTTTGCTGCTGTCGATGTGCTGCTCTCGTCGGAGCTTCCGTGATATTTTTTAGGCTCCTGTTACCATGGATACATCAGTTCTGTGTAAAATACATGACAATAGTGAGTACAACCTAAGTGGGAGTGCACTTTTCAGTTGTCATGGTTACAACAACCTCTAGGATGAATTATGTAACGGTTATATTTTACATGTGATAGCTATACCCTGGCATATAGAAGAAGCAGGATATATACACATATTGAAGACTACTGTAATATTTGGTTGTGGGGGAAAATATTATTTACATGAGAAATGGTAGTGTACACAAAATAATTTGTTATGCAAAGGCCATTTTTTACAGTGTGTGCAACATCCAATTGTTGCTGTTATTTCTCTTAGCATCACATGTTGTCTTGACATGACATTTTATATAGGCCTACATTTTGTGACTTCTACAGACCAAATCTGGAGTCACTATGTAAAGCAGAGAGTTGTTTTAAGGTCAGCGTTAATAAAGACTTAGTCAGAGTCAGGGTTAGTCATGCTTTCTTTATGGTTAGCCAGTGTTGTGCTGTGTGTGTGTTTGCTTTTGTGCAGGTGTGTAAGTCTGTCTGTGTCTCTGCATGCATGGATGAGTCCACCTCACTACCACACCCAACTGCTCAGCGTCCCCAGGCCGTCTCTGTGTCAACAGTCATCATTCGAGGAGACCGCGGTCGCGGGTTTTTATCTGCCTTTCATATCGCCATAAGTTAATCTGTGCTGACTCTGACACACACACGACAGCTCCACTAACGACCTATGAATCACTGAAGAATATGACTCGTTTAGGTGGACTCTTAAGAGACTTGATAAACAGCAAAGAAATAATAAAAATAAAACATTTGGGCATCCTAAAGCAACACTGAGGCAAAAAAAAGCATATGGAAGAGATAAAAAGAGAGAATAAGAAGGTTGGTTAATTTACTTATCTGCCGCAAACTCATTCTAAAAAACTCTGCCATTAGGCACCGTTTCAATTATTAAAATGACTTTAGTTGTAATACTGTAAAGCATTTTTTCCTGGATTTACAATATATATATATATATATATATATATATATATATATATATATATATATATATATATATATATATATATACACTGTGAGACACTGTAGAGAGTGATTTGTGTCTACCATTTAGATATTAATTGTGTCTATATTCTAATGAATATATTTTATATCCATTTCTCCTTTTATCACTTGTTACTAATCAGCTGACAGCTTCCTTCTAAGCCTGATTAATGCAAAAATTATGAAAACCCAGCTGTTCATGTTGGCAAAAGCAGAAGGTGGTGTTCATATGTTTACTGTAAGGTGCACATAAACAATCACTTTGAGTTTACAGCAATTATTGCGTTGACTGTGCTGGAAATTTTCTGAAGATTTATGGCCAGATATTCCCTGTAGCACATACAACACTGGATCATATCAAGATGTGTAGGGTGAATAAGAAAGGAAATGCCTTTCATTGTACATGTACACAGATTGTCACAGATTCATGCAGTGTCTGTCTTCAGTGTTGGGAGTTGATTTAGTAGGGTTCAATGGGCTGTCACAGAGCCAGCCACTTCTACAAGTAAGCATTTATAGACTCTTTGGCTGGAGACCCACTTGACAGTCATATATTATGGTTGCCATAGCCAGCTGCGAGACTTCATCCATGAAGCTGCAGCTACGGTTTTGATAAGGGGAGAGAGGTATTCCAAATGTACATGTAGGTAGAATAACTTTTGCTTCAATAATGTCTTTGAAAGGAAAGCATGGAGACTGAGTAGATAGTGGTGTAAGGCTCTGTTCTGTGATTATTATGATGTTATGTGAAAAATACTCTATGAATAGCTGTGTGATAATGATAGATAGGGTACAAATTGTGTAGCCACAGTGGGAACAAGCTCTTACGTCCTGGTGCAGTTAAAGTTTATCTGGCATAAATAATGAAAACAGCAGCAGGTTTGATAGACACAGAGCTGGTGGGAGTTGAGTCAGTGACACAGCGAGCCTGTCAGGTGTTGTGTGTGTGACTTGCAATGTGTTATGTAATTACTCATTGTTCTCTCATGGGTTGGGGGTTAATATTAAAAGCTATAATTTCACTTTGATGAGTGAATATTGTGGCCTGTTGCCTTTTATAGTTCAGCCTTCCCCTTTTTTGTTTTTCTGTTGTTCTGGTGTCTGTACATGTTCATCGTCCTCCTCCTATTTTCTGTGCTCATGTAACGTGTCATTCAGCTTCGTTGCACTGCTTTGGAGAATCCAAGGTTTACCAGAACCATATCTTAATCTTTTTTGTGTTTCCAACTTTTATCCTGTCTTTATTTTGATCTTATCACTCACTGTATTTTTGTGTGTTTAAATCTACCACTTTGTTCATTCTTTTTAATCTGTTGAGTCTTAACAAAGACAAATCCTCTCACTCACTTTTCCTCAACAGATAAACCTTCCAATTTATCTTTCCTTTCCGGATCATCTTTTCCACAATAATCTCCTGCTTACTATTTCGGTCTCACATGGTTTTTGTTTGTGTTGTTCCTCTGGCCCTGAGTTTTACACAAAAATAAGTTATCATTACTCATTTGTCGATATGTCTAGACTGGTCTCTCAGTTTTGTTTGATCTTGTTGCATGATTCAGGTTTTAATGAAATTATCGCATTTTCTTTAATTGTTTATTAGACAGAAGGTGTATAGTCAGAGACACCCAAATAAGAAGTAATATTGACACGAAATATTGGATAGGAACAGTATAATATCCCATTTGATCATTCAAGGCTAGTTGAATGATGTTCTCTAATTGCACTGACAAAATATTTTGATGGTTCTAGACATGAAAAGGGATGAGTAAACCCTAAAACCTCTCTTTCATAGATAGAGTGCTCCAGGCTCAGCCAATAATCCACTATGTTATAACTGTGGTGGGGCAGATAACCATTTGATAAAGCCTGTCACACCAATTGGACACTCAGAACTCACAGTCTTATAGTTCTGACATTCTGAACATTTCATTATGGCTATTATTATCCTATTAATATAGATTATTCAGTTATATGTATGTAAATGCATATTGGATGTATACATGTATTGGCATCCACACAACTTGATCTGCTCTCCACCCTCTGTGGTGTATGGTCCTGTTCATTGAGTGTTGCTTCACATCACCCTCCTGATGGGCTGCAATAGTGCTTTGCCTTTTTAATGCCCTTACACTGGGGAAGGATGTTATATAAATAAAAAAAAAAAACAATTTAATACACCACACATGACAACACAGTCAATTACAAAAATCAACAAGAAAGGCAAGAAGGTGGTATTTGGTCCAGGGCAGCTTTGGGAGAGTGTGCTTGTAGTGGCGGCTGGCTTCTGGTGGGGCTTTTTCAGACATTCATCTCAACGCACTGCATTGTTTTGTTTGGGCTGCAATTGTCTCGAAAATTATAGCTTTATCTTGAAGCATATGTGTTAGCATGTGTGTCTGTTTATCTCCATTACAGCAGAGCTCCGGGTAAGCCAGGCAGCAGTCCGAGAGGTCAAACACCAGATGAGACCGGACGCCGCCAGGGCCAGAACCACGAAGGCAACTCCTCTGTTTCTGACTTGGCTAACTCAGTCACTAGTGACATGCTCATGGTAAGTCACAAAGTGGGCATTATAATTCTGCAGCTCTGTGATTAAACGCAAACTCTTCTTTATTAATTTGCTTGGTTTGCAGTCGGGAAAGCTTTTAAATTATAATAAAAACTGCCAAGACTTTATTGATGTTCAGCATCATGTGTCTTTTATGTTAAGGGTTACGTGCAAACTTAAAATAATCTGAAAAAAAGCAAGAATAAACAGTGCTTTTTGTAAGTATAGCCCATAGACAATGAAACGCATGTTGTCCATGTTGGGTATATATAGATGTAATCTGATTTGTGGTCTGTGCCACTGATATGTGCTCTGGCAGGATGTACAAAAATAAAGTCTGTTGTGTAAGGCCCGTCAACTTGACTTTGAGGTTTAGGATGAGATATGAACTTCTTCATCAGAAGAATCACAGCTTTAGTAGTTGCATGTTAACACAAATAATCTTTCTTTAATGTTAATTAAGGTAAAATGTTAATTAAACAATTGCAGAGCCCTACTGCTGGATGAAGTTGACTTGTGATTTATTTGCCATTTTAAAATTCCTGGGCAAAGTCAACAACACACTGATCTAAATAGTCTATACATGTTTATTTTAATATTCTGAAATGTAAGCCTCACACTTATTTCTGTAAACACAGTCTGTATCTGTGGAGGACTTTAAGAACAGCATGCCTACACTCTTGCTTCACCAAAGTGTTGCCGTATGAGAGGCCTCTCCTCCTCTTTACACTTTCATCGCTCAGAAGGAAGTGTCCTCATCCCACTCCACTCATCCCACCTGTAGATCACTGCACACCACCACAACTGTAACATCATGGGCCTGAAGTACTGAGACACTAAGAGGGGTTCTTCAACTAGCTTTGGTAATTAGCTGTAAAAGAACATGCAGTGCTGTGGGTGCTGCAAGGCTATACTGTAGCAGAGATGACTGTGAGCACTGTGTAATTATGTGGGCCTCATGGTGAGTCTGAGGAATTCACAGCAGTGGTGCTTAATGACTATACTCGTTCTGGGCAGTATTGCCAAAGGCTTCTATATCTTACACAATCTTCCCTTTAAAGCGAATCATACTTATCTTGCACTTTTGAGCCTCCATAAAAAGTAATGGTAGGAGACAGTTGGAGAAGTAAGTGATATATTACTGATTCAATAAAGGGACACAGAGCTTTATTTTCAAGTTAATGCTATATGTTCAGTCAGTAACATTGGTCCGGTTTAATTTGAATATTTGCACTGTTAAACAACTGTTTTTTGCTTTGGTTAAAGTTAAACAAGTATAATTTAGTATTTAGTGTAAAATTCAATTTATGTCAAATGTTTTAAAGAGATATTTCATGATAAATAAATGATATGAATACATTGTATACTCAAAATCCTGATACAACTGTACATTTTGCATTCAGGAAATGCTGCTGTACAGTAGCAGTTCAGTATATACAGACCTCTTGGGCATATAAGGTGATCAAGGTTGTGGGGGTAGGTGCAGAAAGGTCCTGCCAGCATTACACTGTTTTTATTAAGATGCACTCTGACACATCTTTCATTTTGTGTGATTCTCACAGAGCCATGGCTCCTGTGGTGTTCTGCCTCACACTTCCTATCATTCTCTAGGGTTCATATGTCTTTTATTTATTTAAACATGTATGGAAAACCTTTTTCATTCCAGAAGGCAGGTAGAGACAGATTTAAGAATTGGATGAGAAATAATGACATGATGATGATGAGAGAAATGTACCATATGCTTGGAGAGCAATTTGGTCCAGGTGTTGGGTCTAGGGCTCCGTAATAAGATGTGATACGATTAAGCATTGAGAATAAGACTGAGACAGCACCAACGTGTGGGGATACTGAATTGGATATTACATTTGTGGAACTGCCCTTTGAGTAATGCCTCTACAGTAGCTCTTTACCATCAGATAACACATCTAAAACTAGATTTCGCTCTATTGCCACAAGGCTAAGCCACCATCAGTCAGAGGATCTCTCCACCAACAGATTATCAGGCTCACATCTCCACGCAGCCATGTACACATTTGGCCCCTGTCACACCATAGATGCTGGCCATGTGACTGAACATCATGCCTGTCTTCAAGATGGTAGTTGCTTTTATTTCTGTAATGTCCCAGCTGGATTGGATTTATAGTGTGATGCCACAAGTCAGCTCCTCTGCAAGTGTTTCATCTCTCTCTGAATATGCTGTGAACACTGTGGTCTCCAAAGCGCAGCACTGTTTTCTGTGTGATTCATACTGTATCACATGAGATGGGAAACTCAAACTGATAAAGGGCCACACTAACAATAAAAATGATATCAAGGGCAAAGACATTGGCAATGCCGAGAGAAGAGGTTGACAATTACCTGTTACCTGTTAAGCCTGTTTCCCTTGAGTTGAAATAGATTATATAGAAATATAGAGGGTAGTGGCTGAACTATAAGGGACCTTCCTCTCAATTGTTACTCAGTTCAGTTCGCTCCCCAGTTTAGTGGAGCTCTTTCTCACTGTGTGTTTTCTCCCAATTGAATCAAAAGGTATTGTCTGTGCATCTGTGGGGCCAGGTCTTGCATTACTTTCATGACCTTGGAAACTTAATTAAATTGACTCAAGGTCTTCTTTGTTGCCTTATCTGGAGTTTTCATCTGTAATGCACAGTGGTCCACAGTAGCAAATTTCATTTTCTTAGTTGCCATGGAAGTGAGAGTCTCTAATGTGTCATCTCATCCCAGTGTGAGCATATTCAGAATTGTGGAAGGCAGCTTCCTATTCGATGTGCTGAAAAATCCATGTTAGGGTGATATGTCTATGGTATTGATACTGCTCTGTGTGCACACAAATCTGATCACCACATGTTATTTATTAATATTGATTAGAAGTCCTTGATGTGCCAATAATCATGTGCAAATTATGTAAACATCAACATGTGGTGTTCCATAAGTAGAGACTGAGATTGATATGTGTTTATTTGTAGAAAACATTTGATGCCTTGGTTTCGTAACATTGCATTTCATTGCTTTGTATTGATATTGTATTTATTTTTCTTTCAGTTGTCTCCAGGCTCAGAGGAAGACGATCACGAGGGTCCGGTGTGTGAGAAGCTGGGCCGGATTCAGTTCAGTGTCGGATACAGTTTCCAAGACTCTACGCTGACTGTCAAAATCCTCAAGGGCCAGGATTTGCCCGCTAAGGACTTTTCCGGGACCTCTGATCCATTTGTCAAGCTGTACTTGCTGCCAGATAAAAAGCACAAGTTGGAGACGAAAGTGAAGAGGAAGAATCTCAACCCACACTGGAATGAGACCTTCCTGTTTGAAGGTATGATGCTTTTTGGATTTCTTTATCTCAATAGAAATATCTTTGTAGTTAAAACCGTTGTGCTTGTTTGTCTTTAGGGTTTCCATATGAAAAAGTGGTCCAGAGAACACTATACCTCCAAGTTCTCGATTACGACCGTTTCAGCAGGAACGACCCAATAGGAGAAGTGTCCATTCCTTTGAACAAACTAGATCTAGCCAACATGCAGACCTTCTGGAAGGAGTTGAAGCCGTGCAGCGATGGCAGCGTGAGTTGGAGGGGAGGGGGGCGAATGAGGAGATGGGGCAGAATATAATGGGTGATGTCATCCCTGGCTGCCGTGGCGCTCCCTGGGGAGAAGTGGTGTTGTGCACTGGTGGGAGAGTTGAGGTAGAAAGGGAATATGGAGAGGGATGACAGGTGCATTGAAAGAGCACAGACAGATAAAAAACACTGCATGCAAAAGAGAGGAGAACAGTGTGAAGGAGGATCCAAAGTGAACAAGGTGTGTTGTTGTTGTTGTGATGTCTCCAGGGGAGTCGAGGGGATCTTCTGGTGTCTCTGTGCTACAACCCCACAGCCAACACCATCACTGTGAGCATCATCAAAGCCCGCAACCTGAAAGCCATGGACATCGGAGGCACCTCAGGTACAAATATTCGTCCTCTAATATACATTATATTTCTAGTATAACTCTTGTCCAATAACTGCATTCAAAACACATCAAAAAATTGAACATATTAATTTTTTCTCATGTTCTCAGATCCCTATGTAAAAGTGTGGTTGATGCACAAGGACAAGCGTGTGGAAAAGAAGAAGACAGTGGTAATGAAGCGCTGTCTCAACCCGGTTTTCAACGAGTCCTTCCCCTTCGACGTGCCTGCCCACGTGTTGAGGGAGACCACCATAATTATCACCGTCATGGACAAGGACAAGCTCAGTCGCAATGATGTCATTGGAAAGGTATCTCCTTCCCTCCAGTTCTTCCTTCTTCTTCTCTTGCTTTGGGTTTTCTAACTACATTGACAGTCTTCGCTGTAAATCACACATTGAGTCTCTACTGACACCTGCTGGGCCCACACATCTAAAATAAATATTTGTGAATATATGGGAATCATTTTAACATTGGATTGCATTAAGGGTTCGCACTCACTTCACTTATTCATGCTTTTTTCTGTAAAATTTGTTGCACATTCGCTGTAAATAATAGGTATGTTGGATCAAAAATATTTTTCATTACAGCCAAATAATCATTGCTGTATTATTAACTCAAGCGCATTCTTGTAGTTTCGCATTTAGGTTGTGGTACAGATAATGTTATCAATGATAGCCTAATTAAACTAATAAAAGCAAATTAGAGCAAATGAAAACAAATTAAAGGTAATTCTTGAGACAGAGCTTTGGAAGTGATTTCAGGTGTGTTTGATTGGTCAACGTCACAAGTGAGTATAAGCAAAGAACCAACTACTGCAAAGTGAAAGCAGCATAAGTAAATACAATCATTTTAATATGCATTAAATCTTATCTTTAGATATTAGGCCTTCAGTATCAGTGATTGGTGATGCTTGTTCACAATGCCGTCTTTGAAATTTCTGTTCCTTCATGAATGAGCTACAGAACTGCTGTTATTCATAGACATGCAATTGACTTGTAGGAAGCTGGATAAATTATCTTCCTACACGCACCATTTAGTCTCAAAATAACTAGATGCTGTTCAAGAGAAGGAATGCTGTGCCACTCTCAGCATCAACTCCGTATTATCTTTTTGTATTAGTTACCTTTTTGATCTTTAAGCATTAGTCTGCAAGTGAAATCTCTTCCGCTAATCAAAGCTTCTACATTCAGATTAGACTGGCAGGCTTAGTGGTGTAGGCAATACTCACAGAGGGTTTTCTTTTTGTACAAAGCCTCAGAAAGCTTTCAACAAATCTAGATGTGTACAACATTAATTAAGCTCTATTCTTCATTCCACAGATCTATCTTTCATGGAAGAGTGGCCCAGCAGAAGTAAAACATTGGAAAGACATGATGGGCCATCCTCGCTCTGCCGTGGCCCAGTGGCACGCTCTTAAAGCCTGAGGGGGCCACTGACCCACCAGCCTAGAGTCATTTCCATCCAGATACCAACATGAGCCCCTGCCCTCGGCACATTTCTCCTTAACTTTAGTCTCTGTCTGTGGATGATATGTGTCATCTCTTTGTTCTCAGGCCTCTTTGATATCACGTGTCCTCATTCCTTATATTCTGCTCCTGTCAAGCTCCAAGTCCCAGCTGAACACCTTTGTCTCAAATTAATAATGTCTTTGATCACTTACTCCTCTTTACAGGCGAATTGATATCCCCTAAAGCTTTCTTTCTCCTTGACAACTGTTCATTTTAGTTGGACCATTACCTCCATTGCCACCAGTGAATAGAAACTGCCAACCAAAAAATGGATCCGTCTTGGTTTGACCATTTGTTCATCAGAGGCAGCATCACATCTTCATCCTGTTCGGTTACTGCCGCTGCTCTGTCATTAATACCAGGGTAAAGGAAACAATGGACTTAGAGTGGGATTTGACTCATGGATCTCATTCTCTGACACCACTGTAATAATTCTCCATTGGCTGGAAACCCTTTGATGTCTGTGCGTGCTGTGGGTGATGTGCTGTAACCCCAAAATGAAGTTCCCCACGTAAAAAACAAATTTCGATTCTTAAGGAAAGTGTAAAAAATACTTCCTTGTTTGTGGGAAGGAGGCCTATGTGGATAGAAACAAAATATGGAAGAGATCAATGTTGTCTTTTATTTTTGTTTTGCAAAAGATGTTAGAAAATCAACATGTTCTTCCAGACACTGAAAATAAGCAAAAAGACAGCTTCCAGTGATGGAAGTGGGGAAATGTGTGAGTGTGGGCAAGTATTTTGGACTTGCACTACTAAATTAATGATAATATTAAAAAAGAGCAATGGCCCCAGTATTGAGGGTACAATAGGTTGTCGTTATTATCACTTTGTGAATGTGGAGGTAGTTGAAGGCTTGGGGAGGTCACTTCTGTTTATTAAAAGTGAGTCAAAATGAATCACACTAAATGTATACAAAGCTGTTGACACAACATCTAGAAACGACAATATAGTCCTTGTCTAAGTCAGTCCAATCATAATGCCTATATTTTTTTCTGCTTCCAACACATGCCCTGAATGTATCCATTTATTCAATAAGTTGAGCTACTTCTGTCATATTTTAATGGCTACCGGTACTAATAAGGAGTCCATCCACCTTATTCCCTTAATGTTACAAGCTGCCATCCCCACCCTGCAGGAACACAGCATATCTTTATTCTTTGCTAAATGTGATATATTATCTGTACTAAGAAATCCAAATTGTTTATTTACTATGAGTGCAGTATTTCTGTCACCCCTTCAGTGTTACTATAATTTCTTCTTTTCCCCTGGTGTACATATCACTTTCAGGCAATTTTTCACAAATAAAAGAACAACACATAAACATTGCTCTAAAAGTGTCATCATCAGAAGACTAAAATACCATGTCCATTATTTTACTTTGTACTCTATGATTTTGATCAATACACCAATCTAAAGGCAATATTCTTGTTATTTCAATGTGACCTCCCTTAAGACCTATAGAAATGTGCTGAGTGAAAACTACTAAGTAGAAATTGAAGTAATAATATCCGGGGGAAATGCTTTTTACATTCCACTGTTGTGTATATCTACTGTATGTGTGTCTGACTGTCGACGTTTGAGCTTTAACTTGTGTGATTGTATTTACTGTGTTCTCGGTTCCTCTGTGTATATCTGCACTGACTTCCAGTTTAATACTGAACATTGTTTACCCTTTTTATTTTTATGAAATGATCCAAATGTACAGAGAACTATATGTTTTTTTAAAGTGTCGCTTCTGAAGAGTCACTGCACTTGTTGATATCAATGCTGGACCAAACCTCTCTTCATAGCAGGGTTATTTTCTTTATGTCTGTTTTTGTATTCTGAAATAATTGTGTTTTCAATTAGAGAGTAAAGGTTAATGGCGACCTGTCACAAACAAGCTTTACAGTGCTGCTTTTTTTGGGCTTTTTTCACTTCACAGATTCTGAAGCAGCTACTAATATTTTATCCTTTCTGTTCCCGTCTGGTCTAATCAGACTGGCTGATGCCAAATATGAACCTAGTAACACCACAGCTGACGTTTCTCCACAAACCACCCCACAGTGCACACATGCTTTCTGGCACAAAATGTCCTGTGTGTGCCTTATAAAAGCCTGCCACGCCTTGCCCTTCGCCGTATGTGCTCTTTCAGAGAGTGTCAGGCGCAGAGGAGGGGGAAGAGGGAAAAGGTGGGTAAGATATAATCATCACCTCATTGCATCATTGTTAGCTACATCTTAGGTCAGAGCTTCCCAAAATAACCTGGGAACACAACTATCTGTCCTGATGGCTTTGTTATAGTGGCCCTGAAGGTCAACAACAATAAATCACAAAGCACTACAAATGTGGACAAAACACATAAAACACTAAAAAGGTCATAATAAGGAAAAGGTAGGACTTTACTGTTACTTTAAACAGTTCAACTCAACATCAGTGGAGTTCAATATCGTCAGTGGTGAACCTATAGCAGATCTGAGACAATGGTTTTATTAATTGATTTAAAATAAGCTGAATAACATTTGTATATATGTTTTTAAATCTCAGCCCTGCACTCTCTATACGATGCACAGCTCCAGTTACAGATGCAGAAAGCTGTCAAAATTCACTTTTGTGACTATAAAAGAGCTGATCTACATTGTGCAACTATAGTTCATAGGTGCCCGGGGAAAGCATCCTATTTTTATGTGATTGTGCCCTCCCTTTATAGAATTACGTTTTATGTCTATACTTTTGTATTTGCAGTTGATAAAAAGAGAAATGTCACGAAACACAAGCAATTTTAAGGTAGTATTGAAAAACATTTAAAAAGATGAATATTATCCCCAAATACTTTTTAGCACAATCACCTCACTCATTTTTTTCTTTGTTTGTTCATAAATCAGTCAAATACCACTGCACTGACATGAACACTCACTAGTCCTTGTGAATGGGAAACAGGAAATGGCTCTGCTCTGTTCAGTCACAATCAAGCACTAAGGCCATCCACTTTCCGTATACTAACTGGTTTTGTGTTTTTCTGTTGTGCATTGTGATTTGATATTGTGGCTTGACCTTCAGGGCCTCTGTACTTGCATTAAAAACATAGGACATTCCAAAGGCCCAATAAGTCATTTCCATCCAGGGCTTGGTGGCACTGGCTTTGTAAAATGGTAAGTGGTAAATCTTACTTGTTGTATTTCTGATCTTGGGCATTCTTCTTGGGGGCACTTGAGACAAAGAGAGGTTTACCAGCAACATTTATTTGATATAATGTAGAAATAATTGTGAAGTGTCCTGTAAGAAAAAAGACAGAAAAAGATTCATGAGTATTTATTGGGCTTGTTGATATCTGTGTGTCTTTGATATCACTCAGCCCTTTTTCACTCTCAGTTCCCTTTATAGTTACACATCTGTGGTGTGCACAATGTTAATATTGACCATTTATTTTTTTGAAAGCTGTACAGTGTATATAAAAATATAAATGTGTATATAAAACAATATATTTCTGGTATGGTTATGCATTCTTTAATTCAATTTACCATGAGAACTGTTAAGGTAAGTTGTAAGGTAAGTATAAATGATTAATTCAAAGAGATCAAATGTAGTTTGACCTGTTCACACTGAGATGATCAAATCAGTTTAGATAGGATCTGGACCACTTTTGAGGAATATATTGCAGTATTTCTCCAGCTTTTTTCCTTATAGAAAAGATTGAAATTGCAGGCTATGATGCTGGTTTTGGTCGTGTACAGAGGAATAAATGAACATGACATGGAAGTGGAGAGTGACAGTAGGGCTGAGAATAAAGCAGAGAGCTTTCACGATACAAGGGGCAGCAGTCGAGTATGACAGGAGAAACTAAGTTACCGAGAGGCACAGTAGGTGTGCGTGGGCAAATGAAGAAAATGCATGCACAACAAATCACACAGCATTAAAGACAGTTGGCTGTGTACAGGTGGAATCCACAGGTACTGTTTTCTTTTCTTTGAGCCAGGGAACCATTCCAACAGAAAGGATTTTATCAGTGGGATGACTCAGTGAAAGAATTTCAGCTTATGGAAAATAATTAAACTGAAAAATTACACACAGGAGAATCCCTCAGACATCACCCGTCTATTTTTGACGACATTAAAAATTGAAACTTGGTGGCATTATGTAAGCTGTCTCTCTGGAGTTGCTCTAAGTACAAGCTCATAGTTTGTATCACTGGTTGTTGGTACATTGGCAGCAGATCATCTGTACATTATGATTCAACAGCGGTACACAAGCAGACTTTTGTGTATTAACATTCTGTGCACATCCCTTGGCCAGAGGGCATCCCTCCTGATCTCCGTACAAGATTTCACTGAACCAACATGACGCAAAGCCAGGTGGTGAAAAAAAATGTCATATAAACAGACTAGGTAACTGGAGAAACAAGAATTAAGAAATGAGGAAAAAAAACAAAACACTATTTTTTTCTAAATAAATTCTTTGATAAACTGAATTGACTACCCAAAACCAGACAAGCCACTGACAGTTTGCAGATGGACTTTACATTTGCGCATTTTCTTTTGCACTTGGCATTCAACACAAACCATTCCAATTGAACATTTAACGTTGTAGATCGCCAAAAATTGTGCACTAAAGTGTGTTACAGCAAATACATTTTCACAGTCACAAACACCATGCACATCGGCTTGTCTCTGATGAAAAGTAATTTGCTTCCACCTGCTGTCCATGTACTGGCACAGCACACAATATAAGGATTATGTAACAAGCCCAGTGCAGGTTGATACAGCCCAAAACAAGAAGAAGGAAAGCAAAAATACTACACAGCCAAAGATGATAATGTACATTTATTAAATAATCCTGACTTGGAATAAACACAAAACATTAAATCAATAAAAACAAACATTAACAGCAAAAACGCTTAAAAGTTTTCAACTACTTTGATGAAGAGGCAAATCAAATGAAAAGTGTTACAGCTTTGATTATAGCTCGATATAATTCTTTGTCAATGCCCCGGCAATATGGCAGGTGACAGATTATGAGAATGATGTTTTTTTAGTTCAGTCTTTGAGAAAATCCAGAAAGATTTCACTGGCTTTCCTTTTCCAGATACTCCAAACTGGGTGCATCCAACCTCTGTTCATGATTGCGATTCTTTGTGAACTCCTTTAACATTTCAATGACCTCTCCTTGATAAACTTCAGGGGTGGGAACGGTTTCTGCAAGGCAAAACAGACTGAATGTAAATATAAATAAACCCTATAGGTTAAAAAAGTGTCAAATAAAATTGTATGTTTCTTTGTGGAATTTTTATTGAAGTCAAACTGAAGATGAATTCAGAAGACATAAAAACAGCAGAGTAGCTAGTGAAAGCTGTATGCATATTTTTTTTTAATTTTCAAGTTTGAGTTGATTGTGTTGATATTGTCCTTGAACTGCATTGATTACAACATTCTGCAGAAAGTAAGGGTAAGCAAATTGTTTTGTTTCTTTGTTGTAGCATCAGCAGGCTTGCAATTAAAATAGTGGCCCTTCTCTTTAAACTTCTCTAATTTTCTATAGATAGTGTAAGTGTAATGTTCTACCTGTCGCCCAGTAGTAGATGTCCCAGTCATTGCTTGGTTCATTAATCAGTCTGTCGTACTGTTGCAGCTGCATTTCACTCATTGTGTTCAGGTATCTCTTTGCAAAAAGGCTACAAAAAGAGTACAGAATAAAGATCAATACGTTTTGAATCTCTGAATGGGCTACTGTTGGAAACTAAGTAAAAAGAAAAAAAGTGAGTAACATTCATAATACATGAACAAATAAAAAGCTGACAGTCAATTAAGGACTAACCTAAGCAAAATGCAATTTTCCAACATGCCCCTCTTGCGACTCTCATACAACAGACGCCGCCGCTTGATGTCCAGGGGTTCTCCATGTTTCTCCTGCCAAGGGGGCAAGGGAATCTCAATCAGATCTCCCTTGGTGTCCTCTGGTGCAGAACCACGATATCCACGAGATGATACCAGTCCTGTCACTGTTGGCTTCCATACTGCCTGGAAAACCCCAGCAACTATCTGAGAAAAACAACCAGCAAAACACACATGAACAATGATAGCAAAACAGGCTACACATAATAACAAAATGCATTCATTGTTTTATGCCTTTGAATGTGTAGATTACAGTGATACAGTGATGAATAAATAAAAAACGCATCTCGCACTATAAATGAAGTCTATTAATGAACGGATGAACCCGTTCATGCAACGTGGCAAAATACAAATAAACGTTCTTATAACATTAGGGCAAAATAAAGAGTATCGAAAAACGAATGTAGATTTATTACGATAATATAATACAGTACACGGAAAAAGACAAACCAATAGCAGTTACATCACACGCCACTATGAAGGTTGTGCAAGTGTCCTCCAACACAACACATGGACTAAAAACATACAAAGACAAAAGTATCTGCCCACCGCATTGAGAATTATTCCTTATTATAGAGATAACTATAGCAAGCAGAATGTTACAGTAGTGTTTTGCTACACCGAAAATATTTTTTAAATTGCCGCTGATGTCTTTAATGCGCTATGAGCACAGGCTAAAGTGTTAGTTAGCTAGCATTGCATTTCACAAAGGATACAGCCAAACAGTATGGCGAAATGGGATATTTTGCTGACTTACTCTTTTTGAAACAACAGAAGAAAGCATTATAATCCTCTCCTTAGTGACAAGTCCACTGTGCAACTTCTTGGAGTCTAAATGTCAGACTGTTAAATTACACAAGCACTTTTACGTCATGGCAAGCGAACCTGAAGGGGAGGAACCGGGAGGAACTGTGAACGCACAATTCACCCACGAAAGCTTACGAAAAGCCAGATAATATGGGTTCAAATGCTCATCTTTGATTGGCTGCACTTTATAGTTTGAGTTGTAATAGTTTTTTATAGTCATGCAAGTTCGTTTATTTCAGGACCTAAACTATTTTTCATAGGAACCAATGTTCGTTTGTGGTTTTAAACCGGTATGATATCTTCGACGGACGAAACGTTCACGTACGAAAAAAATAGCAACATTAGCCTTCTCTGATGGTTGAGCGAAGATACAGAGGTTCGAAAAAACTTGTAAAAGAAGTTATACACTACCAGCCTGTCAAATATTACTGCACTGCACTTTGTAATAGGAGTGATAACATTTTTCCGCTTGCCGCATGTTTGGTTTGTAAACAAATACTATCTTTGTGCAAATCAAATGGGAGCGTGCGTTAGTTAACGTAGGCTAACGGTAAAATTCAAGGCGTATCGTATAGGAACACTTAATGTGAACCTGTTGTTGTTATCCACACAAAACTTTAGTTGTTTGCAATCCTACGCGTAAAATAAAGTAGCACCAAAAAAACTCAACTGGATCTTGTTGGACCCACGGGATGGCTGCTGCACAACCTGCAGCCAATGCCTCCTCGAGCAACGACTTAAAAGACTTGGATTTAAACGACGAGGTTTGTGTTACCTTTGGTATCAATGTGGTATATACCATTGGTATATTAATGCATCTGTGGAGTGCATGCCTCGCGCACAAAAAACAATTTATGGTTATTTTCTATTTACCTATTTGTTATGTTTTGTATTTCCCTATCTAGAAGCTGTATGTTCTGTTTTTCATTACTCTACAGTGGTTTTCATTAAATTGCATAGTATATGGATGTGTTTTTTATATTTTGTTCAATTATACCTGAACATACACTGCTATCTGTTTGTTTTTTTCCTTTTTTGACTTTCTAGCAAACCAAACAAATAAAATTGGTTTAAAAAGTTGCAGCAAGCACTAGGAGAGGATGAAAAAAGATATGCAGGGAGATGTTTGTTTGCATACATTGCATACACTCTGGGAATCCAATTTCTACATAGCATGCCTTTTGCATATGGAATAAGTTCTCCTTTCAGTAATATTTCAGTATGGTTGCATATTTTCCCTCCCACGCAGGATGATCTTTTTGATGCTGTACTGACTGGCTCAGTGGATCGGGAAAAGACGGTCTTTACATCACATGATAATAAGAAGACCCCAGCTAAAGACAATACAATGCCAATTCCACCAGACACATCAAAAGCAACAAGGCCACCAAAAAGACTTTCTTTATACATTGGAAATTTCCCCTGGGTGAGTGGCATATGTCCACCTTTTAAGTTAAGTTGACATGGAACTGTGGTCATTTATCCAAAAGTAACAGTGTAAAATTATATAATGCATGACTTTATGTTAATGTTTCAGATGCATTCATAAGAAATACTCATATTATCCACATTGGTTTTGTCTTATGCCCAATGGATATGTATGGTGAACACATAACAGACATTTTCTATTTATACTTGCAGTGGATATCTGATGATGACATCTTGGACCTGGCCCAAACTGTAGGTGTAAAAGATATGATTGAAATTAAATTTGCAGAAAACAAAGTCAATGGGCAGTCACGGGGGTAAGTAATTCAGCATTAATTGTTAAGTTGTTCCTGGTTTGTTGCCCATGCAAGCTTTTATTCTTCTTTTACCCAATACAGATATGTTGAAGTGGTGGTTACATCTGAGGAATCAATGAAATTGTTATTGGAGAAAATACCACAGTGTTGTCTAGGTGGAGAAAAGATAGACTGTCGTTATGCCAATCGCCACAACCTCTCGGTGTTTGAGGACAAAGCAAATGACCGTATGAACACTTCTCAAATTAAAACTGTACATATTGTTGTAGGAATGATGATTGTGTCTCATCGAAATCATGTGTTTTTTACAGGAATACCACAGCGTGCCGGCTCCAATGATATGAAAGAGTCAGATTCTTCATTTTTATCACAGGAACCGTGCCCACCTACTATGCCTCAACATTTTTTGCACCAGTTTCCTAACACATTTCCTCCCATACCTGGCCCATTCCTTGGACAACCAGCTCCACCATTTCCACATATGCCACCAACTCTTCCCCCACCTCCACCTCCGTTTATGTTCCCCAACCATCCAGCGCCTGTTCCCAACCTACCACCTCCAAGTCAACACACAAATCCTGCATTGGCTGGCTCATCACGAGAGGGGCACAGCAGCAAATTTTCCAGTAAAGAAAGGTAAACACATGATCTCTTTTAAGTGTAGCAATATAAAACAATACTCATACTACCTGTTTAGGATTAGAACATTTTTAAAATTCCAAATGAGTTTTATAATTATATACAATATAAGCAGAAGATTTATTTACTGTTTTTCAAGTCTGACTACTTCTGGTTCTTGTCAGATTTTGGAACCAGGCTACAGGAATTCATCACCATTTAGCCACCAAATCTGAGTGACAAAAACTTTCAGCACTCCACTACCCTATCCAAACCAGTCCAATCTTGTTCATTTTTAAATACAGGCATTACTTTGCTGAAATGCTGTACACTGCTACTTTTGCTTTTGTGCAGACAAACAGATGCAGACTTTGAGGACCTAATGAATAGGAATAGAGCTGTTGCCAGTAGTGCCATCAGCAAGGCTGTGTCTGGAGCAACAGCAGGTAAGAATGTATCATGTGACCGCACTATGTAAACCATTTGGTGGTATTCATTTTTTTTATTTGCTTCAATTAAGTGTTTAAGTGTAGTATGTCTCAATTTTGGATGTAAAGGGACTCTATTGTATGAGCTTGTGTCAAAAAATGTAGCCGTGCATCATTTGTGGTGAGATTCCTCTCTCGTGTTTCAGGAGATTTGAGGGTGGCCATGGAAACACTTCTAACAGCCATTGCCATCATTAAGCAGTCCAAAGTGTATAGAGATGACCGCTGTCAAGCGCTGGTCACCTCTCTCAAAGACTGTTTAATGTCCATCCAAGGAAATTATGGCTACAACAGGTTTGAATAAATTAACTGTTACTATTGCATCAGGCAATCTAATTCAAACATCTAAGTTGTGTAAGTCCTCTTAGAAATAAGTTATATATTCTGATAAATGATTTTATTTTTTGGAAGCAGCAGTTTATCAGGTGAGAGAGAGCGGGACAGAGAGGAGGCAAGCAGAGACAGAGAAAGGACATTTCGACGGCACAGAGAACGGTCCAGGAGTAGAGAAAGAGACAAGGAGCGTTCTAAAGAACGGGACAGACACAGGGATCGACTTGGAGACAGGGAGCGTTATCGCTAACTTGGTGAGGTCAACTTAAAAATAGTTTGTATTCTCTGTTTTAATATTTTGGCATGTGCTTTATTTTTACTGCAGCTATGAAGGTAAAGCACATACACTAAAACAAGGCATGTTTTAAAATACATTCACTTTTGTTCATTTGATTGTGTGCAGTAAGTTTATTTTTAGTAGCATTGTTTTCTCTCCACAGATGGAGGAGTCTTTATGGGTGTGAAACATTTTGAGAACAGGACTGTTTATTTCAACAAATATCTGGACATATTTGAAAGTGAGCTGAATGGATTACCTCCAAAAAAAGATGCACCTTTTCTGTTTGATAATCTGTACATATGGTCATTACCAATGTAAATTTGTTGCCAAGACATCAGGTTTAAATGCATGCATATTCTACACACATTTATTAACTTAAACAGTGTAATGTTCAGTTTTGTATTAACTAAAAATATAATCCTAATCAAAGTGTTGTCTTTCATTAAGCATTTTTAATTAACATCTTTAATTGGTGACAAAATGTTTGAGTAGTGAAGTCAGAGTCACAGATAAAACATTTCCTTTTCAGTTAAAAATGTAGCCACCTTCATCAACCAGGCTTAAACACAATTTCAACATTTGTAAAATGCAGGTTGGATGCTTGAAACAGATATAGAAAGTGCAACAGTGATGTTCTGTTGAGTTTTATTTATAAAATATTGTAAGTTGGTTCACACAAAAATATCTACATTATGGAGAGTTTAAAAAAAAAAAATGTGTACTGTGTAACCCCCTAAAGTCCATTTTATATTCCAGGCCAGTTCTCCTGGCAGCTCCATCACTTTTCCAGAGGGGCATAATTCAACAACTTTTCAATAAGATCCACATGAGAAAGAAGCATCCTTCGACAGCAGTATCTCTTCAAGCCCAGCGCATCCAGGGCATCACTAAAGAAAGAAAGATAATGTCAGTCCTAATGCATGGCATCAGGTTACTCTTGAAATGCAATGAGGGAATTACAAGTGCATTAGTGCAGCCAATGAACTAAAGGAAACTAAACTAAATGAAAAGTTTTACTCCAGGCTAGTTATCAGCCATATCTCTGCACTTGATTAGTCATTTATTTAGCAACTGCTGTGACCCTTCATCAATGTAAGTTTGAAACCGCTGCCTGGGACAGGATCACCTGATTTTACAATAAAATTGATGATGTTTTGGCAAAACAACTATTGGTGATTGGGTGGCTAAACTATAATTTGAGGTACCAATTTAACGTGTATTCATCTTACCCCTCCGTATACTCAGCTTGAAGAAGCCCGAGGTATGCCTCCCACTTGTTACCGACGATCTTTCCACACGTGAAGCAGCGGATTGGGATGATCATGGTCGCGGCTTCTACAAACAAATGTACAAGGCGTGTGTGATCGGAGACCAATCTTAAATGTTGTTCGAAAGAACTGAACGTGATTCTGACACCTTAATTTTAACTAGCGACAAACATGTTTCATCCACGAGCAAAGCTTGTCTCTTTTGCTCATGCTAACTGGGTTTACCACGCAGTTAGCCGCAAATAACATGGGTTCATCACAGTTGTGCAATAAGGTTATAAATATATTCACTGAGCGTTTGCAGTTGTACTTACCCTCACCTCTACTGTATGTTTGTTTATCTCGTGAGTTTTCAAAAAAAAATAAGTAATAGCTGCGAAAAAGCGAAAGGCGTACTCTAACCAAGCGGAATCAACAACACATGGATGTTTTACTTCCGGTTACATTGTGTAGGTTTTGCCGGTGAGCCAAAATAACCTAAGGTGCATTACCGCCACCTAACGAGCTGGAGAGGGACACAAACGACAGACACAAGAAGAGCGCATAATTTGATCATCCACCGGCTATTCTATGATTGTTTTGGCACAGGTGTCAAAACAAAATAAAATGTAATAAATCTTTAAAGAAAGTAAGCCTGCCAGATATCCACTTTGTTAACCTGGTTTCGGCACAAACCTTTTTCTTTTACATGCATCACATTTTATTGGCGGCTTTGAAGCTATGTTCATTATTTTGAAGAACCAATTGTGAATGTCTTGCAAATTGGACATTACATTAAGTTGCTGATATGGCAAAAGGATAATTTTCCAATACACTGTGCAGCTCTAAATAAAATAATAAAGTCTTTATTGTGACACAGAGGTAACATAGGTATTTGTATATTACTTCTTCCTGCTTTCTCCAAATTATGGTTTTGCATACTACATTAGGTCCTCTAGACACATCTGTTGTTTTAACCATATGAATAGAAAACATACAGAAGCCATTATTTTATTGGTTCACCTCCTTTAATATTGGTCTGATTACAACCCTATTATACATTTAGAAAGCTAGGGGGCAACGAGCATTATTGATGACTAAAATAAAGCTAATTAAAAAAATTAAATGTAACCATTACCCATACTTATCATTACACATCACTAACCAGTAACATCCCAGTCATTGCCATCATTAACTCCAAGCTTTGGCATAATCTTTTAGGCCATTTTTCTTGCTACAGCACATGTGCTAAAAGAGGATTCCTATCTGAATTATTGCATTCATACGCTGTTGAAATTATGAAAATAAGTCTTTTTTTGGTACACTGTATTATACAATGTAAGTGTGAAGTTCTTTTGGTGATGGCATAATACCTTTTCAATATGTAAGGGGTGTTGTAACAAAATATTTTCATCTTATATATAAATACATTTTGTCTTCTACACAAACCTTGTAAGTAAACCCATGTAATGGTGTGTATCAGGAAAGTCGGCAGCTATGACTACTTAACAGAAATGTTTTCACAAACTTTACATTGGTGTTGACAGTATAGCTGTACAGAAGGTAAGTATGTGTTGACAAACATGTTCTCATACAATTCATCTACATACATAATTCATCTAAATCCCAGCCTACGAAAAGAAAAGTTACATTTACATTTATTTTAGCAATAAATGTATGTCTGAATACCATACAAGAGAAACACAGTATCGATTTTGAAAACCAGTACTCCAGCACTAATGGTGTACCAGCCTACCTGCTACTGCTATCTACTTAAAGATGTAAACAGACTGAGCAATCAGAAGTGAAGCTGTTGTATAAAACATTAAACGTTATTGATCTTTGATATATATTTTGCCATAAAATAAAATGTTGCCATTTCCTTGTCATACATGCTTGACCTTTTCAGTTTTATACTCTCCAACATAATGCTATTTTCAATTTCAATCTTAAAACGTCATCCATATGTCTATTTTTATAAAAGCTAAAACAGTCCAGCCTGTTTTAAGCCTGCTAATGTATTAGAAAGATTTTCAAAAATCAAAACATTGGGCAGGTTTGAACAAAAATGTTAACATTCAAATTTAGATTTTGTGTAAATAAGCAAAGTGAACCAAGCTTGATTTTGTGCAAGAATGTGCATGTAATCAGATGTATTTCCAAAACTGATTAAGCTATTGAGTTATTTAGATGATTTGAAATATTTTATAGATTCATGCAAACATTATAAGCGTTTAAGATTAATAAGCAACTTTTGCACGAATTGTGAAAGATTACATGAGATGTGGCGACCCTCCTTTTATACAATAATAGTCTGTGAACCAATCACAAAGTGATAACCCTAACGGATCAGCCAGTAAGTATTTAATCGTTAGATACAGCAACTATTTTGTTTTAATTTCTCCTTGCCATTAGCAACATTCCCAGCACGATGGCTCCAGCAGCAATAATGGCACCACCAATAATATATGGTTTGAGGTGTTCAAAAGAGTCTGTGCCAGAGGCTTCTCCATCAGCTGCCTCAGCATCTGCTGCTCCATCCTGAGGAGGGGTAATCTCCGGCTCAGGGGTTGCAGGGGCAGGCTCAGGCTTCTTAGGGGCCTCCTTCTTCTCTGCTTTAGATGCTGCTTTGGGCGCTGGGGCCCCAGACTTGGCCTTGGCTTCCATGGACTCTGGGACAGAGGTGTGGCCTGGGCAGGAAAACTCTTTATAAGGTCAGCCTTGTCCCGCTTCACTGAGAAATGACAGCAAACAGACAAGGGCAGATTATCTATCTAAATTAGGCACCAGCATCAAAAGATCTGCTCTGGAGAGTGTTAAGACACTGGCAGCCAAAGATGCATGTGTTCCCAGACGCCAACAAACTGTTTGGGCCTTAAATGTGACCTTGGGAAAAAGATGACAGAGATGGAAACTGCCATGAGCGCAGAGAATTAGGAATGATACATTTTTGGTCACAACAGCTGTGGCATTCTGTTCCTCAGAAAAAAATTACACAACAGCATTGGTCATAAAATAATAGTTTTGTATAGAGGGTAGAGCAGTGCGATTGGTGGTGCATTAACATGGCCTCTGTATAGAACAAACTAAATCCTACAATATTTGATACTGGCAATAGCATAATTCTGAACAAATGTGTGCAGTTTTAATATTCTCCTCAGTCTTGCTTCTCACAGAAAATGGTATGAGTCATAAAGGATATAAACAGAGACCAAGATGGAGGAAAGAAGCAACGACCCCTGACATTGCAATAAAATGACTGAGAATGCAAACCATTGTGAAAGAAATAGAGACATGCAAACATTACTTATACTGGAATCAGTGCACCACACCAAGTAATGCAACTGAATAAAGGCCAAATACGTCAGTAAGTACATGCCGCTTACTAATTTTTGCAGTGATGTAATATAAGGAAATAAAGCCTTTACATACCTCTTCAGCAGCTGTGTGAAAATAAGGGGGACAACAGATGCAAGGAAAATCACTGCAGTCGCAGGAAATAAGAATGTCCTCAAAACAAGAAAATGACAGAAGGCGTTTAGAGATGGAGGACACTGGAAGCACAAGGGAGGAGAGTGAGAGGAGGAGAAACTGGGATATACCAACTGTTACTCTAGATGGGGGGATATATTACTCTCATTACAATGGTGGGGGTTTTTTCTGGTTGCTTGTATGAAAATTTTTCATTTTTGCATTTTAATCTAACAGAAGATAATTTAAAGCGCAGCCTACAATCTTAATTGTCCTTTTGGTTTGTTGCTTAAGGACACTCAGGTTCCATCAATGCACATCCAGAATGCATTTTATTTGTGTTTAATTTTGAAATAGTATTCAGTAATGGTGATATAGTGAGGGAAATATTATTGGGCAAAACATGTCGGAGTCAAAATACTCTGCAGTGGTCGTCTTTTTACTACGCCATCCTTCTTCACAAAGTGCACAGAGAGTTAATACTAGACACTATCCCTAGGAGCCTCCTTGAAATAGACCCTAATCCAAAACACACGTATTTTTTTGAATAAATTTAAAAAAAAAAAGAATGTTTATGGTGTGGCTAGAAAAATCTTACAATCTTCACTTCAATTCACTTCTGATATTTTTTCCAAATAGACTTTTCCATTACTGCGTCGCTGAGGTAACCCCATAGGCACGTACGCATGCGCAAAACATGGATCTTTCAGCGCATGAAATAAATCTACTCATCAATACTTTTAATTGTCCTCCAAAGAGCATTTAATACAATTATAAACAAAAACAAAAAAAGTCAATTTTGTTGCGCAAATTATAGCATTCTGGGGCTAGAGACACATAAGCAGTTTTCTTTGAAGGAACACCAATTTTCCTGAACCACTTTGCCCTTTCCTTGATTTTTACAAACCACCAGTGGCGCTCTTTCACTACGGGATCCACACACGGTCGGGCTTTTACAAAAACGAATCAGGTGAACGTCGTAAACCGTCTGGCGTAAAGCCTTACAAATCAAGGGAAATTTTGCGCAGCCGAGTATGGAAGGGGAATAGCAAGCACGTACGTATGTTTCGGTGGGAAAAATGAGGGGATGGGCCACTTTCTCGGGAAATGCTGTTGCCGTGTAGCTGCTATCCGTGCTTAAGGTTTGAATTGTCCGCTGGATGGTTAGCTGACTGAAGACAAGAAGCAAGACGGACCGTGTTGTTTGTGACGGATTCTCTCTGCGGATATTCATGATTATGCCGTGCGCCGACGGAGACATCGCCAGTGAGTGAGGTGCCACAGCCGACGACGTGTTGCAATTCACCAGAAAACCAAGCTGACAGTCTCTAGTGGATCCGAAACGAGCCAAAAATTTCACAGGCTTTGGTGGCATGTGTCGGGCCAGCCTGACAGTCGGCACATAACCGAGGGAACACCAGTTGTCTGATGTCTCCGGGGCCATTTATCCGCCTGTTGTAATGACGACGGCGCGGATATTGTAATTCAGTCGGCGAAGCGTTTGAGCAATCACCCCCAGCCCTGAGCCAGTGTCCCGGGGATATGGGACAGCGAGAGGAACCGATGCAGTGGGTCTCGACAAGGCATCGTCAAAATACAGGTGAGCGGACATTAGCGGTGACTGATGCAAACTACTGTCAGCTAACCAACATACAGGACAGCTGGCCTGTGACCCGGCTTTTACCCCGTGTCATAGTGGTGGCCGGAGAGTCTCCACATCTCATATCATCAGACTGCCTCCAGAAAGCACCTGAAACAGTTCTACTTTAAAGATCAGGGGCGTAATGATGGGCATTGGTTTCTGCACAAGGGCCCCTGATTTGGGGGCTTCACAATATTGATCTTACCACATATCTTAGTAATAATACATGACACTATAACCAACCCTAACTGAAAATGTCAGTTGGGGTTGGGATTGTCATATGGTGTAATTATTTGCATTTCAATGGTCAAAAAGGGAACCAAAACAGCTTAAACAGGATTAGACAACACAGTTCATTGATTTGTTGACAGTTAATTGTGACTTATTTGTTTGACATCAGACATGGCTCTTTACATTATGATACGCTGCAATGATGCTTAACAATTTATACAAATTGGGTTTCCCCTTCCAAACTGTTGTATTCTATGTTCTTTTTATATCTGCTACTCTCAATCAAAAGTCATGACTAAACACTTTCCATATGTGACTCAGTAATGACAATTAGGGGAACCTCTGACTCAGTTATTTCCTTAAAGTACTTGTTGAACTTCTCTTTGTTGAAAGCAACAAGAACAACAACAACGTAAATGCCAGGTATGTTTTTAGCGTATTCCTGGTATTGATACTCAGCATAAAAAAGGGTTATTTTGCTCATGAAAATGTTTATAATTACACCACTCCATACTCCAAGACTTTTAAAAGTGCTGCTTTATCTAAGCACCAGTCTGAAGAAGTCATTCACATTATTCACAAGATATTGGACAAATTTATCAGGGGAAAAGCTTTCATTAATGAACAAATGGTCGGCTATTTGAATAAACATCACTGTCTTACTTTTTCACTATGAATAGTTTACCATAATGACCACACAAAGTGTATTTAACATTTTTCAATGTGACAAATTGAATAAAAGATCAACAACAGTGAAACAGTAAACAGTTATATTCCTAATTGACCTTCAACAGATAGTAACGACAAGTATTGGTATTCAATAAGTCATATTTTTAGGGCCTAGCCACACAAATGCAACATAAGCCCCTTTTTATGTATAAACCTATCTATCAACTCAGCTCTCAGAGAACCTCTCGTTCTAGTTTCTATGTTTGTGCACCTTCATATTTGCTTGTGCTGATTTTGTGTATGTTTTTTGTCACTTGGGTCATCTGGAATAGCATTTTTTGTCAACAAAAAAAAAATGTTTTTTGAAAATGAAAAGAACATGGTCATGGATCTCAAAGGGATATGTGTAAATTTAGCTCCTCCATGCACAGACTGCACCAACACTTGTGTTTACGTTTGATTCATTGTTATCCCTACAGGCGAGCACTCAAGTGGAAACTATTGCTCCCAGGGAGCCCTGGCATGTATTGTTTCTTTATTTTTCCTGGTAATGTGTGTGAATATTTCACATATCATACATCTTTTCTGCTTTACAAACTAATTGACATTTACCTGCATTGACTTAAGTTGAGAATGTATAATATTCACCATGTATAATATTCACCATGTAGTATTTACTGTTACAGGTAGTTGCATTTTCTGGAGTCACAGGTTACAGTGTACAAATGTAATACATAATATGTATTTCACACAAGGCTCATATAATACTCAGCTATTATTTTTGTCATGTGTACAGTTGTCAGGACGTTCACAGATAAAATTATATCTACTTGTAAATAGCAGTTAATATGATTAAAGAGCCATTGGTATAAAATGAAACGCCAAGCAGAGGTTTTGTTCTATTGTAATTGTTTAATAGGAATTACAGTATGATGTTCATCACTATGCACTACTTTAGTGGGATAATATTAGCTTTTTGGCATTATTTATTTAGACAGTCAGTCCAGGTGCATTCTAGTTAGATGCATGAGATGTATATAAGTTTATCATAAGTGTGTAAGGGATATCCATAGATAACTAAGTAACATACGGCAGCAGTGAGTGCAATGCATGAACACATGCTGCACTAGTTTCTGTGTGTGGGCAAAAGTCCAGCAGTTATTTTCAGTATCTGAGCAGATAAATTGACAAATATGTACATGGCTTGTGGCAGCGAGCCACAGACAGGTTGGCAGGAGCACATATGTTGCCCCCCCAACACAAAAAGCATCAATGTATACACAAACACTCACATTCACATGCTATCAGATGAAGTAAAAGAAGAGAAAATGGAGTGGGATGAGGTGAAAGGGATTGAGTGGGTGGCAGTGGGAGAAAAAGATGGAGAAAGAGGCAGAGGGAGAGTAGGAGTGAGTGGCACATGGCTTTCAGTCTAAAAAAAGACAAGCAACTCGAAACCAAACCAGAATCTGGATTAGCTTGATAAGGAAGAGGAGGGGGCAGAGAGGTAAAAGAGATGGCTAGAGGAGAAAATGTAGGTTTCCTCTGCACCAAAATTGTGCAGATGCACATGCTCGGTTTCATGCTCATAAATGTCCTCTAAAATATGAATACTGAATGAGTGTGTGGGTAGTGGGAGAAGAACACAGCGTGAAGATGGGAAGACTGAACATAAAAGAGGAATGGTGAGACTCTTTCTTTAGGATGGCCAGTATCCGGTGTAGTATGTCAGAATCAGGAGGGACAGCATCATTAGAAACAGCCCTGCCGGCGGAGAGCCAAGGATGTGACAAATGCCAAAGACAGTCCTTATCTGTGTGGACTGTAACACTGACCCAGGCAGTAAAAGAGAGAGGCTGGAGCAGATGGGTGGATGACTGAAGAGCAGAGCAGAGGAGCCTGAGAGATTTGTATTGTACAAACAGCCTTTCTGCAAACATTTCAGGGAAGCCTGTCTGTTAACAGTTAGCATCTCTTTATGTCTACCGTAGACATATTAGGTACATTTTAAAACATCATACTGTGCATTTTTATGCACAGATGGACTTGTCATACTGTGTTTTCATACCATTGAATTTGAAAACTGCACTGTACCTTTCACCTGGTAATCACCCCCTGTCTAATGCAAACCAATATGTTTGTCACCTGGTTGTCTTTAATTTATTGCAGTCATTGATTAAACAAAGTAATGAGGCATTACTGGTTACAGGTTAATTGTGTCTTAGTCTTGTATTGGTGTAATGTTTTAAATTCTCTTTAGACAGGCATTTTAGGTCTAAAACCATGATGCAATACCCCATTCCTTTAAATGCATTCAAACCATCTTTGTTTCATAGTTGTTTAAGAAAAGACTTTGCACTTGATAAAATTTCAAATACAGAAGAAACCTTACATAGTATAAATTAAACTGCCCAACACAGACATGAATTGCCCGGCATAAGAATGCTTCCAGTATTGTTTGTGTTAGTGTATCAACGAGCAGTGTGTTGGATTTTGTAAAAACAAATAGTATAGTGTTAGATGTGTTTGCTTTAAAACCAGTTAGTATAATTCACACACACATTGAAAGCTCTACCAGATAAAGTAAATGTTGCAGGGTCAAACCTATTCATGTGTATCAAGTCTTGATTCCATTACTTCACTACTTAGGTGGAAATTGCATGAGCCCAAAGCCATTATGAAATGAAATCTGTTTCAGAGAGTGTGCTGAATGCCCTTGTCTCTGCATCGCTCTCTCGCTTGTTTCAGTAAGTCCATGTCAAAGACAATGCCATAATGACAGACGTGAGCTCTGCCATTGTTGTTACATCATTGTTGTTGTATCACATGGGTCTATGCTTGGGCCTGGCACAAAGTAGTACACAGTGTGGAGCACAAAAGCATTGCTTGCATGCAGCGATATGTCACAGCTTTTCAGAAAACATTTGGATTCTGACAGTCACTCGCTGTGGATGACAGGGAAAAGTTTGCAGTCATGTTGCCAACAGTCATCCTTTAGTCAGAAAGCACTAGAGACTGACCATTAACCCAATTTCTCAGGTTGGAGGGATGTAAAGTCTCTTAAGTTTTTGCAAAGGCCATTATTTCACATTTTGACAGAATGTTATATGAAAATAACTCTCAAATATATAGTGCAGACCCTCTAAAAGCCATGTTAATATACTGTTGCTTGTAAGCATGGATTTGAGATTGAAGAACATCTTTAATGTGAATGTTCTGAGAAGATACTGCAGCAGCCTTAGAAGGTGTCATCCCATCGGTGATGGATGGGAAAGCCCTTGAGGAGGTTTCTGCTATTAGTGAGGATATTGGGTTGAGACTAGTACTGATAGCCAGAGTCTTTTTCCCTTGAAGACAGCCTGACAAAATCCATTGTATCAGTGCTAATGAGTTGTGCTCAAGAAAGATTACTCCAGCGTCTATTGATTGGCTGCATCTGCATCACATTTGACTGTCCAGTTTTGTACATACAATGCAATGCCTGCTATCAAAACACTGCTGAATTAAATGCTGAGCGTATTGCATTAGTCTTATCCTGAACATACAAGTGTGAAAAAGTTGGGTTAGCTGGGAGGTCTGCCTGAAGCTGAGCTTGCTGACAGTCAGTCAGTTACCCATTTCTTCCTCTTTGACATGTTCCAACATAATGGCAATGCAGAGACACAGTGTCCATAGATTTGCATTTCATTTGTTTTTCGTTGGAGGAATTCTTATCATACCATTACAACACAGATTAGAATATTGGTCTGAAACATAAACCGATCTTCTGTTAGTTCTGATGCTGACGCCTGAAAGACACTGAACACAGATACTGTATAGGTAACAGTGATATGATCTAAACCACATGTAAGTGAAATATTAAAATGAAGGATTGAATGAGGCAATCCAATCTGGCATTTTCTGTCATAATAATGTTTTGTCCCACTCTTGCCATCTCTTTGGGGAGTTTGAGCCATGTCGGACCATCAGGCCTGGAGCAGAGTGCTGATAACTGAGTCCCTGGTGGTCGAGCCTGCTGTGTCTTTCAGTGTAGAGATATCCTCGATTTGATTGGCCTGGTTGCTGCAGCCTAAATGACATTTTATGGGGTAGTGGTATTTCTATCTTCACTTGTCTCTCCCCTCCCTTCTTTTCACTGCCCTTTTTATTTCAACCCAGAAAGTGTTTTACAAGTAGCTGTGAGTCACATGTGAAATCATTCACATGCCCTTGTTTCTCTGCCTTGTTTCCACAAAACAAGCCAAAAGAAAAGAAGAAATTGTCATACAAGAGCTTGGGACTGGTTAATACAACCTAATAAAAGATTAACTGTTTGGGCACTTGACTGTAGCGATGGCACAAATAAAATAAAATGTTCTGAATATAGATAATATAAAGCCTTAATCATACCCAAATAACTGCATTTTGCTTAGGCTTTGAATCTTATTTGTTGATTTTTTCTCATCCTCCAGTCAAAAAACATGCTCTTTAATAGGGTGTCAAACCACACTTGGAAGGCTGTAAGCAAACCAGTCTATCTTCCAAGTAAACACTACACCAATTCATTTTTAGGGCTTTGTTCGTGCTGCTTGGCTGAAGGTGTGAAAGTGAGTGAAGCCACCTGCTACAGTGCTTTGGTTCATGGAAAACTGTCACTGCAGTGAAAATTAACCGACCCTCCTCCTCCAGCATATCCCACAGTGTTATTGAAGTTTAAATAGTTGAAAATGCATAAAGCCTATAGTATAATGCTATGTTGTCAAGGTTTGGAAGTGCTTACATTCTTAAGACTGAAGACAAATACATGTATAATGTATGTATTTGTCATGTCAACTGTTTTGTGGATTGTAATGTGGGCCCTTAGAAACCAGTTAAACCAACCATTGTTTATCATTGCATTCAGGAGGAGCTTTAATAAGGACAGGCCTTTCTTTTACATTAACATGTGCATATGGATTGCCATGTATCTTTTGTGATCTCCATGTGATGATGGATCCTTTGACTGTTACATGAGCCACTGAAATGTTTCACTACTGAGTTAAATTCTACCAACATGCTATATCAGCTCATCACATTATATAGACATATTCTTTAAGGAATATTTCTGCTATTTCTTACAGTGATGATGATGACTACAAATAATCTATGCAACGTACGATGGTGATGATGATAAATGCAATGTTGCAATGCCATAACATATTTAATACTACTCCCCATTTGTTTTCATGTGTACTGCTTTGTTCTTTTTGTTGTTTTGGTCAAGTGGACCATTGGGAACAATTTGGCACAAGACCTTTCCACTAGATCTGAATCTGAGATTCACTGGTGTTCTGTGAAACTCCACACATCTCTATAGAGATAAAATCTTGTATTTTATCTTGTCTTTTACAAGATAAAAATTGAGTTGCATTCTGGATTAATCATGCCTTTACTTTTGTCAGTGCTACAGAGCTTGTTCTAGATATCTATAAATCAAGTTGTATTTTTTGTTGGCACAGTGCTACCCACAAAACAGCTCTTGATCATTTACACTTAAAAGAAAGTACTTCAGAGGACATTATGGAGCACAAATGAATGCATCACCCCAGGTGTTACAGTCACATTAAGTTACTGTTCAGATTTTTATTAACAACACTGCTACACTTTTATCCGTGGCTTCTAAAGTGAAGACCTAAGCTTTAGGAGATAGGAGCATATCATAATGACTTTCAATGACATGCATTGTAAACATCACACAAGAACTATTTAATGTTTTTACCTTTATTTATTTGTTTTTTAAACTAAATGATAACAAGAGATTAAATGTTGGTAAAAAGAGGTGTGAATTTAACAAACCAGTTCCAATAGAAAAGTGTTTGTTTCAGAGAAGTTTGTCTCACTCTCACTTGGCTGCACTCACACTCTTACTGAGAGTGTATTATTTATTTAATTTACACTACTGTTTTCTTTCCCAAAGCTACACATGATTGTGTGTAGCTTGATCATGTTACATTGCTGTTTTATGCATGAAATAAAAATTCATATTAATAACTGAAAAAAACTGCTCAAAACAAGAATTAAAAGAGTATTCTGTTTTTAGATAAAAACATGAATGGCTTATTTTTGTCATGTAATGTTTGTTCTTTAGTAGCAACAGCCCATAAAGGCTGCATCAGCCCGAACAGCTATCCCTGTGGCTCTGTCCCACTGTTCTGCTCTTTTCCATACAGCGCCATTCACAGTTCATTTCAGTTCAGCCCAGAGGCTTCCTCAGTAAACTTACAATGTTTTTCTTACACCATGAATGGACAGAGAGACAGAAAAGTGGCTCTTTATATCTACTACTATGTAGGACCATCGTTTTTCAAACCTGGTGCACTTTCTTTACATCCCTTCCCCCACTTTGTCACATATTTTACTTGCCATTAGTAGTGTATTATTGTAGTGTCTCTGTGGAGGTCTATTCCTGTTACCTTGCCTGTAGCCCTTTTATTTTGTTTGTACTTGGTGAGGCTAAGGTTTTAGTAAAATTTCTCTCACTGTTTTTCACAGAGATGTATAAGCTGGCTGTGTTCTTACATGTGTTTTTCTTGCCAACAGGGCAGTGATGCCTGGGATGGTGATGTTTCGGCGGCGCTGGTCAGTTGGCAGTGATGACCTGGTGCTGCCCGCCCTCTTCCTTTTTCTTTTACACTGCATCTGGTGAGTCATGTTTCTGTCACTGCATTGATTTTGCATGTCAAATTTTTCTTGGACTTCACAGTTGACGTCTATGAATTTTCTCATCTTTGTGTTCAGGTTGGTGGTTCTGTCAGTGGTTCTGTTCGGCCTTCCTTACGGCTCTGACCAGTCATGCTCCGTAACGCTGGTGGACCATGGACGGGGTTACCTGGGCATCCTGGTCAGTTGTCTTATCTGTGAGAGCGCCATCATGTGGTTGAGCATGAGGGGCAGCATTCTGTACACACAGCCCAGGGAAGCTGTGCAGTATGTTCTCTATATACGACTTGGTAAGGCACAACACCATTTAAAGATCATTTAAGTAGACAGTTGTATGGGTTGGCATTTTCTGTTCAACGCATGTAAATATAAACAACATAATTGCACTGCCATAATTACTGTTGAAACATTTCCATTTATACTTTCAAAAACTTTTCTTCCTTCAGCCATTTTGTTGGTTGAGCTAGTATACGCTGTAGTTGGAATTGCCTGGCTTGTTCAGTATTACCAGCCATGCTCTGATGTCACAGCAAAAAACCTGGCTTTAGGTAAGCAATACAGAAAGCAAGATATTAGATTTTATTTACTTCACTGTTTTGTTTGTGTGCCACTATCACTCTTTTTATTCTCTACAGGCATTGTTGCATGCAACTGGCTTGTGATATTTAGTGTCTGCATCACTCTCATGTGCACCTTTGATCCCACGGGTCGGACATTTGTCAAACTAAAAGCTACTCGTCGGCGCCAGCGTAACCTTACAACATATACACTCAGGTACCGTTCAGGTTATACAAGATTTAAAAAATGTTATAACACAGGCCATAACACTGGTCTTCTTTTATAGACACAGGCTCGAAGAGGGCCAAGCCAGCAGCTGGAGCAGAAGACTAAAGTTCTTCATGTGCTGTACAAGAGCCCAGGATACACAATCCGTGAGTCACTACACAGATTTAAGACACAATTGTGCTTCTAATTTGGCTATTTCCAGATGTTTATTCACTTTTAATGAGATCAGTGATACTATGCATTTCCTTTTAACCTGACTGAAACACACTAGAAGTTAACTGATTAAGTCCAGACCACTTTTATTGTTTATCTGTCAACTTTTTCTTTCTGATACTACTTGATGAGAACAAATAGGATGAATTGTTGATTAATTATTCTTATTCAATTATTCTTATCTACCCTGCTCACAAAGACGCTGTCATATCTAACTGTGCTCTTTTCAGGATGCTTATTCAGAAGTGGCCAGCCTTTTTGCAGAGTTTTTCAGAGATCTAGACATTGTGCCTAGTGATATTATTGCTGGCCTGGTACTTCTCCGCCAGAGACAGAGGTCTAAGAGGTCTGCAATCCTGGACCAGGTAACCTTTATTTGATGGATTTCAGAATTTTTGGTGTCATGAAGAGGTCATCAGAGAAGTTTGATTGAATTGGATTAAAAATTATTTCTGCTGTTGTTTCCTTTGAAGGCCAACAATGACATTATAGCCTTTTTATCTGGAATGCCTGTTACTCGTAATACCCGATACCTGGACCTTAAGAACTCGGTATGTTTGTGTAGTTTGTGTCAGTTCATTTCTTGCCTTTACAAAAGCCTGTTTATTTTTTTTCTTTGAATATTTAAAGAAAAAAAAGCTGTACTGCCTTCTACTTTGCTCCATAGAAAGTTCTTTTGGTTCTTTTTGCAGTTGTGTTTGTTGATATGTAAAAATCATCTTTCATTTTTATATGACTGTGTCTTTTGCATGCCTTTGTCCCAGGGTGAAATGAATATGTACAAAGAGGTGTGCTATTACATGCTCTTTGCCCTGGCTGCATATGGTTGGCCCATGTACCTGATGAGGAAGCCAGCCTGTGGGTTGTGCCGCCTCGCCAGCTCTTGCCCGTAAGCAAAAACATACACCCCACACAGTTTGGATCTGTTTGTTTTTTTCTTTCGATCTATGTAGCCTCTCCAGTGAAGATCACATGTCTCATACATCAGCACTTGCCAAGTGGAAATCCACAGAGACAATACCACTCTAGTGAGACCCGCTTGCTGACACAGCAAAGCTGAATTAATCACACAGTTGTCAACATTAACTTCTGAATATTATTGTAATGTCTAATATGAGCTTCTATTACTTTAATTTCTGTTGGTTGGTGTGTCTTGTTTTCTTTCTTCTTTTTAACTGCAGCTGTACATCAGTTTCTGGCTCTCGGTTGTCTCAGTCTGTAACAGTGGAAGAGGACAATTGTTGTGGCTGTAACGTCCTGGCAATACGCAGACATTTCCTGGACAGGGATCTCAAGCAGGTCCACATTGTCTACACATCCTGCCATGATGCTGTGAGTATTGTGACAACCAGCTAATGAGCAGTCAGAGGTGTTAGGGCTTTACTTCCTGATTAAGATTGGGAATTAGTCGGTGTGAAGCTTGAGAATGACAGTCCTAACGGCAAGTACTTCTTGGAAAACATGAACAAAATAGAGATACGTCAGTATCGACGTCAAATGTCAAACAAAAAAACCCAACATTGCATAATCTTCTTAAAAGCATTGACCAATGAGTGTTCTGAAAATTAGTACTTAGTTGCCAAATAGCATTGAATATTGAAGTTACTAATTCAATTTATATGAAATTTTCATCACATTACTTCACACTTTTCCACTAAAAAAGTAAGTGCTCACTTTCCATTAACTACTTTCCATACATATTAATATGTATGGTGATATTAGTACCATGCAATTGTATGCTGTCTCCTTTTTCTCTAACCATTGCCCACTTTACAGGTTTATGAGACCCCATTTTTTGTGGCCGTGGATCATGCAAAAAAGAAGGTTGTCATCAGTATCAGAGGAACCCTATCACCCAAGGTATATTTTTTTCTTATTCATGGCATTCTTGTCCATGCATCAGCCAACCTTCCGTACATTAATGCCTTAATGAAACCCTCAAGCTTTTATAGTTCATGTAGTGATTTTTAAGTTCCCTGTGAATGGAGCAGGTTAAATATTTAATAACCATGAAATCAACTACTGCCCAAAATCAATTTGTTTGTTCAGGATGCCTTGACTGATCTGACGGGGGACTCGGAGCGGTTGCCTGTGGAGGAGCAACATGGGACCTGGCTCGGCCACAAGGTTAGACAATTTAGAATCGAACTATTCATTATTATCCACTATACTTCTCTGTTCCTTACTGTGCATTTACAAGTAAAATAATCCAGGAGTGCAAAGATCATGACAGTTGTTAATGGTAGAATGAAGCTGTGGATATTTTAACACAGGATGAATGATTCTGACTTCCTGTCTACATTATTTCTCATCTTCACCACTTTTCGCAGGGAATGGTTTACTCAGCAGAGTACATTAAGAAGAAACTGGAACAGGAAATGATCCTGTCACAAGCCTTTGGAAGAGACTTGGTAAATGACTCAACAGGCTGTTTTTAGATTGGCAGACTGAATAATGTTTTTTTGTTTGTTTGTTGTTGTTTTTTTTAGCATTTTAATATTAGTAATTGTTGTACCTGCATCATTAACTGAAGAAATCCCATTTTTTCTCACTATAATGTTGGTGTCTTACAGAACAAGGGCACCATGCACTACGGGCTGGTGATTGTTGGACACTCTCTTGGTGCAGGGACGGCTGCTATCTTGTCATTTCTGCTGAGACCCCAGTACCCTACACTTCAATGCTACTCTTACTCCCCGCCTGGTGGCCTTCTTAGGTGAAGGGCATATAAGACAACCTGATGATCTATTTTGTAGTTTACATAAGGAAGCTTATATCTATAACAGCATAACTTGTAGAACAACTAACTACAATGTTGCTGTAATTCAATGTTTTATGTTTTATTTTTCCAGTGAGGATGCCATGGAGTACTCGAAACAGTTCGTCACCTCTGTGGTTTTAGGAAAAGACCTGGTTCCAAGGTATCTACTTAACTCATTTTGCCATCCCAGTCACTCAGTGTTACTACCTGTGCACATGGTACACTTATGCTGTTTTCCATAGACTTGGCCTCTCACAGCTGGAGGGTTTTCGGCGCCACCTTCTGGAAGTGCTGCAGAAAAGTAACAAGCCAAAGGTGAACCGAAAAACACCATTGTATTTTATTGCAAACTTATAAATTAAGAGAAATGTTGTGGTATTTTGGTTTACTGGTCAAATAACCCACACTTTATAGCTGATTTTTTTTTTTTTTTTTGTCATCTTACATAAAATCCATTTCTTTGCCATAGTGGAGGATCATCGCAGGAGGCACCAAATGCATCCCTAAATCAGAGCTTCCTCTGGAGGATGACGATCCTCAGTCCCAGCCCTCTGCACCCCCCAGCAGTCGCCTGTGGCTCCACCCCAGTGACCTCAGCATTGCCCTTTCAGCCTCCACCCCCCTCTATCCTCCTGGCAGGATCATCCATGTTGTGCACAACCATCCCCCAGAGACATGGTGATGAAATCTAAATATTTATTCCCGGTTCTGCAAGTGTTTTCAAACACCCAGAGATTTAGTTTGCATTTAGGATTTGTCTTTGCTTGCTTTTACAAAGAAGAAAGCTGTGTGCATCCAGATAACTCAAGGGAATTGCTCTATTTGTGTCCTACCTGTGACAAAGATAACCACACATAATACACATGAGCAGGTGTTTTTTACTTGGCAAAAAGTCATTCATTTGGATCTTCAGGTGACATTTAGAAGATTTGTTCATTTTAACCATCTGGCAAACATTAGTCAGAGAATTTTTTATGTATGCACTATACACATTTCATTTATTTGATTATGAATTATGTATATGCAATATGTTTTAATGCAAAAAAAAAATAAAAAAATTAAGGCATAATATGCCTTAATTATTGTTTTTAAACAAAACCAGCCCAATCCCCCATTCTTTCTTTTAATTGTCATCTTTGAGTAAAAGACAGATTTAGGTACAAGTGGCACTAGGCACTACTGTTACCAAGTCTTGATGTGTTTTCCTTTATTTTGTGAGCTGTGATTGAACTACACACTTGAACATCCCTCCCATGACAACAAAGGAGTGGTATGGTGAAGTGCAGAGAAGTTGGTTTACAAATACATTGACCATCACATTGCACTCAATGGCCGTTTTTATATAAAAAAGGAGATTTTTATTATGACAGTTACTTTACTCTATTGATTGATATTAACATTTAGTTCCCTTTCCCCTTTAGCTGTGGTCAGGAGGAGCCCACGTACTCTGCTCTGTGGGGGGACAATAAGGCCTTTGATGAGGTCATCATATCACCTGCCATGCTCAATGAGCACATGCCCCACATGGTAATGGAGGGACTGAACAAGGTCTGTTTGCATGTAGTTGGATATTTTTATTTCATTTTGTGTGTCTGTGAGGTTAATTTCTTTCTAAAAGCTGTCTTTATTTCTGTCTGGGTGACTATTGACTTAATAAGTGTCAGTTGTGTTTAATGAGTCTCTATAATTTCGCAATTTTGAGTGAATTATCAGTGTTATAAATAATTGTGTGGTCTGACAAATCTTGATATAAATCTTCTCTAATGGATAAACCTGCACAACATTTTTATCAAGGGTCCTGGGAGATTTCTCTTGCAAAGTGGTGATTTTATGCATGTGGTCCAGCATTAACAAAAAACTTACACCACCTTTCTTCCCAATTGCTCCGGTTTCAAAGCATGGATGGTGATCACTTTGTGTGGCTTTGTGTCCCTATGATTATAATTTTGTTCACATAACAAGTCTTTTTAATGTGTATGTTTGCACGTCATGGAACTACTTTGGGGAGTGTACTTTCTTGTGGCTCAAGAGTTGTAAGTGCCGTATTCTCTGTCCGCACCATGTTGTTTGTTTGTAAAGTATTATGAAAGCTGATGGCTCTGTTGTACAGTATGTGCCTAGGCTGTTGTATGATTTATATGGTGTTTCTGCAGGTACTGGAACCATTTTGCCCCCTGTCTGAGCAGGAAAACTTGGATGCAGAGGAACCAGAGCCTGCCTACAGTACAGCTGTGCTTGTTCTCTCTCAAACAGAGATAAACTCAAGTTCTCCTTCCAGTGAAGCACCCTCTCCCACCCATAGAAATCTATCTTGTAATGCCTCTCTCAAAGAGACTGCCCCTAACTCTGTTCCTCTGAATGCTGTAACGGCTTCTGTTTCAGATGCTGACTGTGTTCTTCCTCTGGCGCTCCCAGACTGCCGTCCAGATGTAGACAAATGTATAATTCCTTTACCACAGCCTTCTAATTGTAGTAGTAGTACTGAGCTTCTCCCAAAAGTACTTTTACTTGAAAAGAATGACACATAATAAAACAAATCACACATCACATTGGTTTCTCTGAAATTCCCCTTTCAGAAATATTATCTGTTGAATCAGTCAATTATCTTGTTTAATGAAACTGCAATGTCTCCAAGCCCTTTCCAACAAGTCTAGGGTTGCAATGTACAATTGCATTCTTTGGAATGAAAGTTTGAGATGGGCAACTTGATAGGCGAGATGAATAAGAGTGGAGAAGGTGGTAGAAAAGTGTCTATAGCTGTTGGATAATCATGTAAATGACTGGTGCAAGTAACCACAGCCTAGTTGTGTATTATACAACATTGATGGTCGCCAAATGTGCATAAGACAAATGTAATTGGGACTATAGTCTAAATCAGGCAGCACCTTTTAAATTGTATTTCTGACTTGGTTTTACTTAAGCAACCTCTTTCCAGTCTTCTTTTCCAGCTTTGGGATTTCTAAGGCATGAACTACTAACCCTGCTCTTTGTGCTAACACATTTTCTCTGTATTCAGAAGGTTTCCATAGTAACCCAATTTCTTCCACATTTTTTTCCTTCTTGTGTGGCTTTTGAGTAGCCACAGTACTTCTTTCTCACTATCTTTTCTTTTTATACCCAACTATTCCTTAATCATGGTCCCCCAAAAGGAATTGTCAGTGATAAACCCAACTCTAAAAAGAATGACCATGTTTTGAATTTACTCTAATTTTGCTTTCTAGTTTTAAATTTACACTAGAAAACTTAATATTACAAAGACTTCACTGAAAAAAACAGGAAATTGTATTCATGTCTTTCACCATGCATGATGTGTTCTGTGTTTTCATAAAGTATTTATGCCACTTGAAACTACTGCTGGAGGCATGCAGTGCAGGATGAGATAATGCAGCACTTCAAGTACAAAGTGTTCTCTCTGTGTGAAGTGTAGAGGCTTTTGTTTGTCATTTAGGATATACTGTGTCTATGTACTGTAAGTCGTGTTTTAAATTCACTTATTCCAAATATTTGCTGCTGGCTGTCACATAACATGTCGCAGCAGTGTTTTCCTCATGTGCCAACTTAACTTTGTTACTGATTAAATGTTAATATGTGATCCATAATATCATCCCACACTGTCATGACATATTGTTTGTATTTTTTAACCTACTAACCTCATTTTGTGTACATTACTATTTGCATTTTTATTGCATTTATGCATGTATTTTGTGTTTTTATGTTTAATCTTCATCGTCATTTGTCTACATAAGGTATTTAATAATTAAAGCTAACCTTTGTATTTACATGTGCGCTGTCATTTGCTAATGATGTTTTGAATAAGTACCAAGCCTAAAGCTGAAAAGAAATACTTAACGCAGTGAGTGTTTTCTACAGCAGACACTTCATTGTCTTCTAATTGTTAGTGGTGGTGGTTCTCAACTACAAAAATTATGTTTACATACACAATGCTTTATGTATAACACATGTTTAATTTTAGTGTATTAAGTAAAGAAATGCAAGTGTTTTGGAAACTTGCTTTTATCTTAACCTTAGTAATGACCATGTCTGATGTGAAAAAGGTTCTGAAAGATAATTGTGCTCATTCTTATTCCCACAAATCCTACTCTTGGATTTACTAGTGATGTCTATATTTTTTACAAATTTACTACATTTTCTGCCATGTACATTGTGCTCAAAAACAGGTGCTGGAAAACTACAACAAAGGGAAAACGGCTCTGCTGTCAGCAGCCAAAATTATGGTGAGCCCCACAGAAGTGGACCTGAACCCAGAGACCGTATTCATGGATGCAACAACAACATCTCAGCAGCCGACCCCTGCAACCCACCACCGGAGGAACAGTAGTGTTCGGTTAGTACAAATGGCACCGCTGTGGGTGTTTGATGGACTGATGCTATATATTCAGCTTTCCCTCTAAGTGATTGCTCTGTAAACTGCAGTAGCATTCAGTCAAACATTTGAACTAACTGCTTAACTTCTATTGCTACTAATTACCACTTTATTGTTTTTTCAAAATCATTGTTATGTCTGTTCCTTATGGTTCTAATAAAGACAAAAAACATTGTTACGGTAAGCAAAGCATGCCATTACTAATTTTGCATAATATGCTCCTCCCTCATGCACGCATGCACGCTGTCTGGCCACAGAATGATTACTACATATGGTAGTATACAGTCCCCTCTTCGTCCTCACTGGTTTAGCCCCTGGTCAAAGTCAGTGTGAAACTCCTCAGTGCTGGCCGATTTATAGTACTACCTCTCCTGTGATAGTGATAATACTATAGTATATACAATACACTCCTGGGGTTGTATTTTGTGCTTTCTAGTATGTTCAATGGTGTGATGGTGCTTCTGTAGTTTTTAGGTAATTACTGTTACTAACACTATCCATTTTTTTTCCTTTTTATACCTCTGTAAGTTATCTTGACCTGCTGTTTGTTTTTGTGTTTTAAATCCCATTTCCCAATTTCCTTGTCACTATTGCTGTTCCTTTCTTTTCCTCTCGTCTAGTTCTTGTGCCCAGTCAGAAATATCGCTGGATGGTTTCTCTGAGTGCCCTCCTCCTCCGGTGCCTGTCGTGCTGCGTGGCGCACGGGAGCGCCTCACTGTTGAGCTGAGGGACCGCAAAGCTCCGCTGGCGGTCATGGAGAGCCTCTCTGATGCTGAGTCCCTATATAGCCTTGATTCCAGACGCTCATCCGCTGCACTAAGGGGTTCACCGATGTTAGGCAGCCTCCCATTTCCTTTGGATGCTCCCATTCCAGAGGAGAACCCATCTCTGAGCTCTCGCACTGAACTACTAGCTGCTGACTCTCTCTGCCAGGCCACACCAGAGCATCTTGGAGAGGTTGGACCCTTCTTTACATCGAATCTTGAATCTTCATCCACTCCGGATTACCCCATGCGACTGTCCCCTGCTACACCTCGATATAGTGGGCATCACTCTCCTACTTTCCTAAACCAGAGTGTCCTGGCTCAACCATTTAAGACAGAGCAAAACGCCAACACAAAAATGCTTCCCGATGGGGAATACCAACAGATTCCTGGTGTCTACAGCCCAGGGAGCACCCCTACCGTTCCCCTGAGTCCACAGGTTCATTCAAGACCAGTGGAAGGAGAAAAAGAAGGATGGAACTTGGAAGAAACAGAAAAACATTTAAGTGCTGAGACCAAACCGGCAGCTTCTACGCCACCACCCCAGCTCTCCAATGGAAACACCAGCCAAGCAGTGTTGGAGTTTGCCCAGTACTTAGACTCTCTTTTTAGACTGGATGGCAGCACTTCACCACCTTTGGACCTTTCTGATGGGGAATCAGAGTCAGGTCGGGGTTCCTATGGACAAGGTGAGTGTTTGGGAGAAGGACAGCCACTGGATGACAAACAACTCCTGGCCAGAGCAACACTTGAGCCTAACCTTGTTCCCAAACCCCCACGCACTTTTGCTGGATCAGCTGACCCCTCGTCGGGCATCTCTCTGTCACCCTCTTTCCCTCTGTCATCATCAGAGGAGCTCAATGACCTGTCACCTGGAGAAGGAGCCCCAGCTGTACACCCCTTACAAATGTCCACCCCTTGTCACTGTCCTGAAGATAACACACTCTCATCTATGGTTTAGTGGGACGCCTACGATTTATCCTTTAAGAGAGATGCAGTCATCCAAAAGTTGATAACATATCACAGTACGTGCATGCGTTGGAATGCAGTCACTCATCAGAGATACAATGCCAGAACTTGATTATCCAACTCACAAACTATAAACATTCTTCAGGAATCTTCAATGAACGTTGTTTATAGCATTTTCACATTATTGCAATGACTGGAAAAATGATACCTCTCTCTGCATGCCAGGGGGCTGTGCTGCTTTTGGGTGAATATAAATAACTGTAGCTTCTTAAGACCATTCCAAAAGAATGTGATGATGCCCACAAAGGGACAATGACAGAATTAAATGTTTCTAACTTAATAAAAGGGAGAATAGTTATCAACGCAGGGAAAAATACACCTTAGAAGAGGTTACCATAGGCACATCAACTTCCCCTACCTTTAGCAGCTACAGGATTTTCTCCAGCTTTTATTTTGTCGTTAAAATCAGGAATGTGATGAAGGACATGTTTGTCTTGAAGTACAAGTCAGAAGACATTGCAAAAGGATCCTCAGGTCTAATTGACTTTTGACAAAAAGCGAGTAAATGTGTTTTATTGGTGAGAATTCATGTGTCTTACAAATTTAGTGATTGTGACAAGTTATTATAGACATCAATGGATGTTTATTTGAGTATTTTGGTTACTCTTTGTAGTGCATGAAAGTTTTTTCTTTTTATTTCCAAGAGAAATAAGCCACTTAGTCTGACTTTGGATACTCTTGCACACACACCATCTTGCTAACCTATTTTTTTTTGCCAAAAAAAATACACATATTGCCAAATGTATTTATAAGATGTAATTTTGTATATGTATATGAATATTACTTTATTTAAGTACTACAGCACCAAGATGACTTCATTTTCCTTTCCCATCACCATTCTGTGCTTTCCTTTGTAGGCTGCTAAAAGCAGCACAATAGAAAAAGAGGCCACACTGACATGAAAACACTCCCATGGCTTTGAACTCCAAACCACAACCCCTTGACCTGGGGTCTTTGCTGCTTGGCCAGAAAGAACAAGAAAATACCTGGCCAAATCTGAAACTAGGTAGCTATTCACAATGTGCCCAGGTCAGGGTTTGCACGATTTATGCATTTCAAAGTAGCATGGCTGGTCTCGTCATTAGGCCACAATAATCATGCAGTGAAATTATTATACTTAAGCTTTCAAACCATCATGAAAACATCATCCGAGATCATTTCTCTTGTTCTTAAGGTGCTCTTGGGTGTCAAAGAGTTTGCTTCCCTTTAATCTAGTTCATGTCAAACATCATTCAGGATGGAATACATCAGTGAACAGGCTCAAACTGTTCTAGGCATGCCAGTTTTAAGCATGTGACATACAATCTTCCATATCACCTTGGACATAACAGGCGGCTGACACTTTGCATTATTTATTACTGTTAATATTGTTATCACTTTTATTGGTATGTTTGGTGGTATTATTATCCTTATTGCTTTTGCAACAGAATGATTTGATGTCAGTGGTTTATATCTCAGTTGTTGGACACACCTTGGGGAACTTCAGAGGTTTTTACAGTGTAATGAGTTACATATTTAACTTTTTTCATTTCAATCAGAAAATTATTTAACATTTAGCAATGGCATGGTGACAATACTTTTTTCAACAAATGTTCCATCGTGGTGAGACATGCCAATTTACAATGACATTTGGTGAAGTGCCACCACCAAGTTTGAAGCCATGAGTGATGAGCACAGTTTTTCTGTTTGGGAAGAGAGCTGCTGTGTTTACTCACAGCAGACTGTTCCAGACAGTTTACAACCTGACGTCACTCAGATCATGCTGCCAGTCTGAGAAGTCTCTCTCTTTACATACACCACGATCAAACCACCAGTTTATTACCGTAAGTAGCTTTACTTGCAACCAGAAGGCTGCTGTAAGAAACTACTACATTTTCACCATGTGTACAGCACCATCCTCTATGTGTAATTACTTATGCAGATGTCTTTAAAAGATTTCCAATAGATACATATAGAAGACTATAATGTAAACAGTAAGAAGAGTGCTATATTAAAATACAGTATATCAGTAATGACTTATAGAAAAATCATCTGAAAGTTATTTATACAAACTATCGGCAGATTTATAATTGGTCTATATTTAAGAAAAAGAAATAATTCAACTATGTCTTGTCCATGTTTACCTGGTTTGCTTCCCTTCCCTCCTGCTCCACAAAGAGAATGTATTTAATCCCTGTCCCTGATTGCCCTGCCTGTAAACAAAATAAACTAAAAACTCATAAATGTGTTGTTTTATTTATTTTAATGATATTGTTTGATACCTTGAAACTAAATATCTTGTAAAGTAGCCTATGACATTATGGATAGAAACTATAAACTTCAGATTATATATGTGTGATAGTCAGGAAAAGTACAATTGCACTCAAACTGCATGCATTTATGTTTGTCTTAGCTTCATTACGTCTACATCTTTTCTAGAAATATTTTTGTAGCCTACAAGACACACGATGTCTTGTATTGTGCCACAGGGCCGCCAGAGGGCGAAAAATCTCCACAAACGCAGCTGTAAGAGCAGAGTTCACTAATGAAGAAGATTCACTTCCTGTTCTGGGTCAGCCGCTAATGCTAATGCTAACGTGCTCACTAGCTTTAGTAGCTCCGTAGATGGCTGGATCCAGTAGACCTTGTTGAAATGAATTTACTTTGAGGTTTTGTACCCGACTCAGGTAAAATATACGGTGGATTAAACATATAAACATATTGATAGCGCATAACTGGATTAGGATTTCTTATTTGTCTTTGTTGTTGGTGTAAAGTTTCGCCAAGGAGCTAACCTAAACATAGCTCAGTTGTTTTCTCAGTTGATTTAACTGATGCTACATACATAAGATGTATCTCTTAAGCCACGATTATCACTTAACACTTTTAGCTTACTTCCATGCAAAAAAATACTGTTAATGTCAGTTCTATATATTTATAATTGCTTTACTGATGTTTATTGAACTACTTAATTTGTTGTGGCGAAATGAGACGTTAATAATTTCATTGGGTGTGGTTCAGATTCTTATACTTCCTTAATTAACCATAAGTCTTTCTTTGCAGTGGCTGGACGAACAGCAGAGTGTCAGCCATGTATGCCTCTAGTAAATACAGCTCCCGGGGCCCAGCTCTTATTCCTCGGATGAAAACCAAGCATCGCATATACTACATCACCCTTTTTTCTGTGGTGCTGCTCGGACTCATCGCCACAGGGATGTTCCAGTTCTGGCCTCACTCTATTGAGTCCTCGGCTGACTGGACTCTGGATAAGCGCAGTGTTCACGATGCACCTCTGGTCAGGCTCCCCATCTCCAGCCCTATCCCTGAGAGAGGCGACCTCAGCTGTCGCATGCATACTTGTTTTGATGTGTACAGATGTGGCTACAACCCTAAAAACCGGATCAAGGTAACCACAAACACGTAACCCAATATTTATAGACTTATTTACTACATTAATGCTAACTAACACAAATATATATTGCTATAGCATCTTAATTTGTTTAGTCTATTGAAGTTCAAACTGAGCATCAGTATGGTAAAGAGGGCACATTTTTGTCACTGCAGAAACCCATCAAGACCAGGCAATGTTTTCTTATCTTCTGTTTTCCAGTTTTGGCTTATGTGCAAAATTAGGCCTCAGTGTCCTGTTCTTAGTGACAGTAGTGATTCCTGGTGGTATCTTCTGCTGCTGTAGCTGCATATAGGGGTAGGGTGTGTGAAATGCTCTTTTGTGCATCTCAGAGTTCAGATTATTTGGCGTAGTCTTGCCTGTCTGTCACTTCAAACCAGTCTTGCAATTATTCTTACTACTACTACTGAACACTAAAACTACTTTTTTAGCTGATTATCTGTATAAATAGGGCTTTAGTAATGCTGTTTATCGTAACTAGTCCTTCCTTTGACAAATGAGTAAAAACTGCTTTAATTTCACAATATATGGTGGAAAACTGTATGAGTGCTGAACAGTGGTTGAATTTTCCTGTTGGTTTTGTCTGACGTCATCATGAACATTGTTCAGCCCTCACAAGCTCACAACCAGCTGTCTGTCAGAATTAAGTCACTGCAGTGACTGACAGAGTGACCCACTTAAAGAGATGACAAACATAAAGAGCAGTGTTTTGAGACACACTCACAAATTTTTAGATCAGCAAAGACACATATTTTGGCTCACGCTGCCTCTGGGTCCTGTTTGTTTGCTATTTTGATATGTTCATTTCATAAAAAGTTTAGAAGAAGCTATACTGTTAAATACAAAAACCAAATGATACTGAGAGTGCTCGTAATAGACAATTACACAAAGCTGATAGCCAGTTAAACGCCCATGTGTATTCTTTACCATCTGATGCTCGATTTGAAGCTTAGTGCACCACTATCATGTGATCACTTGGCTATGTGTGATAATACGCAGTTAATTAAATCATTTCTAATGATGTCTTATGTCTAATATTTAAATGTGTTCATTTGCTTAAATGTTCTTTTTGTAGGTCTACATTTACCCACTGCAGAGGTTTGTGGATGAAGTTGGGGTTCCCATTAGCAGCACAGGACTGTCACGAGAATATAATGACCTGCTCAGCGCCATCTCGGACAGTGACTTTTACACAGATGATGTCAGTAGAGCTTGTCTTTTTATTCCCTCCATTGACGTTCTCAATCAAAATTCCCTACGTGTCCGGGAGACTGCCCAGGCTTTGGCAATGTTACCCAGGTGAATCTGCACTTTGAGAAGAACTTGAATAATAGCTAAGATCTAAAAACTGGGTTATTGTAAACAGAATGTGTTTTTAAACAGATGGGACAAAGGCATGAATCACTTGCTTTTCAACATGTTACCTGGAGGACCTCCGGATTATAACACCGCTCTGGATGTACCCAGAGATAGGTAAATGCATCTTAAATGCCACATATGTCAAAATAATATTGTAAGTGCAAAACCAAAAAGCAAATATTCACAATTGTCCACTGACAAAGAGTGAAAGGGAAAGTGAACAGCTAGAGTAAATGCATTTAAATCACAAGACACTGAACACTATCTTTAGGTTTAAGGAATTCATCCAGCTGGACTTGGTTTGACATGGAGCCTTATCAAAACCAGGTGTGCGTGACAGACTATGTTTTCACTTTACGTTAACACTGCCAAAATGTCAGAGAAATATCCAAGATGCATTTCATCGCCTACAGTTTATTACATTTATTCTATATGGAGTCGCTTAACCAGCCCAGGCATTAAGACCTCTTTGATGTCATCAAATGTCACAGATCACAGTTAAAGATGGCAACAATACGGTCAATGCTCATGTTAAGTCCTTTATGTAGCACCTTTTTTGTCAAACCTCTTAGTGTAATGAATCATTGTCACAACATAGACTTTATTTTATTTTTTTCAGAGTTTTGCTTGCTGGTGGTGGTTTCTCCACTTGGACCTACAGACAAGGCTACGACGTCAGTATTCCAGTCTACAGCCCACTCTCAGCTGATGTAGAACTGCCTGAGAGACAACCTGGGTGAGCACATCATATCTTGACATCATAAGCTTGTTTTTATATGAATAATCTGCAGTCTTTTTATTTAGTTGTTTTGTGTCAGACATTTGACTTGACTATCTTGAATATCTCCTGTCTTTCAGGCCACGGCGCTACTTTATTCTGTCCTCCCAGACAGCTATTCATAGGGAGTATCGTGCTGAACTGGAACGTTTGAAAGAAGAAAATGGAGAAGCACTCCTTCTCCTGGACAAATGTAGCAACCTTTCTCAGGGGGCTGCCTCTGTTCGAAAACGTTGTTACAAGGGACAGGTGTATGACTACCCACAAATCCTACAGGTGAGAAAAACGACTCCATCAAGTTGGACATTTGTAGAGTGATTTGTCCTAGGGAAACACATTCAAATATCTGTATTGCTTAATCGTTTTAATGGAAATAGTCTATGACATATCATCCAAAGTAAAAGGGAACGTAAATGTTTGTCTGTTTTGTTTGTCTTACAGGAGTCTTCATTTTGTGTCGTTTTACGAGGGGCTCGACTGGGACAAGCAGCACTTAGTGATGTCCTCCAGGCTGGATGTGTCCCTGTCATCCTTGCTGACTCCTATATACTGCCGTTCTCTGAAGTACTTGACTGGAAAAGGTGCTTGTGCTTGCTTAAGTATTTAGAAGGAGACAATGATTATCTTTATTTTTCCCTTCTAATCTTATGTTTGTGGTTATAGGGCATCTGTGGTTATTCCAGAGGAGAAGCTCTCAGAAATGTATACCATCCTAAAGAGTATTCCTCATAGACAAGTGGAAGAGATGCAAAGACAGGTAATGTTGACAAAGTTAGGAAAACTACTGTCTACTGTAGAGGTACTTTTGAAAAGTTAAATACTACTAAAAGGACTAAATTTAGTAGGTAAGATTAAAATATATTCTCATTCACAATGTTAAGTCTAACGGTAGCTTAAGTTTAAAATTGCTTGGATTTATTGATTTCTTCAAAAAACTACGGTGTTTACTTAAGCTCATCATAACCATGGTATCAGCTCAGTATTTTCTACTGGATAGACCCACAATACACAAATGTGAAAGTAGTTCTGAGCAAAGGGCACAAGTTCAGCTGCTCCTCATTCCTTCGAATCAACTCTGAACCCATTTACCAATTATACTAGCTAAACACACATGTAGGGCAGAGTGTCTCAGGGAAAAGGTAGAGGTCCTATTACACCCTGTGAGCACTAAAACAACTTGGATATGAAGGTCCTACGTTTTTAGTTAGACCAAAGCCAAGCTTTAACACTGATCAGATTGACCAGTAGAGGGCTCAGCAGTCTTTTATTTGAATGTGTTCCTATAACCCCTTGTATCATGAAACTTATATTTGCATATTTATTCAGTATTTTGTGTGTTATTACAATCAGTATTATTAAGTGAATTAAAGCAAACATTTTGTTTTATTCACCTGAGCACTCAAAATATCTAAAAAATGGCACTGGTAATGTCATTGGAATCCACTGAATAAAAAGGACACTGCCAAAAGGCTTATTTTTTTGTTTTGCGCTAAATGCGCAACAAGTCTGATGTGCCAGGTGTTGAAAACTAATATATGCAGGTTGTGGCGTAGTGGTCAAGCAAACTAGCAAACTACCTATGGTTTTGTTATTCTTGAACTTTGAGAGAATTACAATGAAAATGGTTGTTGATCAATCGATATAAATTATTTGATCTCAGTGAAAAGCCATATTCATGTGAAGTCATATTCTAAGTGAGCACTTATAATGGACCTGATTTACTGTAGTAGTATGTCTAAATATCCAGTGATCATAGCTTTAGTTCTTAGCCCAGCACCTGCCAATTCTGGAATATTATATGCACAGTTTACAGTTAAATAATGTGAGTGTGCTTTTTTTGTAGTCTGTCTACCCTCATGAATGTCTCACATTTTGGTACATAAATATTTCTTGATCAAAAAGCTACAGTTGATAATTGTGACATCTTAAGGGTTCAGGAAAAGTCATGGTTCTTGACTGGTCAAAACAGGACAAAGTCCTGTTTTTGATGAGAGGAAAAGTCTCTTCTTTCCTGCTCATAAAAATTCCTGCAGGCACTGGGAGAGGGTGGATGGTGGTGGATAACCCCTCAGGCCAGCAAAGTTTGCTTTTTGCGTCCTCCCGGCCGGATAAGAAACTTTCATCACTGGCTGATTTATGGGCCGTTGGGATTCCCCCTTGAGACTAAAAAACTTTTTGGATTCTCCTCATCCTCTCTATTAAAATATATGCTGTTTTTTGTTGTCACATCCCCATGTATAACAACCAGAACTATTCAAACTGTGAAATATTCATGGGCTACCAGAAGTTGCCTTTTGTTTTAGGATACAAAAGTAGCCAGTTGAAAGTGGTACTGAAAGTGGTACCAGTATTGCCAAGACAGAAATGTAACACAATACCTTGTCTTCCCTGGAGTTGTGGGTCATTTAAAGAGCAGTGAAGGTGGAGTCAGAACAGTATAGCACTGGGGCGTTTGGCAGCAGACAGTGTTGTTTGACGCTTCATTAACTATTATAGGTTCCTCTCGCCTCTGGACTGTCCATTGAAGTTTAATAGATTAGGGGCAAAGGAAAAGAAGAAAATATACTACACACGTGTTCAGGCCAAGTTTCCTTTTTGTGTCAAGTTACTCATTTTATAGAACCACTATATGAATTTTACTTAATATATAACAATATTTTCCCTGTGGTTATTAAGACAATTCCAAGTTAATTAATTTAGGCAATTGAGGCATCACTTTTCTGACTGTTTTTTAACACAGATTACATGTGTTAGGGTGTTTTTGAATCTTGTCTGTTCTCCCCAAAGGCACGCTGGTTCTGGGAGGCTTACTTCAGCTCCATGAAGGCTATTGGTTTGACAACTCTACAGATCATCAACGACCGCATTTACCCTTATGCTGCTCACACATATGAACAGTGGAACAACCCACCTGTTGTGGTATGTAACTTTGTTACGTTGACTCAGGTGGCTTTTCTTAGGAATACTCGTTTGTCTCTCATTGGTTCTGGGACTTCTGTATTTGTCTAAAATATTTTTGTTGTTGAAGACTCTCCATTCTAAATCTTCATATAGACAGCTCCTCACTGTGTGGTTTAGACACAGCTAGTTCTGAGGCAGCCAGCTTGTGTCAGCATTTCTGAACATAGAGGATCCCTCTGCTGTGGTGAAAAATGGGTTCCTTCATGTCTGAGTCATTTTGTTTATAAAAAGTACCCTGGAAGGGAAAGTGTGTGTGTTATACTATCTTTTTCTTTTTGATTGGCAACACTGAAATCTAGGCTTTATACTTATCAGGACAAGTTTATCAGAAGGTAGACCTGAAACATTTAGGGAAAGCTTTAGTCACAATATAAAACTCCTAGAGCAATCTGTCACTCAGGTTTGTCCAGCACCAATAGAGGTTAAGTGGGTCAGCCTACAGACCTTTGGCCGTTACTGCCTGAAATGAGGATGAAGTGTTTTCTCGATGGGCTCCGTGAATGGATGGTGAGAAGAACTTACAAGAGCACTAAATAAATCAGAGAGGGACTTTTCTCCCCCCTTCTTCTGTAGTCTGTTGGCTGGTAATTGAAAACAGACTTTTCAGGATCGCTGGTGCCTGGGGAGGGGGGTTCAGAAAGGGACAAGCTGCTTTTTGTTTTGCATCTCAAACTTGTGTTGAAGTGAAAACAATAAGAGAACGCAAAAATGTGCAAACCAAAAGTTAGATCAGAAATACGGCAAAGTATGTCAGAATTGTTGAGGCCTTGTTATTACATTGGATGAATTATGAAGGCCTTTAGTCTCAACACAATACACAAATGTTGCTAACTCTCATCATAGTGCACGTGGCCATGCCCTAACATGCTACTAGATTTCTAATATTCATGTAGGTTTCTTTTTAGTTTTATTAGACATTAGATTAACATTAGACTAGAAAGACCCACGAGCATCGGATCTCAAAGGGAAAAAAATGAACAAATGGCACTCTTTTTAAATCTTGTCACTTTGAGCCGCAGCTTTCTTTTAAACTATATTATTCTGGTTAACAAATGACTTAAGTGGTGTCTGAGTGTTTTATCCAGTTTATTGTGTCTTCCCTCTGTGTTCATTAAAATATTTCCCCTCTGCTTAATGTTACCACAATCCTAAGGAACTTTCCACTTCCCTGTGAATGTTTAATTGTTGTTGAAGGACTGACTGATGTTTTAAAACGTAGCTGTGTCTGTTGACAGGTGGCCACAAACCAATATCACTAAGTTTGTGGTCACATGAGCTGAGGAGAGACTTTATTAAATGTACATCAAGAAGTCTGTTGTATAAAAACAGGATGGAAGCCTTTGAAAGATGTCCACGTTTGTCACTGGGATGGCAGGTCATCCTGATAAATTGAATATTTTTTAAGAACTGCTAATTGAAACTGATGCTTGAATTACATAAGAAAATAGTCATTTATTAATCATGAACAAGTAATTATGAACTGGTGAAGCTAGTCTGTTTTGTGGGATATCCAAATAGTCATAGATCTAGTGTAAACATTAGTAAAAGGGCCCCAGAATAAGCAGAAGATTAAAGGTGACACCTCAATGATAACTACCGATCTCATTTTGGGCTAACCTCTTGTTTCCTGCCGTAACCTCTTGTTTTCTGCCTTGTGTAGAAGTGGGCCAGTGTGAACAGCCCTCTGTTTCTGCCACTTATCCCACCACGGGCTCCTGGATTCACTGCAGTCGTGTTGACATATGATCGCGTAGAGAGTCTCTTTCGGGTCATCACCGAAATCTCCAAAGTGCCCAGTTTGGCTAAACTGCTTGTGGTGTGGAATAACCAGAACAAGAGTCCTCCTGAGGGTGAGTATAACACAACATCTGTAACCAACATGTTCTTCTCTACAAAAAGCTTTTAGTAGCACTGTTTACTGAATCATAAGTTTCCTGAGTTATATTACTGTAAGGTTTGTGAATTGTAGGATTGTAAATGTCAGGATACATTCTTTATTATATGTTAACTATTTATCTCTATCTATCTGTCTGCCATCATGCCTCACTTCTAATGTACATTATTTTACCTCACTACGGGATTAGTAGCAGACTGCCACTGTTCTTGAATCTGTCCCGTCGCTGTGTGAGTTGTGTAATGAAGTGGTGAGACAAACTTTGAAGTGTGCCCTTGTGGTTGTGAGTTGCCTTTGCATTAGAGGCATCAGCAGCGCCTGGCTGGAGCTTTGTGACCCATTAGAATTAACAAGGGGCCATTGACGGGTCATTCTCCTGTGGCTGAGCTCAAAATGATCACGGTTGAATTTACGCTAGCATTCAGAAGCTGCATCTCTGGCAGCCAACTGTTTAGAGGTTCTGATTTAACCTGTTTTTAGTTTTTATTACAATATATCAACCATAGAGCTCAGAAGTGGTACCTCTGGACAAAACTAATTAAAAAAATAGCTTGCCTTATCATATATTTCTGTGTGCACTGACTAAACTACTGTGATCTTAAATGTGTATTTTGTTTGTTTTAGCTTATTTTGCTGCAGTGGTCATTTTAAAGTTTGACTAACCTTCTCTAACGTTGACGGCTGCTTTTTGCGCTATTCTAAAATAAAAAAGGGTTGACAGCTGCATGAACAGAGTGAAAGGAAAGACTCTGAGCATTTAACATTGCAATTTTCCTGACAATAGCTTTTGACAGCAGGCCTCAGACATGGTTACTATGACTTGGAGCTCCTCTCATGGTCTGCCAAGGGCTTTTACACTATTAATGAGGGGACACATTTGGGTATGATCTATCTGTGCCATAGTCCGTGCCATGGACACTACCCAAGGTCTTTGAAATGTTCTCCTGAAAAACACTTTGTTGATGTGCCTTGTGAAGAAGTGTAGTGTGGTTAAATTTGCACGCGCTTGAGGTTTGCCTGGCGATACAAAGTCAGTAAGTGTGGTTTGATTGCCAGGGCGGCCTAGACAACTTCAACTGTTTCTGTCTATGTTGAATGTGATCCTCATCCATGTCCTTTGACCCAAATAGAAAAACAAAGAAAATTAGCAGACCATCATCCTAAAACTAGTTATGTACAAGCAGTAATTGTTACATTTGAACTGTACCTCTTTTGCTGATTTTAAACTTCTGTTCTCTGCAGAATCTCTCTGGCCAAAGATCGGTGTTCCTCTAAAAGTAGTGCGGACCAAAGAGAACAAGCTGAGTAACCGCTTCTTTCCCTACGATGAGATCGAGACAGAGGCTGTGTTGGCCATTGACGACGACATCATCATGCTGACCTCTGATGAACTTCAGTTTGGCTATGAGGTAAAAAAAAACTCATTTTACATTTTTTTTTAAATAACCTTGACTGTGTTTTCCCATCCTCTTGCTGACGGCATCTAATCAAGAGAACCATTTCAAGTTGATCCTAGACTTAAAAGTCATTCAGGGGATTACAGTCCTGCGTTTCACTCTCTGTTTGATGTGTGAAAAATGATGACAGGTCCTGGAATGATGTGTTCCATGCCCACATACCTGCTATTTCCTACTTTGCCAGATAGCACGCTCACCTGAATGCATTTAGAAGCCATTTAAAAGAAATTGAGTTCAGTTTAAGGATAATGACATCAAGTTACACATTAAAGGAGCTGTCTGTCTGTACAGAGGATACAGGGCTTTTCTTGTCTGTAAGTACGCTTTTTCATTTTGGTCATTTTCAGGTTTGGAGGGAGTTCCCTGACAGACTAGTGGGCTATCCTGGCCGGTTACATCTCTGGGACCATGAAATGGGGAAGTGGAAGTATGAATCGGAGTGGACCAATGAGGTGTCCATGGTATTAACTGGAGCTGCCTTTTATCACAAGGTAACATTAACCAGTTTTAACTATTTAGTCTGGCACACAAGGATCATGTATCACATTACACAAATTTATATATTTAAATAAAGAAGACAGTTTTTAGTAGACCTCTGTTATTGATTGTGGGGTGCATTCGAGTGATGATGGTATGACTGATATGTGAGTTTTATCATTGGTTCAAAGCACTTTCTGGTTTTTCGCTTATTAAGTCCCTGGTCACCAAATATGAGCAAAAATACTGACTGAAGTTAAGTTAACTTGATTTTAATCTGAGCTGAACTTGTCTCTGTTTTAGTACTTCAACTATTTGTACACCTACAAGATGCCAGGAGACATTAAGAACTGGGTGGACGCACACATGAACTGTGAAGACATTGCTATGAATTTCCTGGTGGCCAACATCACAGGGAAAGCCCCCATAAAGGTATATTCATAGTTCATACCAGGATGGCTGCTTAAAGTTCACAGGAAAGACTGAGAGAGCAGACCAGCATCTCTGGGTCAGATCAGTTCGCACCCTTCGTCTTGACTAGACCTCCTCCTCCCCATCAGCCCCTCAGCTCAGGTGCAGGGGCCTGAGCCGAAGCCTGGCCTTAACCTTCCTTATCTGGGTGTCACTCACTGGCACTCCCCTTGGACTGTGTATTCCTAAGCTCACAGGCACTCACTCCCTGCCAGCAAATCATGAACCACACACTTCCCTATGGTTCTACTGGTGTTTATATCTCCCAACAAATCTCCAACCAGTTCTTGAAATGAACAGAATGCCCATTGGACATAATGCACTAGTTAATACATTAGGTTCTTAGACCTCTTAATGAACAATTAAATGAGCTAATGTCCAGTATTTGTTGCTTTGCTTGTAGGTGACCCCCAGGAAAAAATTTAAGTGTCCTGAATGCACTGCCATTGACGGCCTGTCACTGGATCAGACACACATGGTTGAGAGGTAAGACATGGTGTATCTAGGAAGAGTGAGACTTGCGTACAGCACTCTGCTTTTTATAGATTCTTTTATGTATTTTGTGACCACAGCATTTAACAGTGAGTTTATACAATTATATAGCACCTTTCACAAAACCCAAGGACACTTTACATTGTGTATAAAAACAGTTAATATTGAAGGCCTTATTAATAAGGATGATTAATAATTTAATGTTAAAGAAAACATGTTATAATGTATTTTAATTTTACCAGGAAATACTGATTAGTGTGTTCTTCACCAGATCTGAATGCATCAACAAGTTTGCCTCAGTGTTTGGCACAATGCCCCTGAAGGTGGTGGAGCATCGTGCTGACCCAGTTCTCTACAAAGACGACTTTCCAGAGAAGCTCAAGACCTTTCCGAACATTGGCAGCCTCTAAGCAGCCTGCAGCACCAATGCACCTTGTCACAACTCCAACACACCAAGATTTACAGACATTACATGCAAGTTAATTTCATTTCCGATGATATTTAAACAGAAGTTTTACAATGTTGTGCCGTTGTCTAAAACTCTCTTGTAAGGTTACATGTTACATGTCACCAGCACTGTCACCAAATTGGTAAATTTAATTAAAAGAAAATGTCTATTACAAATATGAACATGATCAGAGCCTAGTGATACTGTTACTGTTGTGTTGGAAACTGCCGTGTATACAGTGTATATATAGAACATAAATATCTTTCAGCAGTGCTGTAAAAAAGATATAATTTATTATATTCCACCTAAAGTTTGAATGCTCAAACCTTTTTTTGTTTTTAGCTGTACTGTTCAAAGGCAAAGGGTTTCATTTTTCATGATGACAAGAAAACACTGTTATTCTATCACAGCATGGAGGTTATGTGATAGTGTGTTAAGAACTGGCTCACATTATACATTATGCAAACCAGGTGCCATGAATTGTATATTTAGTGAGTAACTGCTGATAACTAATGTTGCTGAGCTACTGGAACAACTTTTTTGATTGTTTTTATGTGTTGAAATCCAGTGTACAGTCTGAAAAGACAGTCACAACTTGATATTTATCTAATTGAACAGTTAAAATAGTTTTTAGTTTCTCCCTTTTATTTGCTGGTCTGTGCTGTCATTTGTAGAATAGCATTTTATTTTCAAATTCAGTTTTAATATATTAACTTTTATATTTTAACCAGCCCTTTTTGTATTTCAGTTGAAGTGTTTTTGACTTTATGTACATTGTGTACATATTTATGACTTTGTATTATATACATGACAAATAAAGACCACATTTACACCTCAATATTATATGATTATATATACATTTTTTACAGAGACGGAGGTAGAAGTGTGTTTTACTCAGCCCTCTTTGACACAGCCAGTGCACTGTTCCTGACAGGCTGTCACCTGTTGTTAATATACGCTGCTTAATCCACCCTTTTCAATGTTAGCAGTTCAAAAGGCCACAGTTCGTTTTTTTGTCAACTTCAATTACTATGACACTCTTGTGTGTTGGCGCTCTTGTTTCAGCCCTTGTGTTTCTTCAAAGCAGCTGAAATGCAAATAAATTAGAATGACTTCAGGGATGAGGATATTTTGGCAGCACCGAGCAATGCAATAAGACTCACTGCGTTTATTGGGTTTTTATTTGCAGCAACTTTACTGACGACTTGAGACCAGACAGTGTCTTCATATCAGGACTTGAAAGCCAGGTCTTTAAAGTGTGAGTGACTCAAGTGGTCTCATAATGCTAATACAAATGTTTTTTTCTTTACAGCCCTGTTGACAGAGCTTGATCTACTGAGGGAAGAGGCTTCGGAAGATTCAGTTACTGTGAACAGCTTTTTTTTATCTCTTATCCTTAATGGGCATGCACTGTGACACATACTGCTTCGAGTGCAATAACTTATCGTCTTTTATTTACACACAAAACACAAGAATATGACCATTTCTAAACGAAAGCTTGAGGCCACAAATTTGGATGCAAACAGCATAAAATGGATGAAATATGTATCGAGAGACAAATAAAAATAACAGAAACCACAACTCAAAAACTCACCAAATAAAACAGAGAAATTGAAAACAGGATTCTTAACACATCCAGTTTGGCATGCACAAATTATACACAACCACACATCAGCACACATTAATATAATTGCTCATGAACTGATAGTATGCCTTCAGTAGTACAAGAACATGAAAATAAGTTGATTACACCACTCCAGGTTATACAGCACACAGGAGCCTTTAGATGTCGATCCTGTCCTTGCATTTTGTGACTTATGTGCAGTTCTTAAAGAAGACAGAACATAAACTGGGGAATCTAAAAATATCAAATCAGAAATTAAACAAAAAAAAGTACATTATGCATAAACCTGAGAGACTAAATGCTTGTATATTTATGAGCACCGTGCAGCAGAACATTTTTGATTAAATGAACCATCTCTGACCTGACACACAATACTGCAGCCACAGTTTTCACATGGCTCAGTGTTAATTAAAACGCCTTCCTGGGTTTTGCAGTGCGACTCTGCCTCACCCTTAAGCCCAAAGCACCAGGGCCTGTTATGGACGCTGTGGCTTTGGATGAGGGGACGGTCCAAGCGAAGGGTGAGGCGCAGTAATGCCTGTGTGTGTGTGTGTGTTTGTGTGTGTGTATTAAGGTGGATGAGTAGTGGGGGGCTTGAATCTTTGAAAGCGGAGCCATGACAGCTGAGGGGGAAGCATGTGTGAGGCATGTTTGTTTTGCATTTACCCCCTGAGCGCAGCTGTGTGCACTGTCCTTTTCCCAGAACACCGGACACAGCAGACGCCCTCGCGGCTCGCCCCTCGTCCCAACCCCTAAGCTACAGCCGAAGGGGGCCCCCGTGTTCACATTTCCAAGGAGACCCTCTGGCTTTTCTTTTTTTTTTTTTACTCACATACATCCCCGAATCATATTTATGCCTTGGATATAGAGGCAGGGGTAGAACTGGATGTAATTTGGCTGAGGGTGATCTGCTTTGCTGACAGCTCATAACCTTCTCTTTTCCTACCTGCCCAGAAGCCTAATAAATGTGGTTTAGTTTAAGGAAGTGGTGGTGATTCCTCTGCCCAAAGGTGCACTATTATATCAAGTTACGAAACCAAAGCTTTTGTTATGCTTTAAGCTCAGTACGGACCCCATAAAGATTAGAACATACAATCTGTGCTATTTTTGTCACTTGAGAAAGCCATTTCTAGGAAAAAAAAGGGATTTATAGAGACTTGAACGGTCAATGGTATAATGTTTTGTTTGTAAAGTTTGTTGTCAGTGGTTAATTATTGTATTTTTGTAGCAGAAAATTGCCCAAAATGCCTGAACAATTGAATTTAAATATGTCCTCACGGCATGAGGTCAGTAAATGTGTCAACTGTCTTTTGTAAATCATGTGTCACAAGCCAAATCTGCCTAACTACATTGCTTTGATATGTTTGTCGTCTTGATTTTGAACAACTGCACCGTGAGAAGTCCAGAAAGTCTGTAAGATCACTTTTTGAAATGTCAGCACACCTCCAATCCAAAGCTGGCTGCTGCTGGTTTTCGCTGTTGTTTCTGGCTGTCCCACTGACTGGCAGGCACTTCTAGGCTTAAGGAGATGCAAAGGGGGCACAGGCATGTCCACTCCCAGTGTCTTTGGCTGAAAACAGAGCCGGTTTTGTTTGGAGGCTGGTGCTTCCCAGGCTCCTCGGCCCTCGGAGCAGCGGGCCACTTCCTCCTCCTCCATCCATCCATCTGCTCATTCATCCCTTCCTCCCGGTTTGTGCAACAGGTGGATCTCTCACTCCGCTCATACCACAACAAGCCGCCTATTATTTGTCTTTTAAATCACACTTTTTTGCACACCAAGCAGTATAATATGACTCTTTACACTGCATGGCTTCTGCTTGAGCTCATGCGCTTTAAAATAATATACACACAAAGGGAACTAGTTTGTTCAGCTTTAAGGGTGCTTGTTCAAAAGCTTCAAAGCAAGTAAATGAAAAAAAACAAAAAAACAAAACACTTTTTAAAAATTTAAATAATGTCAAATAAAACAGCACCTGCAATGCATACAATACAACGAAAGCACTGTACAAACAGAATTGCCTGTGTTATCATATAAGTGCATAATATTGTGTACCTATGTTCAGTACCTCACTTCAAATCCTGCACTGAATTCAAAAGGCACCGACAGACACATTTTTTTTGTCTGTGTGTTTGCATAAATTCATAAAGGCAGTCACTCTTGCCTCCACCGTCATGATGTCAAAATCTCCTCATAATCTCCCACGTGCAGTAAACGCATCATGTGGCCCAGGAGATGGCCGCGCTGTGCTCTTTGGCCTTCATGCGCAAAGCGGCGATACTGGAGGACTTGCGGTCAGGGTCCATGTTGAGATCGTACGCGTTGATCCCTGTCGCCATGCCAGCGGCGGACCCTCCGAACAGACCGCCCATGTGAGCCTGACCCACGTGTCCCCCAGGGCTCGGGACGCCCAAGAAATCAGACACACCGCTGGCAGAGTGAGGGTGAGGGGTCATACAGGAAGTCACTGTGTCACAGGGCACAACGCAGCCCGGGACGGGAGACGCTGCGCTGCTGCCGCTCAGCCACGAGGGGTTCTGAATCTGCAATGACAAAAACACACTGACAGTAATGTTCATTTTAACTCAATTCCAAAACTAAAATTCGTTTATTGACATAGGTTTAGATCACAAACATTCTCAACCTAAATAAAATCTACAGTGACCCACATTAAGGCCCGACCCACTGTTTGGGAAACACAGTGTTGGATCCCATGGTGAATACTGTTGTCGGACCTGTGCATAGTTCTCATGGCGGGACAGGAGTGGCAGCTCATATGCAGTGGAGAAGTGTGTTCGGACTTGCTGCATCTGCCCGAAACGCTCCCTCTTTCTCCATTTTGCTCTGCGATTCTGGAACCACACCTGCACAAAGAAAAACATTTTACATGTCATTTATTTTGTCTTGCCTCTGTGATTAAGTTAAAGAGTCTTTAATGGAACATTCGAATGTGTTAAGAGTGAATTACGGCATCTGTGCAACACCAAAAACAAACAATGCAAAGACCATATTCTTGTTCAAAATATGCTGCTTTTCTTCAGATTTCGGTAATCATATTTGACATGTAAACCTGACAGTCGTTTTACTGCATTTGAATGACCTTCAGAGTGAGTGAAGGTAATCTAAATATATGGCTTAACAGTTTATATACAGGGCATTTCTTTAAATTTACTGGCTCGATATACACCAGCGACAGTTTGATTTCTCTGACTGATCTGTCTTTTAAACATTTTATTATGCACCTTCCTTTAGCTCATATAATAGTCCTGTATAAATGTAACGACTACAATACGAGAAGCGAATTTGAAAGTAAGATCTAATCATAATTGGCATTCATTTTGTTTGGTTTTAATTTGCTAAATTCAAACTCTTTTTTTACACTAAGTTCCCACACAACTCATTTATGTAGGCACTGAGTTTGGTGGGTTTGTTTTCCCAACATCCCACAGCCTCATCCTCATCTGTTCACTGCAGCCTTGTGCCAGGCCTGTTGGCTATTATATGAGCAGAACATATTTTTGTGTTGCACACACGGCGTTGTGACAGTAATTGGTAAAGACCTTGACAGCTTAAGTAGCCGGTGGACTTTCAATGGGGCTTTATTTATGTTACAGCCCCAGAGAGAAAGAGCAGAGAAACGGCAAACTGGCCCCAGCAGGAGAGCTGTACGGGGCCGACAACACTTTGAAGTGAGAGCGCGGCTCAGAGGATTGATAACCCGCCTCTCCTGTCACTCATGTCAGCTCTCATACCAAAGTCAAAAGAAATCCACCGGCTGAGCCTGGCTTCGCTTTTCCAACACCCATAAGCACTAATAATATGCTGGAAACACCTCGGACCACTGTTGGTATTCATTAAAATGTAAGTTTGTTCAACTCGTCCAGGAATCCTTCACCAAATGGTTTGTTACTTCCTTTTACAATTACTAGAAAGTCTACAATAACAAAAAACTTACATCAAATCTATGAAATTTCATCTTCTTGTTGACAGTGTGTTATTTCAAGGTGTTAATGACTCTAGGGTTGGTCAAGTCTGGCCTAATACATTTGAGTTTATGTATTGTTCTGTATATGGTAAAAAAAAAATCCAGTAGAAAATCCTATTTAAAATATATACTAAAAAATAGCACAAAGAAGATGTCATTGTAATAGTGATTTTAGGGCCACAAATGATATTAATCATTCACTGCATTAAATGATTGGACATTTATTACTTTTACATGGTAGAATACACAAAACCGAAAAACTGAGCTCCTCATTGGTGTTGTTTATTCTTTTTCAGCAGAATGTGTCACTGTGCCAAACCATTTTTCTGGCATTTGCTTTTTTGTTTACAGTTATTCAGAGGCCTACTGTGCCTTAAGTTTATTTGGTATTGATACTCATTTCATTTAAAGGAAAAAGGTCAGGCCCTTAAAAATATTTTTTATACATAGGGACTAAATTATAAAGTATATGTGACAAATATTTTTGACTGGCTCACATAAACTAAAACATGTTTTAGCCTGGTGTTTTTCCTTGTATTTAATATTTGCAGTTTGCTCAATCTACATTTGAAGTTAACTGATCTGTTAGGCCATGTGGTCGTCAAAAGTTTGTCTGCTGGTCTCCATGTGTCAGATACCATCTCGGCCCTCAGAGCTTAAAGGCAAATCACTGATACCTGGTGTTATTGAAACCCCCAGCCTTTGACCTCTGACCTCCTTTTGTATCCACGGTACATATGCCTCAGAATGGACCTACTTTTCCCCTTTGAAACAGAGACAGAAAAAGCAAACATCTCACACACATGCCTCTGAACACTGGCCTGTGTGCCTTAGGTATAATGCCAGACTGTGATGCACAGAACACTTTTCTCCAGCAGTAAAGTCTTTGTCTCACCCAAAATACTGAATTGATGAGCTGTGAGTTCTCACGTGTGAATGAGTCAAGTCTAGAGCGGCGTGTTTTTTGACTGACAAGGCATCTTGTGTCTTTTATCTTTTAGCTTGAGTGTTTAAGAGGGCCGCTGGGAGAGCGCAGCGCTGTAAAGCTGGGTCCATCTGAAGCAGCCAGGTCTGTGATAAAATGTGCAGAGAAGCATACCTTCAGAGCCTCAGGGGTTGAGTTATAACCCTGCGGCCGCACACACTTCCTGTCTTTCTCCCAACAGCCAGCCACGTAAAAGAGCTCACTCTTATCCTGTACCTTTTTCACCAGGAACTGTGTACAAAGGGCCATAGGCCACAAAATCACTCAAATAGATGTATTTTCAGGTTGGTTGACAAAACAGAGCCTAAAATATCAATTGCTAACTTGCTCAAAGCCCATGGGAAGGTTTCACACCTACCCCAGAGACCTCAGCAGGGACACATTCTTGTCTGAACAGGAAGTTAATGAAAGAAAAACACTGCAAATCCTAGGGCTTTGGAGGACCATGGCACTCACACATTCACCCTTGGCTCCTATAGAAATAGTTGGAAGTCTCTTTCCTTGTTCCTCTTGTAGGAATCACAGAAGTAGTGACCAGAGCATGGACATTTCAGGTCATAAGGTCAACAGAGGGGTCTGTCCATCTCAGGCCAGTTTAATGGAGAGCCAGACTGATCTAGTACACTAATGTAGAATAGCACTAATATGATCCTGAATTGAGCTGGTCATGTAATACGTTCATAAAATGTGCTCTCCTAAAAGTGCACATATGAGGCCCAGGCTGCTCCAGCCTCAGCCCTGTGGGCCCCCTGGCCTCTGTGAGCTCCCACACCCCCCACTCTCCACACTACTCCCACATTACCAGATAAATCTCTTGTGTTTTTCTGTGAGTGACGTTATCTTTGTAGAGGTGCAGATGTTCAAGAAACCCTATTGAGCACATGCATGTTTTGGGATATATTAGAATATGTTTTGTTTGACAAAAAACTTTTTTTTCTTACTATTACTTTTTGTACCAAATTAAAATCTTTGTCTTTAAGCCTGTCACTAGGTTTGGCCTCCACAAGCTGAAATGCACTTGCATCGCAAAAAATATAAATATATCAGGCATAACAACACAACATAACATGGTTTAACATAACTAAAAGTCCCTTCTTTACCTGAACTCTTGCTTCTGTCAGGTCAGTCCTCAGAGCCAGCTGCTCTCGAGCGTAAACATCGGGATAGTGCGTCTTCTGGAAGACCTTCTCCAGCTCCTCCAGCTGGTAGCTGGTGAAGGTGGTGCGGTTGCGTCTCTTCTTGCCCTTGTTGCTTTCACCTCCATCGCCTTTGTCTAAAGGGCTGGGTAAGTCGGTGCCCGGCGGCCGATCAGACATGGCCTTAACACTTTGGTCCTTCACAGACAAGTAGCTCGAGTCCATCCCAGCCGGGTCAGATTCAGGGGCCAAACCAGCGTTAGTCAGACCTGAGCTGTCTTTACCTGCAGACACAACCCCGTAACAAAATATTCATTTCAAACTTTCTGCATGTATTCTTTCTTATGTCTAATTCAAGCAAATTTCAAGTAATTCATGGCCATGGTAGATAATTATGAATATTTATTATATATTTTTATGATGAACAAAACAGTCAAGTAATGGAACAGTTCAAACACTTTTTAAACTATGAAAACACAACTTTAAAGTGTAGTAGTTTCAAGCAAAAACCCTGCTTTTGTGCACAATAAAAGCTGCTCACTATTACTTGTATGAAACCAGTTCAACATATTACAATATATGTATCTAATAAAATTAGTGACATTCACATATGGTTTAAACGGTTCATTTATGCTCTTTTTGGAAAGGCAAGAATAAAAAAAAACAACTAAAAACTTTTATTTACACTAATATCTTGCAAAATGTTTACTGTTGTCGTGATTTATGCAAACAAGTGATTTATGTGAGTAAATTATGTAATTCTGATTATGGGTGGAACAAAGACATTGCTTGGTGTTTGTGAGGAAACTGGGTTGTGAAACGGCTTGGCGTGCGGTGCTCCGTGTGTGGCTGCCTTTAGGATCCCGCTATAATTCGTCGATGATTGTGTGATGTTCTGGGAAGCAGACACTCTGGCCATAATTTGAGACTGGCAGAAAGTTGCTGCTATTTACTACCACTCCCTCACCACTGCACGTCTCACTCCAACACACATTTATCAATCTCGCTGCTTCTTATGTATGGGCATTAAGTCACCTTTCTGTGGGACTGTCACAATTCATTTGCCTGGGAGTACATTTCTGTCACGAAAACCCATCTCTCTGTTTTTTGTTTTTTTTCTCTCTCTTTTTAAAACACATTGGCTTTCTTCAAGGCTGTAGCTTAACTGTAAAACCTCAGGCGGTTCTCTGATCATAAATTTCCACTGTGGTGTCCTTGCCAGCGCTCTTGTCTAAGCTGCCAGCTCTTTTGGGTCTTCTCTTCACTTCGTTTACACACGCATCCCTGGATTAAAACATATGCTTCAAAACTTCACTGTTGTGTGTGATAGTCACTGAAGGCTCATTCTAGTGTTCACCTATCGTAGACGCACCTCTCCGATATCGTCTCAGGTGAAGTTATTTTCAATATCGTCTCATCAGCTCGCTCAGAAACTTGTCAGGTTAGAGCCAGAAGGCGTGAGAGTCGTCAATGCGATTCTCAGCGCTTTGTCAGCACAGAAGAGGCGACACGTGCACCCAGCGAACCCTGCAGCCACGGCCATGTTGGGCAGTGAGCTGAGAGGTGATGTGTATGGATAGCTTTTCAGAGGAGGGGCCTGTCACAAGGTCAAAGGCAAGGGATTTCAATAAGAGTAGGGCAACACAGTCAAGTGATTTTTGCAAAAATTAAATGTAGCTCAACTTGTAAGTTATACGTTTCTAAACTTTGGTTCTTTTCAGTAGAACGGTGACAGTGTGCAAACCTGCTACAGATCTTATTGAAGGGCCACATTGCATTAGATGTACTCTTAGTAGGGTTTATAAACAGGTTATAAATAGGTTATTCATTGGTTGTCATAGGTGATAAGATAACTAATTATAATAACAAAATCTTACATTGGAAAAGGAGAGACCTTTTGCTTACTTTTGCCTGTTCAGCATCATATTGTGTAGATTATAGAAACATTTAACTAATACTACTAATGTTTTATCAAAGCTTTTGATAATAACCAATTCCTAAGTACAAGTGCTTGAAAAACATCTTCTTTCGGATCAACTCTAAAAAAAAAAAAAAAAAGCTGCACTTCCACAAATAACCTTTAAATATGTAAGTTTTCATTGTAATTTAGTGTGGCTTGTTTTTGCCTAATGGATGGATAATGTTACTTTTAAGCTGTACAGATGTGCGACTAATTCAAGTTAAGTGTTGCAGTAAAGATTTATGCTTGTCTTTATGGTTTCCCTACAGACCACTCTGAATCCTGAGTGCTCTGTGATTGCTGGGATGTTTTTCTAACTGATATGGAGATGGACTCCATGTTTTGGTGGCGGAGCTCTCACTGGGAGTCTAACAGCCACAGCGTTGTTACTCTGTCCATGACTAACACATCCTGTTAGGGCTTGAAGGGAGCAAATGTGTTTTATCCCAGCATAAATACAGGCCAGTTATTTCATCAAATTCCCCTGGACAGCACCCGCAGGCCCCCACGAGGCAAGAAAGAGCTGTCAGTATGTTTGAAACCATAAAGGCCTCTCACTGATCAAAGCCTCTTGTTTAGATCGCATGTCATTGGTATTTTTTTGGCCCGAGCTCAGTATTGTGACAGTCCCAGGCTTGTTATTCGTGAGATCTGCTGGAGCTTTAAGAGTCTCTGGCTCTGCCCAAGGTGAACAGCAGTGGGCCCTCCTACAGTGAGCAGCATATGTAGAGAACACAGGGATAGCTTATTGAAAACAATGGGTTTCATCTCTGCGGAAAAAGGCCAAACACCACATGACTGTTTTTTTACTGTGCTGCACAACTCTAGTTTCTTCACTTCATTTCATATTCTACACAAATTCACATATTTAAAGTATAATACATGTGGATGAGGAATACTACATATTATATAAAATTTACTACAGCTGATACATAATGTGTTAGGGACAATGTCGACTTGCATTTTAGACATTAAAAGCAGAAAATGTTCATTTTACTTCAGTAAATATGATAACTGCACTGCGTTACAAGGCCAAGGAACCATGTACAAAATTAAAGGCATCCTATGCAACAATTTCCAGGTAAATGTTAACCAAACCCATTGCCACAGCCTCAAATTAGATCACACTGTGCATTATAGCTGTAATAATAATTTGGTTTTTTTTCTAGAGAACTGTTTTATCTTGTGACTAAATGCTGATAGTCTAAAAATAAAATTACTACATTTTCAATTTCATTAAATAAATGTACAATGACTATATAATCCAAACAACAACAAAAAAAACAAAACAAAACAAACAAAAAACAACAAAACAACTAATGTTTTATTTAAGCCAATAAATTACCATTTATATCAAAAGAAAAACACAAAATAAACAAACAAACAATGTTTTATCATCAAAATCTACCTAGTTTTAGGTCATTTAAAAGCAGAAGGGACTATATTTTGGGCTATACTGCCATCCCCTGTGTTTCTACGGGTTCGTCTTTGATGCATGTTCTAAATACGCCCTTTGTAATATCTACAAAGTAGCACATAGACATGACCGAGGCGTTCTGCGGACAGATGAATGGTACGTCTTTTAAAAAAGGTGAGTCACTTCCCGTTCGGATAGATGTCAGTGCCACAGTGACGCTTGTGACAGGGTCAGACACTGGGAGCGGACAGCCATTAAAGCACAGTTAAAAACGAGGGGCCAACATCAAAGTCTAATTTAACTGGCCGTAAAGCGACAGGGCACCTTCCCCTGCTTCTTTATAGACTAGGACGACTGGGGTCAACTCATGGTGTTAAGAGGAAGCACTATAAATTACACACTGCACACAGAGACTGGGAGAGATTAACAACTTGTTACACAAACTAAACAGAGAAAATTCCCAAATAGTAGGAGAGATATATGAGACAGGGAAGAAAGGACCGTATGTGTGAGAAAAGTATTTGTTTTTACAGCATTTGGAGTTTGCTTTTTTGTCTTAACATTAGTTTAGAAAGTGAAAAAGGGCTTTGACTCAATGAATACATCTTAAGTCCTGGCTGGACAGATTGATTCTGACACACAGATGCCCAGTGCGTGCCTATGACCGAACCACAAATTATATAAATGTTGTATGGTGTCATTTTCAGCAAGAGACTATAAATGGACTGGGAATCAGAGGGAGGCAAAGAATAAAACTATGGATGATGTCAAAGTGATTTTATGTCTCTCTAAAGCTGTTGTTCATAATAACTAACTATCAGAGGCATTCAACAGGTTCTTATGATCATTTTTAAAAGTACGTTTTTGCTGACTGTATGATAAGTTGCAACACTGTAAAATTAAACTGAGTGGAGATGATTGATTCTCCCAAACTCACAGACTAAAAAAAAAAAGTCCATAACGCCTAAGACAGATAAATCACCTCTGTGATCCTACACTCCCCTCTGTGTGTCTCATGTCTCCAAACGTCTCGCTTCCAAATGTTTCCATCTAACGCTGCAGCAACACGCAGTTTTCTTCTTCTCATGTTTTTGTTGTCGGATCGTAAGAGAACATTCCAATGGAGTGGGGAAATGTTGTGTGTAAGAGCATATTTTGCTGGGAATGGCAGTTTACAATACACACTTGTTCCAGACAAGAACGTAGACTCAGAAAATGGCAATGCTCAAAATGGAAACTTGTACCTTTTGGGGTGAATCTAAACTGTCAGTCTTACAGCGCCACAGAAGCTGACCTGTTGCTATGTTTTACTGTAAGGCTTCCATAAAGCAGTGACAGAGAGACAAAAATGTCCCGAACGGCATGAGGATTTTTTTTCTCTCTCAGTCGGCCATGCAAACTGAGCCTAATGTAAATTGGCCTGCCAAACTTGAAGCTAAATGGTAAAGTGATCCTGAGTCCTTGTCACCTTCACTCATGTCAGGGACCGGCTGAAGTGTGCCCCAGTCGTCTGGGCCTGGCTGGCTGGTTCCCATTATGCCCCGTTCTGACTGATCGAAGCAAGCGGCCATTACGAGAGGCCAAGCGGTCGTGTTGCGTTAAATATGGTGAAGGGAGAAAAGCAAGGTGATGGGAGCACTGCGTTTGAGGAGGTGACAGGACTGAAACTGGGCAGAGATGCTGGTGAACGTCTCAGCTACTTTAAGAAGAAATGATGTTATTCTTTGTGAAACCACAGAATTGTGTTATCTCAATCACTGTTACTACATGACACTGTCTTCACACCTTCACAATTTATTATTTTTCTGTAGATTACTGTAGTGGAGTTTTCTTTACATTTTAGTACTAATAGGTCACGGTTTTAGAGATCAAATGTTTATTAAAGATCTTAGATAAATGTTTATTAAGACAATAAATTTACTGTTTGAGTTAAATAATAAAAAAATGAATATGGTCAGGGAAATACATGTTTGGCGATAAAACACTGTTTGTGGTTGTGGTTTTGTTTTAGTTTTAATATGAAGATTTTATTTGCCTTTTTGAGGTTTAGGACTTGAATTTAAATTGAGTAAAAATGGGCATGGGCTATGTAAAATTATAGTTAATAAGCACTCATGGCTTTGTACTTGCAATTGAATTAATTAAACATATTGTAATGGTTTAATTTGAACATTGTCTGCCACTGTTATTACATTGTTACTCTAATTTCTCACATATTTGCAAATCCCACAGTCTAATATAATGGAGACAAACATGTTTTAGGATAATTTTCATTCTAAATGTGCTATTATTAGTCTTGTGTGTAATTTTCAAATATTTACATATAAGACTTTTTTTTTTTTTTTTGCAATTGCTCGGGTTTTTAATTTGTGTAACTATGACACTGCCTTCCATTCAACAACTTTTGACAATAAAAGTCACGCCCTTTGCCGTCCCAGTCTAGTTAAATGTTTACTGCGCAACACTGGAGCCCAAATGTTGCGAGGAAGTCTGGTCCGACACCAGACGGCTTTTGAACGGGGGTTTCAAATGGATTCGCACTGGTTTGGTGGCTTTGAGGAGGCCAGGGAAGTCAGGCTAAAGGTCAGACTCTTCAGACGAGCAGGAGAGGAAACCCTGACACATCAAATGAGAACCTGTGTTGTCTCTATAGGTCATTTGGAAAGTAAAAATGCCCATATAGCAACATCTTGCTCTTCAGTGACTGTCCTTATTGTGTGTGAATGTTTATCAGAAAAAGATGCTATTTCCCATCCACCCAAAACGTCTCTATTCATAAACTTCAGACTTCAAGCAATTCAATAATTCACCTTGGACTGAATGTATCAAGACATAAATTAAAACAACAAAAGCTTTCCTTTGACAATTCAAAAGTATGCAGTGGTCGTGTAAAATGTAGGTTTGATAAAAGAAATCGAGCCAGGAAGCAACGAGCCAAAGCCTAACATTTCCCAATAAAAACATCAGGAATCATTTATCATTTTTTTCCTCCTCGCCATGGTGAGCGCTACATATTTCACTGTTGTCTTTAATTTATGTCCAAACGCAGCTCAGGGAGAGATGGGTTAGCTTCATCTTTTTAATCACAAGGTAAATGACCAAAACTAAAGTGTCAAAGAATCACACCACATGACTTTGATTTTATTGCCGGTTCAAATGTAAGGGTCCTGGCCTCGGATCAGATCAGACGGAGGAGATGGAGGATGTTTGTGTCTGAGGGCAGGGAAATAAAGCAAACACAGTGTTGACATCTGAGTCGCATTAATGTCAGAGGTCCTCTCATCTGCAGTGCGGACATGTTTGTTCCTGCTTTCTTCACTGGGAATCCGCTCGTGTTGGAAAGTGGCGCCTTCATGGGGTAAATATGACAGTCTGGGTCCATGTGTTGTGAAATAAGAATACAACTGAGGATTAAATAGAAATATGTTGAAGGTTTGACATAATACTTTAGTTATGGATGTTGCTTTTTTCCCCCCTAAAATTTCATAGGTTGCTATGTATGTTTCAAAACAATATTGAGTTTTCATAATCTCAATGTATTTATTAGCTTGAAGTGTAGTTCAGCCCCATTGTGGATGTCAGTTTCAAAGCAGCAGCATGCTTCTTGAAATACTGATATGTGTTTCTGATAATGTGAAGCCATAAAGGATATTGCCGAAGGCCTCTTTCCAGATACTGTCATAACATCCGCAATAAACTTCTACCTTGTGCGTAAAGCTGATGGACAGGCCTGGCCGGGACGTGCCATGCGTAAAATTGAATAATATATTGAGGGTTTTTTTTTACTTGAATAAATAAACTATATTCTGTTCAATGTTTAAATAATTCATTACAGTGATTTTTATCCTCTAGATTTTGTTTGGATTGTGCGTAATTTGCTTCACCTACAAAATAAAAAAAAATGTGTATTTGTAGCCCGTTGTGTCATATCTAAGTCCAACATAGCTGAGTGAAAGGTACATGAATGAAAGAGAAGGACGCAGCAAAAAAGCCCTTTGTCGTGGATTTTGTTTTAAATTCAACAAAGACGTTCGTTTTCTTTAAAAATAAAACACGAGAAGTCAATATTTATTTATATGTAAATTTCGTACATTTTAATTTTACATGGAGTAGGCTATAGTAGGAGAATTTTGTCGCCGCAGAACACGAAGGCCTCTTTTTGCTCTTCCACCTTTGTTTAACAGCTCGACTTGATTAGAATGAAGAGGATTTAACCCAAGTCGACCCAGCTCTTGTCAACAATTTAGCCTCTTTACTGCCACAGCCCCAATTATCATTAGTCCAATTAGACCGGTGTCTGGTCCACAGCCTCCTCGGCGCAGTGAGCAGTCACAGCCGCGCGGCCTCGGTCAGAGTCCTAATTGGAGCCAATCAGCGTCGACTCTCGGATCTGATCAGTTTGAAGCTCATCTGAAAACGTGTTAATTCAATTGTGCGTCTCAGCCCCGACATTAAGGATTGTAATGCAGATTATCGCCTTAAACCACAGCTCTAATTCAATTGCGATTCAGACGAAGAGAAAATGTGAGAGACTCAACGTTAGGTGCGTGCGTCTTTACCGCGTTACGCACAAGGATCTCGAACAGGGACATAGTGGGAAGTTTGTCTTTTTTTACGCGCCAAAGTTTGAGGATACAGAGGTTTTTTAAGCGTTCAATTAAAAAGAAAATCATTCAGGAGTAAGCATTAGTGTTTATATGTGTGTTGGCTTTTTTGCTGACACTTAAAACACTGCTAAAAAGTGAAATAGACAGAATGATGCGTAAAACACCAGTAATAATTGTAATACTACAACAGAGAACCAAATGTGCGCATTATTGCAGCCCAATTCTTACTAGATTCATTCTCAAGGATCAAGGCTTTGCTTCTTACACAGTGAGTCAAAAGGAGTCTTACTATATAGACCAAAGTGCATGCAGGAAAACGCTATCCTTTCTAGTGAAGAAAGCCTGACATATTACTTATGACTTAAAAAGTCTTACACTTACTTCAACCCGTCCGTACCCTCACACTTTTCTGTTAGTTTTCTTGACTCACCATAGCAGGGGACGATCGCTCCGTTGTGTCCTGTCTCCTCGTGCGCTCTGTCCTCCTCGGGGGGCGTTTTACACGAAGACCTCAAGAGTTGGTATTTGCTGAAAGAGTCCTCGCCACTTGTTGCCGTAATTGCTGCTGCTGCCGCCGCTGCTGCTGATGCTGCGTAAGTCTCACTCTTGTTACTGAGCAGGAAGGGACTGTATCTGTGCGTGTCAGCGGAGGGGAACGTCCTAAAGAGCTGCTCCCTACTTTGCGCCGTAGAGAGAGTGTAATAAGAATCCATGGATGTCATGTCGCTGTGTGGAACGCGAGCCTCAGCGTTCATGCCTTAAAAAAAGGAGGAAAAGTTTGTCTGTCTTGCTCTCTCTCGGGCTCACAGATACCCCTCCTCTTTCTATACCTCACACACAGCAGATGGCTTTAGTTAGAAAACCATTCAAATGTTTTCCAGGAACCACTGTCGATGACCAAGCTCCCACTAAAGGTCTGTCTGTCTCGGGATAGTTGGGACAGTTGGGGACCGCTCTTCTCTCCACGCGATTCCCAAGTGATTTTATGTGAATGACACAAAGCAGTGAGGTCACGTATTAGATGGGGAAAAGAGGAGGGGGTTTAACACATGACATGAAACCAGTGTGGATATGAATAGGCCCATAAGCCATGAGTGATGGCACTGGGGCGGAAAAGGCACGATTTTACGCATTATTCGCCACGGTTCATCAGGACTAAAGCATCCATACGCGAGACACTGTGTTCAGTTGTGAGTTCATCTCCAAATTGTTGGGTTAATAATGTTACAGGTCTAGACAAAATAGGCTTATATGGTGAGAATAGATGTGGTGTACACAATTGTTCTGGAATTGCTATATCTTGTTTGTGCGCTGTAGATAGCTATATTATGGAGCTCTGGAGAGGACAAGTGAGAAAACAATAATAATATCAGGCCTAGTGTCTGTGGAGGTTCTCACTCATCCAGGACTTCTTTGAAACCTTTTCTTGAATTCAAGGCCTCGAGTTTCTCAATGCTTGGCGACGACAAAATAACGCGAGATTCAAAGACAACCCCAAAGCAAGTACTGTCAAAATATCTCCGTTTTTCATTCCCAGCATAAATGAATGCTTGACTACAATAGTCTCAGACCGTAGTTTCTTCCTTAATCCCGTCAACTGTATTTCTGCCATCAGCGTCACTTCCCTTTTGACTTTTGGAGCCTAACGTTTTTGTTTTTTGTTTTTTTCAATTTTTATTTTTTATTATTATCCTTTAAGTACCTACTTACTTATTTATTTATTTAAAAGGACTTATTCAATAAATTATTTTATGTATTTTATGCACTGTAGCCTGATTCTTGTGGAATCAGTTTAAGCGTATAATGTTTTTTTTTTTTGTTTTTTTTTGGGACCATGAAAGATATTTTTATTTGTCTTATCTAGAGAAGTAGGTTAGAAGTAGGTCGATGTGGTTACACCTAAACATGACCATAAGGACATACACACACTATTTAAAAGAAACACACTTGACTATGCTGAAAACAGTGACACATGTTGAACACATGAACAGTTCGAGAATGTGTGAGGCAGATAAAAGGAAATGCAGCAGAGAGACAATGCAGCACAAATGCAATCCATTTACATGTCTTCCACTGTAATGTCTAATGTCATGCTCATACCTGCGCTATAAATAGTTCACATTGACTAAAAGTGAATTCATCTCATTCATTTAAACAAATATCTAATGAACAAGGGCTCTTCCTCCCACTTTTTCTGTCAACAGCTGTAATGTATTGCTGCGAGGCCCAGTTTGTCTTCATTTATCTCAAAAGCTACTCCAACACTGGACTTACATGGTCCATAGTGAGTTTAGTCCAGTAAGTTTAGGCCTAGATTAGTTTGCTCCAATGAGACAGGTGTAGTCATTTTGGGTTTGCTGGTTTAGTTAACTGTGGTTAACTTGTGCCTCTGAATACAAAGGCTTCACAGTTTAACTCAACAAGTTTGCACTTTTGTTTAAAAATTGTTTATGCATATTGTGTGTAGTTTGTTATTTGGCAGTGAGAGACGGTCTGAAATCTGTGCCTTTTTATCTAAAACCCCAGGAAGTGTGTAACCGCCGTAAATAAAGATGAAATATTATGTGTTTTATATTCCCATGTTTAGAGGGTGGTTCATGCTTTGGCCACAGAGCGATCTGATTTCCTTTCACTTCACAAGGAAAACTCTCGACATTTTTACTTCCTGTAATTGCCCCATTATGGTAACCATACACAGTGTCTTTTAATATACAAGGACTGAGGGTTATTTACATGGCTGCAGATGGCATTCGCAAAAAGCAGCAAAAAGTAGAACCCAGGAGAAATATGTATGCAAAGCCACATTTTTACAATCTGTATTCATAAAATTGATTTGACCTTTCATGTTGCTAGGAGAATATATCTTCAAAAGAAAACCAAATTAAATGTTTTTCTTTTCTTCTGTCTGTCTAAAAGTTAAAAGGAAGTTTAATTAAAAGAGCCTCAAAGCACAAACATCCCAGTCAGGGAGACCCGATGTCACCAGATTTTCCAAAATACATCACAAACCCGGATACATTTAATGTGAGCCTCTATTGAATCAGGGCCGTGACTAATTTTTTAGGAAGCCATGCGTAATTATGTTTGATTTTGTAAATGTTCTGGTTTGAGACGCATTAAGACATTGTATAAATGGTACAATAGCGCACACTGTTGTGATGGTCAGTGGCCCTCAAATGGCCCTTTAGTGTCAAGGCTCTGATAACCCCTTCCACTCCAACCGGACTTACTATTTCAGATATTTAGGAATGTGGGGGTTAAAAGCAAACACAAGGAAGACACATGAGCCCACATCCTTATTGCACTGGCAACATTAAACTTTAGCCTCCGCAGCCGGGCTTTAGCCTGTGGCAAAGCGACTTGATTGAGGTCTTTGATGGGCATTAATACAGCGTGGAGAGACGGCTTTGTTCGAAAATGGAAATGAACGGAAAACGGGAAGCAGAACAGGAAGCACGGAGGCCCACAAGCTGATCTTATTTAATTTTACATCAAAAATATATTCTTTACTGGGGCTGTTTATGCATCTCGGTAGATAACTTCTTTTTTTTAACTGTGAATCTGTGGGACACACTTGCGGAGCATTTATGAAGTCAGCTTTTCCGAAGTTACTGTCATGTCACAATAATAAAGTCACAGGACTACAGTGACATTGGTTTGAATGTTTGGATCCATACCTGAATCAATGGGCATCTTGCCTCGAGGCTAAACATCTGAAAAAGGCCTGGATCTCATTGGCTCACTTTCACAGTGTAAACATGTGCTGAAATACAAATATCTGCTCTGGATCTTACCGAACCCAGACAGTGCTTTTCTGTCATATCCCATAACTTTGTGTTTAGTGTGAGACTAATGCTGCAGCAATATTTGGTGAAGGTTCGTCATAGTCCTCATTCATTACACACTATGTGGCAGATATACCAGGAAAGGCCCCATGTCCCATCCTTTATTACTGAGCGCATAAGTGAGTAAAAGTCAGATAAACAGTGTCAACAGAATGGTGAAACACAGGTGTATTGTGTATGTGTTTAAAGACTTACCTCCAAAAAATGAATAAAATGGATTTTAATTCCAGGATTCATTTAAATTTAGTAAACTCCTGTACATTATCAGCTTTCGCTGATGAGTGTGTATTTAGTGAGCATAAGGTTTGAAGGTTTGATTCTCCAGCTGCAGCCTTTCTGTGTGGAGGCTGGCAGTGGTTCTGTGTGCAGTCTTTTGGAATCATCTCACAGATGAACTGAAAAACCAAACTTGCCCATGTGAGTGAATGGTTGTGTGAAGAGTGAAGAGTTGGTGCTCTCAACAGCATCAGTGAGTCGTAAAATGAATGTAGCTGATGTCATTTGAAAACATGGACATCAATAAACTTACATGTGATTGTCATAGATACAGCATAACAGAGATTGTGATGATGATGTGATGGGATACACATCCTGAGATTTGAATCAATTATATTTGAACCTCCTGAGCCCAGTGCTATCTAATTGACTTTTTTAAATGTGATGAGATGTTGCAAAATAAAGTTATTGATCCAGGCTGATTCACAAAAGAAATTTCACTTCAAACTTAAAATGGCTTTGCTGAGTTTTGCAAAACTGTTTTCTTGAAAACATTCAACAGACAGATGTCTTATTATTGTGGCTTTACAAATTTCCATTAAACCAAAAACAATGAACAGTGTGTGCTGTTGGAGATTATAATGTCCATTATTGTCTTTGTTTTTCTCTGACTGATGCACATGACTTCCTGTGTGTACAACAATGTGGCTAAGGCTTTTGTCAGTCTTTTCTGTAGTCATGACAGAACAATTGTATTCACTGGTGTTTATTTGTGTATTTGTTACTGGTCTTGTTATAATTTGCTGAATTTAAATGTGTGTTCACACAGCTACATCCTTTGTATATAAAATGAGTTTCATGATGGAGGGGGAATTGCTCTCTCAGCAAATTTCTGATCAAATTGAAAGTCTTAAAAAAAATCTAAACTCAATGGTTGCCCTTATTTTATATTTAATAAAGTACACCCAAGGAGGTAGACATCATCTGTTCTTCGTTTCTCTATCTCCAGTAAAGATTTGGGGATGTGTGTTATCTTGTTGAACACAGACAGAGAGACAGTGTACAGCTCTGCTGTATATAGCGCCAGTGAAACATCTGCTACACACTTACTGTAGAGAGGCTGCACATCTGGCACCTGACTCCAGCAGGTTTACATTTGAAACAGGTAAAACACAACAACCCTGATGTTGACAAATAATTTTAGATTCATTATTCCACCTAAATTGGAAGAACATAGTGGCAGTAAGTGGCAGTTTTATTCATATATACACTGACTAGAGACTGCTCTGACAGCCTATGCATTTTGAGCCACAAACATAACCAAGACTCAAACAGGGCTAAACCCCAAACTGACCATGGACTAAGTCCAGTACTACACCAGTACTAAACTCAGTAATAAGGACTTAACCAGTGTAAACCCCCACCTGATCTTTGTATAATTTTTTTTTCCTTTCTTAAATTTATCATATTGGTTCTAGTGATAGTACCCCATCTACCAAAACCCCACAACATAGACACAATCTACACATGAAAGTTTATTAGGATCTGGGTAAATCCATCCCATATGTGACTACCTCAAAGGTCTGGTGCTGATCTTGGGATTCCTTCTTTTCACTGATATGATCTGTTGAGAGAATTATCCTGCTTCATCAAATTCAGAGCACACCCAGATAGCACACAGCGATACTGGGTGCCCAGATGCTCCATTCATTTGTGGCATAAAAAGTGCAAGAACAAAAGAATTTCTGTTCCTATATGTGTGAGAAAAATGACACATGGAGTAAATTGTCTCATCTCAGGAACTTTTTCATGGCAATATTAATCCACACTGTGCTTCAACAGATCAACAAGATGGAAAAGCATATTGATTTTTCCACCTTCACTGCTCAGTTAAATAAAAATGGACCACCTTCAATGCAGCTCCACACTTCACAGTAAGTAAATCTGCACAGCAATAACATTTATCAAAAGCCCCTATAATGTATCAAATATAAAGAACTCTAACCACTAATCACTCTCTTGATGATTAAGCAATCAGCCACTGGCATTTAGGCGACTGAAGTTTGGCATGTTTGGTATCTTCTCTCATCCAATGTGTGCTACTACCTATAATTTAGTCACCAGCCACAAGCCCAGTGGCTCTGCTGGTTACGGGAGGTCTTCACTCAGTTTCACACTCTTTGCCACAAATATGTCCACAGGCACCACAGAATATAATGCCACTTAAGTTCGCACTGTTGGAATTACACAATTTAACGTCAGTATTCAACTACTGTATCTCTCTAATCTCTGTTTTATTTTTTATTAATTGATTTGGGTTGCTTTAATCAATCAGACTTTTGTTTTGAAAAAAAAAAGTAGTTTGCATTTCTGAAAAGGGGCACGTTATGTCATCATACTAAGTTACTTTGGCTTTATTTGTACATGTGTCTTCCTTATAATTGTTGATAAGTCTAAATGCTGCAAATGATATTGTTATCCATTCATTTTCACTATGATAAGTTACAGCATAGACATGTGATACTGATGTACCAGTAAAAAGAGACTTGAGAAACGCCGTACTGGCATCTCACCCAGTTCCAACCACTTCTGAGAGATACTGCTGTGCAAATAGGTTGCAGGCTGCAATCCACAAGGCACTGTATTTGGAATAAATTACAAAATGGTTCTGCAATTTGTCTTGTCCTTCTTCACAGCCACCTGCTTTTTGTAGCTATCCAGATGCTGACGACAACATTAATGAAGTTAAATGTGAATATGGCCAATCCAGTGGCTCTTTTCTTTAGATATTGTCAAGATACGTTCAACTCCTGTATTATCCAAACACGTGCACCCAGGTTTGAGGAACTCATGAAATAGCTCATATTGTGAGGAACAATAAAAGTTTGGATGTGATCTTTGAGCATGGCCTTTGACCCTGACACTATTTTGGTTAGACGAAGGCAGGGAGCTGTGCATCCTCTGTGTGTTTCATGTGAAAGCCGCAGTCAGAACAAAGTAGGGAGTTGGGAGCAGAGCGTCCTGTTTATTTTGGTGGGCACACAGGAGTCTCACAGCAAGTGGCTCCCTGTCATCACTGTGACCTGTGGACAGGGGGCCGTCAGACATCACCAGGACCCCAGAGAGGAAGGCATGGCAGCATGTGGAGCTTTAAGCAGAGGTTAGAGGGCAGGGCTGTCACTGAACACATCTTAATGATCTTAATTTGGTTTAGGCTGGTTACAATGTGCAACCTCACTTCAAATGCCGGCACAATACAGTTTCAATAAAAATATCTCAGGCTATATTTTTATTGAAACTGTTTTGTGCCGGCATTTGAAGCATACTTTGAGAATTACGTATAAACTAAATCCAAGGGGCTTGTTTTTAATGGTTTGTCTCTTAAAATGTAAAGAAAATCCTCAAATCAGAAAATAAATATACATTTATCATCACAGCTGCACATCTGTGACTGCAAAAAAAGTAAAAGAACACCACATTGAGGCCAAATATCCAACAGCTTCTTTACAGATTATTTACTTTTACTGACTGATGCCAGTACAAACACATTTGTGGGACTGATATTAAAGCATCCTTCCTGAGCTGCTGACAAGTAGGGCACTGCAGATGCATCTCTAAATACTGTCACTTTAAGTGACCTTTTCCACAAAAGTCATCCTCAAAGAAAACAGAGGGAGCTCTCACCAGCCTAATGAGTGGAATGTCCTGATGACGTGACCAGAACAAGCCCTTTCAAATATGACACTAATAAGGGCTAATCTAATCCATGCTCTTTATTGAATTTGGGAGAAGCAATCATAGATGCAATTGCCATTTCTCAAGACTCATTCATTCACTCAAGGCATTTAAGGAATCACACAAAAATTGAAGCACTTGTTATTTCTGGTGATAATTAATAGCTTTGTTCAAGTATTTGCTTCAATAAGTCAATTCACTTGAAAATGAACAACCCTGCTTACTATTAAAGTTTATATGAGGCTTGTAAGTTTTTTTTGTACTGTAAAAACAAGTGTTACATCTTTAATCCATTAAGTTTAGAGTTTGGTTTTTGGTAGCACCTTTCATTAAAGATTAGTAAAGCTGTTTTTTTCAATGAAGTGCCAGCCATGTTTTTATTTGTATGTTCTACAACATACTGTTAGTGAAATAACTCGGCTGGTAAGCTACAGCATGGATCTTGAAGTTTGAGGCTTTCTGGCTTGTGCTCCTTAATCATTTGCAACAGTTACATGATTTAAACATTTTTAATGAGATAATAATTAGTCACAATGGCAATATTATTACTTGTCAGGTTGTAGGAGCTTCAAAGATGACAAAGACATGTTTGTCCCATTGCACATTGACCAAGTGATTCCAATTAAAACTGCGTGTGTTGTTTACTGAGGCTGAGGTCATGAAGGGGTGCAATCAAATGATCAGAGAGCAAGAACAGGATTTTTATTTTATTTTGTTTTTTTTTAGAACCCAATACCTTTGTCGTTAATGAGGAATTGACAAGTTATCAGCGGGGTTAATGGGGTCAAGGAGTAACCTGGGATCTGCATAAATCATCTAAGTCACAGTGAAAATTTGCTCTCCACATACATTAGGCTAACAAGAGTCATGACAAAATACAGATAACGAACCACAATACAGTGATTTCTTCTAAATAAGCCGTTTGCATGTAAAAAAACAAACAAAAAACAAACAAACAAAAAACCACCAGAGCCTAACAGGATAAGCTGATTAAGCTGAACTGGACAGAGGAGCGTATTTGGCTCGACTTCACTCCGAGTCTTCTCAGCAGCTTGTGACTTTCAATGTCAGAACTGAAGACCCCTGAAACAAATGTCCTTTTCATTTGATGCCTCACATCCATTCCCAGTGCCAGTGATTAAATTGCTGCTAATTGCTCAATTGAAATCACATGTAGCCTGTATGTGAATGTACTAAATAACCAGTTCAAGGACCTCTGGACACACATCACTTTATTCTTGGCACATGTCTGAGAACGGATACTGTCCCTCGATAGGAAAAGTAGCTGCACTGAGACTGTTAGGCTCGTTGTAACAGTACAGCCCGAAATGCTTATGACACCTTTTGCTTGAGAAACCTTTCATTCAGCGAGAAATGTGAAGGACGGAAATGGAGTTTGGCATGTTGACCTAAGACTAAGTTTCCCATGAGCACTAAATAAATAGGTGCTAACACTGAATACATCTTGTTGGCTGCTGTTGGATACAGAATATGTACGGGATGGTATGAACTTGAGCAAAATGGAACATAGGCAAATGTTTACAGTTGTTATAAAAGTTAAGTAAAAATAAAATAGACACATCAAATCTGCAAAAATGCTCACTAACCTGGTTTTGAATGAACAGCCTCAGCCTGAATAGTCCCACTCTGTCTCCTTCGAAACTTTTAACACCTTTAGAGAGGTTTGTGTCCTCATAGTCAGACTGGCTAACACTGATCATGTGATTACTACCAAATTAATATCATGCTATCATTCAACAGCTAATTTGAAAGCAACTGTCTAAAGGGTACATTACTGTGCGTCAGGATTACATGGTCTCTTATGATTATAAGTTCCTTCAGAGATTTGATGGTGTGGTTTAGTCCAGTTTGGCCTGGGTTTGTCTGGGATTCTCCAAATGTTTGAACAGAATCTGCCCAGTTCCTTTGAAAAACTGAGACAGTGGAACTGCTCGAACTGTTGCTGTTTTAAGGCAAAGTCACACCAAATATTGTTTTGATTTAGAATCATCTTTATACTTTATATTAACACATGCCTAAAACTTTTGCACAGTACTGTATGTGAGTATTTTTCATACTGTGATTATTCAGACAGTTTGAAAATGACCCAACATGCATTAATGCTGTCTCTTTAGTTTAGAGTGTATTCAATAAAAATCAAACAAGATTCAGAGCAAAAGAATGAATGACAAGAGTACTCAAAGTTTCCAAATAGCTGACCAATTCCCCCCCACATGACAGCAAAAACAAAGAGTATCTGAGCTTTGTTTCCTTATTATTTGCATAATACACTCTGATGGGTGGATTCTCGTCTCAATCCCTGGCTCTTTTGTATCTGAAGATTACAAAAGGCCTGTTTCCAGCGCCATGCAGGCTACCAAGAAGAGACTATCAAAGGGAAGGAATGGGCTTTCAAGTCAGGACCCTTCGATTGTGTTACAGATTGGTTCCAGGTGAGGCAGCTTTGGGAAGTTCAGCCGGAGGAAAATTGCCCCTCCGTGCAGCGCTAGCGAGAAGCGGGGAGGCTTCACGGTTGGCATAGTGCTCCGGAATTCCAATACTACTCACGTTTGGTGGGATTTCTAAAGGATGAGCGCTGGGCCTCAAAAATCTTGTTGTGGTTGATTGCAGTTACATTAAAAGCTGAGCCCAGACAAAAAGAGGTATACAGAGTGTCTGGATGTTTCAGAAAGCCATGTTGAATCGCTGGCTTGGACCACAGTCCGCTGGCAATAATTGTCAACATAATGTACCAAACATCCCTTTGATTCACTCATAAGATAAGTCCAGGGTTTTATTCTCAAAACAGACATTTTCCAGCTCCACTCGCTGTGTTAACGCTATTTTCAAAATGAGGGGTTCAGGTTCTCATTTTTCACACATGTTATTATGGCAGGAAACTATCTCAAGGACTCCTGGCAACTCCTGTACCATCATTATTTTAGCAAACTGCTCCTAAAGAATATTACAACACATTCAATCCTTAGTCTATTTCCCTGTGAACGCTATTGATTTATTTAGACCACACTTACTGAAGAAGGTTATCTTATTACCTAAGTAGGTTTCCTCTGAGAAAAAGATCTGGATCATGGTGTATTATAATTTTATAGTATTTTCTTTGGCAGATATTGTTTTATATTGCTGCCTCTTAAGCCAGTGCTTGGTTTGAGACTGACGTTTTGTGCAAATAATGGCAACACAACTTAACTCTAATCTGATCTTTTTTATGAGTAGTTAGCCGACATTGAAACAAAGGACTCATTATATTGTCTGACCCAGAGACAGACAATAAAGACGACTTTTAGATTTAAAATATTCATTCATCTTCTACTGCTTTGTCCCGTTAGGGGTTGCGGGTGTCTGGAGCCTATCCCAGCAGCTTTGGGCCTTAGGCGGCGTGCACCCTGGACAATGGCCAGACACTGAGACAGACACTGACAAACAACCATTCACTCTCACATTCATCCACTATGGGCACTCTAGAATGACCAATTCACCTGTACATGTATGTCCTTAGACGGTGGCAGGAAGTCAGAGGATCCGGAGAGAACCCCCGGTAACACAGAGAGTCCACAGAGAAAGACCGAAAGTTGGCCTCCGTGGCTTAAAATACTGTTTACTGAGATAAAATACTAACTGTAGAATTTGCTTATTGTGGTTCTCATTCATTCATGTAGTCATAAGGTAGTCATAAGGGGTTAAAAAGAAACATAAGATGTTTTATAACTCATCCATGGGACTATCAATTTTTAAGTAAACTGGAGGGTGTGGTTTGATTAGGTGTTTATTACCCAATAAGTGGCCAGGACTTGTATAGAACTGTAAAATTACACAGTGACATAAAGTAGCTATGTTTGAGAAAGTGGGTCCTTTAGTGACATACAGATTTAAATAGTGTATGTGTCTGTGTATTTAAATAATGTATATTTAAGTATGTGTTTTTTGGACCAACCTCTGTGGTACTGCTTTCTATTTGAGAATTTTTCAAACTCAGGGCCATCCCTATAGTAAAACAAAGTTTCATCGAGTTATGGAAAGTCTAAACTGACCCTGAGATGTTTAACTCATATGTGGAGTGGGTCCTGTATGCCTGCCATATACACTCTGTCTGACATGAACCGAAGCAGGGTGTTGCGTGGGACAGAAATGACACAGAGACCAAAGACGGGAGGTTTTGTCAGTTGTGCCAAGCTGTGGCAATATACATTTTTCACCTGTCAGACTGGATTCAGGCTAGACGGCATTTCAATCTCATCACTGTGCTTTTTGTACATAATTAAGGTCAAAATTTATTTTCATCTCCATCTAACAGGAAAATGTAAACACCTTTATCACTTTTTTGACAAATAATGATCTTGATTTTAAATCTCATTCATCATCATCATCAACTTTGCAAACAAAACATTAACAAATCAACTTGTTAATGGTGAGGAAAATTGAATTTAACCACGAGGCGTATGAATTACATTTCTTGTGCTCTCTTGTCATCGCTGAAACCTTAGAGGATCAAACGGGCCTTGAAACCGACTCCAACCACTCCACCTTCCACCAAGGCCACACAGAGCAAGTAAGCTGTTATTCCACTGTTGTTTGGAAGGATTGCGAAGAGATTGGTCCTGTAATGAAAAGAAAATAGAAGTGATGTTCCCATGACGGATATGGTAAACTAAATTGAGAGAGGCTGTTCATGTCTGCTCGTAGTTCACACCTCAGGTCCCAAAACGCCACTGCCGCCCCTCCCGCTCTCGCATTTGCCCCCGCTGTCCTCTAACCTCATTGACTCACCATTTCCAAAGAACCTGATCCGGCCTGGAGGCCCAATGCGCTCATGTCCTGTTGAGGATTTGTTGATTTCTCTAATCACTGCTCCAGCTCTGCTTGTCTTTGTTTGTTTTGCAGAACAAGCAGCAAACACAAGCGCTTAAGATGGTCCTGTGGAACAAAGAAAAAGGATGGCTGGAGGACACTGGGTTCTTGATTACATCTTTAAGTTCACTCTAATTACTGTGTACTGTTCTTGTGCTTGTCCTGAAGTACACTGTAGAAGTTTTTATTCTTTACTAACATTAAACAAGTTACAATTTAGGCATTTTGAAGTAAAAAAAAAAAATATATAGGAAGCACTCTATAATATTATGTGATACTGTAGACAGCTCTTTAAAGCCTCCACTGTTTTGTGCCTGGTATAGCAGCATTCAAACCCACTCCTGGGCTCCTGGACTCCAGACTGAACCTCCAGTAATGTTTTTGATATGACAAGAGTCAAAAATGGATTAAGACAGAGGCATTTTAGAGAACTCTGGGGGGCCCAGGCAGGAGTTACCTAGAAACATTGATACAGACATATTACCACATAAACACCACAGAAATTAATTTAATAACAAATATACTGTATATGGCCATATAACACAAAATATTTCCATAATAATTATTTGCAAAAATGTATAACCACCTTTTTAAACCTTTCAATTTTGGACTACAATAAAAACTTCAACGTGCATAAAACAACACAGAAAGAGTATTTCCTAAGATCCTATAAAACGATTTGAGAGACAGTGGTATAGGACGTCAAAAGCTTTATTCAGTGCAGAAAACCAAAGTGTCACTGCAGTGCCCTATTCCCTAGGCAGAAACAAAGCGACAGGAGAGATTAGACACAGCTTGACTCAAGTGAATGAAAGACAAGCCAAACAGATGTGTCTGACCAAGATTCATACAGGAAGCACATACGGATGCTACTGCAACACTGTGTTCTCATTAGCTTTGTTAGTGCAAGACAACAAGCCAGCATATACGTAACGGATTAGCACAGCAAATAGCAGCCTCCAAATTAATCAGAACAAACTAAGCTTACTACTTTTTTTATGAAAACCCTTTTTTAAAAAATCAATCTACTGGCATTTACCACCAAAATGTTTTTCAAAATATTCCACCTAACGTTAATCCAGAGTTAAAACTATGATTAACAGTATCTTTCTAAGGGCAAAATATCTTTCTAAGTTGAATTAAAATCTTTAATCTATATTTGATGTTGAAATGTATATTATTCAACATAGACCGTAAAAAACTTTGCATGTTTATGAACATGCAAAATTAGCATTATATGTTATCTGTTATCACTTTCCAACTGTGTGGTATTTTTGAAACCAATGTAATTTAGTGAGTGATGATGGTTGCCAAGGCCTATTTTCTACAGCTTGTTTTTTGCCGTTTTCAATAAATGCACAGTCACACACTGATACCGCTTGATCTGCATCTTAAACTACATAATGAACTCGAGTGCATCAGACATCAGGCACGAACTCGACCCTCTCGCTCTCTTTACATTTCTTTTACATTGAGAATTTGGTTTTCTTTCCTTTATCCAACACTCATACATTGTTATATTACGGTGGTTGTGTTTTTGTTGTGTGTATGACAACGGGTGCCACCTTAAAGAGGCCTGGAATGTGTTTCTTGATTTACCATTCTGGCAAAAATTAAACATTAAATGGACAATGAAGGCAATTTTGTTAGTGTTTGTGCGGTTTCAAATGTTTGCATGAGATCAGTAAAAATACACCTTTAGCAGACATGACATAATCTGGTGGTCACAAGTGCACAAGAGACATGCAGCAGGAGAAAACACTTGACCTCCTGTTCACACGCAACCATATCCTAAATAGAAACCTGTTGTGGCTCACTGGATGACTTCTCTTCTCTTGTCAGTTTTTGTATGGGACTGTTTTTGAGCCTGCAGTTGAAGTCTAAAAGTGCATGTTGCTATGAATAAATCCATATGCTGTGATGGATGCCTTGTGGCCAATGTCAAAGTCCTGCCTTTCCTTAAAAGCTCTTCAGTCTTAATCTTCAAGCCTGACCCCAGATCATTCACAGAGCACCTTCATGTCGCCTATCGTGCCCTACGCCCTTAACAGACACTGCTCACTGTACACAGCACTTCAATAGGCACAGAGAGAGCTGGGTGGGGACAACAGACACACGGCTTCATGTTATTCCCGTCATTTGAAATAGCAATCAAAGCTGATCTAATTAAGTGTGCCTGTATAACTGAGGTCTTGAGGGAAATGCTGACAGGCTCCAGACACTTTTTCTTTCTGTGCAAACGTCTCGCCAGAAGCTCAGGGAATTCTGGGATGAAGAGGAGTTATGAGAGAGACTTTTGTGGAGGATGTAAAACAGACGTTAGCTGCTTGTGTGTCCTGAAGTTGTACGAACACTAATAGGAAACAACCATCCGTTTGTTATTGTCCAGGTCTTTAGTTGTTTGTTTAAAGTCAGACATAAAAAAAAGATATGTATGACATTTCTTCATAAGTTGAGAAACGTATCTTTATGACATCGATGCAAGATGAGTTGTACCCATATATTTGACGTAAAGGCTATTTGCACAGATGTGACACTAAAGGCTCAACTGTCAAATGCCAAAGGAGGTCAGACATTTTTGTGGTGGTTCACAGTTGGTGGTAGGTACCATTGACACGGCCAGGATACATGTGAGTATGTTTTAGTTCAGCTTGCTCGGAAGAAACATGCTATCTCATAATCTTCACATCACTTTTGTTTTGGTTCTTGTGCATGGATGGATTTCACCCCAGGTAACACTGGAAAACTGAACCTCTTTCATAAAGTGAATATGTTGGCTTTGTTTTTTAGATTTCTATCCAAACTGATCTAAATTTGAATACAAAGTAAACACATTCTGTCCATGTTATAGTCAAATGAACTGAGTTTAAACATGACCACAATGATTCTTAGTGACGTACAGCATTGAATTTCATTACAATTCATTTTCTGTGATAGCTAACAAGAACCTACAAATGTCTGTTTTACTTTGTTTGATTGTGTTGTGTGACTTCCTTTCATTCAGTTTGGGCTATGCTTGTATGCAAACATTATGCATTCCTTGTCCTCAATATCGCAAATCTTTTGGCTTCGTTTTTTTTTAAAACCATATGCTTTTTTACTCATTATGTAAATGTGTTCAAAACCATCCAAAATTGCATAATGATTACTTTTATTCAAATCTAGCGTTATTGTTTTCAGTGGATGCTCCAGGTTGATTTTGTGAGTTCTATCTGTGTTCCCATGATACTCTGTGGGACAGAGGTGCAGAGCAGAGGTCTCCTTCACTTTCATCAGATAACATCAGTTTATGTGTTGGTTTCCTGTCATAGAGCAGGCCAGGTTAGTGAAGATCCAGTGAGGTTTTAGGCTACAGAAACCCACAACACTAGTCACGCAATGCCAGAAAAGAAAGTTGAAGTTCATCTGGTATGCCTTCAACACAGTGATACCTGAGTATTTAGAAAACAAATGTGTCTAAACATCTCGCCCTCATAGTATTACTCTTCTAGGATAAGTTATGAGAGAAAATGTGCTTGTTGTTCTTAGGCAATATGCAAAGCAGATGTTCTAAACTGTAGCTCTATATCATCACTTTTAAACAAGCTGTCACATTTATCAAATATTCCTGTTTTGATGCCTTGACTGAATTCAAGGTCTTCTGTGTGGTTCTGTGATGCACATAAGGAGCCTGTGATGAAAGAAAATGCAAACAACCAAACACGTGGAAAAGAGAAAAGCTTGGGGAATAAACCAAGGTTTGTTGTGAATTTCATTAGAATCAAATGGTTTTTTTTTCTCTTCTTTAACATTTAATTTGAACTGAAGAGATTTGTGAAACAAGTTCAAACATGCTAAACCCGCCACTATTTGCACATACAGTGTGTTTGTGTCAGAATTTGTCGGTGTCTGCTAAACACAGCTTCTTCCCAGAGTCTACAAGACTGAGGACTCTTCCCCGTTACCCCACTACGCTGCTGGACCTGAGTAACAAAATTTAGTTTCTCATGTCTCGCATAAGAAAATGATAATATATTTCCTTGTAAACCTTGTAATTTGAAATACGTTTAGTTGTACAAAATTGTTATTTGTGTCTTCAGTAACATGCAGGTGATGCATTGGTTAATTTGTTTGTACTTGTAAATGATTTCTTAAAATAAGAAAAGTCAGAAACATTGAGAGCACTGTTGGAGCACCACACACATGCCAAGCCAATAGTCTGCTCTTGACCTCCATTATTTTAAATTCTGGAGCCAATTGGATTCATTAAATTTATACGGTATATACATAGATACCTCACCTGACCATGTAGTTCTCAGAGACTTTTTAGGCATACATTTTTGTGTTAATGCAATCAAAGCCTGATTTTAATCTCTTTTTGGCATGCACAATTGCTACTTGGGTATGAAAGGTGTGCAGAGCTTTGCTACTCTTCAGTTTAGGCATCACTCCTAGTTAAGTAAATTCAGACTGGCTTTGACATGATGAAGGCCTACAATTTAACTGTTTAACATGTTTTATCAAAATAGTGGGTAGAGTGTATCTCTGGTTATGATGTTATTATTTTGTTACTGTGTCCTCTTTTGCTTCAGTTTAAAAGGCAGAATATACAAGGATTGGGGTTATTAAGCACATTCCATTCCCATGTCCTTCGATCACTATAGTTTCATAGCTGGTCACTGTTGCAAAGGTTTTTTGAAGTTACCAACATCATCAAACATCATCAGATAATGGACAGCAAGAAAGAAATTGTTTATTGAACTGTTACATGAAGGAGAGACGTTAAACTCATAGCACATAAATCAGTTCCACCACTCCACAATTCAACCACAGATTTTCAATGAAAGAAAACCTAACATAACAATAATTGTGCCAATAGTGGTAATGGTAATAATCTGTAACAGTCTTTAACATGTGGTTCATAAATTATTAACCCAGTGAAAGCAGAGAAAGGAAAATCTGTACTCCCTTACAGATTGGAAACACTGGAAGTTTTCTGCCAATTACTGTAAATGATATTTATATTCATTTAGCACATGTTTTAAGAGTGCTACGTAAAATCACTGTTTGGAAATGTAAGCAGCAAACTTGAATGGACACAAACAGCGGACTGTTTTCAGTACTGCTGCTGCACTGGTCTATGGCTGAAAAGTTTGTGGGGCCCTTGTGGTTTTCAGCCTATAAATCCTCTGCACATTTTTAATCTAGTCAGATGTGCTGCAGGAAAGGAGCGCTAAAGGATGTACGGTCATTACTCAGCCCACATCAGAGAGAGGAGCCACGGATCCACACACTCCCAACTCTCTGGTTGTAGACATCCCCAGACTGAGGGCCATAAGAGCAAGATTATATGTGAGATGTTCCCCATGTACAAAACATTTCTTACACCAACCCGATGATTTCTAACATGGCACTGAACATAAGTGCAATACCGGCCAAAATCATTTCCTCTGTGGCATGAACAAAGTTTACAATTGCCCCAATGTTGTTTTATGTTTAAAATGAAAATTGTACGCAATACACACAATGTTGTTCAGTGCTCTACACAGAGCAGAGATTCATTATGCTTGTATTGTAATGGTTAATTAAAATTATTTTAATCATCAATCAGTCATTAGCCCCTCACATCATTAATTATTATACTATTATTGTTGGCCTATTTGAGATTAGCCATTTAGAGATTATTTCTTCAAAGTCTGCAGATTTCGCCAGTTCAGTTAGAATCAGGGTGTCCTGGAATATGGTCCACAAGCGCCATCTGCTGTTTGTTTATTGTCTTTTAGTGAGTGGTTCGTCCAAGTGGAGCAGTTATTGTTGTTTTTTTGCATCTTTTTTTTTTTTTTTTTTAGCTAATTAAAATAATAAACTGTTTGTGGAAATACAAAATTAATAGGCAGGTTATCAGAGTTTTTATGTTAAATGACTTTTAAATGTTGGATTTCTTAGACAGCCACTACAGAGACATGGTGGCGATATTAATCTTCAATTCAACTACGAATTTCCATTTATTCAAACGTCTCCACAGACTATGAGGAAAACACATTATTGATGTTGTTTTGATTTATTGTCAGGCAATGTTTAGGTGACTAAAGGGTCCTTGTAGCTACCGCTAGCCGCTAGGTCAGAGCTGTAACCAATCAGCCATTGGCCGCCGGTGAGAGACTGAGCATCCTTCTAGAAAATATCCCTGAAAGTACACGATAGAAACTCCATCCACAAAACTAACGTAAAATCTGACGAAGGACGAATCTCTTTGAAGACAAAGAGTATAAAGGTAGGAGATACATGACACCACCTTTGAAAGTTCCAATGTATTTCTTACACAACAGCGTTTTTCTCGAGACAACTGAACAATACGAGTTGTCGCAGCGTCCCGAGTACCGTTTTTTCACAGTTGAAACGCTGTCAATTTATCAAGTGTAATTTATAAATGAAAAGTAATTGTTTGTGTTTACTTGATAGCGACTGACATGTAGTTATGTTACAGAAACGATCTCGGTTCTCAGTGATCAGCTAGTCGGCCAGCTAACAATGGGACAGGGAGATTAAGACAAGTGTTAGACGCTTTGAGACGGGCTAGCTGGCTAACATAACATTTGACGCCGCCTAACCCTATCGCGCTGCATATCCTGCCGCTATTTTTGTGCGATCTACTTTTAAACTTGGGGGAAAAAGGCGTTGTGTCCGCCAAACGTGACACTTTTAACTACGCGTAGCTTAGATACTTGTAAATTATGACCCAACTTGAACCAAAGATGCTTTGATTGTGTATGGCTACTACGCTATTTGATCTTACACTGCAGTCAAGATATAAATCAGCTCTGAGTCGCAATACAGATGCCCACGACATTTACAACTCTACAAGTCCGTTAGTTTTGCAAAAGGATGGTAATGTTATCCAATCCGATATTACCTACATAGTGTCTATTGGTGCATGGCAGATACTAGGATTATTTTCCCTTGTGTGCTAGGATCATAGTCAGTCATATATGAACACTGGGACAATGGAAAAGAAAATCATGAAAAAATGATTATCACACTAGATGCTAAATCAATTTAATGTCATGAAAACAACTATACAATATTAAATTGCTCTGTATTCTCAAAAATAGATTGTGGTGGCCCAAATCTGTGATGGTCTTGATTCTTCTTTTACAGATGCCTTCAGTGACAGTTGGCAATATTGCTGTTCAGTCTGCCATCCCAGACTTGGGAAATGGAAGTCATTCTGAGGCCATGAAGCAGGTTCTCAGTGTAATTGACAAGAAGGTCCGCAACATGGAAAAGAAAAAGGTACATATATTTATTTCCACACAAATTTAGTAATACATCTGAAGATAATGATTAAAACTTACTTATGTCCTTGTAGTCTAAACTGGACGATTATCAGGCCAAGAAGGATAAGGGAGAAAGACTAAATCAAGACCAGCTGGTATGTGCACTATTTCCAGAACACCCTTATTTGTTCTTTCTTTTATTATTTTGGCTTAATTTCTGTACCTCCGTTGGATAAATAATGGCTGAAATAAGTTCCTCTGAGTTTGTACTTAGTAAGACCTACAACCTACTTAAACCTTGCCCAACCCAATGACTCAACCATTTTTTTTCTTTATCATCTGAAGGAGGCCTTGACAAAATACCAAGAGGTCTTGAACAACCTTGAGTTTGCTCGGGAATTGCAAAAAAACTTCATAACATTGGGCCAAGAGGTAAGTTAGGTCATTCTGACTACACCTGGATTTGTGCACTATAGTATTGCTAGGATTGTCCGATATATACTCTATCAACTCCACAGACTGTAACTGCTCATGGTTATGGTTGTCTGGCAAGTTTTGAATATGCACTTGGGGGTTGGATAAAATATTGTGTTTACTGTCCAGGTTCAAAAGGCAGTAAAAAAGTCTGCAAGGCGGGAACAGCTGCAGCGAGAGGAAATGGAGCAACAACGGTTGAAAACTGTCCTAGAGCTTCAGTTTGTTCTGGATCAGTTGGGAGATGAAAATGTTCGGAGAGATCTGAAACGACCTGATGCCTCTGGTTCACCGTTACTCACTGAGGCTGACCTCATATTGCTTGATGAATTTTACAAACTAGTGGGACCTGACCGAAACTATGACATTAGGTATATATATAAAATTCATATGAAATATCTCTTCATTGTTTTGTAGATTAATGCAGTAGTAAGAGTAAGAGACATACACACCAGACGCTGCATGTAAATCTAAGTTTACTTTGATTTATGACCTGCAGGTTGGGTGAACAATATGAGGAGGCCTCACAACACTGGTGGGACCTACTTGAGGGCAGAGAGAAGGCTGTGGCTGGGACTACCTGTAGGATTTACCATTTTTCTATGTTTTATCATTTAAAAGAAATAAATAATTCTTAACAATAATAATATTCCTTATGTTTAAGACAAATCGTTAAAGGACACTCTGGAGAAGGTACTGCTTAGTAGTTACTTTGACAGAGCACAAAGCCATCAAAATGGCTCATGTGAAGAAGCAGAGGAACTGGAGCAGACAGAGGCAGCTGAGCCAAAGGTGGCTGAAAACTCATCAGAACCTGGTGAGTACTGCATTACAAAATACTTCACAAAATACAAAAATATTTGGTTAACAAAGTAAATGTTTTTCAGAAGGAACAGTTACTGAAAAATTTTCAGAACCTATTAAAGTGGAAACAACAGAGGTATTACCTCTTTCTTATCTTTTAATTAAAAAAAATCGTATGACAAAATGTGGCTTACATTATTTTCACATCTTGGTTCTAGTTTGTAAACAGACAGTTTATTCCAGAAACTGCATACAGCAGTACAGAGAAAGTCCAAGTGGAGGAGTGGTCCATGGAAGCTCAGGTAAGCTATACTTCTGAAAGGCCACATGTCCTTTTGTCTTATCTTTTCTCATGTTATCTATGTGTCGTTGTGTTGAACAGATGGTGAATTCTTTACAGCATCAGCCTCCTGCGCAGCTGCCTCCTGAATCAAATGTTACTGTGAACCATGTTACTCCTTGTCCACCCTCTGACCCTGTGGTCAGAAAGCAGGCAGTGCAGGACCTCATGGCCCAAATGCAAGGAACATACAACTTCATGCAGGTGATAATCCAGAGTAAAGTAAATATTGTTGAACGTATACCATACTGACCAATTATGACTCATACACCCGTTATATTGGACAGTATAAACAAAAACTAAACCTAAAAATGGAGGACATAGAAGGCACACAAGAGAAAACGGGTAAAATAAAACATGGACCAGTTACTTGCTGAGGCTGATTAATGATTAATTATTGTCTAAGTAACACATTTACTCATCTTGCTTCCATTAAATCTAAACATTGACTTCCCAAATATTATGATTTGGTTGCTGTAGGAATCCATGTTGGAGTTTGACGGACAGGCCCTGGACCCTGCTATTGTGTCTGCACAGCCAATGAAGCCTGTGCAGACTGTGGACTTACAACAGATGAGCTGTGGTTCCAGTGAGTGCTGGATATTTAACTCCAGTCTGTGTTCATCACACATTGCTATAGATAAAGGTGTCATTTCCAAAAGGTAACTGGTGTTTTTGCTTTATTGCAAACAGCGCTTTCAGAATCCAGACTTTCTCAGACAGGTGCAGTGCCCAGCCCACAGGACCCCTCACAAGTAAGTACATTGAAACCATGAAATCTGTTCTGGGGGACAAATTAGTAATTAAATATAATACAACACAGAAACTGGTGTTATGTATTATAGGGAAAAAATAACCTTTTAAAAAGCTGTTTCCTCATGAGTATCAAATACTAGTGAGCACAGTTGCACTCTTAAATGCTTTCACTTTACTGCAGTTCCTCTTTTATTCCTTGCAAAAATTCCTTCATCCCTCTCCAGGCCTCACTGTCTCTTTCCTCTGAGCAGCCCCCTGTCCCATGCTCCCTGTCCTCTGCCTTTCCACCTGTCTCCAAATCCACCCACAGTGGTGGCATCAATGTCAACGCAGCACCTTTCCAGTCAGTGCAAGCGGTATGCTTTGTATCTGAGTTTACTTTATACAACCTGTCCTTTAAGAGGGTGTACTTATTTCATGTTTTTGGTTTTATTAGATCTGATTTTAAACATAAAACTCATGTCACTGGTTTATGTGTGCACCACTTATGACTCATAGCTCTAGAATATATGACCATGGCCCCACTCATATTTTTCTTTTATGTTTTTGTGTGGTACATCTATAATGTATATGTATTGTATTTTTTGAGACAAAAGCCTATTTTCTTTCCTTTTTAGGTATTTAACATGAGTGCACCAGTGCCTCCAACAAGTGAGAGCCCAGTGGACCCTTTAAAACAGACCAGTCAGTTCCCAGGTGGTTATACACAAGCCTTTAGTAGCCAGCCAGAAAACAAAGTGGATCCGTCTGAAATCCCACAGGAAACATTACAGTCAGGTGAGAAAATGGCTTGGATAGTTCCCTTTTTACATACATTTTGCATATAATAGGAAAAAACAAGCACAGTGTAACTGCACTTTATAAACAACAAATAAAATAATCGTTCCATTTTTTTCTCTGTAGTTGTTGGTGGATTCCAGCCCCAAGACCAGGTCTTGGCCTCTGCAGGACTTGAAGAATCCTCAGCAGGTTCTGGATTTGGACAGTCGAGCCAGTCTTTTTACAATAGCAGGGGTGTGCCCAGAGGTGGGCCCCGGAATGGTCGGGGGATGATGAATGGATACCGAGGGTCCTCCAATGGTTTCAGAGGTAATGGAGACAATGGAGACAATGGAGACAGTTGGTCATTATAGGCATTACATGACATGCATGATGCTTATATTTTTATCAGGAGGATATGAAAACTACCGGCCTCCTTTCACAAATGCTCCAAATGGTAATTTTGGTCAGACACAATTTAATGCTTCTCGGGACTTTTCACATAACACCTACCAGAGAGTAAGTCTTTCATTATAAGAAATTACATTTAATATGTGATATAAACTTACTGTGAAATAAGCTTTGGCCCAAAATTATGTTAAATGTATATCTGTCTGTTTTTCTTTCAGGAGGGTTATCAGCAAGGCTTCAAAAGGGGAGCTGCCCAAGGACCTCGCAGTTTGCCCCGGGGCAATGCTCAGGCAATGCGATCCTAAACACTCCTAAGGACAGTTGAGTCATGCCATGTTAAGCATTCAGGATTTTTGAATGTTTTTACCCCAGCTTTCTTTTATAACATTTTGTTTCTGTCATTTTTTTTTTAACTCCTTACCTACTCATTAGAGTCAGCCTGCTTTGGTCTTTTTAGATCCTTGACACATTTTAACACAGTATGATGAATTTCATAACAAGTAGAAGTGAGTCTGTGTTATAATATAACAAATAGGTATTCCTGTAAACTTGAAAGATTTCATTAATTTATTTTTTGTACAAAATAAAAGCAAAAAATACGCCCCACTCTCATTTTACATTAACATGATTTTCTTTTGATTTGTGCTGTTTTTTCCTCTTGGTCTCATAATTTTCATAAAGACTTTTTTTTAGTTGTTTTTTTTTAACCTACCATATGCTCTTGCGCCATCAACTCTTTGTACACTGACATGGGTTGAGACTGTTTCAATAAAGTTGTGTTATATTATTAGTCTTTGTTTGGCTGAGTTTTAATTCAGATAGTATTGTTATAATTCAGGTTTTCATTGTGTTTCACTATATTTTGCAGAATACGAAAAAGCTTTACTCAACTGAAATGCACATGACTCTCAAAGAACATTTATTTTATCCAGCAGCAAGCAATCAGAATTAACCACATGTGCAAATTTTGTGCAAATTAAAATGCATGTTTTCAAAGGCGCACATCAAGATTTTGGGGTAAGGACAGAATATCACGTCAATGAAAAGAAAAAAGTATTGAACATATTTCACTTACAGTTACCTATAGTCAAGATTCAAAATGAGCTACATTAGATCCAGATTTTTATTAAACAATTATGATCAAATGTGATCAACTCATAAATAATTCACACACATTTGTGCATGAAAACAAGTGGAAATTGAATGCCTCTAAAAAGCAAATGTACACCAGATGATCAACTTAGTCCTATATCTGCACAATTTAGGACTACTCTTTATATAGCAGAAGTATACTGCATTACAGTATGCAACCTTACATTGCAGACTTTGGGCAATATTGCAACAGAGAATGACTTAACTTCTTTAGCATCAAAGACAGTAAAATGTACCATCCACCTTTATGACAACCAAAACTGTAAACAAACGTGTGGCCACATCACTGAAATGAACATAAAAGCAGCACTAATAGCATGGTAAAGGCATGTAAAAAGAAATATGGAACTATGAGTTTTGATGCTGGCTTTGCAATAACATTGATGAAATCTCAGTTTGACCCCAAAAAATAAACAATTTTCCTGATGTGTAGGTTTAAACAGCAGTTAAATTAAATGTGATCAAATTATTAATTGTATTTCTCTTTAAACTGACTGAAATGGCCACATTACAGAAATCATTAATAATGTTAAGTAGGGAGTCTCAACATATTAGGATGTATCATAATATTAGCAAATGTCCAATATTATTTCAACAATGTAACAATATTCATCCTAAATTGTACATTTTTGTTTTAAAATTTGCAGTTCCATTTTGTAGTCCAAGGATTACAGCTACAATCACACACATCATTTTGCTGCTCTACTTTCAAACAAGAGTCCCCCAAACTCCAAAGTCATGCTGCTTTAAGAGGCCTTGTAATGTGGAGGGATTGTTCCTCTTGCACACAGGAGTAGAAGTGTCCCTGCCTCACATCTCACTACGATGCTATAACACATTATTCTGGTCTTGTGGTGTTTCCTGGTGACCTGGTGGCAGATCCTGGTGTGGCTGAGGAACACCATGCACAGCTGAGTCCTGATTTTGCTGCTGTGCCTGAGGTGCATCTGGAGGAACTTGGGCTGCAGGCTGATTTTCCTGGGGTTGGGGTACTTGATCAGAATGTACTGGGTTGTCAACTACAGGTAACTCTTGAATGGCATTGCCTTCAACTGTAAAACAAAAAGAAATTCATATTATGAAGGTAATGTGGTGAAATCAAGCAGTAATTTAATTTCACAGTGTGACTTACTGTGAACCTCTGGAGGGGGCTCTACTTTCTGTGATTTCAGCCGCTCCATGTGCTCAACTGCCTGAGAAACAATAAAAAAGGATTTCAAGCTTGTTTTGGTAATTTAAACTGATTTAAATTGTCCCTGTTCTAAATATTTAACTTTTGAACATATCGGTTTCTGATAAACTTTGTAAACATAAAGTAATTTCCCCATTTTGTAGAATCAGATTTGATTGGACAATTTATCTCAACACTAATCTGCAACATTGTAATGTATAGCCTCTGGACTATATTAAGATAACACATCATTAGTATTTTAAAGGGTCACAAATCCTGATGAGTTGTGTTGCTTTGAAAGGTATTCTTCCTTACCTGCTGGAGCTCCATTTTCTGTGCGTTAAGTTGTTCCTGTTGTCTCTCTAGTTCGTCTCTCTGTTTCTGGAGGTCTACTGCCTTCTGGTTGAGGTCTTTTTCTTGCTGAGCAAGATGGTCTTCAAACTCCCTCATTTCTTCATCTGTGTAAGCCTGGTTCTGCTCAAGGGTCTGAACAACACAAAGTGGCAATTACAACATTAGGTATTTTTATATACCGTATTTTCCGGACTATAGAGCGCACCTAAATATAAGCCGCACCCACTAAAATTTAAAAGAAATATATATTTTGTCACATATAAGCCGCACCGGACTATAAGCCGCCGATATCCAGGCTGAGAAATAAGATATTTACATAGAAAGATTTTGTACCATAAGTGTTTATTCATATACCTGAACTGATACAGTGCCTGTAACACGGCAGTAAAAGTGCTGATCAAACAAAACAGAAAAGTCATTGATGGTTTTATTCATCTTCCTCCTGTGCACTAAAACCAAGTTGCTTTATTTTTCTTCCTCCTGCGTACTGAAACCACTGAACACCAAACCACTGTCACTTTTTCTTCCTGCGCACAGTTAAAGCGCAATCGCGCAACTATTAAAGTCGCTTCATTCTCTCTTGCACTGAAGCCACAAGTCACTATTCATCTTCCTCCTGAGCATTGAAACTACTGAACACCAAACCACTGTCACTGCATTTATTTTCCATTATGAGGGGGTGAGGGTGTAAAAATATTACCGTATTTTGCTGTTGTGTTGCTGTTGTGTGGAAAATACGGTAGTTTAAAGAGTAAAAACAACATATTGCTACATTGTGCCTTACCTCCCAGCTATCTGGCTCCAAGAACTCTTTTTTCTTGGTAGCAACCAGGAATTCATCTAAGGAGACAAGCCTGTCTTTATTGGTATCCACCTGAGGAAAAAAAACAATTAGATGGAAAATACTTTCTAAACCTAGATATCACAGTAGATATGCAAAAGAATTTTCTTCAGTCTGGTAAAAGTTTAATGATCCTAAATCCTAAATGGCTTTACTGAAAAATGTTATCAGTAAATCCTTTTACATTTACAGAAAAGAAGTGCAGAAATATTTTTTCATGTTACTAGTCACTTATGTCATTGTAACACCATGTGTTTAAATTGTACCTCATTCATAACATGTTCTCTCATACGTAACCGCTCTTCCTCCATTTCCACCATATCATCCTCTTCATTTGAGGGGTCATATATTTTTTCCAGCTGAAATGACATGAGAAATACATTGAATGCAAATTATGTCATGCTCTCACATTTTTTTCTGCTTTGTTTAAAAACCTCTTTGGTGAACAATGCCTCCAACTCTTGCTCATCAAAAAAGCCATCCCCATTGGTATCTGCATTTTGAAGAAAGTATAATGCCTTCATTAATTTATGTAATACATTAAGTGTAAACTACTTCAGTACTTTATGTGTAGAAGAAAATAATTCTTGTTCATCAAAAGATTACCGTGAATGTTGAAAAAGGTCTTTGGGTCAAAATCCTCTGGATCCAGGCCATCAGCTTCCTCCCAGACTTCCTTCAACTGGTTTTGACTGCCCTGTGATTTCAAAAAATAAAATTAATTTTTGGACTACAAAAGCACAACCCATCTAATGTGGCCAATGTTAGCTGTGTGTCTGTCTTACAGGATGGTTAACTTTAGGGTGATCTGCATGCTTTTTCTTCATCTCCTCATAATGCGCCTCCTCTCTTTGTCTTTCTTCATCGTTAAGTGTCTTCAGATGCTCTCGTCTGTCATGCTCCTTCATCATTTCATACCTCTTGAACTCCTCATGCCTTTCCTTGTCATAGTTTTCCAGATCCTTAGTCGCCTTTGATAACACAATGAATGCTCAATCTAGGAAATACTGCACAGATTTCACATATAATAAAAAGACTGCAAATTTACCGATTTGATGAGCCGATCCAAATCCTCAACTTCAAAAGTATGTGGGTTCATGTGGTTTAAATGTTCAAACTGCTTCAAAAGTGCCTGGTGGTCAACTGCTATGTCTACGCAAAAGAAAAGGCAAAACAATAAAAAGGAAATACAAGTACAGTACGTTGCATTACAGAAGCACAACTTACCATTCCCTCCTTCAAGGTCTTGTTTAGCTTTAATAAGAGTCCGCAGTCGGTTTACCTCCTGCCTTTTTAATTCATCTAATTTTGTTCTGACGTTATGGCTGACGAAATCCAACTCTTTAGCCAGTTTACCTTGCTAACAAAATATTCATGATAAATCAGTACATTGTAATACATTACCAAGCCTTCAATCAACACTGTTAAACTGATAAATGTGACCAAAGCTTATGAAAAGAAGGTAAATGGAAACAACATACCTTAATGTCTTCCATATCTGTGTTATGGAGCTTTTCTCTAAAATGTTGATCCTTCTCTAAAAAATCAATGACCTCTCTGAGATAGCGGTCATAATGAAGCCCTGTATCCTACAAAATCAGAACATTTAATTAATATTTTACATTAATTTAGATAAACACAACAGACAAATAAAACATAGAGTTAAGGTTGCTGCCCTTGGTTCAGTTTCTGATAGCATGTGTTATATAAGAGTCCAACAAATATCATCATACAATAAAATACATAGTTTAAAGCCCCTTTAAACCTCATAATCGTATAGTTTTAGATTGCTCTACTTTGTTAAGAAAAGACTGCATTTGAATTCACATGGGCTTTAAAACACTATTTAAAGGTGTTTGTTTAAGCATTGTCAAAATGTCAATATTTAAAGTGAAACAACAGAACTCACAACTCAATCTGTGCACTTTCGCTCTGTCTATTGCCTATTATCATTTGTAACTGTGTAGCATTAGCCCTGTTTCAACACTGATTTTGATTTAATGTATTACAATACTTTACTGTCTTGGCTTTCTTTCAAAGACAGAAAACAGCTTGGATATGGTATGGATGGGACACATTTTAGCATGTGTAAACTGTAAACAGGTTAGTAATAGTATTAAGATCAGTAATGTACCCACCACACTAGCTGGAGGTGTTTCAACTTTTTCTGGCTCTTTGATTTTAGTCTTGTCTATGCTGATGGGCACTGATTCCACACATATCAGCTGAAGCAGCAGCATAACCCAGCTGATGCTTAAGGCCCCGCACCAACACATCTGGAACACAGGACCATTAACTCATATAGTTATATGTCACAATGTCGTGTCACTCGTGTAACAGAATACAGACACAAAGTGGGTGAACGTGGTCTGTTTTCTAATTCATTATTACACATCTTCCTCACTATCAGACTAGGTTGAGCAAGAGGTTAATAATAACCACACGAAGCTTCTAGTTAGTGTTAGCTTGGTCATTGAGAAGAGCCATTAATAATCAACGAAATACCAACATATTTAATTATAGTAACACAGAAACTACCGACGCTGTCAGATTAGGAGCTTTGATAAATAGCTTACTTGTTTACTCACTTTTTTGTACATCGAGGACCCCATCTGCTTTGCTTCCGTTACGTTGGTCAGTGTCGGCAACAGCAGCTAATTCACTAGCCAGCATTTAGTTGAGTTCCGCCTAAGCTTTAACCCCATTGGTCAAATCAGCTGCCTGTCAAATCGGTCAGCAAGTTTGGTTGCATTGAATCGTACGTGGCGACAGGACGAGAGCGCAGGTGGGCGGCGTTTTGTAGCCTCACATGGAAATTAGAATCGATAAATTGACAAATACAGAAACAGACCACACAGGATCGATAGATTGTAAAAGCAGTGCTTTTAAACACCAAATGGCAGCACTTTTTGCATAATAATTCAATAAAGTAACAACAGTAGAATCTGGCCCTTATTAATCTTTTTAGGCAATCTGGCTTAAAAAAAACTACAGTAACTCCACACACATTAGCCTAAATAACACTTTTGGCATATTTTGTGGTGAAATCGGTAGAACAGGCTCAATGATCTTTAATGATCAAGACACCCAATTTTACTGTTTACCACTATTCGTGTCAGTGGTCTCACTTTGGACATGTCATGGCGTGGTGTTTTCAAAGCATCCCTTTAAATTTCGAAAGTTGATAATTATACTTAGTTAGTGGTGGTGCTACAGGAGTCCACAAAAACATGCAATCATCTTACTGTTTAATTTAGATGATGAGCTCCACACTCACCAGCAGAGGGTGTTGTTGTGAGGATGTTGATTCACTGTATTATTTTATATTATGACAACTGGGGTATGTGGGTGTGAGGCAGTGGACCAAAATAACGAAGAATGTACATTACTGTCCTGACATAAGGCAAATTTGCCTGATGCTACTTTTTTACCGATAACACAAAGTAGAAATGTGTCATTAAAATGGTTGTGAAATGGTGTTATTGCATTAACAATTTTCCTGCTGCTTGGAAACTAGGCTATTAAACCATAGCCTGATGTTATAGCCTATGCTAAAAAGCCTGGTATCAATAAAGCATTGGTTATCTACTGGACTGTAATAATGATCCTGTCTTGTCTGTTTCTCTATTTGTCAATTTACTAATCTTGATTCCAATTTCCATTAACAACGCAATGAACAATTTTATATCAGCTCTGATTGGCTTATGACATAGTCTATGACTAAATATAACATTCTTGCCCTGAAGATTTCAGTGTAATAGCTGAATGGGCTGGGAATTAATTAATCATTGTCTTAGATCAGACCTAATATGAATCAAAATGAACAAACTGGGAAGCAACAAAAACACTTATTTCTAATCAACAGCGACAGTATATTGTGATAACATCCAAGACATGTGCAATATAGCATTAAACAATGCCCCCACACTATATACAGCCAAATACGGTACAATATAATTTAAGACTGATGTTCAAGGGTATATTACAGAGAGCTTTGTTATAGCCTACTTTTGCTTCTAAGACATACTCAAACTTTAAGAAATCGTTTTTTTCTGCACAGCCCCTTTAGTGAAGTGTGAATCAGGAAGCGGATTCTCTCAGAGGAGAAGACAATAACATTGAGTCACCTTGCTGCATTGTGAGCCTCTGGCAGCCGAGAGGCAGGCATCAGCAGCAGCACACACTACACTGCAGAGCTGCATCGGACTGCGCATCAACTCCGAGTGTGTATTTGAGTGTGTAAATTAGTATGTATAAGAGGCTGCATGAAGGATGTTATAATAAATCATAGCACAGGCAAATAAGAGTAATTGGATGACCGGGGCTCTTAGATTGTTACACTGCAGTATGCATGCTGAATTGGTGTAGGTATGTTTGGGACTGATTGGGTAAAACCAGTTAGAGGTGCCTCAATTAAGTTATAGGATGTGTTAGAGATAAAGCAGGCCAGGTTTATGCAGAGCTCCTGTTTCTGTCTGACCTTAATGCAGGCAATTACTCCCGATGATTTTTCCCTCAGTGTTAATGTTTCTTAGTGTTGGTGGGTTCCAACACTGAACCCATTTATATTATGTATATGTCTGTAATGTCTTAAATATTCTCATTTTCAGAATTTTACTGGTCTTGAGACTGATGGGTCACTTAGTTCATCTAAACTAAACAAACTCTTATTATGTTTGCAGAATATAACACAGCTGCCATGTGTGTAAGCCTATATAATCTGATTTCATAGAGGACTTTATCTTTACCCATATTAGCAAATGATGTCAATATTTATATATTTTGCTTTTAAACACACAATACTTATTTGTTATAGAGATATAAGAGAAGGAAAGCTTTATTTTAATTTTTTTAATTTAAAATTGTTTCAACTCTTATTTTCTTTGATGGACAGTGGAGCCTACCATGAACAAGTGTAACAACAAAGCTCCCCTAAATGGGATTTCATCAATAAGTATTTATAATGCTGATAAATGGTCGCTTACTTCTCACACTGCACCCCATAGTATTTTTCTGAAGTGCAAATATAGTAGCAAATAGCATGCATTATGTGGTTGATTTCATTGGGTCCTGCTCATTTCCAATATTAAAGAAACCATAAGAATGATGATGTATTCAAATAATAGGTGAAAAGTGTGCCTGCTATTTCTCACTGCTCATGTGCAGTAAAAAGTCTGCCTGCTCTTATGTAAGTAAAATGTATGGGCAGCATTGTTTAATTGTGAAAATCTGTTTGATGCAGTGTAAGCATTACTGTAATGGGCCATGGTCACGACAGTACTCCATCCTCACTGCAGTATTGATGATAAACAGACATTACACAAACTCTGCTTTTGTGGAGATCTTGAATTGAGCACTAAACCAAGTATTATCCAGTTTTATGGTAGCCTGTGTGAGAGGGTAAAATTCAAAATTATGGGCTACTACAGGGTTAAACCTGGAATAACAGGGCTAAATCTGGATTTATTGCACTCTAAACGAGTGGCAAACTAATAACAGAGCCTAAACAATGCATTTACTTTTCCAGCTCGTAATTCTGTTTTGTTTAAAACGCTGAACAAAAGTTTTGGCTAAGTTTGAAGCTGTTGCAGATTAGAGCAGGCATTCTTTTTGTCTCATTCGAGGAGTCTGTGGCAAAACAATTTCTTTGAACGCACATAAATCTTGTACATTTTTATTATCCCCATTTAAAAGACCAGCGAACCAAATATGGTCACATTCGGTGCGTATAATCCTTTGCACTTTGCGCTCCACTCTACTTTTTCCGCAGTGGACTTCCATTTATTATTCCGGGTCTAGTTTATCATCAACCTCGCGACGTGTTAGCTTTGAGGATAACAGGTTAGCAGCAGCAGGCAAGACAGAGCCGCGGAGGAAGAAGTCTGTCTCCTTTTCTCTACACTTTAGCATTCGTCCCCTTTAAAAGTATGCAGCCCTAGCGGTGGTTGTTATGATGTGAACTCTCTTGGACAAGTCTGCGGAGAGGGAGACGGGGGGGACAAGCCGAGCCGGAGACGAGAAATCATGGCGGCACCTCTCGGACGGGACACCTTACCTGACCACTGGTCGTACGGAGTTTGTAGGGACGGCAGGGTTTTCTTTATAAAGTAAGCGCGTAGTAGCTAAGCACAAGTGGTTGTTTTTGATGCATCGGCGAGCTATTTCCCGTGTTTTATTGTTTTATTACCGATCAGTAACAGGTGTCTTTCTTGCAGTGATAAAACTCACAGCACTACTTGGCTACATCCGCGCACTGGTGAACCTGTTAACTCGGGACACATGATACGTTCAGGTACGCCGCAAACTTATGTGATTTGTTGGACATCCGAGGACATTTTTTTTTTGCTGCAGTGTCGTTCATTGTGTTTTTTTGTTGCTGTTACAGATCTACCACGAGGATGGGAAGAGGGTTTCACGGACGAAGGAGCCAGCTACTTCATCAAGTGAGTGGCATATGCATTGTTTGCACTGTTTGACCGTGTAAAATGTAATCCGGCTATTGGATAGATGTTACTAAAGTGCGTGAAATGCTCGATTTTGATACTCGTGGCACTGTACAGTTGGCATCCGAAACCTGATTTGACACGAACCTGTGCAGAAGTAGATTAAAAGAACGTAAACAACATAAACTGGCAAATGACACGCAACATATTGATTTACGCACGGGGGTCCCATTGGAGAGGTGAAAGCAATTATCTTCCTGCATTGTAACGTGTAAAAGTGGCAGTGCCTAGCAGGACAGAAGGCTATTAAAATTCTCCTCACATCCTCCATGCAGGACCTCTACTCTCTCCATTAGAAAGGTGTACAGCCCTAGTGTGGGTGTGTGTGGCAGTAAGACTGTAAAGGTTGTTGGGAGAGGGGTGTGACTATGACAAAGATGTATGACACGATTGCGTTATTGAAACAGAGAGGACACAATTACCAAAGTCAAAAACAGAAATATGTTTTTCCCCCCACTAGTCTGTCGCTAGATTTGTCTGTTACTGTTACTGTTTGACTGTTACATGTGTTGTATCTTTAGCAAATCATATGTATCATGACATTATTCTATTTGTGGTAAGCAGATTTACATATCCTGAATAGACTATAGTTAAAAAGGAATAATTCTTAATGCTTAATTGATTCATGACTGTGTTATCTTTTAAAAACAGACAAAAAACATTATTACATTTGGTCCTTATTAATTAGGGGCAAAACATAGCACATAAGCTTACAGCAAACAGCAATCTGATAGATGATAATAATAATGACAAACTTACTGTAAAACTTAGTGGATAAATAACTCCGTAGCTGACTCCAGATCATTCTGAATGGCAAAGACACCACCCAGTGTAAGTTGTTTAAAGTTTGTGATTCACGAGCCATAGTGCTGTCATGATCCTTTTTAGTTTGCCCCATTTGTCCCAGGCAGAAGGCCAGTATCAAGGGTTTATATCCCTATAACTGCAGCCGTTTTGAGGTTGATAGCTTCACTCAAAATCTGGCCTGTACTCATGGGCACTGAGTAAGTAAATGCGTTTCACCTTTTTGGTCCAAAAGCGGACACTCTGTTGCTCTAACCCTCACAAATTTATTTGACATTCAAGACTTATGACGTTTGAATGGCACATAAAATAGTTTTGGAAGACAAATTTGTTGCTGCAGAGACTTACATTGTGTGTTGAATATAAGTATCCTTTGTGTTTCATGCATTTACTCAGTGATGTTGCTTTTTGTGCAAGAGGGGAGAACAATACAGCCCTGAAGTTGTGTGATGTATGGGTCCTAAATGTCAGAGAATGTTAAATAAGTCCACTATTTGTTGCGCGTTTGGCATGGTGAAAGGATCCGGCACCCTCCTCCTCTTTTCATTGTTTTTGTGGGCAAATTTGTAAGAGTCAAGTAAGGGACAGGAACAATCGACGGGGACACAGTAGGGTTTGGCCACTGGAGGTGGGCTCTGTGTCATTGTGATTGTTGTTGTGGTAATATGGGTTGTTGTGATAGCTGCAAATTTGAAGTCCAATGTATCTAATTGTGTAATTGTTGTATTTATTAGGCTCCACATTGTTATTTGGGATCAATATTTGCAATTACTTTGAGAAATAGCAGATTAGAGTTATGCTCATCATAAGCATGACCTTCACACTACAGGAGGTTACAGTGATGACTCAGTATATCATTCTGTTGTGATGGAGCAATGTCATTTTCACTTTGGAATGGAGCTTATCTCTTGTTTATTTGATGCATTGATGATCATAGTCTGCATTTGTCCCTCGCTTGTCAGGGTCATTACACAAAACATTGTCTTCAGCTCACTAGGATGACTTTTAAAAGGGCATTCTGTGAATTACCTCTTTTATTTGTATCTTTTTCTTGATGTGTAAAATGCATGATTATAATAGCCAACTCTCCAGGCATATCCTAATAGCTTTGCCGTAAAGTACGATCTGGTTTTGTCAGTAAGGTGCAATACTCCAACGATAAAAGCAAGAAAGATGGCTTCAGCTCAAACCAAGTTAAATTATCCCTTTAAATCACATCATGAAATTTGGAATATGACTTGGACTACTGCCCTGTGTCAGCCATTAAAATCATTATTTAATTTAGATTTATACATTTACTTCTTAGATGAATACTGAGTTCAGGTCAGTTCCTTTGTCTTAACATTATTCATGGCAGATCCTTGATATGAGCCACTGCCTTCCAATCAACTCCTGAGCTGTCCAAAGAGCAAGGCACTCAAGCAGGACTGAAGTCCACATGGTGCTGCCGTGACAACGGTGGGCAGATTTGGTTGAGTGTTAATGGTGGAATTTAGCCGAGATAGAGCACAAAGGGTTGATTGTTTAGACGCGCCTGCAGTGGCAAAACTCACATTTATTCAAACTTGCTTCTGATTTACAAACCTGTCTGTTATGTTTAATAGGCCCTGTACTGGCTTTTTTATTTATACTCACAGTGTAAGAAAACTTGCATTGTCTCATCTGGAATTATTGATTATTATTATGTGTTTGTTAGATAGATTCCCAAGTCGAAGCTGGGAAATCTGACTTCAGGGTAGTTTTACCCTTTTAACTCCACACCACATCACTAGTGTAGGAAAAGTGCAATTCTATAGCTCCCCGAGGAAAGAAATGACCCCATTGAGGTACAAAGGTATCCTGTTGAGGACACCGTTCACATTGTTGAATTGGCTCACAATGCTGTGGGGCACTCCATCAGGAAGTGTCTAATATCTCCTGAAACTAAACAGAGAGATACAGATACAGAGATCATCCTTATTCAACACTATTATACTTTATTAGGGATGTTTGCCATTTAACTGAATTATTTTATTAGAACACATATTTTATAATAGAATAGTTGTTTTTAAAGGCCTTCATCTTAGGGCAATCCTAATGAAGTGTGCTTTTTGCAAACACCTATAACGCAGTCCAGGATATATTTTATAACGTAACATATTAACCAGCTTTATGGTTATAACTTTTACCAACACTGATTGTGATTCATTCATTTTATAATGACTTCATGAAGTGTAGCATTGTTTTGTTTTTTTTAAACATGAATCTGTTTCTTGTTCTGTAAGGGTTGCAACTGAGTTAACCTGATTTTTAGTAAAATTCTAGAACTTTAAAACTTTTTCCCCAATGGACAGTTGTGGCTTACACAGGAAGACTGGAGGAGAATGGTTTTTGAAATTAGAAAAGGAAACAACCCATCATCATTTAAAAAAGGTACCAAACTCAGAACACTATAGCAGGTCAAAGCAGTTTAAAGCAAACGTTTTTCATCTACACAACACCAGAGTTAGCTATGAATTACGTCATGTTCGCTCAGGAAACTGTATATATAATGGCAGTCTTAAGCAGTCTTGGAAATATTGTGAAGTACAGGATGTAGAATGGAGGAAAGATTAAAAACGTGTTGTTGCATACCAATCAGGTGGAGCTATTTCTTACCAGGCAACACAAGTAAAATCAGCACAACACACTGTCTCTCTCAGCTGAAGTGAGAATGACAGTTACATAGAAACAACTAATTAAGAGACTGTCTTCGCAGCAGTTATCTGTGTCTTGTGTTTTATGTGACATATATCTGTCCAGCTGGTGGTGAAAGTGCATTTGTAACAGTGCTGCATTGACATGGTATCAAAACAAGCTCTAGATTGTGTACATCATTAGTCTCTTCAAAGGGAATCACCTTTCACAGATGGTTATTTTAATAAGATCCCAACACTATGAACATATGTGTGTAAATATTAATGACGTTTTGTTGTTGTTGTCTTTTTTTTTTTTTTTTTTTATCAGTGAACGCATCTGATTTGTCTAAATCATGGGTTGTGTTAGATTGTTTTGGTCTTTATCATATTTTCGAAACATGCTGTCAGAACCCGTCAGGCAGTGACCTTCAAGCTAAAAATAACCCCTCTCAATTGGTCCTGTCAATCTTAACCGGAAAAAATCTTGTGCATCCTCTTCCTGTAGTGCCTGCTGAGAACAATGACTTAGTCTCAAAATTGCAAAATATAGGGTAAAATTTTAATCACATTGATACATTGCATGCCAATTTGACAAAGTGTGCAGGTTACATGATTATTACTGTTAAAACCAGGAGTAATATTTGGCCACTGGAGATTTGTTACTTATGAATGTACTATAAATTTCTCTTTTCTAATCAAATCTGAAAGTGAGATTACATTTCAAAGTGAAGGGAGCATAAACTCCCCTCTAAAGCACTATACAACTATTTGCTGTATAACTATAACTTTTCTTATCTTTATAGTGTTGTGTCTACCTTCTCTCCCAGTTGTTTCCTGTCTAACTAATACACACTAATGGCAACATGGAGCTACACAGTGTCCTATTAATCTAACAGACATGCAGATGACACATGACCTTACCTTGAAGCACGATTCTTTGATATTGACTGAATGGAAACAACAGCGTGCTGACAAAGCATTGCATGTTAAGGCCCTTCAGATATTAAGATTAGCAAAAGGTATATTTGTAGACTTTGCGCACCACTCATTTATTATTATTACTACATTCTTGTCAACTTCTTGCTAGTACACTTTTTTGTATCTTTATTAGGATTTTATAAACTGCCCTCATTTGCTAATATGTCAATGTCCTGACATTTGAACAATAGATATTGAGCCTTATTGTTTGGGCCTACAGATAGAGTTGGAGGTTAGAGCAGTCTACTGAATAAAGACGGACAGATGAAAACAAAGAGTTGTTTGAAAGTCTGGTACAGTGGGTGTCTGTTTTGCAGAAAAGAGTCGGGCCTGTTCAGAATTGCAATATTTGTCCAAGAAGAACTGTATTGAATACATTAAAGACGGCAGGCCTGAGGTGGCCACTCGGTGATGGTATACATAACCCAGTATGAGTCAGCCAGTGCCCAGACTATTAGGGCAGGTGGACCAGTCAGAGCTGGAGCAGGAGTCGGAGCAGAAACAGGACAAGGGAGATGCCAGAGCCACAATGGGGACGTGCTGTTGCAGTTGCCTGCCTCTTGGACAAAGTACTGACTCGGACGAACATGAAAAAGAGGAGGCTGCCAAACCAGAAGCTAGTAATTTGGAGAGGGAAGAGAGTGAGACAGAGACAAGGTAACTTATTCCTGTAACAAGATTTTATTTTACATATTTGCAACTAAATGCAGAATGCTAGATGTAAGCTTGGAAGCAGCAACTATGACTTGACCAAAATTAAGAAAAGTTTGCCTGTACTGGTTCAAGTTGATTAAGGAAAAACCTCTGGACCTGAGTACGTACAGCTGCTCTCTGATTGAATTTAGATGACATTTTTTTCCCTGCCGCATTCTGTCAAATCCTGAGTGTGACTGGAGTTGCTGCAGAGAAAAGCAGGTCTCTCACTGTTCTCATCTCACCAGATGGGTGAGGAGTGATTACTTGCAGCTTCAAAGGTAGAAGGTGGATGTTGTTTGAAACTAAAAAGGCTTTTGAATTAAATTGAACAGGATTTATTAAAGGGTTTCCCCTTAAGATGTAGCATCTATTTTTTGTGGGGGTCCAAAGACACAAAACATAAAAACATAACAGATAATAAATATTACACACAGTACAAAAGTACAGTAAACACAATACAACTCACTCACCCTTCTCATTCTGACCGCAATCCCATTTCAGCATGTACACCGTTGCAAATACTTATATTGTACAAATACTCATTTTTGCAACTGTAAAATAAAAATAAAATACATTGGCTCTTCTCACAGAGCCTATTTATAAACATGCTCAATTAGTTATTAGCTCATTTTTATTTTGACTGCTATTGGTTATTTTCAGTCATTCCCAGATTATCAACAATACTTTTAGTGAGCCACACCTTTGCTTTGTGTGGTGTTGTATCAAGCCCTAGCAGACTTATCAGAACAACAAATGTGTGTAAAAGCTTGACTTTACTAAAATAGCTTTCTATAGGTGATTGGGCCTCTAAAGGTGAGACATGCTGAAGGACTGATGTCTTGTTGACTTGGGGATTTGCAAAGTGCAATTTGCAACAGTAGCAAAGTCCCTCACAGTATGTTGCCAAAATAGTTTTCATATTTATTCTAATTTATTGTATTTTTGCTCTTCTCTCATCAATTGTTTATCTCACAATTGTTGTTATAGTTTGAATTGGAGTTTTACATTGGTTATGTATATTCATTAAAATGTTTTGTCTGATGTCTAAATAACACATTATAAAGTTCAATAATTGATAGAGCTGTGAGCTGTGAAAAATGTTCTCATTGCGGATTACTTGATTGACTTTTGCTGTACCCATTAATGGGATATTGAGTGTAAAAAGATAAATGGAAAGGGCCCAACTGGCCAAAGCTCCCCAGAGCAGATTTGGAGGTTGGAGCAATTTCACTCACTGCAGCCTTTATTGAACAAATTGACCACACAACTGCTGTGTGGGTGCTCTCAACACTTCCATCCAGTGTATTGTGGTGTGGAGATTAAATGAAATTTCTGATTCATGATTCCAATGAACCAGGGATGTATTTTTAAACAACCCTGATTTGATTATTTACGGTAATGGTAATTGTTTCACCCATTGACCTAACCAGCTGTACTTTGGACAGGGGGGTAGCTTATGAGCAGAAATGGGGCTTATTTTGTCAGCATGCATTTGGTTTGGGTGTGTGAAGCGGCATTCAGGCCACCAGTGGACCATATTAATGTTTTCTTTGAATGCGGTTCTGTTTGTAGCCACTAGATACTGCTGTTGAGTTTTAATCTATGACTTTTGTTTCCTTAAAAATAAAAATAATAATCAAGTATGATGCATGTCCCGTGTAAGTCTGCCTCATTTTTGAAGGCTTATGTGTACCATCGGTGAAGCTGATCAATTCAGAAATAATTTAATTTGAGTTCATTTCTGGCATGGATTCTGGCAAGGTTGATGAGTGCACCATTTATCACCAGCCATTTATATTAATGGATGATGATGATGAATGATGATTCTTATTTGCAATTGTAGAATAATAACTATTAAGTTACTGTTCTTTTCTTTCTTGAGAATGTTAGTTTTGCAATCTTTATTCTGTTGTACAGGCGTTTCATATCTTCATTATGTAGTACAGGGGCCAGTGATAGAGTGAGGCATGACTGTTGACCTGGCAGTCCATCGCATAATCGACCTAAAGCACCTCATCCAGCTTTCTGCTCTTATCTATATGTCTGTTCATGGATTATAGCTAGCAATGCAGCAGCCCAAGCCAGCCACTCTAGTCTGTCGTCCATCCTCTCTCCTCCCCTGTCTCTTTCTCTCTCCAGCCGACTGGGATGAGATCTGATAAAGAAGGCTCAGGGTGGGATGGAAAGCTCCGGTTGCAGTGAAAGACCAAGGTCAGCAAATAAGGTTGACTGGACAACACAGTGAGATGATAACTCCTCGTATGTGGTTACCAAAATGATTGGAGGCTCCCGACTTTGTAAGGAGATCACATATTTCCCTTTACCCTCAAATCTTTTCTCTTTTTTTGTAGGGACTGAACAGTAGTGTGTGCGTTACATGTAGTGATTGTGGGGCAGAGTGAGAGGGCTGAAACAGCAGTTATATTCCTATTTGACACTGCTCCCTGTGCCCTTTAGCATACTCGACTCCTGTGTAGTCGGATACAACAGAACAGGATTCTGGTCGTTGTTTATCTGCAGTCTTGAAACAACTGGACCCAAAAGGTTTTGATTTGGACTATTATCTGGTCTCTTGGTGAGTAGCAATGTGGAATCGTTATTAACTTAGTAAATGATTTCAGTAGGATTAGAAAGTGATTTATAATTTAAAATACAGTATAATGTACTCTGCCAAAAGTGTATCTTTACTTCACTGTATCAGTTTGCATCACCACATGATAAAGACATAGTAAAATATCAGTTACTATCTCATCCTAATAAGTCAGTTGAGGATCACACTGGTGGCTGGGCGTATGGAGATTTGTGCTTAATTGTATCAATGCATGTATATCCCAAAGTAAGGACTACTACTCTGTTACAAGATGATGGCTGTGCACTACACTACACAGCACTCGTTTGATCTGTCAGTCAGGCTTTATCTCTCAGGGCTGAAAAGGGATTTCCCTTGTATCATGAATACTTTTTACTCGTAGTGGCATGCTAATGTGATCTAAAGCATGAGGAGATAAATGAGAAAAAGCAGGTGAGGAAAGTAGGGAGATTGGGAATACAAGACAGATTTATTTCTGTCATATATGCGTGCATGTGTGTAAATGTGTGCAGGTGCTCTCGGTTTAAACTGTGACTTGACTTCTTCTGTCCTATGTGGCTGCAGAAAGCATTTTTCATCAGCATCCCCCACTGTCTTTATTAGCTGATAGCAGGCATTTGGAGCATGGCATAGTCATCAGTCTCTTCAGCTGTTGGGTCTCAGCCCAGGCTTGACTTCCATTTCTCATGTCATGCATGATGTTTATTTATTTATTTCAGTTTATACCCTCAGTTCTGGTGCCATTACTGTTTAGTGCTATCTCTTAAGAGGATCAAGTTTTAATACTTTATTTCAAGCAACATACTGAATATTGTTGTTGTACTTTTCCGCTATCCATCCACTTGTAATACAAACACAGCTGAATTAAGTGCGTTAACTACTGATGCCTCTCTAATGTATATACTTGGTACTTGGCAGGTGTATTATATGAAAGACCTTTGGTTTTCTAAATTAGATTTATGTATTAGTAGAAAGAGCAACAGTATTCCAAACTATTAAGTTAGAACAATGAACCTGGTTTCTAAACACATAGCCCACAACTCATCAAATCAATCACAAAAGTCAGTAAGTTAAAAATTTAAACAAACAAAAAACAACTTTATTGACTTATTACATCAAAGGTTTGGCAGAAGTGCAAACTGGTGGCAAGACTAATGAGACAAAAGACAAAATGATGACATATATTTGTGTTATGACCCTTAAATCTCTCCTACTTCCTCTCTGTATACCGTCTCTTCTCCACTGTGTCTTCTCCACTCTTTGTAAATAGAGGTAATAATTGTAATTTTACTCCGTGAACGACTGCAGAGAGAGCAGACGGATGTCCAAGTCAGGGAATTGCTCTGACGCCAAAGCGCTGCTGAAGAAGGCATATATTAGCAGAGCAGAGGAAGTGGTGAGGTAGAAGGAGGGTACCACCACGGGGAGGGGTTTAGCATGATTTTATGGGTTACGGTTAATGCGTTGTACCTGTCGTATTACCTTGTGCTTTGAGGGTGCTTACATGATGTATAGGTAAGGATGGCTGGCCTTAATAATGCCTCTCTCAAGTCTAACACTTCAAGAGAGACAGGGGACAGTTCAGTGATCTCAGTTATTTTTAGCTCCTCCTCAGCAGCGGGAAAAGCGGGAAAGAGGATGTTTTGAATGAATCAACGCCACAGTGTGAAGCAGAGGACGTCAGCATAGCGGCACTAGCAGCCAGCTGAGAGGAGTACACAGGCAGCACAGAGAGGAGCAGAGCACAGCACAGCAAATCACAGACCTGCAGCAAACATGTTGGGCCAACCAGGACAGTCTGCCTTACATGCACCATACAAGAGGCAGCCAGTGTATCGTACGACGCACAGGTGTGTATCCCTGCACCACTCCCTGCACATATGCAAGCTTGTAACGCTAGAGCTCTTCAGCAGCTGCATCATGAAGTGCTTTGGATTGCATGTTGTTAGTTTGGACAAAGTATATTGGGAGGCACAAGGTTTTTTACATGCATGCTTAGAGATGCAGATGATCTGTGTGTGTAGCGGCTGGATATTTTGATAAAGCAAAGCAGACAGTGTTGGGGCTGCCTTTAGGAAATGGATCTACCATAGTGTACTAATCAATATGTATTTACAGAAATGGATAGACAGAGAGGAAGAGGTGCTCACTGCAGTGCTTTATGATCATAGGTCACTGACCACTGTGTTGATGTAAGCAGAACTATGCTCTCTCAGAGGCTATGACTTTCCTCTATATATATATGGACAATATGGTGTGTGTCTACTTAAGAGTGTAGTGGAGGGTTGATGCAGTCCCCCACCTTCCAGATAGTGCTCCCTATAGGAGTGCACTGTTTACATGGGGCTGCTTCAGTATCCAGAGTTGCTTCCTAGGCCCAACCCACACACACAGGCACACACTGTGTACTGTACACACTCTCTTAGGAGCTGTGTCTGCACTTTTCCTGCATTCATTAATTTATTGATTTGTAAAATATGGTTTAAAATAGCATTGCATAACTTTTAGCCCAAAAATATAGATTCTTAAAATTGATGGATCTTAGATCGGTAGAATCGTGTCTTTCTCACTGACACAGTACCCCTAGCAGGACAGAAATCTCCAATGTAACTTACCCCAGAGATTATGTGAGTGATGTGCTCTAACACGCTACGCATATATGAAGAAAGTAGGCTAATACACTGAGTCGTATTTCTATAAAATATGCTAAAATTACTCCTCAGAAGACATTTTCCTTCTTCCAAACTTGCCAGTATGGATACTCTATATCTTTACTTGTAAACAAATATTGTACATTGCAGTTGCACAGAGAGGGAGCTGAAGATGGCAACTTTTTGTGTCATGAGCGTTAGTGAGCTTTAAAACATCAAATATTTTTGAAAGATTTGTTCAAGAAGCCATAGAATTTAGGTAAAAGGAATATAAGGACTTTGAATATCTATTGCTCTCACTGTGAGGCTCTGAACTGCAAAAACATGACTGCAGCCTCAGTTGAAAGTTGTAGAAGTGTCAAGCTTATTTTTATTTATTTTTTTAAAAAAAAGGACTAATGCTTTTTAAAAAATTGCCAACTGCTACCGTTTTTTGTCCTTTCATCCCAAATCCAACCTTTATGGATATTTGGATGAGATATGCAGCTTATTATCATTCTGTCAGGGTGTTGGTGTCACCCACAGCGAGAAGGTTACTTAACCTATTTATCATTCCTGCATGTGCTTCCTCATTGGTCAGACCTCCTGTTGTGCTCTTAGCCCCAGACGCAGTTGGCTGTAAATACTGGCTGCTAAATCTCACCTTTGCGTAGAGGGCAGAGAGATTGGCACTTTAGACCAGCGTCGAATCAATATCATCATTACAGACTATATTATAACATTTATAAGCAACCTCACTGAATCAATGAAGCTTTGGGGGACTTGTCCAGTCATGTATGGTGGTCTTTTTAATAGATCATCTGTTGTCTCTTTAGTTGGCTCTGTTTTTCCTCATGTTCCTGACTAGCATTAATTGTGATGTTTTGTTTAGAGGGTCAGTTCCAGTAATATGTTGTCCATCCCAGTCACACCTAGAACACTAAAGCCAAGCTTGTTTCCCCCGTGTCATCCCTTGGTCATAGTGTGGTCAAAAACTACAGTGCTTCATTTGTATGCTTAGCAGATGCAGAGGTCATATCTTTGTTAACAGCGACTGAATGGCTGAACAGCTAGATCACATGAGTCTGGATAATGAGACACCTAAAATGTGTACAGAGGACAGAATAGACACAGGAAGAGGGATACTGCATCAGAGCCAGGCAGTGACCTCTCCTTAAGCACAGATATTTTGCACATTTCCAGGGAGACTTAAAATTTCCAAGAATAGACATAATGCCGACACGTAACAGAGTGCAAAGGCATTTGAAAAGGGAGTACATTCTCCCTCTGTAACAAGGAACAGTGACCTTTTAAATTCCCCACATTGTGATTTAGATCGGCTGCAAAGTGGAGCAGAAATTCCACAGAAAGAACTGTTCTGGTAAAATCTTTCTTTGCCGGCCAGTTCAGATTCAGAGCTGTACACCAGATGTGGCCTACCTTCCACTGATGCCTGACTTAATAAGCTTTCTGAGGCTCTACAAGCTCTCCGCATTCTCATGATACCAAGGTCTAAAAATAGCCTTTAAATTCAGTTACCCTCTGCCAGCCAAGTGGAATCTCACCTAATTTATTTCATCCATCTGTTTAATTTTCTTGATAATGTGAGAGCATGTGGGCTGTAGTAAACTAAAAGGACACACATGTGGAGAACAGAGAGAAAAGACATTTAAGTAAAAATAATACTATTATTGCTATTGGCTTTTAAATAATGATTTAGCATGTTGTTACGTGAATACAAATACAGTATATGTCTATATTGGGTTAGAGAGAACAGATTGTTAGAGAAATCTGCAGTGCTTTGATTGTATTGCCTGTCCCATATTTAGACTGAACAGATGTGAATCCAGTCACACATGCTTGTTGTTGTATATATTTTGTTGCGCCACTGGTTTTATTGTTGGAGAATGGATGCCGTTCATTGGACCTGGGCATTGCAGAGGCTGTGTTGTCTTAACCCTGTGAAGCACTGCAATCTAACTCTCCACTGGGAGCGAATGCAAAGACTGCTTTTTTCAGCAGCAGGCAATTGCCTAGATTCTGTAATGAGAACTGCAGGAGAGAGGTTTCCCCTATAAGCACAGACCCAAACAAACATACATACAGCAAGAGATAAACTGGTCAGATTGATAAAAGTAGAGACAGCACCAACAGTGCAATATCCCATACAGCTTTTTCTCTGGACTGAGATTTTCTGCAGTGATTTTTTTTTCTGGCAGATCACATATCCCTCTGGAGTGGGTTCTGCATTTTATCTAAATGGAATGACACTAGAATCTGAATGAAACTAGAATCTGTAATAATCCCAGCAAACGTAATGTGATCAAAAGAACAATCTCAAAAAGTCTGCTAGTATCATTTTCAGAGCAGTGGTTGGATCATTTGATCTCTTCCTCCTCTCGTTTTTGCTGACAAAGGCATTAAGCATTTTGTGTGTTCAGGAGCATGAGTCATGGGTGGGATGACATAATAATGCTGTTGACACGATTGTATAAGGGATTTAGACATCTTTGACAAAAGAGGGTTAACTGAATCTGATTGTTAGAGGATCTAGTGACAGTTTATCTGCTTCTCTACTTTTGGACAAAAGCCCCGGCATGTGACAGGTTTTCATGCAGTGGCACTGGGATTGCTCTTGTATACATAACAAATTCTTTAAGTGTACAACGACCTACAAATATGTCTGATCCAAATTGTTATCATGGACACTTATTTTCATTGCAGATGCGCTGACAATCACTGTCTAGCTATGTAGCAGGTTTGTTCATGTTTGTGTTCTTTATTTCTATAGAAGAAAGAGTTTGTTTACTTTTGTAAGTCTTTGGTTCCAAGATTAAAGAGACAGACCAGATGAGCAGCTTTCTATTCAATGTATGAACTAAAGCCACCGTGTTTAATGCCGGGTCGAACATGGTCACAGAGCCTCCAGTTTCTAATTTAAAGTCATACGCCATTTGAGTCCAACATGTAGGACTTTTACACCATTTCATTTTCAGCCATGGCTCTTATAGTTTGAGTTTTTGGAGCATTGATTTATTTTTGATGTTAGAGGATTAAGGCAATCTGAGATCAGGCAGATAATCTGATCACAAACATATGCAGTTTGAATGTGTTTGTGTCTCCACGTGACTCAGAAAAATGTGTATTACTAAATAGTGTAATAAATTGTGTTCATTTGGCAGGGCCAGGCATCAGAGAGGGACAGGGACAGAGAGCACTGCTGCAGATCAGGCTTTTTGTACTGCTTTTTGGAGCTGAGAGCACAGAGAGATAGACTTTTAAGCTTAAAGACACTGAATCATGCTCACAGTCAGCCCAGCAAATGAGAACTGCTGCTTGCTATGGAAACCAACAGGTATGACACATTTTAATACATTTGCCTTGGTATGTGTTAGAGTTTGTTAAAATGTCTTTAGATTTGAAGAGGAAAATACATGTAAAAGTTGACTCCAGGTTTAATTTGACAGCTCTTGATTCTTTTGTGAATTACTGTGTATCCTCTCTATCCAACATCTGTGCTCTGAAGGAGCTACAGAATTCAGAAGAAGCCATCCCACTGTAAATTACTTCTTCAAGCGTTAAAATCCACCTAAGTAGGTACTTCACATGCACCTGGTAGGGATGTTAAGAGTCTGTGCAGTGATGCACGTCTCCATTAGGAAGACACAGAATGAGTTTTATCTCAGGGAGCATCTTCTGACAGCTCTCAGTGCTCATTGTAGGTATATAAATGATTAGTCTAAGTTATGATTTACAAGGGCATCACCATCGTGTTCAATACTATCCTTTCTTCACTTCTGAGTTGCATACTTTAATATCATCATGCTTTTGCCAAAGATGTGTATCTGTGTACCATGAGGCCCTCCAAAGACAATCTAAAATTGTATATGTTCTTCATTGACAGAAAGATATATATAGAAACACTGTCCACACAACTCATTACACATCAATTTACAATTCATCTTTTTACAATTTATGCAAATTATGGTACTCTAATTAACCCATTTGAAACCAGTTTTCCTCTCCTTGGGGTTTCCCTCAACAGTACAGAGCCTGTGGGTATAAATTAGTCCTTTAAAAGCTTCTTGCTCGAGGATACCTCAGCAGGATGGAAGCAAATTGGTTTGATCTTGAGTTTTTCAGTTAATGGCATTTGTGTATTACAGATGCTTGCGTTGATGAGTGGTTTTAGTCTTGCAGTTTACCTCTAACCTGGGTGGAGTAACATTTGGTCAAATTGTGTCCTGTGAGTCCAGGATGAGTCACTTTTTGGTTAATGAGTTGCTTGCATAAAAACTGGATAAGATAAAGAAATTAGCTCAGTTGAATCCGTTTATCTCATTTAGCTCTGTTCACAACCTTGAGCTCTTGAATATTGTTAATTCCGTTTCTGCTGACGCTGTGGTGATCATTCTGCTTGTTAAGCCTCCTACACATGGGTTGAGCTCCTTGAAGGGATTTCCAGGGTGAGTCGGTCAAATTCAAATAAATTACAACCTAAATCTCTTTTGGGGGTCAGAATAAAACTCTGGTGACAAAAAAATCACTCTAATATGACATTTCTATTGGTCTTTTTTAAAGGGTAGTATATGCGGTATATGACATTATGTGACTTCTGTCTTATTCTTCAAAGAACTGTTTTGCAATTAAGAAGCTTGTGTATCTATGCAGTAAAGCTTTCGACAGCTTGCTACACATCCTGCTTCTCTTTTTCCCTGCTGTAGAAGATGTTAGGGTGTCTAAGCCCTGCATCTATTTAATAAGTTTAACATTTGCTTTCTCTTCACATCCTCCTCTGTCCTACATTGCACAGCTAAGTGATTATCTGTGTTTGTTTTCTCAGTGTGGCTTGCTCTTGATTCTAAGTCTCAGATGCAGAATATAGCAGTTCTGTCTAACCACAGCTAAATCAGTACAGCCTCACAGAAATGGAGATGTATTGTGTCACATTCTTTAGAGATAATTTGAGCAGGTTCTTCGGTGACATTGGATGCTTGAGCTACATATTGCCCAGTTCTCTTGGACAAGATGGTTCTACCTCATTTTACCCACAGATGAACATAGCCAATCTTCTGTCTCTACTACCCATTAAATAGGATGATAATAATCGTACATATGGCTGTCACAGTCTGAATCGTCAGACATTTACATATGGCTGTCACAGTCTGAATCGTCAGACATTTACGTTTGATGTCTGTCCGTCCATAATTGAACTATGGGAAAAGTACCTAGCCTGCTCAAGGCTGCCGTACCAATATTCAGTGTTTATATGCAGACAATTTTCCTCTTTGTCAGGAAATTTTTATATATGTACATTTACAAATTAAAATAGTTTGATACTATGATATTTCACAGATCACATTCTAGGTTATTATAGCTTTATTACTTTATTACAGATTTTTTTTTTTTTTACAAACAATGTTGTCAATTTCCATCCGTTATTCTCACAAAAATGCACGCTTATATTTGTATCATATCTTATGCTCTTCCATTCAAGACCATTTTGGTCCTCACTCTTTAAATGGTGTTACATTATTGTGACCTGTTTTCAGAGACTGGATTATGCTATTGCAAAAAGGTTATAATTCTGAATTCTAAATAGTTTATAATTCTGAATTATATTACAAATGATTGCCGTAGTGCTAATCTAAAAAGGTTAGAAATGGTTTCTTTACTGCTTCATTCATTTGTGGTTTTGAACTAGTGGTCAGGTAGACATTTAGATAGGCTTGACACCTGAGTACTTAATGTTTCACTGGCTCACCGAGTGATGATTTACTTAAGTCACATTGTTCATTGTAATTCCTGTCTCTTAGCATCTACATCTACCTTTGACCTCACTTGGTTAATACTGTGCATAGTCCTCTTGGATCCTCAGGAGAGCGGCACTCAAAGGTCATTGTATAACTTCTCATTAAAGTGTAATTTCCTAAGGCGACTGGCTCTTGTTGTTATTGAGCTCTTCATTCAAGATCAGCTTAGGTCTTTGATGATAAGCTGCCAGTGTGTAGGTGGTGTGTTAGTAAAGGAAAGTCCCTATAAACAAGCCCTATTGATGTGTTGAACATAAAGGGGCAGGGCTGGAATGCAGGAAAAGGGACATTAGCTTTTTTAGTTTTTCTCATTTACAGAGAGCTAAAAGTTTTCATTTATGTTCATTTTTTATTATGCAATCTTTTTAGTTTAAGTATATCCACAGAGGCATCTGTTTATTCATTATGTTATATTTGTGATTTGATTTGTAGATTCTTTGATATATTACATATAAGTGTATGTAATTGTATTTTGTCCTGAAGTTGCTGATTAACCTTTCTGATTTTATGTTTTTTGCAGCACTATTGTTCCCATTGATTACTGAAATAACTGCTATATCATTCTTCTGTCATTGTTGGAGGCTTTTTTAAAACCATATTATTATATTATAGTATCATATACATATTATTATCGTAATTTAACAGTCAGTTGAATTTGTGCTTCAATAGCACCGATCTGGTGGTCTCCATTTTCCGTCATGCAGCCTGGACCTCAGGCTGTTCTGCTACACAACAATAGTGTGGGTCATAGTCACTCTTCATAATGCCAGCATTTATATGCTGCAGCCTTTCTGCCTCTTTTACCTTTTATAAACTAGGCATGCGTGAAATCAGTTGTTAGTAGAAGGCATCACCTATTTTACACTCAGTTTTTCTTGTGGTTTTGAGCCTATTCAGAACAGATGTATGGGTGTGGAGACTGGAAAATTTTGTCTCACTTCCTTTTGTTTGTTTTTTTGGCATTCCCTGTAATTAGCTGTTGGCATGCTTATGTTTTGCAACAGCTTGACTTGAAGGGCCATTGTTGCTGCTATAAAATGTGCTGTGTCAGAAGATTGTGTGATTTGAATGTTAATGGGGCATCATTTCTTTAAATTCAAACCGCAGGCACTGTCTGATTGTAATTAGTAATACAGAGGCTAGCAAGTCTATACAAACTATTTTTTTCTTTCCTTTGAGAATTTGTCTGTGCCTTGTGCTGCTTGAGTTGTTTGACTACAGGCTCATACAGGCTCAGGGTTTCTACACATGCATACATCAACATGGCTGCCCCTTACTGGTGTAGTAAGTAGGGCTTGGAGTGTGTGCCATAGTAAACAATGACAATGGTAGTAGTAAATGATTGCAATGACCAAGAAAGGCCAGTCAGTGCTTTTCTTGACTACCCACAATTCCATAATGAATATGGGTCAAATCTCCCATAATTCTTTGGAGGCACCTCTAAATGATTTTTCCACAGATGTCAGGGAAATGGAGCTGGGCAATGCTGTGGCAGTATGCTGCTATGAAACTGATAAAGGTCGGTCAAAATGTGCAAATCCTGCAGCAGAATGCTTATCTGCTTAATGGCTGCCTGTGCCTGGGTAAAAAGCACACAGCACTGTTATTAGGCTAGTTACCAGGCTAATTAATTCTGCTACACTATGATGCTGTGGAGGGCTGTGATATCTCTCTTGCAGATGAAACACTGTCCTGTCACACTATCAGTGAGGGCTGTCCAAATGGCTCTCACTACAGCGTTCACTATTGATCTGTTCTGTCATTGATTGCAAATTCCTTTCATCTGTTTTCTGCCCTTTCTGGAGAAGAATATAATTTGCCCACTAACAGATTAATTATATTAATTATACTTGTTACAGCTAATTGAATTGGTTTGGGAATCAAGTCAGCAGTCCATCTAAATTATATAATTGGAATTGTGATACTGCACAGCACTCTTTAATTTTGATGTATGTAGGTTAATTTGAAATGTGTAGTGAAATAAGTGAAACTTGTGCTGAAGTAACACTGGTTCCAAGAAGGTTACTTACAACTCACATTCAAAAACTGAATTTTCAATATTATTTCTGGTCTTGATGTCTTTGGTTAAACAGATAATCCCTTTTCAGAAGGTGGGAGACCTTTACTTGTTTGATTGACATCTCACTATTGTTATTGTGACATTTTTACACTAAAAACAATAATCTATTGGTTCAATATTTTTACTGTTTACTGCATGAGCCATATTATCTGTACAGCAGAACTTGTTTTTATGTAAAACCTCCCACAAACTCACTGTACATAACCAGAACCAAATTCTTTGGTCTACATTCCAGGGGATTAGTTTCAGCTCCTTCTTATCATTAGTCAGTGCTCTTAAACCAGTGATTTAAAATGTACCATCGATACCACTGTCCCTGAGGTGCCCTTGCAGGGGGTAAGGAAGGTTTAAATTGTAATCTGTGGACTAATTGAAATGATTAACACTGCTTGTTTTTCACAATGGTGTCATTGCGTGAGTAGTTACAGAATGACTTAATGGTCTGCATTTAGCAGAAGCAGCTGTGAACTTTGTGAAGAGTGTGTATTCCTCGTCCACTATACATGGCTTAGTAACAAGTGCTGTAAAACCTTCAGTTGAAGCTGCAGGTGGTTATTGTAAAAGCTGGATAAGATTCTAAGAAGCAAATTTAAAGAGATGATTTCATTGAGTGAGTAACATGTCTAAATACTTCAGTTGCAGTGCTGCCACTTAGAGGAAACTTGTGGTATGCTTTTATAGTGCTCAAACATCATTGCCAGGGTGAAATTAAACACTTGAACAGACTTGTATCTTATCAACTACAGTTTTTCTTCTCAACAATTCACTCATGGTGGGATGTTTATAATAGTTATTCTTGGGCAGATGTGTAAGTTACCAGTTTTGAGAACCAGTCATATTTCTCCGAAGTAGGGAGTGTGAAGTGGAGACAGGAGTGGAAACAGAAGTATCTGATAAGTGGCTGAGGTATTCCCCTGATGGGAGGGAGTTGGGTCGCTACTATCCATCCTGCTAGAGTGGGGTGAACCTCTCAAACGGCTAGCGGTAGTGTGCAACTCAAAGCTAGAGATAAAAAGTTTTCATCTTGCTCTCTCATCATTTTGGCTCCACTTCAATTTATTCTTTTTTTTGTGGGAACAAGCCGCTGCGAGACCCATCTTCCACCTGTCCTAATTGTGTCCAGAAGATTTGGATGAACTGCACCACTACTGCGTGTTGAACAGCTGATGAGGCAAGCAGTTTGTCTGATGTGTGCATGACGGATCAGAGAATAGTAGGGTAGGTAGCAAAAATTATTATAGCACAATGTATGATACTATACTGTGCTATGTAGCTATAAGAATTGAGCAGTCTTAGTGCTTTGGATCAAAGAGACAGATAAGAAGAGAAAGGGAGAGGTGTTCAAACTGCCAAGACTTAGCATGGGGATTACTCTGAGCCTGTTGTTTTGCTGGAAAGAAATGTTATGGCATGCCTTTGTCGAACCCTGGACTCCAGAGACTGTTGGTCAGCTCTGAGAAGAAGTGAGTTCTTATGAAGAGAGCTGCAGAACTGCTGTTTGTTAGAGCAAAACTTTTCTTAAAACTAAATTTAAACTTTATTCAGGTTACTAAAGTTACTTGCTGTCAAAATAGCTCTATAGACTTGGCATGATAAACTTGGATATGGTGTATTTTAGCTTGAATTAACGTTTACTGACATTTATTTTGTGAATGTTATTTATCTTTTTCTTTAATGTAGAATGTCAGAATACATCTAGCAAGTTTTTTTCTTTTCACTAGTTTAAGTTTATTAATAATGTATTATTAACAGTTACTCACTGACATTTAACGACTGCAGTTGTGTAAACATTTTGTGTTTATAGTTACTGTAGTACTCAGTTCATGATGCAAATTTATTTATTGCTGTTTAACAAGCACAATTGGATGCTCATGCCCCACTCACTTCAGCAGTATTACTTGAAACATAAATTAAACAGTCCTAAGGAGATAATTGGTGCTATAAAAATGCAAGTAGTACAATAAAGAAACTGTTATAAATGAAAAGATTAAATGTTGTGTGTGCATTAATGACTAATGCATTAACAGTCAGTAGGTGCACTGCTTTTACCTTATTTGTACCAATAACTATCATAATTTACTGGCATAACTATGAATAGCCTGGCTAAGCTCTGCATGTATATACGTAGTGACTGTCCCTCTGTAGATCTATGTTTGAAATGAGCTCCTTAGTCTTGTTGACATTCGGTACAAGGCTTTGTCCTTGTACTGCCACATTAGCTGGAATACTTTATCGGTGTTATCATTGCTCATAAAGCCAGTGAATGTGGTATCATCTGCAGATCTGCTTACTGCTGCTGCTGTTGTTGCTGTGTGAGTCTTAAGAGTTATTGTTTAAATAATAGAAATTATAGTAGGGGAAAGTGGATGATGTCCCTACCACTCGAGGCCTGCCCATCAAAAAATCCATTATCCAATGGCAGACATAAGAGCCCAGGCTGTAGTGCCTCAATTCCAAGGCCGACTTGAAGGGAGCAATGTTATTGACTTCAATGTTATAGCTGATAAACTGATGTAAGTTTGCTTTGTGTCACAGGGTAATGGTCAGAAGCACTGTATTACTAAAGACATGTTACATTTGTGTTAGATGGTAAATGCAGTGGATCCAAGAACTGGGTGGGTTCATAGCTATTATGGGTGTTACCATAGACCTTTAAAAGCATCATAATTTTTAGGCTTATGACAGAGGCCTTGTTTGGCTTCTTTGGCTTACACACTGAAGGTATAGGACACAGTTCTGTTTCCTTGGTTTTATCTGCTTGAAGGAGATGATTGCAGTAAGTATCCATTTGCATGGATTAAAAATTTGATAAAGGACTTTGATGTGGCTGAACGGTTTTACACCAAAGAAAGCTTAATGAATGATTAAAAAAAAAATATTGTGTAATCAATGGAAAGCAAATGTAGTGTCTCTCAGAGTAGTTAAGAAAAAGGACTGGGTTTAAATTGATTAGCATTGTCTGATCTCAATTATGCTTTTAATAAGCTGACAGCAGAAGGACTTGATTGATTACCTGCTTTACTTACCTTATGAGTTTCTCCCTCTCTTTTAATTTCAAGGGGTGTTTTACATAATGACAATCCATGATTTATGCCCAATCATGTAAGCCTCGTACCTTATTGTAACACTACATTTTAACAACAGTCACTGACTAAGCTGTTTTTCCAAATACATTATCTTCTATAACAGACAGTGTGCTCATTTGCAGCAGGACTGTTCATTTCCCATCTGGGATGATCTTGTCAAAAGCGTTGATGAAAGCTACTTTTCTGCAAACAAACATGTCCTCTGTGCCGCAGTGTTCGGGCATTAACTCAGGATGCTGCAAATTCCATGACAAATAGTTCAGAAGTAATGTGGCTAAAACAAAAGCCTGAAAGAAGAATGCAGATTCCTAATTAACTAGGGATGCTGGCGCAGTGCTCTGTGTGCCCGTTGCTGCTCAGCAAATTATGAGTTGTTAAAAGAGACGGGCCTGTTTAAAGTGTGTTGTGAAGCAATCATGTCTTGTGAAGCTTGTGAAGTTCTACATGGTCTATATAATCCAGAAGTATAAATTTAATTTGTTTGTTAATACCATGATGTTTGTGTATGCTGGCCTGCTTGTCTCCATTTATTCTCAAAGTGCTATCTGAACTTTGGTGAAATGTCAACTCATAAATCTTTTTACTCCCTCCCCTTGCTACACAGTGGTGCAGTAACACACCCTTTTGTTTCTGTCACACTGAACTGTTACAGCACTTTTTGCTGTTGAGAGGGTTCACCCCTTACTGTTTGAAAGATAACCAATAATTTATCAGTGGGGCTCTAAGAGCTAAGGCTTGAGGATTTACCTTTGGTGTTATGGTATTTCTGTTGAACAGCAAATTGTTAAGTAACATGGATAATATTTTCTCTAGCCAAGAGATGATGCAATGTGAACTGACAAGCAAGAGTCAGCAGTAATAAAACACAGCACTGTAAAGTATGTGAGCTGGGCTTGAAGCAAAAGGGTTTACTATACTACATTATGGTCGCACACGGTCACTGTCACCACTTGTGTAGTTTGAATCTTAACTCAGTTATACTATACACTAGCCAAGTTTCATTCAAAAGGTTTAGAGTTAGTGGCAGCTTGGAGACTATTCAGTGTGAGTTTAGCTGAAGAAATAACTCTTTCACCAATGGTCAGTGGTCAATGGTGTACATTTTACATTGTATATTAATTTTAACATTTACTAATAATAACTCTATTTCTTTAAATGTATTACATTTACAGTATATAAATGTGACTTTACAGACTGCCTTAATTTTGCATTTTTGGGTAAATCTCAGTAAATTTCAGTTGATGTAATACTTTAGTAATAATGTAACTCGGATGAGTTTTTAAAGAAACCTGACATTAACCAAAAACGCTAAACTAATGCTTTTAAATAACAGAATCATATTTATACTGTGTGTTTGTCATCGACAAATGCAAGGATCAGAAGTTAAAAGTTAATAACTTTTTCTAAAGTGAGTGTGTGTTTTAAATTAATATTCTCATTTTTGCCTTGAATGAGGAAATAGATCATCCAATCAGAGAACTCCTTTAGGCGCAATAGAGCAGGAGACTTCTCTGGGTTAGAGAAGAATACCTGTCACAGACCAGGATAGGTTCACAGAGTAAGTTGCCCCAGTAACTGACTCAGAGTTTAGATTAACTCCCCCTGTGACACAAAACCCAGAGTTTCCCTCTTTCCAGGGTTAACATACGAGTTTGGACTAAACCTCCTTCTTTAAACCCGGCCAGAACTCCTAAAATGCAATATCTATGAATATACAAACCACTTTGCTTCAATTTTTGCCTTTAATGATTCTGAGTCATCTTTTGATATTAAGAGATATTGGACATATTGATCATGCTTAAAAAGTATTACTTAGAGGCTGGTTATAATATTTTGTACCATTAACTGAAGTAATGAGCTGCTGCAGTACTTTGCTATGGACACCATTAGTCTGAACCAAACTGGAGATTGATTGACTGAATGAATATAAAATAAGTACATCAGTGTATATAGCCTTTTCACATGACATTGTAGAGATGCTATTGTAGTGAATATGAACAAAATACACTCAGACAACGATCTAGTCTTTATTGTTTCAAATAGGAGACTTAAAATGACACTCAGAGGTTTATAGCTCAATCTTCTTTTAAAGTCGATGGCCATGGCAGTCTAGTATAACATTAGACCAGATTGTTATAAATGACCAAAGGCTTGACCTGACTGCTCTATGCACTTCAACTGTGTATCATGACTTACAAGTCTATAAACAAACCAACAAAGTCTCCAAAATAAACAATGGATTTAGGGGTGACTGGTAGGGTTCTTATTCTCTCCTGAGATAGTAACACATGTTTATGTCCCAGTTAAAGAACTGAAAGACCCTGTTTAATTGAAATCAATAAGACCTGGTAAGCAGGTTGAGACAGGATGAGGAGCATTGCTCTTGGTGTAAAACAACATCAGCTGACCTGACTTTGTTTTTCTGGCCAGTTGTAAGCTGAGATAGTTGATAGATCCTGTCATTTTGTTGTAACCTCAATCCATAAGAAGAGGAGCAGCAACAGAACAAGCCAGTGCTAGGACATGATCAGGCACGAATATGATTAATGACTCTAATTTTATGTTTTCCCCTGGTGTTGTTTTCTCTCCGTGTCCCCTTTTTTCCATCTCCCTCCGTCCCACAGCCACAACCTGAGGGCTACAACGTTTCGACACCCTGTGACCGGACAGATTTCCCCCGAAAACACAGAATACACACTACAGGACAGGTGAGTGCGTGACAATGTATAACAGATATCTGCATGCTTTAACAGACTGTGAGGTTATCCCAAGGTCATTTGACGAAGAGTCTAAAAATAGACTGTGAAATAGCTTGTCACCCAGTCTCATGATGCGGATCATTAGGGGAGGGTTTGCAGCGGCAACAGTCCACTTTCAATTAACTTTCAATTAGGAACGCAGGCAGTCAAAATAGTTAGGGAGGAGAAATATATTTACTGTGACTGGATGTGCTTTTATGGCTGTCATAAGTAACTTTGCTCATATTGTTGTTTATAGATCCCAAAGACTCAGTGTTCTTCTTTGAATTGATGCCATAATAGAATTTATGTTAATGACAGACACTCATTTATGTCTATTGCTGTTTTCATATCACATCTGTGTTCATGAATCTACCTCATCAATTAGTCAAATGTGGTCTCGTGTCCAATTATATTCTTCTTATAGTTGTAGCAAATCTCATCTTGTTTACAAGGTGCCTTTCTGTGTCTTTTTCAGTGTGGTTTTCCATATAAATACTGCATTGCATTTTACTCCAATATCAAATAATTTGATACTTAGTTATTATTCTTTGTAGTTGACAACATAATAGGATTTTCATGTGTTGGCATCATATTTTGCCACTATTTTACAGCATCTTCACATTCACTGTTTTTGAGCCAGATCCTGCAAATCTGTCAAGCCACACAGCAGGTTTAGAGCTCAATACAGGGGATCAGGTCTTTGACTGTATTTAAGCTAGCTGCTGTAAGACGATCCCGTGCAGCACAGATTCCTTCATGGGCAAAAGCATGCTGAAAGACATATACACCCCTGGTGATTAAAATGTTTCCAAAACACTGCAAGCTTAATTGTGAGTTATTACAACTGTTGTTTCATGTCAGATTACCTCAGTTATTTCTGTTGAGCCTGTTTTAGTATATCTATGTATAGATACAGAACATACATGTACTATATATAATTGTATGTAAAGCAACAAATAGTTAAACAAAATTACTTTAATTAAACTTGTACCTGAACTGCTGTGTCACCTCTTGGTTGCCAGCCAAATGAGGCATGGTGCACAAGAATAAAAAGTTCTGCTTAGTTGTCTTGTTCTCAAAGGCAAACTTACCTCAGCTGTAACCGTTATAATCAGCACTTTGTAATTTCATGTGCCCTTTTAAAGAATATTTAGCAATATTTTTAAGCTTGACTATGGTAAAAAAATCCTCTTTCAATAACATTGGCTTCTATGCATGAAAATAAGTTGTATCCAATAAATGAATAGGAAATGCCTGTTCCCTCCAGTGAATAACTGTCCATGAAAGCAGGACACGAGTCCCAGTAGGACCGAGTGTCAGATCAGGACAAAGCAGGAGAATGAGCTGCAGGAGCCTGTTCCCCAGACAGATCTCCATCAGTCTATACTTCAACAGCCCCAAGGCTTTGACTCTATTATTGATTATCACACTATCATCAATTCGTCAGCACTCCTTGTGTGCAGCTGCAGCCTGAAAGGATTAAATGCATTAAAAACATGCCCTCATTTCCACCACAACGAAAGAAGAGAGGAGTGATAGAGCTTACTGCCTTTCTTCCTTTTTTGCTATGAGATGAGAAATATATCTCCACTCCAACACATGCCACAACAAATCTCCTGGGGAACTGTTCCAATGACAGAGGTGGTAAATAGTATGAAAGCTTCACATAAAACAGCAGAGTCCCCTTGATAGGACAGAAACATCCTGTAAAAACACTGGCTGTTCTCCAGACTCTGAGGGACAATGCAGATAATGTATGTTTTTCTCCAATGTGGTATCTTTTTTGTTCTGCTGACATTTTTGCTTTAGTCTTGGCACACATTAGTATTTTATCTCTTGTGTTTAGGAAGCTAAGTTCAGCCAGCTAAAGAGAGTATGTAAAATGTTTTTAACGAAAATAAATTCAAGCAGCTCCTTTAAATGAAGGTGTTTCAGTCTAACAGTGAGTTCTTTTGAATCCAGTGATCTGCACAGTCGGCATATTTTAGCCCAGCAGTGAGATCAAATAGAAGGTTAGCAAATTTGTAGAGGAATAATCTACAGGAAATGAATTCTATTACTGAACCAGCATGAGCTAAAATGGACATCTAAAAAAAAAAAAAAAATTGACTTATCCATACTTTACATTTATCATTTCCATTATTTGGGGTCTAGGGACTTTTTATGTCATCCCCTAATGTCTTTAATAATAATCATAATACTAAGGCTAAATGGCATGTTTACATGGCTCATCAAAAACACTAAATCAACCAAAAATGTGTTCATTGTGTTGATGTATTAATGTGTCAGGTTACATCTTATTCTCATAGAATATTTTTCTCTATAGGTGCCTTTCCCTCTCATATCTGATACTTGAGGGTTTGTCCTGCTCTCCTTTACGAACTTATGATGTAACTCACTGAAAAGAAATGATGTAACTTCATGAAAAGAGGTTATTATAATGAAAACAGCGTAAAGCTATTGTTAACTATGAATGGGATGAAGCTGCGGATACACCAGATCTTACATACTGTATATGTTTATATTACATCCACTCATTTCTCACAGACGGCTGCTTTCATTACAGCCTGACTCATCAATTCACAAATCTTCTTATAATGTCTATTTTAGAATTGCACTATATCACCATAAAAGTATTTACTGTATGCCCTATAACTTTTATGCATTAAACATACATATATACATTCTTTGACAAACCTATTCCTATATGGTTCTTTCTGCCTGTGGCTCTTCTTGTACTTTTTTTTTTTTTTAAATAAGGACTTGTGAATTATGTAGACTTCTTTGGCCAAATATAGTCTGACTGTGGTTATTGTTTGATGCTGCCTATGGCTTCAACTTGAGACTTCAGTGTTTTAATTTTTTATCTGAATGTGTATGATGGAGGGGGAGCACCACAGATACAAAAGCTTCCACTGTTACCGCAATTGCTGCAAAGCCATTGGCTGTGACAGGCTGTGTGGCGATGTCAGGAAATAGTCATATCCTTTATATGTGAAAACTCAGCATCAGGCCCTACGTGTGTGTCATCAGTTTTTGAGGACTTCTAATAGAAGAACAGCTCTATCCAATGGTGCTACTAATGTTTTCTCTTTTTTATTCTGTTTTTAAGAATTGAGTCTCGCATGTCCAAGTCAGTGGCCAATCACAGATCCCCCAGCATGGTCACAGAGTCATCCAAATCTGTGACCACCGCACCACTGGACACTACCTCGGGGTCAAAGGTGAGAATCTCATACATATTTCCTTTCTCGGCATCGGTCAGCGCAATAGTCACAGAAATGCAACTGAAGAAGCATGATTTCATTTCCTAGAGTATGCCATCTGAAATTTGCTGTTTTCTTAAAGCTTAAATTGAAAGCTCCACATGCACACGGAGCACTGCTTGGTTTCTACTTGTTACTATAAAAGGAAACACCAAGAAAGGAGGGAATTTGGTGCTGAAGAGGAAAAAACTTTTACTCTTCATTTTGTAGTGCAGCTTCGAGAGGGAAAAAAATATTAACTTTAATCATTCTGGTATGCTGAGAGTTGTTTAAGAATAGCATGCCACTGTTACTGATTTGTAATCTCTTTGTTTCCTGCAGGGTTTCAGAGGTAGCGGAAAAATACACAGTTTTGGCAAAAGGGATCATGCTATTAAAAGAAATCTTAACATCCCAGTGGTGGTACGAGGCTGGCTTTATAAACAGGTAACTGCTCTTATTTATCTTACACTTTATCTGTTTCTTAGAGATAAAAAAAATCCCATCCGTTTATCAAATTTAGGCTACAGCGGGAAGCTACTTAATATAAAGGTTTAAATGTTTTCTGTCCCTTAACAGCACATTAGATGAATATGTGTTCCTGTGAGTAGAGCTTCTAAATATATTGTATGCTGGGTTTTCCGACTCTCTACAGGACAGCTCTGGAATGCGACTGTGGAAAAGGAAGTGGTTTGTTTTGTCAGACTACTGCTTGTTTTATTACAAAGGTAAGTCTGTGGAAAGTGCATTTGGTTAGGGTTTAACTGACAAAAATGACATGCCACGCTGTTTTTAAATTAGACAAACTAGAACCTTCGGTGACCTCCGCAGAGGGACGATGCATTTCTAGATTAATGACAGCTTGTAATTAGGCATATAACATCTCATTGCGCTCTCTGGCTTTCTCTCCCTTCCACATCTCCCTTCTTATTATGCCGAGTGTTTTTATAGTGTGTAATATGTGGTTGTGTTGTCATAGTGTTGCATCCAGCCCATCTTTGCATCAATCATACTAAATAATAAATAAGCCACATGCCACCTTCTGCCCCATGCTGCTCACACAGCCTCATCCAGGCAGGAGCAAGCCATTAATTATGCCTTGCTAATTTTTCTCCTGTTACTACAAGGCTCATGATGAGCTACAGGATCTAGCTGCATTTGATGTATTTTATCTTTAACATAATCTGTGTATGTGCTTTGCAGACAGTCGAGAGGAGACAGTGCTAGGTAGCATCCCTCTGCCCAGTTACGTCATTTCACCAGTTGAGCCTGAAGACCACATCAACCGCAAATATGCTTTCAAGGTAACAAAGAAGTAAAATAATGTTCTTTTTACAGAAGAATAGCCTGACTGCTATATAACAGCACTTTTTGTGGTCTATGGCTTTAACAAACATTTCAGAGACATGCATTACTAGTCTAAATTGGTCACCAGCATGAATACGAGTGAGAATTGTTGTAAGCCTAGTAATGTAAAGGTCCTTTTTAGGTTTTTACTGAACCTTATGCCTATCAAGTTAGCTGCAATCCTCGGTAAGTATAGGTAGTATAGGTGTATAGGCTAGGATATAAAGAATAGTGTTTTATTTCATATTGCAGAGAGAACAAAATTCAGAGCAAAGACCTAAAGTCATTTGTTTAATCATTTAGTGTTGTTCACAATTTAGAAGCTAATTATTGCACGGTTAATTCTAAGGTTAATTAAAGTTAATGACTCAGGCTGCTTCAAATAAGTGTATTAATGGACTTTGTCATGTGATCACAGAAGTTGTATGTTAAGATGAACTATCCTTTTGTCCTTAAATTTTGGGCATGGCAGAATGTGAGCTGTTGAGGTCGACAAGATCAGTTATAATTTTATTGGTTGTGTTCAGTTGCAAAGGAGCCTACAGTTTTTGACTGATAGATCAGTCTAGTTTAGAAGATAATGTGCTCACTGAGTCTAAATGGTACATGATAAAATGACTAAAATCTGGTATCTGTCTGTAATTTGTACTTAAAAGTGTCATTCCTGCATATCTTTGTCTCACATGTGTCTATTTCGTCTTATCTTTTGTGGATAGTGCTATGGGAATTAAGATGTGTGTCTAGTGGTTACAGTGTACCCAGCTCCTCCTTTGTGGAAACAGGGAGCTTGTTGCAAAGAACAATAGTGCCTGAATGTTTGATGCACCACTGCAGCTTCAGGGCATTCTGCTGCAATAGCTCCTTCCCAACCCTTTGTACTTCAGTTCTAATATTCTGTACAGTTCTGTGCATCGAAGTCTGCGAGAAAGTATCCATGAATGAATGTGTGCACATGCTCTTTCATCTTGAAGATCACGATACAACAATGGATTTTGTATGTTAATTCTGCTGCTGGGAATATTAATTATGCATTTGCCCTATTCAATAGCACTTCACATCTCCTCCCACTGCTTGTGGGGGAGCGTATGTAAGGTTAGGTGAAACAAGGCTTTAGTCTGCAGCATCACCTTTTGTTAAAGGGATTTTTATTCCCCTTAGCTCTTTATCTGTCAGTGTGCATTCGCGAGAAGGATATTTTATTGAGAGTTTACAGTTCTGCCATTCAAAGTTCAAAGTGCAGTAACTACTATTTCTTTAGAACTGAGACTATACAGTGTTCATCTGCTCATTTATTTGTTTTCTCCTTCCTCAATCATATAATTTTCTCTTATCTTTTATGTTGTAGTAGTCACTTTGTATTCTAGGGCAAAATTTCTTAGGCCTGTTGTAAAACGTGTGAACTTGTTGAAATGTATTTAATGTCCTAGGGACTATGTACTGCAGTTGCAAGGCAGTTCGGATGCTGTAATATACTGTGTCAATCTTACTGAAGTTTCTAAACACGTGACACTATCACTCATGATGCTTTTGTGAGCCATGTATCTTCTTGGCTCACAAATAGACTGTTGTGACTTCCCGTTGTTTATGTTTCTCTTAATTTTTCTCACCTCACTGTTTTTCTCTCATTCTCTGTTGGTCAATTGCCTTCCATTGTGACCTGGTGTGTGTGCACGGGCGGAGTGAGTACTGTTCTCTGCGGGTGGCTGTCCTGAATTACACAGGCTTCCTGTCTTGCATGAATAGGTATTTGATTTTACCTTAGAATCATCAGTGGACTGCCATTGCCATCTCATTTTGTTTTGTGTCATAGTAGCTGCTGAATGTGCATTTCTTTGAATGCTGCATTCATCTATGAAGAATGCCAGAGCACAGATAGTAGCATTTAAATGTTAATGTTTTTTTTAAACTAATTACCTCATACTGAGAGCTATCATCATTTCTTAACTACTGACATTCCAACAATTTCTTTAGAATTTTACTCTGGCAATTATTTAAAAATTTAAATTAAACACAGAAATGTCTTCAAATTCAATGTAGACATTAAAGCCCTTGTTCAGTAATCTCATTCACAATGTGAGGGAACAAGGAAGAGGCTTACATTTTTGCACTGCCCACTGTCTATGGATATAAACAAGTCAACCTAGTATTATAAAACATAGTAAATTAATATTCAAACATTTACTGTAGGTTAATAAATTGCCCTGTGCCCTTGTAAAAAGAACATTGCATGGCCTCTATAGCACTACTACTAGCTATGAATGGATGTTAATCAATTAGACAATATAGTCAGCAGCTCTGGTATTTGTCTAGTCCTGCCACATTTCACTTATCTCATCATGAGAGAGGTGGACAGGGAAGTGTTTTTCCCACATTCCTCTCAGATTCCATTATATTTGTTTTGGAGCTTGTCTCTGTCACCTTTTGTCCCTTGCTGCACATGTGTTCAGACTTTATGTTAACAATGAAGATACAGTATTTAAGCCTTTTGAAATACTCTAAATATGCACATATTATATATAGTGCATATATATTTTTAAATGGATTTTACCACTGCTTTACAGAATTGAAAATGATTATATACTTATATTAGTTTTCTGTCATACTGTGTTGATCTATTCCGGGGTGGTAAGTGCTTTTTACTGCTGTATGAGTGTGTGTGTCTTCATACCTAAGGAAAGCTTTTCTGAAAAGCAGTTGCAAAATGTGCTATGCTTTTTGCTACCAGAAACTGTAGAGTGCTTATACTTTAACTCTTTGTTCCTTCTATTCTATCTTACTTGTTTCCTCCCAAAGTTAACAGCTGTCAATCTCTGCAGCCAATGCAGAAACATGTTTTTACCCATCAGGCTCTCTGACAGCTACTTCCTGTCAAGTTCCCTCATGTATTCTTTTCTCTCTCAATGTCTTTCTCTCTGATAGGCGAGCCATACAGGAATGCGCTCCTACATTTACAATAAGAACTCTGTGATTGGCTCACAGGCAGAACACTGCGGGATGCGGACATATTTCTTCAGTGCGGACACACAGGAGGACATGAATGGCTGGATCCGGGCCATGAACCAGGCTGCGCTGATGCAGCAGAGCCACACTATAAAGAGGTTGGTCTCACTCTACTGAGTGTGCCTGGGCTCTTACTGAAGCAGCAGCATAGCACTCAGGGGGAACTTTAAATGGCAAAACAACAAGGTAGTGCAACGTTGCATTTTGACGCAAACACTTTCTTTTTCATAAATGTGGAAAATGTTTGCGCATTTTAAGCACAGGCTCCGCAGCAGGTCCAGCTCATCTGCACTGGGACAGATCTGCATGTTTGTGAGAGCGAGGATGTGCTGCATTTGGACTTGAACCAGTCGTAATGATGCAGTCCATCCCAGTCCAGAGGCTCCTCCTGGGAAAGGTTTTTTATTCTGCAGTAGTAACTTTAAAAAGCCATCTACTGTTTCAAATGATCAGCTGGACATAATCTGTGGATACTTTAGAGCAGCTATTATACAATTATGCCCTCTAAAGGCTGATTCAGTGCAGTGCTCTGATTTTTTTCTTAGTCTTATGTCAGTCTCTGAAGGACTAATGAATAACTAAAATGTATTATTTTTAAAATTTTCATGTTAATAATCATCCACATACATATATAAAAAAAACAGAACAACCTATAAGTGAGACAATATTATGTATGGGCCTCTGGAAATAAAATTGCATTATCATTGGAATTAGCATAATGTCCGTTATTAGTCTCAGATGACCTGCAGTCCCTACTAGTAAAATGTGTGCCGTTTCCTATTAAATGTCTGGTGAAAGCAGATATTGGAGCATTCATTAGCCAAGGTTAGGGGTTATACAATATTAATCTTTTTTTTCCTCTTTTTCAGGGACATGGAAAAGTCAGAGAAGGCCACACAGCAAGCAGTCCCACAAACTAGCCTTCCTGTCTACATCAACTCCTCTCAGACAGAAAGCCCTGGTAAAACAGACAGAGAAGAAAATCAGGATAACAGTGTTCGTTTGGCTCACAGAGATGAGGTAAGGTATGGGATAGAGGTTCAAGCAAGACCCAGCCATGCAGCCCCAGAGGAAAGACTTTCTCCTGATTCTGGTGATACACAGAAGAGTAGCCCACCGACTGTTGTCCAAGTGGCTCTACCTCCAGAACAAAATGGGAACATTGTCTATCAAAGAGGATTTGTGACACGGACTGATGCAGAGAAACATGTGCAGAGGAAGAACACACTGGCTCAAGTGGAGCATTGGGTCAAAGTTCAAAAAGGAGATCCCATGAAAAGGTGTGTTCTGCAGAGTGTATAGCTTGGGATTTACTCTTGAGTTAATGACACCATCTAGTGGCCACTTTCTGTCATGTGATATTTGAGTGTGAAATAATAACACTCAGAACCTCTCAGTTCATCTTTTCTAGGAAGGTTGTAAAGAAATATATGAGTCCCAGTATGTGGCTGTATAAACCTTGTCTACTATAGGGCCATTAAACAACATAAACTTATTAAAACATTACTTTATGTTCCAAGTCATTTAGATGTTTGCTGACTGGAAATTGGAAGAATAGCTCCTCTTTCATAAACACAGTGCATCCAGCACAATACCAACCTAACTATGAGTGACGGGGCAGGCTACCATCTTGTGATAACACATCTTACCAAATCCACACAACTTTCCTCATGTCATATATACAGCCAAAATCCAGAAAATTTACATAGTGTTGGTTTAATTGTAAATGATGTAAAATGTTCAATTAATTTTGATGATTAATAGAGGTTCTCCAGCCCTGATAAGGAATATAACATTAATCAATATAATTTTTTCTGACAAAGATATCTGTTGATCCAGATTAAATCTTTAATCAATGCATTTCTTCATCTCTTAGTGCCACCTCTGAATACAACCTTCCTCGACGTACTCCGCCTTTAAAGCCAAAAGCCAGCACAATGGACGCAGCCTATCAGTCATTGCCAAAGTCCCCACGTCTCCCATCAGGCAGCTGTTCTCCCCCTGCAGCATGCAACTTGCCCAGTGACTACAAGTACGCACACGACAGACTCAGCCACTTCCGCATGTCCACTGACGAGCGCATGGCCACCAAGGAAGGCATGGTTTGGCAGCTGTACGAGTGGCAGCAGCGGCAACAGTTCCGCCATGGCAGCCCCACAGCTCCCATCTACACCGGCCCTAACTTCACAGACTCGTCATCTTTCAGAGTAACTGTGGAGATGCCCAGGTCCATTTCTGTGCCCCCTTCTCCGTGCGAAGTCCCACCATCCATCCCTTCTACCTTTAAACCTTTATCCCCCCGTAGGCCACACACTCCCTCAGACAGACGCACAGTCAGGCCCTTGGATGAAACAGCACCTGCACAAGATAGCACAAGATCAAGCTCCCCGGGGCATTTTTGCAGCCATCTCTCTCAGGTAAGGTTATATATCGAGTGCAGTGCTTTTTGTCATGAGAAGAAATGGGATTGTGTCTGTCAGATGTACTGTTCTTACAAAGACAAGGTTTATTCTTGGTAATACTTGACCTAGTTAGGTTATATTTGTTCTAATGAGAAGACTGCTGTTTTTAGGTTCTAACCAAATAGACTGATGACCTGTCAATATTGAAGTGTTCGTTAGCCATCTGTGACGAAGTATTGTGGGCCCAGTTTCCCACAACCCTAGATGTAATGAAGGGTTATAGATATTTGATGGGAAGATAGGAGTCCCACCCTTCACGTATTAATGTTGTGATGGTATAACATGCTGTAATAGAACTAAACGCTGAAATATAAAGCTCTTATTCTCATGCCATCTAGTATCGTGCTTGTCGTTTGTTTACTGCTCTGTCTTGTGGGATGTTGTGAGCTCACAAAGAAACCATGGGAAGATTTGCACGTAAAGCATGAGAAGGCTTGAACTTCTCAGCACGCACACTTTGATGCTCATGTGAAACATTTACAGATTCACACAGTCCACACCCTCTCCCGCTCCACAGGTGGCGCAAGCATGTCTGAGTAAAGACTTCTTCCTACGCCGTTCCCTACGCTTGCCGTTGTAGCGCTCAGACAGCACCACTATTGCCACAGGAGACGGCGCAAGGGGACGTCCTGTCATCCACACCCTGTGCTGTCTCCCTACCACACCCTCCACATGAGAAAAGAGCTCTGTCCAAACCATCACCACATATGCCAACACACACAAGCCTCAAAACCATCCCATTGGCCTTACACAAGTAAACAAAGTGTTGCAGATGCTCTGTTTAATCTATCTTTTATCCTGGTGTCAAGACACTAATTATAACTGTAAAATTGAGTGATACTCAATTATGGAAAGCTCTGGAAGTAGATGCACAAAGCGAGCCACAGTGACTTTGCTAGCCCATACGAGAGAGCCGTATTTATGGGAACTAAATTTAGTCTGCAGATGAACTTCATTTTGGTGCACCCAGCATCTACGGCTGGAGCGATCTTAAGTAATAGCGATCTGTAGGTCTCTGCGGAATATCATTAAGAAGTATATTTTATTAGCAGCTAATCCAATTTGCCCAGAGCATCTCAGCACCCTATAAACATCTCTACTGTATCTCAAACATCAGCAGCGGTCTCTTTCTTCTGATCTCACATTTAAATAAAAAACCTATTATACAGCAAAAAAATAGTGGCATGGGATTCTCAAAGGGAATGGCTTACAGTGCTTCTCTTGCTGGTAGCAAACAAATGTTATTTTAAGAAAGCAGGTTTAGTATAATTTATGTGTAGTTAATTAAATCTCTTGTTGTTTGTGTCCTTTTAAGGATCAGTGGTGGGCCTGGTTTTTGCTAATTCTGTGTGTTAAGCAAAAACGTCAAATTTTCCAAGCCCTGTAGCGTCTGAAACTCAGGGCACACCTTGTTTTAAATAAAAGTAGAGGCGATGAAACCAAGAAAGGGATAGATGAGAAAATAAATCTGCTGTGTCGTCGAATTTGTTTTCATACTTTGAGGCTATGTTTTAACTTGGATTGAGTGTGATAGAGTGGTCTCTCTCTGGCTACAAACTATTGAAGATTGCTTAGTGTTTATGAATTAGACATTCTGTTTGATTCAATGCTATATATTTGTAATAACATGGTGATGAATCTCATTTCTCCACAGAGACGGTCCATACCTGCCATGGGCTACATCACACACACAGTCAGTGCACCAAGCCTGCATGGAAAAACGGTATGTTGTTAATTACTCCACACGCTCCATACACTTAGACCGTAGAACAGTCGGCCAATTTGTGTATACTTATTGCCCATAATATAATTAATAAGGGTCATTAAATCAATAGTTTTCAAATGAAAAATCTGCAAGTAAAGTTTTTGGATCTCTCCAAGTTGTCTTCCTGTTTCCCATGTAGTATAGGCTGTTTAATGCTATTAGCTCGCTGTCTACAGACAATCCCAGTGGTTGGTCTGTGGACAAAATCATTTTAATTCTGTCAGTGTAACCCTAGCAGCTCTAGCTTTTATCTATTAACTCTTATTTGTCTCATTTGCATATACTATGTAAAAGAACTCACTTAAATAGTTGAGCTCTCTACCACTTTGCTTTATCATCTGTACTGTCCAGATGGTTCTTAAGTATTTTCTCTCATCCCTGTGCACTTTGATTGGCCTCTGGCCCTTAAACCTCGGCTTGGCTACAGCCAGAGGAGCTGACTCTGCTGCTCATTCAGCTTCGGAGGCACCAGGCCAAGCTGGCTGGTGTGCATAGCCCCAGTGATGCATTCGCTCACCTGCAGCACCACCAGCACAACGGCCTTTTAAGCCACAGCTTGCAGGTCAGGGGCCCAACCTTTCTAAACATCTTCACTCCCTCCCAGTGCATTGTGGTCTCCATGTCCTGAGCCAGCCACCCACATGTCTTCCCTGCCATTCATATGACTGTGCAGTCTGTTGGCTTTGCTTGGTTGTCCTGCATTGCACTTATAGCCTCTGCACATTATACTGTTTGATATATATTAAAATAAGTCTGAGACATTCACATTTTGTTCAGAAAGTAATATGCAACCTTTGAAGCATGTTGTTTGTTAAATATGCACTGTGCCAGTTTTGCTTTTTGTTTTTATTTCATTTTGCAGTTAAATAAGGTTGATGGCCTGAAAATGTATTTATGATCAGTAGTCAGTTTATCAAGATTTTTGTTTGCTCTGATAAGTGTATTGCTTAATACTTGCTGAACTTTACAACAAGGCCACCATCTGCAGAGGCAGTACATTGCTGTTCCAGTGGCAGTTCTCTGAGGCTGCAGTGGTACACAGTAATGATTACTCCACCCAGTTCATACATCTTTCTCTGTTTTCCATAAAAAATGGAAACATCCATTTCGATCATGGTTTGTATGCAACATTAAAGTAACATGCTTATAGTTTATAGTAAATGAGGATGCAAACAACTGAAGTCTTTGTTCATTTATTTCTCCTAGACTAGCCTAAATAGATCAATAGCAATGTCACATCAGTTATACTGTATGTTCACCCATAATCTGTTGCATCTTCATTTCATCTTATTTATCTTTTCACTGCTAATTTAAAGGCTGATGATACTTACATACAACTGAAGAAGGACCTGGAGTATCTAGATCTGAAGGTGGGCCGCAACATCGCTATTGCTCTTTGTCTTTTTCATCTTTGTCTTCATGAATGTTTTTTCTGGTCTACAGTCTTCCTCTCCTGTTGCCATCTCAAACATCTGCTTCCCTGTCTGCTTTTTGTCTCTGTTCTGCGTTGTGCTCTGTACTGTCCCCACTAAATCAAATGAACATTTGTTACCTGTTACTTTGTCCAGTGATAAATATACATTTTTATTTGTGAATAGGTCATTATTGTCTTCACACCCCAGTGAACTTATCTTAGTGTGAATATTATAAATGTACTTTGAATCAAAGTGGGGAAAGAAGTGTTACATCCTAAACTGTGTATGTTATGTTTGTCATGAACTGCAATTACTACTGCATTCATGTGTCATTCAAATAATATTTGGCGTGGCATTGTATACATTTGGAATGCTAATAATGATATATTATTAAACAGTACACAGTAAGATCTGTCATACCTCTCCTTACCTTTCCTGTTTTAAAACAGATTCAAAGTATTGACCCGATGATCGTTTCTATACACAATGTGTTTGAAAACTCCTCTCCAAGTTTTGGGCACTGTTGGAATGTAAGGATGGTGTGCTTACAATGTGAAAGTTAATGGAATGCCATGCATCCCGTAAGAAATAATGCAGACCTTGATTGAGACACCTGCTGTTTGATTCTTTGGCTTTGAGGTTTGAGATGATGAGAAGGAAGGTGTTATGCCAGTGAGCTTCCTTCTTTGCATGCTCTGAAAAATATTTGAATATGTTGAATGTTTGTGTGATTCTTCACCTTGTTTTTGTTCTGCTTGTGAGAGCATACCAGATAACCCAATGGTGCTCTTAAAGATTCTGGCTGTAAACACTCAGGCCTTCAGTTTCATTGTGGTATAATAGTCTGAACAATATGAAATTATGAGGCGCTTAAATAAAAGCAGCTATACAACAAGAAACTAGACAGACTATGTGAATTTCAGTTTACAAAAATGCCACCCCATCTTTAGCTGAGATTCCCACTGATTTCTTTCTCATGGTCTTCCAGAACCACAGTGTGTATTCACTTCTGTTCTCACAGGCCTGTAGTGTTTCCCATGACTTGTAAATTGGTTCAGCAATGTAAAATAGGTGGTGTGCCCCTCTGACTGAACCTTACTGTATGTTGTGTACTGTCACACAGGGTGGGGCACCGCTCTCTGTGTTATTAACTTTATGTGTAAGATTTCAAGCAGTACACACTGTTTTAAGATCACTGTTGAGTCACAAAGCGCATCAAAAATGTTGTATAATGACAAGAGGTCATTTTCTGTGTCATACTGCGTTTGAACACCAGTGTCAGTAATAACATGCAGACACAAAAGAGCATCTTTGGGGTTTTCAAGATGCAGCAGAGTTGACTTCACTTTTTTTTTTTTTTGCCTGCCTTTTGTTGTATCAGCCATTGCTCTCTCCCTCTCTATGATTGGAATCGGATCATTTTTTTTGCTAAAGTAAAGTGTAACGTGATTTTTAAAAAATGATGTTATTTGTGGCTGTTGGGGATTGCAGGTTACTGGATGTGAAAGCCTAAAAAAAGAAAGACCATCAAGGCCTGTGAAAATAGCAGAGAGTGATGCTGATGTAAGTGAATAATTACGTTTTGGGCATCATATAAAGAAATTGTGTGTTTTTTAAACTGGTTCTTTTCTTGAAGATTTCCGACAATCCGCTACAGAGGAGTGGTTGCCTTTAGTTGGACTTTACTGTGTGTTTAGATTCACTGCGTGTTTGCATGTTTGCTCTTAAAGTTTGGTAAACAGAGGCTGCGGAGGGAAGGGAACGTATGTACATTGCAACACTGTGGGGACAACCCTCCACACAGCACAGTGAGGGCCTGAGAGTATCGACCACAGCTTTTATTTTCCTCCCTGCAATTTAAAGGGAAAAATACATGTAATGGGAGTTTTAGATGTTGAGCTGTTAAATTTTTCAGTTTGATTTGCCTGATCCTGCTTTTCTCAGTCTTTGTTTTCTGCTGAATAGAGGTAAATAAGATGGATGTCCTGGCTTTTCATCATTAGCATTGTTCCACTTTAACAATTTATAAGAAATTGCCAGTAAATTTGTCTGAACAATGAATATTTCATGTAATTAAAAACAACAATATACGGCAGCAAAATAAAAACAGCTTAATTATTAATTGAACAGAATGATAAATAGATCTGAGGAAAAAATACACTGTTTGAGAAAGACTGTGAACTATGCAGTCTTATGTTGTTTTCATAAACATATAACCCATTTCTGGAAAAACAAATCTGTCACTCTCAATAAACACAGTTTCCTCCAAAAGTGAATTTGAAAATATGGATTTTTGATTATGATTACTCATAATGGGGATTACCCGATCTCGCCTTCAAACTAGACAGTATACAGCCTTTTGATATTTACCACTGAGCTGTTGAGATAAATTCCTCTGGGGCTTTTCACATAGATGAAACTTGCTGACATATTTAGTGTACAGCGAATAGACAATAAGTTTGTTTCATCTGGGCTTGTTGTGAGAATGCATGAAAACAAGTTGCAGACTGGATATTAAATAGATGCCATACGTTCACAAGACTCTTTAATGTCTTTCTGTCATGTTCTCTTTCTTGATTTTCAATGCTGAACATATGTTTTCTATAGGTGAAATTAAGTCGATTGTGTGAACAGGACAAGATTTTACAAGAGCTCGAATCCAGGATACGTACTCTGAAAGAAGACAAGGTACATATATACATGATTTTGTTTAAACTGACAATATCCTCACACTTTTAATGTTGTGAATGTTTTTGTTTATTTGAGTTTGTCATGTTGTGGCTCTTATATATTTTTCTGTTGTTTTGTGTTGTGATTTTGTCCTCATGTACCCATCTAGGACAAATTGGAGTCTGTGCTGGATGTTTCCCACCAGCAGATGGAGCAGTACCAAGATCAGCCAACACACGCTGAGAAGATTGCCTACCAGCAGAAATTACTACAAGAGGATGTGGTTCATATCAGAGCTGAAATATCACAAGTGTCAACAGTAAGACGTAGTATTTAAAACCTTTAATGACACATCAAAGTGCCCTCAACCAAGTCTTCTATTGTGTTGTTTTAAATGGACCACTGAGTATTCAGTATATTTTGGATTTTTGACACATTTCTTTCAGTTGTCTCTGCAACTGGCAAATGTCGACAGTGACTTCTAAAAGGGGTAAACAGAGACAAACCTGTGACTTTTTCTGAAAAGCCCAAATTTCAGTAAACATCAACAAAAACTGTGTATAACTATATTATAATAATTAATTTGTAGGATTACACTAAAACACAGGTTCCATTTTTCTTTTTTTTTTTGGAAGAAATTGCCAAAAAATAGTAGGATTTTTACTTGCCTCTACTCCAAGATGCTGTAAGTTCCCAGTTGAAGCCAAAGGGCATTCAGATGTGCTGTATGTACCTTCTATACAGAGATACATATATTTTTTTAAAAACCATTGCATGCTTTATTCTGATGGAGTCTTCTGATGTGTTCTATAGGAGATGGAGAATGCATGGAATGAATACACTCGGCTGGAGAGAGACGTGGACTGGCTTAAGTCCGCCCTGCAGGGACAGATGAACCGCAGCGATCTCACTCAGGTCTGTGGCTCACTGAACTATCCTAATGCAGATGAAAAGTCATAGACTCTCATGGATGGGTGTGTGGAATAGACCACTGATTTTATGCTAATTCTATATGGGAAGGATTTTGTGTTCTGCCTTCATAATGTATGAAAGAAGCAAGTTAAAACAACACTATGTAATGCTTTACATTAAAATATAGCTACATTTCATTTCATCTTCTACCGCTTATCCCACTTTGTGGGGTCGCGGGTGGCTGGAGCCTATCCCAGCTGCTTTGGGCCTTAGGCGGGGTACACCCTGGACAGTGGCCAGTTCGTTGCAGGGCTGACACTTAGACGTACAGAGTTATTAAAATAATACACTCAAAATTTTTTTTTTACTAAAACAGGGAAAATGAAAATTTCTGTCATAGACATGGTGGGCCTGGTTCACCAACACTCAATTGAATAACTCTGAGTGGTATGGATCCTCTCATGATAACTTATATTTCCCCAGAACCAATCAACAGTTCCCTGTGTCCTATGTCCTGCAGTTTAACACTCTTAATGTTAAAAACTCTCTAATGTTGAAAACTTAATGTTGCTTTAACAAAAGCAGGCCTTATTTTCAACAGGAAAAGTGATATCCATTGTTTGTGTCTGTGAGCAGCAGGAGAAAGTGCAGATCAGAAAAGAGCTGTGGAGGATTGAGGATGTTATTGCAGGCCTCAGTGCAAATAAAGCCAACTACAAAGTCACTATCTCCTCAATAACCAACCCAGGTCAGATTTGTTCTTTTGTAGAAACAAGAGTAACAATATGGAGTACATGCTGCTGTCACTTATTATTAAAGCCTTTTATAATGTACTGCTTTCCCATGGGATAAAAAATCACAGTCTTTTATGGTGCATGTATTCATTTTACACGCACACTTGGATTCCCCCAGAGAGGAAATTTGTGCCTTCAGTGTCGGCGTCATCAGTGCCTTCTGTGTCTGGGAGCCCGTCTGCTATGGAGATGAGACTGTCCCAGCAGCAGCACAGCCCCCACCTCACCGCCAATAGCCACAGCCCCTCCCTCTCCTCCAGCCTCAGCCAGCAGCCATTGTACCACTCTGCAACCCCCATCACTGGGCAAAAATGGGTGAGTGACCCACTCATTGTAATTAAAAAGCATTTTGAATATTTATTAGCATCTAATGGCATTGTAATATTACCGAGTTTATCAAAGCCATAAAAGTGCTCTGTTGTATTCTGACAGCAAATTCTGACATTTTTATGTGGTTAAATGATTATACACCAATTTGTTTTTAATCTAGAACCTTACTATTAGGTGTATTGCTTATTATTGTATTTGCATTTTATTTTTGTTTCCAATTGTGTTTTTTGTTTTTTTTCAAGTTCTGCCTTTTGCTCCTTTTTCCATTAACAATAGTATAACTAGCCCCTCAAAAAAATGATGAAAATAGTCTCTAAAGTTTGTTAAAACAGTAAAAAAAAAATTGTGCTACATAACACATAACACAAAGCATATGGTAACTTTGTGTCTAATAAAATAGAATAAACTGATCTTTTTTCATGTCAGGGTGAGGAAGATGTGCCCCCCAGACCTCCTCTACCTCAGCTCTACAGTCCCAATGAGCACCCGCCTGCTGTGCCCCCATTGCCCAAAGAAACAACAGTCATCCGACACACTTCGGTACGAGGCCTGAAACGACAGTCAGATGAACGCAAGCGAGACAGAGAGATCGGCCACTTCACTAACGGAGACACTAAGGTATGTTGTATTAATGTGTGTAGCCTAATCATCTGAAGTCTTACTCTAAAATATCATCTGATAGGCTGAGCTTCGACCTTTCCTGAGTGACCCGGAGTTGATGGGAGCTGGAGATGGCTGTAGTATAGTCAGTGTAGCTGCATCAGGACATGATGGAGGTTACCAGACATTACCAAGTAGGGGTAAGTAGGCACGATTTATTTACTGTCATTCACTCACCCTGTAATAGTTTTTATTAACCACTTACCACTAACCATGTCCACCCAGTAAGTTTACAAATAATCTAAAAAGTTTTTTAAATGTCTGCTGGATTCCCTTCAGGAGCAGCTTCCTCCTCTTTTAGGATAAATCAGTCTTCGAGCATCTCTTCATATGTGACTCTTCGGAGAGCAGCCTCAGCTGTCAGCATGAAGGTGAAGACTGGAATCAAATGAAAAGAAATAAGTTCATTTCTGTCAAAAGTAGGAACATAGAACATCGTGTAACAAACAATATCACAAATGACTATAAAAATAAATAGATGTGTGTAAATAGAGTTGCTCCACAAGGCATTTGTGTTAATTGATTTGGCCAGTCAGACAGTGTGAACACATATCAATTCAAATTAAATAGTTTTACGCCAAGACAAAACTTTTAACATTTTACTTTCTCTTTAGTCTCCTCACATTGTGACATAATGTACGTTGATAAATTCATAAAATTCATGAAAGGATTAACTAGCCATCAAGTCATCAAGTCAGTTATTTGCTTTCAGCCATCAAATCAGTTTTTCTTCTTTTTTGCCTTTAGTTGCACCTATTGCTCATATTTGTTACTCTTCTCCTTCTACTCCTCTCAGGAGAGACCAAAAAGTGCCTTGGAGCGGCTGTACTCTGGGGACGCGGTGCAGCAGCACCAGAGAGGAAAGATGAGTGCCGACGAGCAGCTGGAGAGGATGAAGAGGCATCAGAAGGCCCTCGTCCGCCAGCGCAAACGCACCCTAAGTCACGGAGACCGCCATGGCTCTTCATCTTCACGTACTTCATCATCTTCCTCGCGCCCACTCTCAGCAGACTTGGGATCAGTATGTTATTAGAACAGTAGCACATGTCACACTCTGATGCATGGCATCCAAACGGAGACTGGTGAACTACTAATGCATGCCTTCACTTCGAGTAGTTTGCCGTTTCTGTATTTCTGGCATGAAAAGGTGAAGTGGAGTCCGCTTAAGTGGTATTAGCAATACAAGCCTGTTTTCAAAGTATACGTTAACTTTAGCACAAAATAAGCTTAAGTGCTTTGAAAGACCTAAAAGACTTAAAGATGAAAACGCTACAGCATTTACCTGTTACAACATAATTATGGATTTTGAATTGTTTTTTTAAATAACATATCTTCACCAAGAAATGCACTAATTATGTCTGTCTGGAGGATGCCTTTAGTGCCTATGCTTTTACATCTCTTCTATTTCCCCCTATTTTCTGTAAATTATATACTTTTGTCGCAGCAATGCCTCACACCTCCCTTACTGATCTTTACTGTGTTATATCTAAGCACTGTTTTCTTGTAGATTTTTCCTTTGCTGTTTCCCCATTAATTGTGTCTGTCTTTTACGTACTAAAACCACCACTCACCGACTGCTGTGCTGTCTCTAACAGGTCATTTATTTGTTTGTGTGAGAGTGTGTGACTTCCTACTTATTTTCTACTAAAACATTGACATTCACTGAGCTATGTCTAAGTATACTCATCAAAGCAGTTCTTTCTGCATTAAAAATGAAGAGGAAGGTGCATTAAAAGATTTAGCACTTTGTTTCTTTGTGAGAAGAAGCCTTGTATTTATCAGTTTAAATCTATGGATAATACATTTGTATGGCATCCATTTCCTATCAAAACACAGTAAAATGCTCAGTGTTTTCTTTTCAACATTATATGTGAATGTTCGTAAATTAATAAACATCTTTCTAAGGAACACATTGCCACGTTTTTATTTAATATGTTGGTGGTGTGGTGTATGTCTTTACTGAACTTTTTTCTTACATCTTTATTATAAGCTAAGGTGTGGGTCTGTCCTGTCTGTTTCAATTATGTTTGTCACTATTTCACTATTTTATAGAGCATGCTGTGACTTTTATTTCACAAGCATGCATACTCATCTATGCATGCTCCACCTTTTATTTCTTTTTGACACTTAGACGCATACCAACACCTGTTCTCCCGCTTACAAAATTAAGATTCAAGTGATAACAAGTGTGCTTATTACTTGAAACAATGTGTGAAAGAAAGCAGTTTCTGTGATGAAGTGATGAAGATAAGCTGATGGCAGCATACTGTAATTAGTTTCACAGTCTTCTTTTCTTCCTGTGTGCGTTGTCCAGTGGAAGAGAGAGCAGGACTTTGACTTGCAGTTGCTTGAGAGAGCAGTGCAAGGAGAAGAGGCTCAGTCGGTCAGGAGCGTCCAAGGAGAGGAAAGGCCTCCCGAGCACAAAGAGAGACCCAGGTCACACTCAGATGAATGGCTCAATTTCCGCTCCACAGCCACCACCACACCCACCCAGGAGGTCGACCTGGAACCGTTAGACTATGATGTGGACCTCAGCAAAGAGGTACTGTGAGTGAGCTGTCTTTTAAATGAATGAGAAAAAAATCAGGAAAGACCTTTGTTAAGCTCAAGAAACAAAGTCCTTTTTATATAATAAATTCTAATTCAATATATCATTGTATCAGATCAGGAGATTGAAATTATATACAATTTTTGTGCAGTTGTCTAAGCCTGAGAAGGTGTTAATCCCAGAGCGGTATGTGGATTCAGAGCCTGAAGAACCCCTCAGTCCACAGGAGATGGAGGAACGCCATCGTAAAGTTGAACGCATCAAGAGCATTTTGGCAAAGTCCAGGTAAATTATAAAATCAGCGAGGAGGTTTATGAAACTTGTATTACTCAAAGTAATGCTCAGAAACCAGAGGCTTAAATCAATTTAAACTACCAAATAGCAACAATGACAAAGTACCATTTCTGTTCTCCCATTATTTGTTTTAGTTAACACTAAACCTATCTAATATTGCTTTGTGCTAGTGGTTGTTTATTATGCTTTAGGTCTAAGTGAAAATAAAAAAGTCAAAATACTTTCAGAAAGTGTGTACACTAAAAGTAATTAGTCATCAGTATTAGTAGTGAGGATGCTTTGCCTAAAGCACTGTACATGACAGCATCAAGTGTTTATGCTCTATCCTGACCTCTTTATTTTTGCGGTGGAACAGTGTGCAGAACCTTGCACCTGCTGTGTCTGTGGACAAACCGGACTTGGGTGTTGTGAAACTGGACTCTGCTCTGCAGGAGCAGGAGAGGATCATCACCATGTCCTATGCTCTTGCCTCAGAGGCCTCCCTCAAGAGCAAAATGGTTGCAGGTTGGTCATCAGTTGTAACATTCATAGTGTTTACACTATTTTTCATTTAATCTTTGTATATAAATACATGTCAAATTCAAGTATAATTTACAGTTATGTATCAAAAAAAAAAAAGGAAAAAAGTTGCAGCATTGGCAGCATCCATTAAAATTCTTCTAACATTGAATTGACAAGATCTTGGGCTGAAGACAGAATAAAGAGCGGGAAGCAGTCTTTAAGAAATGTGGGGGGCTTGATAGGTTAGAGATGAGAAGGGCGTGAGGTGCAGAGTCAAGCAGTATGGCTGTTCATTTCCTAATAACCAAACATTATTCCTTATTAGGAGCTTGGATCGTCTCTAATTGCAATCCATGTAAAATCTTTCAGACTGGGGAGGAATTGCTTGATGAGGCCATTTTGTGTTCTGATCAATGACCCAGTCAAACTCTACTCTCCTTGTGCATACCATCACTGCTCCTTTGAACATAGCTGTGAACCTGCATAAAAGACACTGTGCTCACTTTTCATCTCTTTCATACTCCACAGGCAGGCAGGCAAGTTCATTTTCATTTGAGCTGCCTCAGATTGTCTGTCTGTCGGCGCCGCTCACACTCACCGTGCGCACACGTACCTGTCACACACTGTAACACTCAAGCTGTCAGCGTGTGTGGAAGCTTAATATGCACAGTGAGGCAAAGTCAACAATTATAACATTATTTCCAGCATTGAGAAATGTCAGTGAATATAACTGGTGGCATCTTGTCAGTGGAGATTGAATCAATGACTTTCTCTCCCTTTGGTGTTAGAGTAAGGTATGCTGGTGCACTTTCAAATCCCTGAATTAAAAGAAGAGGCTTTTTCACAGTATTATGCATGAGAGACTTCAATAATGCCAGCATAAAAGCAGGAATATGCAGCACTGCAATTACACACTCTATATATTAAAGGCGATAGTCCAGATTGTGGAATATGTTATTCTAAATAGTTAAATAATTCAGGACTTTGTAATTACTTGGCTGAAATGTTGAAAAGAATTTCTAATTTTCTGCTAAAAAAATCTACAAAATAAACAAGCTTCAGCCATTCATTACTTACTTTTTATCAAGAAGATGAACTGTTCATATTATTAAAAAAAAATGTAAAGTCTAAATCACAGCAAAGGAAGGTTGTTAACTGACTGATGATGAAATGTTAAGTATACATATTTATTATTTGAATAGAAGTGATGAATGTTTCCGGATCTGAAATGCTCTGTTAATTAACACACACATGACATCAGAGGAACAAGAACAGCAGCACATCAGACACCAAACACACTTACACCCTCTGTCACACTGTCATTTGGAGACCAAACCCTTTTTTATTATGTTCTTTACAGCTGTTCCATTAAAGGAATAATATAGGCTCTGATACATGTATACTGTGTACACTATTTAAGTATAGTTCAATTAAACTTAGCATATACCACACCATAGTTAGGAAATAATATAATTTGATGTTAATTGTAAAAAATAAAAAAATATATACTTTTTTTGACATTTGATATTTTTGGACCCCAGAAGTTATCCATGGCACAATGAAAGGTCCCTTCCATAATCAATCCAGTCATAGTTATAGAAGAGCTGAATGAAATTACTGCAATGCAATGTAGTATATGCAATGGTTTAGTGCAATTATGATATGGATTTTGGATTTCTCTTTATAATAAAGTCAATTCATTAAAGTTAATGACAGTGCTCAGCGTATGGCTTGCTTGCTGTCTGATTGGCATATGATACAATATAAAAATGCAGTTCAGGCTGTTTGTGATATGTGATATTTTGACAGCAATAATTTTGTCTAATGTAAAATATATTGTGAAGCCCTAAAATATAGCCAAAATGGAAATGAAATCTTTTTTGAATGTGATGCTTTCAGAGTGGATGCAGTGTAACAAAACCTTTCATGCAGCTAAACTGAAAGTATCTGACTGAGTAAAGGTGTCGTAGCCGCCCACATTAACTCTTCTTGCCATTTTCTCCCTCTCTCCTCCTTGTCCTGTCCCGTGTAGTTCCACTAGAGGCTAACCTCCCCACTCCACCTCCCCTGCCCTCACCCCCTCCACCTCCCCCGCCTCCTCCTCTTCCTCCTGTAACGCTGGCGCCTCCCTCTCCTCTAAGCAACGGAATCCACTACACGTTTGTCTAATGTGAGGAAGAAAGTAAGGGCTAACTGCATGTTTCACAGCGCTAATGCTTTTCCTAATTCTGTGTAACGTGGCGCGCCGGTGTGGATTGCAACTCTGCATGCTTACATCTCTGTTGTGACTGTAGCAAACACGTCTTGTCTAGGTTAGGGAAGCCCTCGCTCCACTCCCATTTTAATCAAAACAAACATCTGTAGGCAGCCGGCTCATCCCACTGTGATAATAGTGTGTAAATTGTTCTTTTTTTCTCCCTCTTTTTTGTCTGGCTGCCAAAATATTTATGGATGGTTGAGAAAAGAAAGGGCTCAAAGGAACATGGCTGTTTGTAGCATTGTGTATAATTAACAAAAGAGACACCTTTGATTTAGCACCTTGACACTTCAGCAGTCGGCACAGCTGCATTCCACAGCACCAATTAGCTCCCCATCTGTAGCCTGGCAGCGAGAAGTCAGAAAAAAGTACATATCCCTGTTTCCAATGCAAATACACAAAGAAACAACCAGCCAGCAGTGCATTATACAGTATTTGATTATAAAGTCCTTATGGCTAGAAAAGAAATCACAAAAACCCATGGATTTTCAGAGATTCATGAAGAGACACAATGGCACAGACAACAAAGTGTCCTTTTATTAGGCTCGGCATGAATCGGATCTTTGTGATTGTGACATAATCGCAATGTGTGCTCATATGTAAGCTTTGTTTGACCACTTGTGACTGCATGCCGTCTGGTATTTGTGTGTGATCTTTTTAGAGAACTTTTTGGAGTGATCTCTGTTTGCTTACACAGCTTATTGTCTCCCCTTTTGGATTGGTTTGTAAAACATGTTTCACGGTTTGAAAGCAGATATAGGCCTCAAGTGGATATCTATACTTCACTGTTAATTAAAGTAGTTTATAGACAGCTCAGTACTCAGTATTATCCTATTTTTAACCCAGAGTTTAAAATGGTAAATAAAGTTAAAAGCAACCATTTACCCAGAAAATGTATTTTTGCTGATATTGCTCTTTATATACAGTTTCACCTCATTTGTATGCTTCTTGATTTTGTAAATGTTATGCTAACATTTTAGTCTTGACTTAAACTGTTCAGGAAACATCTTTTTATTAAGGCGTTATCACATGCTAGCACGAATGCTGAAATTTAATTCATTAAACTGTTAGCGATTGTGATCTGATTGTCTGTCTGTTCTCACATTGTCTCTTTGTTTTTCTGCAGCTCAAGCAATTTCTGGACACTGAGGTGCTATTCAACAGACAAACCGAGGTGGATTCTGTTGGATTTTGGACCTTAACATATTTATGCAGAAGAAAAAAATGTAGCTCACATGTAAGCTCTCTGACACAAATGGCAATGTTTTTAGGTGCTCAAAGCAACTTCCCTGAGATAGACTGAAGACTTGGCTTTAGGAGCTGCTGTGCTTATTAAATATGGACCTGTCTAACAAGTGTTAATCGAATAATGAAAACTATTTTCAATATGTTCTTGCACTTTGAATTACTGTATTATCATGAAGAATCTGACTCATATTTTCCACGTTTGACTGACTTGCTTTGCAACGCAGTGTGGTCTTAACTTTGAACTTTACTTTTGTTTTCCAGGTACAGAATGTTAAGCGCAAATGGTACTTAAAGTGTCATGAAGTTATTTTCTTTGTCAGATACTATTTTACACCAAACCACTTGAAATGTCATGTATGTACAGTATCTACTGCAGCACTGCCAGTCTCCTTTTAGCTTGCCAAAATAAATTTTATTTTTTTGCATTTAACATATTTTCTGTGTGACTGGGAACAGTTGCACACTGGGAATTTATAAGAATGTAAAAATTAAAGATATTAACATATTTGCACCCTCTATGTGTGTCTTTATTTTATCTCTTTTTTTCCAAACCTAAGTGAATCTTTAGCACCTTTATTATCTATTTCCCCTGCTGTGGGTCATATCTTCATTCTAATCATGCACAAAGCCAGCCAAAGTACAAAATGTGTACTCATCATAGCTCTGAAATTCTCTTTGAACATCTGCATTGATTGCCTTGATCTAATAAACTTCATTCTATTATCTGAAAAAAGGAGAAGCCAAACTATGGCACGCTCAAAGGAGGTGAACTTTCAATACAAAAAAGGAGGCTTCTTGAAATGTATCTTAAGTTCAAAGCTTTTTCCATCTCAAAAGGGCATTTTTAATTCCGTGTATTTTCAACCAAGAAGGTGGATACTAATAACTCTGGATTCTGAAGTACAGCATTCATATCATTGAATTCTGAACTATGTCTCCATTGCAATTGTAAAAGAAGCCTTTGAGAAAAACATGTATTGAACTTCTGGTTTCAAAAAAGAGATATATTATATAAAGAAAACACACTCTCATTGTAGTTAACACACTTGGTTTTCATACACAAATGAGATATGATACTTATTCCTTGCCTCGACTTCCTTGTCTGACGATGAGCTGTTGTTTTGAGGCTCCCTCCCGTGTGACATCTTTATCTTTAATTGGAGAGTAATTACTTTCCCTGGTTGGCAGCCTGGTGTGCTTTGAAAACACCTGAGAGAAAGAGGATGCACCTCCCTGTGCTCCGCAGTGGGCACAGCCACATCCTTTCTGCCTCCTTGTCTCCTCCAGGAGCTGGGGCCCCACAGCGCACTGACTGGCCCTGGTGGCTACATCACCCAGCGCATCCTCTTTTCTGCTTATTCTGCAATAAAAAATGGGCATGTTTTTCCCTCCTCCTGCAAAAAAATTCACCCCAGACCCTCCACTGAGGATTGTGGCATTTCCATGTATTGACGTTTGGCTGGTGGTTCATATACATTTGTTATTCTATGCTTTGGACTTCAAAGAGAATGAAAGAGGGTCTATTATGCTAATTGGGTCCTGTTCTGTTAAACGCAATCAAGAACTCCCGCATTAAGCCTTGACTAAATACTTACTGGCTTCAGAAATGCTTTTTCACTGGCAGGAGACACACTCTGCTGCTTCCTGACATGGGAAAGAGAGCTGTTTTTGTGGAAGTAAATAAAGTAAATGTACATAGTAGTGAATACAACGGTGTATGGAAAACACCAGAACAAAAGTCACTGTGTTAGGTGGACATTGTTCACATTATTTTCTATAGTTTACACTTAAAACAGCTTTGATTCAACAGCAGGACCACACTGGGATTATGGACCACAGCTCTATATTGTTCTGCGCAGTTCTTTTGTAAGGTATTCCCATCCTCCCCTGATACACAGATTCCCAGTCATACCTATTTCCATCACATAAATATTGCTGCTCTTCGATGTGAATGTCTGAGGATTAGACTGGAGTGAAACACAGACGGCTGCCTCCGTTGCACACTGTGGGGATCCGGATTGTAGTCCAATTGTACAAACACAAAACCAAGGAAGCCCAATGCAATAGGTGCTTTGATTTTAAAACAGTATTTTATGCTGTTTTATCATTTTAAAGCTTCACACACAGTACATTTTTTAATATGTAAGAAATGGAATGGTGATTTGTTGAATAATTGAAGAGTTATTCACTGAATCAGTGAATAGTCTTCCCAGTGTGGTGCTATAAAAAGAATAGAGAAGACAGAGCGGCTCCGAGGCTGCACACTGACTTTATTATTTGCTGTAACTAAACAAAGCCTTTGTGTGATTTGGGAGATGATACAAAAATAGAAATGTTTAATATTAATTGTTCAAATTGCACAATAAAGAAAACACAATTCTCCACATAAATCATTTAGTGGTTCTGTTATGTTAAACAATCTGATGTTGCTTAAACACCAGCCTTTTATAATACCTACAGTGAACTGGGCTTTTTGTACATAAAAGGGATTGCTTTGTAAATGAACCAAATGCCCGTGGGCCCCCACTTTAATCTAGTAGTGCACACTAAGCACATATCCACATTTAGCCATTTCCACAACTAAAACACAACATAGGGGCACATCCAACTGTATGGAGAATGTTGTAATTGGAAAACATGAAATTAAAAGAGGCTCCACAAGAAATTCTAGACTCTAAGCTTTAAAGTTTTTGATTTAAAGTGTGTCTAAAATAACCGTGTACACAACAGTGTTAAGTAATACAAAAAGTGTAAAAGAAATGTATTAATTATTGTTCACTTTATTGGAGGTATTCACATTATATATGGTAAGGTCAGAGCAAGACTTTGTACTTTGAACAAACTCAAACATCTGATTTAACCCGATTATGAACAAATCAAGTGTCATCAACATGCTTATTCTGTTTATCATAACTATACAACAAGAAAATTAGGGCAAAAAATTAGAAAATCCAGCATTTAACCCTCTCCATATAGTGCAAACATAGAGTGCAGGTTTTGACCAAAGACAATGAGGTGCATTCCCATGTCCTGCAGGGTGGATATTTGTATACTGTTGGCAGAGGCTGTGCACTGATGTTCCTGATAACTATATAATTAGAATTGGCATGTTGCACTCCTTATTCCAACACGACTAATCAGTGGTTGTGTGTTAACTTGAAAGGAAATATTAGTTCCTGACTAAACTTTGATGAAATCCAGAGTTACAAGTAAGAGATGTGGGTCAAGTAATGAGAACAGAGCGTCCCACTTTGCAAGTCCAAGTGGGGGAGAAATTATTTGCATGTATGCAAATAGTGTTGGAGTTAATTGCATAACTTGGCATTCAGAAATGACTACAGTGCTTTTGTGTATGATTGTGTATTACAGTCAGTGGTCAAGGCAACAAGGCTCAGTACTTTTTTTTTCCGGCAGGTAAAGTGAATGAATTATCTTTGGCTATTGTATGGCAATGAAAGATCTTTTTTTCCTTTTTCTTTTATTTTCAGCAGTGATTACACACAAGTGATTAAATTATAATAAGAATGATAAAAATGTAGATGTTTGTGATTCTCCAGCTTGAGTATAGGAATCTACAACATCACCTTGAGTGGCACAATATTTCAGCCATTCATGTTACATGTGCAGCATCTTCCCACAAAGAAAAAGAGCACAAACTACAAAGAGCTGTGTCCTCCACAGCTGGTAACTATAACCTACATGAAAAATCCTACTGTTGAATTTAATATTATAGTGTGTGCACATAATAATAATATTAAAAAAAATATGTGTGCTCTTAGCATTAGTGGGCTCTAAATCTACAGTCACAATTTAAAAATTCAATGTTTTATCTGGCTCTTTTAAACTAAATAGTTTTTCCCATTGTCTAAAATGACTGATTGAAACACACCAAGCATGAATCAGCTGTGCACACCTTCTCTCCTTGTCCTGTAATCAAAGTTGCACCCCCCTCGCACTCACTGAATGAATGGTTTTCTCTAATTAAGCATGCAGAACAGGAGAAGAACACATGTTAATTTAATGTAACAAAAATGTTGATTTTTATGCACTCTCCTTTTCAAATATTTATGTGCTAGACTTGAATTTCAACACGCATCAAAGACTCACAGGGTATGCAAATGCATCTGCCTTATACCCCCCAACAAGTTGGACCGTCTTTTGCTCTCTGTTCACTGGCTTCGTGCACCATACCCTCAGAGTTATAAAGAGGAAGCCATTACAAGCATCTCTATAAAATTAGTCGCTCATATATGTGTTTTGAGAACTACTGTATGTGGCACCTTCTCAGCCCACAGCCAATCAGACTCTTTCTACGTTCTACATTCACAAAGAATATGGAAGAAATGAGTAATGAATATGTAACTGCAAATCTGTGATGATGACCATGATAATAATAATGTATTTATTAATATAGTCTTTTTTTCTGTGTTATTGTGTATGTCAGTAGCTGTGTTCACTATTTATAGCCTCAATCACAAATGAGTTTTATTTCATTTAGATAATTTGAGTGATGTTAGGTTATTTATTTGTGCAGCCCTAGACAAAACATTATTTGCTTAAATGACTTTAAAATGCAACATTTCTGCTCTCTACGTCTTTTTTTGAAGAAACATGAAGCGTAAATCTTTCGTTTCTGTTAGATTATTTAGGTGCAATTCCCACGTTGACCAAAAGGTGGCGTATGGGACACGCCAAACAGCCATTCCTTGTCCAAAGAAGTGAAGGAAAACTCCGCTTGGAAAGAGGCAACGCACACAAGTATCAAATAAGAACCGTTGTCAGAGGTCTTCAGAATTCAGTATCATATGTGGTGCAGTGCCGTTTGCGCACAGAACTTTTTTGTGTGAAATAAAATGAGCTGTTGATAACTTTAAAGGGACGTTCAAAGTGTCAGAAGTTTCTTTTCTTTCTTTCTTTCTTTCGGCAAGGGTAAAAAGGTAGAAAGATTTTGGAGAAAAAAAAAAAGTTGGAAAACAGAAGCCAGAAGTGGTGCGTAAAAGCGTGCGGCGCGTTGGCTGAACATTTGTGATGCTCGCTTGTGAAAACGCGCGTTGTGGCCACTTCACCTTGAGCAGAAAGAAAAAGCCAAAGGAGCGAGGCGCGCTGGAGTGCGCTGTATGGGCATATTGTATGTTCCCCTCTCTCTCTGTCCCTCCACCCTTCTCCCCATCTCTCTCCACCCTTCCTTGCTGCCTCTTTCTCATTGCTTCTCCTCCCTCTTTTAGCTTTATGTGTATCAGCAGTTAACAATCCCAATTTCCTTCAGCTGTCTCCTCTTTTTGTAAGTAACTTTTCTTCTTTGTATTATTTCAAGCTGTAGATGTAGACGCGTTGTTTTGTTTTGCTTCCTGTGTCACTAAATGCTCCTGATTTATAGATGACAACTTTTTTCTTTCTGCTGTGTGGCTTGTGTCTTTCTGCTCTGGACATAAGGCGCGCGGCTCAATGTACTTTTTGTGTGTTTGACGCGCGCCGGGCCTCTTCCAGGTTTCAGCTGTTAATTTAAAGCACATGTTCATTCAACGCACAGAATTGTTTCATTGTAAAGCCTTCTGTTTTGGCAAGTGCTCTCCACCGGTGGCTCGTCTGGGTCAACCGCTGGACCTTTGATTTCATATCAGATACAGGCGCTTTTCTAATATAAGAGGACAAATATTGAAAGAGGATCAAATTACGTGGAACATTATATGAATAAATGCGCGCAAGGAAGATTGGTATCGCCTCGATGAGCCGTGTGTAGAACCAGAAAGATTTTAAACTCAAAAAACTATTAAACAGAAATTATGACTTAATCTTAGATATAACAGAATTACCCATTTTAAATATGCTGAGCTGGAAGAGCTGTCATAAATTTTATTGCTATGTACGTGCACTTTTTTAATTAAAACATGTAACGGCAATTAAAATTCCTATGCGCTGTAAACATTTTAACAAACGTGTCTTATAATTTTAAACATTTAATTTTGGTCTAAATTATTTTAACATCGTCTGTAAAATCCTCCCCTCCAGAAATCCTTCATAAGAATTTGGAAGAAGACTGTAAGGATCAACTAATTTGTTTGTCATATTCTCATCTCCAGAGCGAATAATAAAGAAAAAACGCTGCTTTTTTATTTTTTCCATTTTTTTTCCGGGGTGGTTTAATTGATTTAAAGCCACGCAGTTCTCACGGACGCACAAGTCCTAACAGGTCTCCAAACTCTTTATGCACTGGCTGCGCGTCTCTCACCTGCTCTCATTATCTCCTCCAGCAGCGGCAGCAGCTGAGTATTTACCGTCTGCGACACTTTCACTGAAGTTTGAGCAGGTCAGTGGAACGTAAAGGGCGTTATAACTGAGGTGCATTATTCCGAGTGTCACATCAAAAAAAAAAAAAAAAAAAAAAGACTAGAGAAGAAGTCGTCTCCTCAACTTTTGCGGTGAGTAAGTGGCATTTATTTAAGTAAAGGGCAGCAACAACCATCCTGTTTTTTTTTTTCTTTCCTCAATACACTCCTCTCGCTCTCTTGTCTTGGGGGGTGAGGAGGGGGTGGGCTGAAGGGGGGGAGGAGGAGGGGAGTCCTGCCTCTTTGCCTTCCTCAGATCAATGCTCTCTGGCCACTCACTTTCTGATGTTGCACGACGGGAAATGCTTTGAATACTTGCGACATGGCTGCGCGCATTGATTGCCAAGATTGACAGCGTCTCTACGCACCGTCTTCTTCTTCTTCTTCTTGTCTTGAGAGATAGCGAGGGGCGAAACAACAAAAGGTAGTTATAGTTTTGGACAGTTCACACACACACACACACATACACACACACACACGCACACACACAAACACATTCACACAGAGTAGACAGTCAAGTCAGTTAGTCAGTGAGCCTCCGGGATCCCCTCGTATGGTCCCGTGTTGAGAAGTCTTAAGTTTTTTTTTTGTCGCAGACACAATCAAGTGATCGTTTTTTTTTTATTTTTAATTTTTACAAAGTCTACTTAGTCTTTACGCACGAAGGAAAGGACGCGCTTCCACGACTGAGACCAACAAGGTAAACAGCAGCGTTTTTCTCTACTTTACCTCTTCACCTCTTCACGCTGATTAAACCGCTGTCACTGAAGACTCCCTGCTTTTACGCGCGCTCGCTTCTGACGCCCAAAAGTACTCATTCTGGTGTAAAACCTTCACATCGGTTTGTCCAGAAGTAGCCTTAACAACTTTTTAATTCTGGCTTTCAGTCTTAGGCGCTTTAAACAAAAACAAGCTCACACGAGTGTCGAGAGTGGTGCGAGCTGTCCCCGAAGCGGACTCACTGAAAAACACCAAGTCGCGCTAAATATAGATCAACAGCAAATACAGCCCGAGATAACGGTTGAAATAAGCTTTACGCAGTGGTTTTTATAATGCTTTCCTCACTTATTTATTCAACAAAAGGTCACCGAGGCGTCCGAGCAGCGGACTCCGGACACTTGGTTAACTTTTGTGTTGACTCTGAACAGCTGTCAGCGTCGTTCGCCCCACGACACGTATTAAAAACAAGCTTTTATGTCTCGCTAATACGTCTTTTTAGCTGTTCAGCGCTTGAGTTAAACTGTTTACATGTCAGCCCGTGTCTACGCCGCTGGTGGCAGTTTCACTTGTGTCCACAGAGGGGTACCATACATTGACAGTGACGCACGCGTGTCTTATAGGGTCCGCATCTCTGCCTGTGAAGTGGACAAGTTTATCTGAAGCCCCCCGATCACGTGTCATTAGAGCCTCTCTTTACAACCAGCAACTTTCTTTTAAGTCTTCCTCTAAAATGAGAGGAGCAGTTGGCCCCCGGTGCAGCCTGGGAATTTGCTCTTCCCTTAACTTTCTCGCGGGGTCAGGGGAATTGACCTTTAAAGAATGCAAAAGCCATAAATTAAATCGAACAATCGCAACAAAAAGCTTGTCCATTTAGAGAAGAAGATGCACTTGAACGGTTTTCCCTGTTTAAGCCTATCGCTGTGCGCTCGGCTCGGCTCACGACACAAGTTCCCTCTGTGTGCCAAGTGTAAATGAGCTCAATACGGGCTCATTATTTCATTGCCTTTGCGCATTATTTTTTGGGACATTTACTTTAAAATAATAACGACTGTTTAAAGAATATTTAGCACTTTTAGAATTTCAGTATTAATTTTTACATCTTTATTAATTCCAGATCATATTTTTTCCCCCAAAATGTGTTCACACTGTTACTTAATATAGTCTATTTCTTTCTATAAATTAATTGCAGTGGCATAACATACGTGTATGTCCGTTTAAAGAAAGGGCTTTTCACATTTAACTTGTTTAAAACCGAACGTCTTAAAGAATAAAACAAATTGTTAATTATCGCGAGAGTTAAATAAAGGTGTTTTGAACAGTTTTGACTGGACAGGAACACGTGTATAAAAGCGCTCATCACTTGCCATTGTGACGGAATTTAGCTGTAACACACCTGTGGCTAATTCATTAACGCTTACTTACACTTCGCCTTCTTTCCTTAAAACGTGTAAAATGAGTTATGTACGCGCACTTTGACTCACGCACGCTTAGCGGTAAATGTCGTGCCGTGCCCGGGCGTTTATTTCATGTGGTATTTAGTTGAGTAGTACAGTTGCTCTTGCTGAAGCTGTGAACGCAGGTTTCCTCATAAGGTAAGACCAAATGTACCGAAGACTAAATGGCACATTTATTATTAGACTGCCCATTCAGCACATTGTCCGGACTGCTATACAGGGACACTCGGCTCTGTCTCTCACTGGAGTTTGTCTCTGACCTGACTGTGCAGTGCAGTGTGTTGTGTGTTGCTCACCAAAAAAAAAAGCGAAAGGGGAGAGCAAAGAGTGAAAAGCGCCATTAGCCTACTGCCCTTTGATACAGCTTTCAGCCTAAATTTGATGTCTTTACGCACACGGCGTCTCAATCAGCGTTATATTGTTGTTATATTGTCCACATCTTTGCATTTATTTAAGTTTTGTCAAATCAATTTTAGATCATAGGCCGTTTTCATTTTGATATCGGTATTTAATGGAGTTATTTAATAGACAGGTAAGGTTTACAGTTGTGTTAGGCCTATACTTTAATAATATTGCCACATAGTTATCATACTGATGCACATTTTCTGTGTTTTTCAAGGATTAATCTTCGAGTGGATCTCTCGAGGTGACTTGAGCGTTTTGTGCAAGACTGAGAAAGACAGCATTTCCCACCTGGACTCAGCATAAGATATAGACTCGCTGACGCTGATGTACCAGTAAGTTCAAAGATTTTGAGGACTTTTTATTTTGGCATGTGTGGAGAAGCCACCTGGCTCGCTTGTCTAAACACATCCTGCTCTGTCCAAGAACACTGTTTACTGCGCTATAAAAGCAACCCTGCTCTTGAGAGTGTATACATTAAGACTTGAATTATAATTATTATTTGTTAAAAAACTATCTATTCAGTGGGAGAAAAATGTGCCGGATAGAAGCACTTTTAAATTGTTTAGACTAGGTGTCACGCAGTAAATTCACTTCTGTGCAACCTTTAACTGTCCTCATCTCTGCAGGTAGGATTTGTTTAAACTAAGCTCATGTGCCAGCAATTAGTGGGATCAAAGCAAAAGCAGGGGGGAAAAAAGAAGAGAGCATGGGGGCATTAAGAGGAAGGCATAAAAAGGTTGTGCGTAAAAAGATGGTGTATGAATTCTTTGAAACTTTGGTGATTGTTTATCCATTCATTTTGAGTTGAGAGGCAGACGAAAGCACACCAAAAAACGCCTTTACTGACTCGTTGTCATATCATTTCTTTATCATATCATTCCTCTACCACAGAGCCATCCAAACACACATCTGATTTAAACCCGTGATAAACCGAGTTGGAAGAGAATAGCTGTAACGTAAAGCGTCCACAACATGGTTATAAATTAGATTCACATCATTTCTGCAAAGGACGGATTATATTAATATTAGTGTAGCTAATCCTTTCAAAGTTTCAAAGAGGCGCCATCGTAAATTACACGACGCCTTTGTTTCTGTAAAAGTGCCGGTGTTCTGTTATATCTTGTAGCGTGCACGTGTGCGGCGTGTGTTCTTGTTAAGTTATATCGTCACTCGTCACATACCTATGCACCGCTGCTAGAAATCATTTAGGTCTCATAACAGAGTCTTCATCCACACTGTGAGGTTTTACCGTGTGCCTGGGTTCGCAGAAACAGCTCTCGGGGTTCAAGTGAGTGTAGGGCTGAGGGAGAGGCAAGCTGGATGCAAGGGGGTACTAGTGTGCTCCTCTTCATGTCAGCGAGGAGTGGCTGGGACCTGATGGTAAACAAGATGTGAGGAGGTAAACAACAGCAGGCCGTATAAAGGTAGAGGAGGGGGGGCGGCAGACGGGCGGAGGACACCACCAGATAATAAATGTGGCAGCACATGTTGTGACATCTGTCTTTCTAAGTGTTATCTAATTTGCTGTAGAATATTTCAACAATGATCAAAACTGATGGGCACATGCCAAAACAGATTTTTTTGGGTCACAAAATGGAGGAGAAAAGAGTTTGTGACAGAATTTACAAGCTGTCATTTGAGTAATCATTTGAGTCAAGTCATTTTATTTCACTTAACACAGTTTTTAAGCGTCAAATGGGGCTCGTGTGATGAGAAGAATAGATTTTAGTGTCACTCGTCCCAGAAACATTTGGCAGACAGTAGTTGTTTTTTGTATTGTGCTAAAAAAAATGAAGTGCAGGTTAAAGATTTTGGATTTGAGTAAATTATTGAACAGTAGGAAATTTCCTAAACCTTTTCCTTCTCATAATTGTTGAGTCTTTAGCGGCTTGTAGTATGGCATGACAACACTGACTTTTTAGTAATCTTATGGATTTCAGACAATTTGTGCTTGATTTGTTTAAATGAGTAACTTTTTCATTTTTAATATTTAAATCTAATTTCCCCAAACATCAGCCACTGAACTTGAACTAAGTGCATTTTACAAGAAACAAATAGCACCTCTGTGTGTGAACACTTACTGAGCAGCGACAAGGCAGGGCCTGCTCGCTGTTAGTGAACAGTATTGCTAACATTAAAGGGTTGGGGATGAAGAAATATAAATATTTGTATCTTCACAGAAACTCTATAATTGCACAAGTAACCTAAGTGGCTCATTTTGATCTGCTTCAGTCAGTCTAAGACCAAATGTTTTTCTCAAAATAATTGGACATTTTCTATAGTCCATAGAATAGTTGTGCATAATTAACACTGACTTCAAAATGCAACAGTCTTAGCCATGGTAAGTAACCTCCGTTGATTTTTAAAGCCACACATTAATATGTAGAATTAATTGGAAGGGCCTTGGTGGCCATGTGCTTCTGACACAGGTCTGGGACCGTAATCAGGTGGAGGAATTAGTCGGCCTCATTGTTTTTTATGAATCAAATGAAGATTTGTACAGTCGCTGTGTGAAGATGGTTGGCTTTATTTCCATATCAAAGGCACACACAGCACTGTCGGGCAGTAATTAAAATGTGGTGGATTTTGGAGTCTCAACACACACACACACACAGAGACATAGCCACTTTCACAGGAATACATACAGCATAAGCATAAGGCTAAGCTTGAGAGTGTTGTGAAAAGTGCACAGGTTTCAGAAACTCAATTTTGGAATTTTGAGGGAACACAGCCATTTCAAGGGTTAAATAAAAAAAAAATCTTTTTATGCCCGTCATCATGTTTCATCATCCCATTCCTCCTACTTATCCTTTTGATTGAGAAATAATGAAGATATCCATTATGACAGAGAGTAGTAGTAGTGATGTGTGTTAATTAACCTTGCTGTAATAGACAATGTTAAAACAAAGAAACTGTGATCTTTGCCCTGTGACATTGGTCTGACACTAGAATTACCCCAAAGCTCCACAGATTTGAAATTGTGCCTGATGAGTGAATAAGGGATAGGAGATTAGTGGGCTTTGGGATTTTGTACTATTCACATATGACCATCAGAACAACCATTTTCCTTGTGATCCTTCCATTGTGTCTGGATCAGGCTTCCCCATAGGCCTGCTTCTGCTTTGGTGTAAGCCTATCCTCTATGAAAATATCACATGAATCAACATAAACTTACACGTTAACTCTGCTGCAGAAAAAAAACCCCGACTTGGATGTGATTGTTGTGAATCCTCTGGCAGAGGTGGCAACAATTACCTGTATGTCCCTTCACAGTTCACAGTATAGATTTAGAGCAGATATCAGGTTGGTACGCTTCACCTGATATGAGATGTAGTTGTGACTAAACTATGCATGTGTCGTACTTTAATCTGTTTTGCCACATGGAAATCAAACACGAGGACGAGTAATTCTTTGTATTAAAAAGAAAAAGAATTGAGATGGCTGGCCAGGCTAAAGGAATATATTGAATTTGCTTCTGCTAATATTAAGCCTTTGAGGAAATGTGACTGCATGTCCATATTTAAGTTTGTTTCACAGAAATGAGTATATTCTAAAATGTCTGCTAGGCCAAAATTCAATTTTATTGCTTCTCACAGGTGCAACAAATCTGAGCCACACGTGCCTCGGTCATCATTTTATGTCTGTCTATACTATTACACAAGTCCATGTCTTAAAAAAGCATGTACTGAGCATCTTGAATTATATGTACTCTTATGATGAACCTGACCATTGTCTCCCCTCTTAGCCAGGTCTTTTTTCATTGACTTGGATGTGGTTGTGGCCTTAATGTGCATTATGAGAAAATGTCTTTAACAGATGCAACCACAACCTTTTGGTCTTTATAATTCACCTCTTCATCCTCTTAATAAAGGATGGTTTTTTGGGTCTGTTAATGAAATCATGGGCTATGTGCATATGTTTTTTCTTGATGAAGTACAGTCTGTTTACATTGATAATATTCTTGTCTACTCAAGATTTGTACTAATGTAAGGGGTGGGTTTTAAAGCGTTATATTTTTATATGTGCTATAGAAGAACTAACTGTCTTTTCTCTGTTTAAATGTTCCAAATGGCAGTGTTTTACCCTCCTCAGTATTAGTCAGTGTGACTTTGTAGTGGCTTTTCAAAACATTTATTTAAATTAGCGTTTGTTAATTTGTTCTCTAATCATCAAGGATTTAATGTACAAAGAAAAAACAATTGTTCAGGGAAATGGAGAACACTTTGCAGTCTAAAATTACACTTTAGAACTGGCACAGCTGCACTTTTATAAGTGAAGTGGTGCTATAGTGAGGGAAGCCCAGAACGCCCGACCCAGAGCTCAATGCCTAAAGCCAAAGAAAGAAGTGACTGTGATAATCACTTTCTTGAATGGACTAAAAAAGAGGAATCTGCTGAAATGATAGAGAACGCCTTGTGGGTTTGGCCCACGCAGTAAATTTCCCATGAGCCTTCTGTGACAATCTAAGGGGATAGCCACTCTGGCACACGCCACACGCCCACATACAATAAACACACATATGCACTCCCACTTCCACATACATGGCCACTGAGAGCGCTGTTTTGTTTTGTGCCTGGCACTGTGATTGACAGGGAGGCACTGGAGCAGGATGGGAGGGGTTATCCTGCCACAAACACTCATCTCTATTTTCCACAAGAAAGAACAGTCTGCAAAATTAGCCCAAAGTAGCTAAAGACAGTGGAAAGAAATGGTAACACTTTGAACAGCAACCTAGCAGTGAATTGGCAAAAGTAGTACACCGTATCTGTTCACTGTCAAGGTTTTGTTTTCAAGGAGAGGGTTTATACTGGAGTCTTGAGTCTCTTATTATATGATGCTTATTGTATGTTGGAGACTGAGGTTTGCATTCAAAGATGACCTTTTTAAACATTACCATGTTCATGATGTTCCTTTAACCTTAACCAAGTGTCTTAGTTTGACCACCTTAACCATAGCATACTTACTGTGACCACACTTTTTCCCTAACCCAAACCATGTCCATGTAATTATTCTTTACGCCCAGGGAGATGCACTACAACAAAACAAAATGTTGTCAGTGGATTTTCTGCTGAAACCTAAGTGTTGTTGTTTTCAAAAAACAAAACTATTTCTCTGTGGAGACTGTATATAAGCATATGCTGTGGTGCTACAGCCTGTGATTTGTCAGAGGAGCTCTAAGTCCTTGGTTAGGGGGTAGGACTGAGGGTAAACTGGGGAGGTACAATGTTCCTCCTCATACTCAGCAAAGCTAAATTTATTGGTTACCATCTGCAGGGTGGAGGAGTTTGGGTTGTGGCCAGGCCAAAGAAAGGCTTCTAATTAAACAGTCATCATTATCAACTTGTGGTCAGTGATCATCATCCCACCGTGGTTCTCCAAGATGAACATGGAATCATTGAGGCTTTTGTGAAGCTCATGCTGGACTGAATTAGAATCGAAGAAACAGAGGAGAAAAGTGCTAGTAAGAGTGTTTTTTCTCTCTGTCTTGGCAGAACAGGCAGCAAGAGGCCCTGTGCCATATCCACTCAGGTTTAAACAATTACCCAACTTCAGAGAAACCAGTAGAGCCTCAGCGCTGGCACAGCCGTTGCGCTTTTGACTGCTGTTTCTCTGGCCATGCTGTAGACATGGCCAAGTGTCACATGTAAGCGGGGCTTTCGATAATTTCAATTAGTGTAAGAGGGTGTGCCTACAGTATCTGTATCAGTGCTGATGGAGGAGCTTTCCTTTGAGGTTGACAGGCCCTTAATATAGTATTTCATGGTTTGATGTGTGAGTGACACAGTGGCGCTCCAAGAGGATGGCAAAATGGTTTATTAGGACCTAATTAGATCCCAGTGATTAAGGGGAAGTGAGTGTGATTAGGAGACCTGCAGATGATGTGAAAACATGGATGAATATGGAGTTAGAGAAGCTAAGGATGTATTTGTGGGTTTGGTGTCTATGTCTGTGTGCTTTTATAGAACATATAATACACTATGGGAGTCCAGGCAGCCTCAGAGCATTGTGATGTCATTTCCACGGCTGATCAGATGCCAGCTGCACTGGAGCTTCTGTCAAAGGCTAGATATGTGCTGATCTACACTTTCTAACGATAAGTCTCGTTTTCAGTATATATTTATTACCTGAATGTTAATAAAAATTCTAGATGAGCTTAGTTTTTAAGTTTTAGTCTGGCACGTAAGCCATTCTCACAGCCTATTGAACATCAAACCACGAGGAATGTTGTGCAAAGCCAGGTCTACTTTCGAAAGCTTATGGCCCGCGCAAAGAATCACACATTCTTGTGAAGCAAGTAGCTGTTTAATCAAAGAGATAAATGGTCTTGCTATTATTCCTCTCCATCAATGGAGAGATTAGCATTAGATTTTCTTTTTTTTTGCCTCACAAACTTTTAAACTTTTTCAGACATGTGATAGCCCCTGCCATTAGAAATCATTTATGGGAGTGTTCTGAGGGCAGGAGATTGTCAGCAGGGCCTTGTGATTTTACAATTTCACAACTGACTTCCTCCTTAAAATGACACTGGCTTACCTGCCTATTACTCCCTTTGATTTCTACAGTACATGCCTCTGCGCTCTGAGAGGTATTCATAATAAGCTTAAACTCCACTGGCTTCATTGCTATAGGGTGCTTATCTCCTGGCTATTCAACAGAAAGAAGACTAATATTTTTTCCAATTTCGACATTTTACTGCCGGGCCAGTGTCTGCCCAAAAGCATGTTTAAGGTGCTGTTGTGGAGCTAGGTATGCTCACACATGGATATACAGATACATGCATGGACACATGCACACACGGGAACACACAAGGCCACACTCCATGGCTGTTCACTGAAATATTATTTTGCCTTGTAAGAATTGAAAACTGTACAGCTGCAGCATTTTTGTAGTGCACTAAAAGTCACATAATTCACCCTATTTTGGTAATGTTTCTTTCAGTGTATGTTTTATCTATTTTTTGAATATCAGAGCACTCTGGAAGAGTCATTTATTTAAAAGTGTTTTCTTTCATTACTTGATCAATGTTTTATTCCAGACACAATGTTTTATTGTGTTTACATTTTTATTTTGTCTCAGTGGAATGCTAATATACTTTGTATATTTAAAAGTATATTAATGTAAGATATATTTGAGAGGTTTGCAGTGAGCAGTAGTGGCCATGAAGGGATCTTTCTCTGTGGCTTGGAGCATTATTCAGTTCTCTACTTTGTTTTTCTATCTTCTAATTGAGGTGGAACTATGGTCTTTCATGTGACTCCACTTTGACATGTTTGAGAGAGTTTGAAGTGAACACTGTCCCAGTTAAGGAAAGCAATGTGAATGATGAACTTTTTGCATAGAAAATCAATGACAATTGGCTTTTATACTAAAATTAGCACTCAGGAGCAGTACGCTCCCAGCGGCAGCCCACTGAGTTTCTCAGTTTTACCATTACTTGTGCCATGCTGTAATGGGCTCCCAAGGCATGATGGGAACATAATAACTGCTTGACGATGTTTTCCTTACCCCCCTCATTCTCAGCGAAATGTAAAATTTGCCTGAAACATGGAGCATATAGTGCAGGTTGTGATGTCAGTTGTTATTGCTGGATATCCATACCAGTAAATTTTGGATTATTTTCCACAATGTGCTGCGTAGAGTGCATTATGTCACAAAGGCCACATTGTAGCTGCCTGGCTGTACAGCACTGTTGTCTTTTTCCTCTTTCTTGTTCTGTGCTATGCTCAGCCACCTTCTACTATTCCAGTCCAGACTCTGGCCCATTTCCTCCCCTTGTGCTGCTCCCAACAGACAGCGGCTGTATGTATACCCTACATAATGGAAAAAGTTAGACATTCAAAAGAGTTTTATCCTGACAAGATATGTGAAGAATTGGTTGTTGACAATGGGTCAGTGACTTTTAGACTTGTGCTTGTTTTTACATATGCTCCTAGGTATAGGAAGCTCAGTTAAATGGATTAAACATACTAATGCATGTATAAGACATGGACTTGTATATATTTGCCCATATAGATATTTGTCATTCAGAATCCCACACTGCTTTGTAGGGACCAGGAGAGTGTGTGATAAAGAGCCTTCTGTTTTCCTACTAATTAAATTTGCCACTAACATATGCTGGCAGGAACCTCTTACCTTGTTTGACTTACTCTATTTATTGCCTGACGGTAGAGGTAATTTGACCTTTCATTTCAAAGGCTCTTTTTTAATCCAGATAAGGAGTGTTAAACTCAATTAGAGCAGTGATCAGTGGCTCAAACACTACATTTGTTTCCTCTGAGGGTACAAGTGGACTAAGGCTAGGCTATCAGCTCCTCGCTCCTCAGTCCTAGCCCTTCCACCCAACAGGGCAGCACGAGGGGAGAGGTAGATTAGGATGTGGTGGGGGGTGGGGTCATGAGTGAGATGAGAAAGGGAAAATCGAGAGAGGGGGAGAGAGGCAAACGGCCTAGAGTTCCTGCCATGTCACTGGAGATTTGTGTCCTCAGTTTAAATCATTTCCCTCTTTAGAAAATTAAGAAGGCAGAAATATTCTCAAACTGATCATTTTCCCTCCCCCTAAATGGACTCATTTGCATTTGCAAAAGCTGCTGTTAATTGTGGGTTTCAAAAAAGACTGATGACCTCTGCAACTGTAAATAAAAAGGAAAAGCAGAGGTTATAATGTTAATTGTTACAATGGCTGAGCAGGGGCCACATGGAGCTAAAGTAAAGCTTTGTATGCTACTGCACTACTGCAGTGTGTCTGCCATTCATCTGGTTGAAATACCTGACGAAGACGGGCAAAAATCAACATTTTTTTCAGGGGGAGACACTTTAAACAGCTGGCGATACAGCATCAGCAGTTAGTATTTTAAATACAGTATCACCACTGATATCCTTTTCTAATATTTTTTTTTTTAGATCTGCAGCCTTCCCTTTAAAATATAAAAATACAATACAGCTAAGTAACTGGTCACAATGCTACCATATATCCTCTCAAACAGGAAAAACACAGAATAATTTGCGGACACCAATGCCTTGTTGTAACCTGATCATTTATGGATCAGTTGTTTTCTTTCTGGTTTAATTCACCATGTGATTGATTTTCAGTGCTGTACTGTAGGAAAATACCCTCAGTAAACTGGGTCTGAAATGAGGAATCATTTGAATACAGATGCTCACGGCCCAGACCTTGTCACTGGGAAGCTCTCAGAGCGAGCAGACAATTGCAGGTTGATTATGTTGCTTCTGTCAGAAGTTGCAAGTCCTTTGTACAAGGCAAAGATATTTGCATCTAAATGCTTATTGTAGACATCTAAACAGCATAAAGGCTGATTGTAAACGCCAGCTGTTAGGCTGTACTCAGAAATAAAACAAGAATTTCAATGAGGAAAATTGGGATGGAAATGAGGAAATTATTTTCAAACAGTGGAACTGAAATCAATAACAAGGAAACGGTGCCTTCGTTGTGTTGTTGAATTTGTCATGTCTGTTGAGCTTGTGTTACACTCACATATGAATTACAGTTGGCTACTGTGTGTTGTTTTTAACTGGTGGAAACACACAGTTTATATTCAGATGCATTCTTTTTTTGTGAATTTTTTTTGGATAAGCATATGTTGTCAATGTAGACAACTTTATTTTCAACATTTAATTGTGTTGCACTACTGAAAAAAGAATATACATTTATTTTCTTCTTTATTATATTGGTCCAGTGTTCAACAGTGTCTTCTTTCATTCTTTGATTCATGACATTCGCCGAAGGTCCAACCTGTGTAATGTTTGTTTGTTCCTGGATCATTGTGTGCTTTGTATGTGCAGCTATAGGTGGCTGTAGATGGGAGTGTGTAGCTGCTGCCCAAAGCAGAGTGATGCCCCTGCTGATTCGCTCCTCCAGCTCTTTGTCCGGCAGCACTCAGTGTGTCTGGCTCCTTGGGAGACTGGCAGCCTTCTCTGGTGTGGCTCCACAATGGCCCAGCCTCCTTTGAGGTGTTAAAAACTTCCATTTATGCATCTCCCTGGACAAAAAAGCACCAAACCCATTTGAGTCCAGTGGCAACACAGCAGACATTGTGGCCATGCTTCTCTAGCACTCATTTCACAGATTCTAAAACCAGTATGTGGTGAACAGGATTTGAGGGGCTAAAGTGCCCCACGAGGGCCAGGCGATAAGAGGGGAGAAACGCCACCGCACAGTAAACTAGAAGATGGGTTTGGGAATATAAACACATTACCTGGGAGAGGAGCTTGTTTTCATACTCTTGCTCTCAATGCACAAATACACTGCCACACCACAAATAAGAAAGGGGGAAAAGGAGAAAAGGGGAAAAGGGGAAAAGAAAAAGGCAATAAGTATAGATTGACTGGAAAAAAGGTTTTGTCATTGTCATCTATTTGTTATTGTGAATGGGACAAGCCTATTTGGTGTGATGTTTTATACTCTTTGGGAAATAATATTACAGAGTCGAAGAGATGGTGACTATTTGCAGCACTGGGACCTGCCCTGAAGAAAAAAAATGTTGGCCGTCTCCTCTCCTTTACTAAGTCGAAAAAACGATTCTTGTGACTGCTTGCAGAGGAAGTGACAGATAATGTAATTGCTGATTGTTCTGGGACTATATCAGGAATTGGTGAGTCATTTTTTGGTTATGACCTCGATAGATGTCAAAGTTGTAGACACATTCAACAAAACATTCATTTTTTTTTTTAACCTAGAATATCTCATCTAAGACATTGTTCATGGACACGGAGTGTCTTTGTGTTCGCATGGGGGGGGTGCATTTGTTTGTATTATCTATCTGGAGCATCCAGAAGAAAACAATGGTTATACAGTGAAAATTACTGGTGTATTTTATTTCTGTTTCTGACATAACATGTGACAAAATGCTCTTTTCGGAAAGTACAGTTTGTATTTTTAGCAAAGCAACTTCAGTATGTGTTTGCAAGCTCTATGACAATTTATAACCATGCAATATCTGCCAATATTAATCTCTCAGATTAAAGTGCGCCAGTGCCATAGTGCTTATTAACTGTGACCACATACATTGAATTATAGTTACAATGTTAAGTTGTAGTTTTATATTTCACAGCATATGCGGCTGTTTAAAGCACAGACTTCATATGGCAGGGTATTTAACATACAATCAGTGTTCAGTGACTTTTCAGAGTTTTCTGTGGTTCACACGTCAAACCAAATCACCCTTCAGCCCATTTCCCTAGTACTCCTGGGACTGCTGTGACAGCCCCACATCACTGCATCCTGGACTCCCCCAGACCAGGCCTGCTGCTTCTGCAGAGATAACCACTCAGCATCCTGGTACCAAGCAGCCGGCTGATGGCATAGATTACCTCTATTGTCCAAATAACTAACTCTGCAGAATTCCTACTTTAGCATGTTTGATCGCAAGAGGGAGAGAGGATTTGGAATAGAGGGACAGAATAGACGACTGGAAGGACATTTTTTTTACATGTTGCAGATCTGGACAAATTCCAGACAGAAGTGCAAGTTTCGGCTTGCCTCCTGTATGTCTGCATCGTCCTACACAAGGACTACACAAGGAGAACAGCTCATGTACATACGGGCAAAGCAAAGCCTTAACTTCCAAGTCACACATAGTAAAAAATTCTGTCTCTTGATACTAAACTGCTATCGCCTGTTCCCTGAAAGACACAGCACTCTCTCACAGTAATAGAAAATGGACAACAAGCAGCGCTCCCAGTGTTGATGTAGCCTGGAATTTGAAAATGAGAGACTTTTGTGTAAGAAGCTTCAGCTCAAACGGAAATTTCAGCATGTATAGAGTGAGTTTGGGTTTGCATTGGATGTTTTTGCTCAAGTAAATAATTAACTATTTCCGGTTGACTTAAGTTTAGAGTATTTAACTTTATGGGCACTGGGATCTATTTTCAGTAAATGGTTTTTGCTAAATAGCATATGTAAACATATAAAATATCTCATCTTTAAAAATGTTTTTGAACAAAGTTTTAATGTGTTTAATATATTTCAGTGCAGATTTGGCAAAAAGTGTTTATGGAATATGCTGCATATTTCCTGTGAATAAGTGCGTGCATGTGATTGTGTGTGTGATGTAGCTGGAGTGTGTGATGATCCAAGGCGGTAGAAAAGGCCACTCTTTGACAGAAATGCCACAGGTGGTTGTGAGCTCTCTGACCTTGCTTCTTTGATGCCAGTACCATCAGTCTGTTTGGATTCTTGTGTCTAAGAACTCGTCCATTGAAACAGGAAAAACAGTCTTTATGCTCTTCACCCTTGTCTTTCTTGGACTAAAATAAACAGAAGAGAACTGTCTTCTCTGTGTGCTGACAATCACCTTTGTTAAACGAATCATTTAAATTTAGGCTTGACTGTATTGTGTGTATGTCCATGATTCTTTGGTTGGAAATTGTTAGAGCATATTTTATGTTTCCTGTCTTTAGGTCTTGTTCACAGCAGGAAAATCCTTTCCATTTCTTGAATAAATGTTACACAAGTAATGTGTCATTAATACTCACTATACTCTCATTTTATTTGTATATAAATGCAACATGTTATTTTACAGACTAAAATGTGCTACTGCCTTCCTTTCAGCTAGGGCCTCTGGGGTCCTTTCTGCCCATTGTCACCTCCGCCCTCAAGGCTATCACATCTAAACCTGTCTGCTACTCTGACCTTTATCTGACTTGTTCTGTTGTCCCTCCTCGCTCTGTTCAGACTACAATACAGTGGCCATTGGTGCATTTATTTGTACATTTGTTGTTTGGTGGCATGCTGGCCCCAGTAATATTAGATTGAGATGCTGTACTGCAAATTAGTTACAGCTCAGTTAAGCATGACCTTAAAAACCCTTGGCCTTGTTTAATTGGCAGGGCGTAGGTGGACTAATTGTATAAATCAGCTTGTAATGAGATCCTAGCTTATTGTAAAAAAACAAGATAATGTGAGAAAATCAGCGTGAATGGGATTCTGTGTGTTGGATCTTCTACTTTGTCATTTACTACATTACTACAGCTTACGTGTCCTGTTCATTCATATCACTTTTAACAATGTTGACGTTTCTCAAGAAACATACTTAAACTACGGCCTAAACTAAAGCCTGTGGAATTAATGATAAGCTGACACTGCTTGAAAAAATAAAGTAATGTGATTTTAAACATTGTCCCCAAATTATTTTTGTCTGTGACAGCTGTGTGGACTGGAGGTCAACCTCAGTTTTCTATATCTCTTACCCATCAGTCACTGTCAGTCCATTTGCCCTTTTATTTTCTGCCTGGTTGCTCTGAAAGAGGTTATTTTAACCATGTGTATTATTAACAAGGTATTGTATTACTTAGTGTAAATAAAATGGTCCTGATTATCCTCTTTTTGCCTTGTTTTTTGCCTGTCTTTTAGGTCACTTTCATGAATTCACAATCAACCGACCAGTGATCGCTGGAAGCTGGGGATCGAGTCTTTCAGTTTTTGTAAGTATCAATTTGCCCTTTCAGCTGTTTCTGTCTTGCCACATGTCTCGTACTCCCCTGCTGTCTTCACCCACTCTGAACACCTGCATCAAATGAAGTGGACAAATGGATAGGCACACATTGTATGCACAATTAGACAGTTACATAGGCACAAAGTTACAGACAGGCTTTTTCAACAGCAATTGGGTTTTCTGTTCCTGTTATTTGCATGTTTTTAATGCAGCTACCCTCTATGAGGAGTGCAGACTAGTATCGTGTCAGAAAGCTAAAAAAAATCACCAAAGCAGTTTATATGGAAAGCTCAATAAAAAATATGATATAATGATACTAAATAAAGTGCTAGAATCATCTGGTATAACCTGAATGTCTTTGCTTAGCAGACTTTAATACAGATTTTTAATAAAAGGTATCCAAGATATTAAGCAAATAAAGAGGAGTAACTTAGTTGATATTATTCTTCCAAATGTCAGTTGGAGATATCATCAGAGTTATATTAATGTGGTTAAGAACACATGAGATTTTTTTTTCTAAACCCAAAGTTCATGGCCATTTACCATTGTGTAATTACGACATTTCACATCAAACGCTCTTCTGCTCACATGAACATGCACCTGTCAACCAGCATGCAGCCTCAGAGGTCACAGAGAAAGGCTTACACCCCTGGCAAGCTCAAGATAAAATAAAAGCCAGTTCTGGCATATATGTTGTGCTGAAAATAGTATAACAGTGACAAAAATGTCAGGATGTCAAGAGATATGCTTCTGTGCTCGGAATAAAATAACAGGAAGTCACATTGTTTTAACTCTAATTCCGCAAATGTGTTGCAGTGTTGTTTGAACACACCTGCAGAAATGTGGGATCAGTGTTATCCATACAGGTTGTATTGCTGTAGTATTGTCAACAAAATCCTCCTAGTCACTACCACTGTCCACTGAAGCCTGTGGGGCAGTCATCTGAGCACAAATTAAATAAACATCCCTTGCATGAAACATGCAATGAGAATGAATAACCTTTGAACAGTACTGTTTATTAAATGGATCTCTTGAGACCACTGACCCTGCCGTGATGATTGTCAATATGTTACTGAACAAAGACAAACATTATTTAAACAACCTTAATTACTTGAGCATGCCAGTAAGAATTTGAAAACAAATTTCCTTGGTGATCACATAGAGAACAAGGTACATTGTTTCAGTTTTCTGTAAAATGTGTTGTTTTCTGGCTACTAGTTTAAGAAAGTAAATTAAAAAAATGATTATACATTTCATATGTTTACAAGAATTCAGCTAATATAGATAAGGCTGCTGTCCTCCTGCAGTGTTATAGGACAGAGTTTCACCTAACAGCTTTATGTGACAGAAAACAGGACTAAAGAACATGCCATTAATTTTCTTGCTACCCCAGCTGTAGAAAGTAATGCATAACTAAAAGTCCAGCAAAATGAATTAATGATTTCAACCATGAACTTTTCTCCCAAAACGCCATGAATCGTCTCCAACTGATAATGCACCACGACCCTAGAGTGTGAAATCCCTGTTGCGTTGAGAGTAGCCAGTTAATTGATTCGCAAATTATTTAAAGTTTGTAGTGCCCAGGGGAGTGCTAGGCTCTAATGACAGCCCATTTTGAAAGGGTTTAAAAACTCTTACCAGGCAGGTCTGTATTAAACTGTAACAGGAAGGTAATGGGTCTGTTTTGAAACCTAAAGAAAGAGAAATAGAGATCTTGTCTATTTATGTTTCAAGGTGGTTTTATATATTTTTGAAATGTAAATTGGTGGGACCAGAGCAAAATATAAATATATAGTAAAATATAGTGTTTCCAGCATGCCAGTACATTTTGAAAACCACCTATCTATGCAGAATCCAGGCCATTATATAAAATAAATAAATTTCGTCTTCTAGTTTTGAGTAATATTCTTTACAATATCTGAGTCGTGTAGTTAATGCCAAAGACATACTGAATGTTTCAGTGCCTTTTATTACAAGTTGGTGGATGTCTGTGTTAATCTTGACCCATTAGCAACTGCTGTCATTCAGACACACGGCGTCAGCCTTATTTAAATAAAATGAAATGAAGATAGTTGTTTCTGGTCCCTTGGCTTCACTCATTGCCATAAACATATGCTCTGTGCCTCGCTTCCTTCCATCTTATTTATGACTTTAATTTGTTGTGTGGGCTGCGCAAGAAATCAAATTTAATCCAATCCTCCCAGGGACCCTGTCATATAATAACATGGTAATTTCTGTGTATCCTTTTGAAAAATGAGGAAATTAATTCTTCCTGACATGTTCTAATTATTCCAGTGTGAACGGCGGATGGTCTCCCCTCCCCCCAACCCCCTAAGTGTCAGTTGCTGACGGGTGGCGAGGTGCTAATGCTGACCAGCAGCGCGTTTAATTTGAAACATGAGCAGACACCTTTCAACACACCTTCCTAATGTTGGAGTGGCTCACACAAATTAATTCACTACTCCTGTGGCAGCTCTGACGTGTGTTCTGTGTGTGTGGATGCACGATGTGTGCTTTAAAGATAAAAGGTGTGGGCAGTAGGTCACTAAGGTAACACAGGGAGTGTGTGTTGCTACACTTTTATACATGTCCAGTGCTATGTGTGGTCAGTTTTTGGACCAATCATGCATTTCCTGTTACTGGGCATGAGTTGGTGTCAAACTGTCAGCTGTGTTCTCGGGATCGCTCGAGCAGCCTTTTCCTCCTTGGATTTTCCTCTTCTCAAACCAACTGACTTTTTCACACATTTCCCTGCTCCGCTGAAAACATGCACATATTTATTTAATTAGACATTATTTAATTGTCACTAAGCTCTGTCTAACTTAGCACTACAGTCGTTAGAGGCTACTTTTATAACTCTTGAAAAATTAAAATATACTTTTCATAACTTACAACTGCAGCAACTAGAACTGTTTGTAGTCACATTTTACATCTAGATTACAATAATTACAAAAAAACCCCCCAAAAACATTGACCGGGCTTAATGGTCAGAACAAATTGAAATATTTTTACTCTGGGCATCAAAATGAGATCAAATTTTCACAAACACATACAAAAAAAAGAACAAAAAGTAGCAAAAAAACCCAAAACAAAACTGTTTACTGTCATCTAACTGAAGAGATCCATCCCTTTTTCAATTATGCACATGTATGTAGGCAGAAGAGACAGGAGGAAAAAAACAAAAATTAACTTAACTTTGGAGATTGGTTAAAACCAGTCTGTAATTGATTTGGTTTTTGTGTCTCTGTTGTCTCCGAGTTTTTACAACAGAAGGCACATAGCTGTGGTGTCATGGTTGAGGAGAAGAGGACGTGGCTTTGTGAGTGGTGGGTGGGTCCCCCATGACTCAGAAAAGGGAGAGGCGTCAACATGGCCGCCGGGCCCATAGGGATTAAAGTGTCCCCCCTCACACCCTGCAGGGTTAATCACTGCTATTTTGGATCCACGCAGAGGAGAAAACCAACTCTCCATCACTCTGGAAGAATTGAGGCTGCCTTTGGCAGGTCCGCTTCATAAACTTGTTTCCATTCTGGCTAAAGAAATATTTGGAGTCTTGGTTTACTCTTGGATTAATGTTTTTCATTGCCTCTCTATGAACTGACTTTCTCTTTTTACCCACTTAATATGTAAGATTGATTAAAGAGTATACCAGGTCAGTCTGAGAGATAGCTTCAGCTTCTGTGTCTCAGTGCATTGTGTGCTCCAAGTGCATGTAAATGACTGAAGGCCAAGAGTGCAGTCCTGTGCCAAGACCCACATGGCTGCTGGCGGTGCATTAAATCAACAGTCAATTTGACTGTAAGTTTAAAATCTGGGCTAGGTTAAGGGGATGTGCTGAAGCCGTGTTAATAGCTAGCTTGTTGTCCATATGGTACTGCTTTATTAGAGCACATTTGTTGCAGATGGTGGGAGACTTGGTTAGGCAGAGACCGATTTTGGCAGAGAGTCATTCTTCGAAAGGGCCGCTGTGCTGCTCACACTGGATCAGGCCAAGCTGATGTCTATCCTTTTTGCTTCTACTTCATGAAACCCCTGCCCTTGAATATAATTTAAAATGGATCGTGCTTTTTCTTTTTTTTGCAAAAACAATATATAGCTTAGTCACTTTTTCCAAAATTTAGTTACCAGCCAAACCGCACCTTTGCTTCAATGGGCGAAGTTGAGTTTTTCTGACCACAATGGGATTGTAGACAGCAGGCACAGCTGAGGAAACACAAGCTGACTGAGGGAGAAGGAACAACGGTTTGGAGTCAAACCAAAGATAAAGATAGGAGCTGAGCGCTGCCCTATCCCTTTAAAATTTTGCTTTGCAAGTCTGATGAGGTCATATGCACACTTTTTGACCTGAAGATTCTTATTATCTGGTTAGTAATAGATTTTCTTGGTATCATGGTAAATGTCTGTGGAGGTTCACAGTCATCCAGGACATAATTCAAGAAAAAGGTTTCAAAATAGGCATCTGGGCGTAGGTTTAGAGGTGAAGACGTTTTGTCTCTCGTCCAAGGGACTTTGGCATTTCTAAGTTCAAGTGATAATAGAACTGTGTTTATATCCCTATTATATCACTATTATAAATGCCTTTTTTGAAACCTTTTGTATCAACATGTAACTCTTTATATCTGTTGTATCTATTATTAATTTATGTGTGAGAATAAGCACCAGATTTCAACATAAAGTGAAAGTAAACCCTTACATGTTTTGGGTAGTTTAGTTTATGTGTGCTATCTTGAAGGATGTGTGCTTTTTGCACTCAAAGAAGTGAGGAGACACGCTTGATCTGCTCTGCACTGTTTGACGGTTGTTTTCTCACGTTGTCACTGGCTTGGTGTGCCGTGGTTTGGTGATGGTATTATGTGCACAGGGCCCAGTTGAGTGGAGAAAAGAGCAGAGCAGCGCCCCTGGCTATGCCACTCCCGCCTCCCCAGACACCTTATTGTGAGAAAAGTCTCGGCTGAGCCCTCTGGGCCTGTGGATCCACTGCAGCGCTAAGTGCACGACCAACTGAAAGGCACAGTGTCCTTGGCCCAGCTCATTCTTTCCATTCTCTCAGAGGCTTTGTCTTATGAGCCAAGACAGCAAGAAGAGAAATGCCAAATTACACTCATGGTACTAAAACTTTAGGTGTTAAGAGGCTCATGTTATTCATAAAAAAATTGTAAAATTGTTCATTTTTCATAGTAGTATCTTTGATATGCAGAAGATGTTATAAATAAATATTAGTAATGCCATAAGGACATTATATTAACGTGAAATTAAGTAAAACTTTATGTTTCGATTTATCATGCTATGTCAACTGTGTCTTTTTAAAGCTAACTACATGGTGAGAGATCAGAGATTAACCCCAGCCAAAGGTCTGCTCATAAATCTGGTATCACTACTGTTTTTACCACTCAAACCTAACATACAGAAGCTCCAATCAATACCAAACCTATGCCAATACAGTAAAACTGTGTTACATGGACCAATAACAGAAGTAACAGAAACCTGTTCAAGAGTAAGTAATTATTAGCCATGTGTCTCCATTATTTTGCGGTTACGGCTTCTGAACGACCCCTGCGAGCGGTGACATCATGACCACATCCTCCTGCATCATTGGCGCTGTGCGGCGAGGCTCCCAGAAGCCACACGTGTGCTGCAGCTGGACCACCGTTGGCTACTCTGAAGTCACTGGGCCGGCTCTGGGCTCTGCGGTTGGGTGCTGGATGTACATGTATACATCTGCACACAGCCGTAGAAAGTGCCTGTATAGACATCAATAGGCAAGGTTTATTTGATGCAAACATATCATCAGGCTCTCAGTGCAAACCAATGTTGTATGCAAATCCACTCCCTCAATGGAAAGAGGTATAATTAATGATGTCAGTTCATAAAAGAGAGGATGGGTTTGTAGCCATACTTGTGCTTTAATTAAAGACATGCCTTATTATAGGAGTAAGATATATGCACTATGTGTTTTCCCTCTTTCTTTTTTCTCTTTCCCTTTTCTCCTTGCTTCCTGATTATTACTCGTTTCATAGTGAAAATGGTTCTCTGTGATTTCTCCTGCCAGAACCCCACACGCTGACATGGAGGGCTATCTACGTAGCAGCTTTTTACTGAGGTTAGTTTCCTTTACCTTGTTGCCATTAAGGAGGTGGAGCATGGGTGGTACTGGGCCACAAGGGGGTAAAGCATCCGACACATGTATTATTTTATCCAGCCTCTGTCCTGCGTATGCGTACACATGGTTGTGTATGCACATATTTCTGTATCTCTGAGCTTTGTCAACATAGATTGGAGCATATTTACTCAAATTATATGTAATGATCATCTGTTTGACAAACTGGCATGTTCACACTGACAGCCTCAACTTAAAAAACAAAACAAAACAAAAATTTTGCCAGACAAATGTAGCCTATAAAGAGCCAGGCATTGTGCATTTGACTTTGCATGCTTTTGTCTGCCCCCCCCTCCCTAACTGCCCTAATCAGGGGTACGGCTGGGGTTGGCATCTCAGTCTTGTGATGTTCAGTTGTTTCTTGTTGTGTTGTGTGTTTGTATTCAACCTACCATAAAGATTTACATTTTTTGTCTTTACCCTTCCTGTGATTCTAATTAAAAATGGGTGCTGTCATTACACACAGAGGAAGTAAATAAGAGAGTGTATTTACCATTGGCTCCTTTCCTAGTCAACCACCTTCTCTAGGCTCTAGTGTTGCTCCCTAATTAGGGCTGGCTCATTAGAAGCCACAGCAGCAGCATCTGCCTTTCAAAGCTTGTGTCAGCCAAACTTTACTAAAGCTAATGAATCCTCTTTGATTTCGGTTTCAAAAGGTCACTTATTTGATTAAATTAACAGCATTTTTTTTTTTTCCCACAGAACTGTTGGGGCAATTTTAAAAAGAAAGAACAATTTGATACGATTACACTTGCTTGTCAAAATGTCCTTCAGGAATTCAATAGGAAAATCCCTTATGCAGTAAAATAGATTTTATTTTATCTTTAGAATCTATTAAAAACCTCATTAAATTATCAAGTTGAACATTTATGTACATAAATAGATTTAAGTCTTACGGCAGTTTGATCTTTTGAACTCTTTGACTATTGTGCATTTTGTTCTCTTACAGAAAAAAAAAAAACATCTTTGGAGCATCTTTAATTTATTTATAATATTTGGTATTTTAAATGTCATCTGAATTAATGCATTTAGAACAGTAATGATGTGCTATAGACAAGAGTACGGGTTTTCTAGGGTGACTATAACACATTGAGGAAAGAATGGGGAAAAAAAAGGAAATTGACCTTTGCCCTTGGCCTTCTTTCAACTCTTTCTTTTTGTTCTCAACACAGAGAGTGATTATTGTAAGTAAACACATTATTGCAGTGCAAATCCACATCCTTCTGTCAGTGTGTGTTTTAATTAAGGAAGAAGCGCCAGTAGAGACATATCACGCACACTGGCTGGAGATTGGAGGCCACAACAATCAAGCTAAGATTAAAGGGCAGCCTTGCTTTGGGGTTAGCCATTTTGCTTGGAAAAGCCTTGTGTCCTGGAGAGAGCTGTGTGGTGGGGGCAGGGGGAAAAAGGGGGAAAAGGATAGAAACAGGATGGATGTGACAGTTCGGCATTCCTGCAGTGAAGAATCCCAGTATCTTTTCTCAAGTAAGTGAATTAGGTCAAAGGGGCTTTTGGAACATCATTAGAAGCTACTACAAACACTGCAGATGACTTTGATGACTTTTTACAGAGTGCTTTAACAGTTGCACCTCACAAATGTATTTACTTAGCGTGGCTTGCACATTAGACACAAGATTCTGATTTATACCTTTGTTAAAATATCTAAAATTTAAATCAATCGTGACAGTTTTCTGAACCTAAAGACACAATTTATATAGACATTTTAATGAGAAGTGTTTTGATTTTAGATTTCTTTTTACTGTGTTTATAGTTGGGAAATACAGTTTTCTTGTTAACACATAAGAGAAAATTGGAGAAACAACAGAAAGTAAAATGCACAGGGAAAGAGAGCGAGAGATAAACAGAGAGATTTCTTGAGTGTGCATTTGCTCCCAGTGGACAGGACCTCCCCCTACATTTCTGCCATTATTTGATGTAATGAAAGGAGAAAGTGTGTAGCATTGAGATTGTTAATTAATTTAGTCTAACAAGATGAAGATAAATGAAACCCACTGAAGGTTGACTAGGCTAAGGGGCCCACTTAGCATTCCTCTTGCCCTCCAGCTCTGTCTCTCTCACTCCTCACAATGGAGCACCGCTAATAGGTGCTGTACTGTGTTTGTACAACCCCGTCGAGCTCTCACCCAACAAGTTTACATGGATAACTTTTTGGCACAATATTTTATTTCACTCTGTTGGAATAATAGCACTGCAGTTTTTTAGTATGTGATTAAAATAATGCAAGTTATTATTATTATAAATTCTGAGTTATTAAGTCTCACAGCATACTTTTAAGATTTGTTTTTTACCACCAGGTGTTTGCCTATTGCAGTTATGTCACATTTTCAAGGAAACCAACACACATTTTGTCATTTTGAGACTGGTTATTTCTGGATTGGAGGAGGCTTGCATAAAAGGGGATTCTTTCTGCTGACAATGTGGCCCCCTCACATGAGTCTGTGTGACTCCCGTCTTTCACCATATGAATGCTGCTGCTTTAATGCAGCCTGGGGGCTATTTGTGTGTCAAGACAGACAAAAAGCAAAGGGACAGTTTTCTACAAAGACACACACTTGTCTTCATGTCCAAGCAAATCAGTAGTCTATCAAGGTTCTTCCTCAGTGGGCACTTTTTACAACATGTTCACGACAGCACAAACCAATCATTATGGCATCCATTCTTTGCTCCCTCAGTTCTCAAGTCATCAACAATGGGTTGTTGATTATATGGAAAACACCAGAACAATTACGTCCTGTGTTTTGGTGGCAGGGCAGCGTTTTAAAGTGCAGTCCTCGATAATGGCCTCATTATTGTTATTCTTGGAGCAGGCCTTAGGATAAGGAAGTAGTTGCATCTAGTATGACATTATTTCGTAAATTTTCGATCAGCTCATCATGCTGTCTACTGGCAAACAGAAACATTGCTAATTAAAAGTGGGTGAGCACTTTTGCCTGTGACTTAAAAGGTATAGCCCTTGATAGGCTGTTAATATAAAAAGTGGTAAAAAAAAAAAGAAAAAAAAAAAAGCAGGATTAGAGCTGTTACCCTGGTAACTCCAACTTCCATCTGCGAGGGAACAATGAACTTGTGTTTCTCCTCCACCTATGCTTGAAAAAAACGAAAGCAAGGAAGCGAGCGTTGTGAAAGGACAAGACCCTTTTTAACAACAAAGTGGGATCCAGGCCTAATAGGCTCTTTGGTGTGAGTTGTTAGGCGAGATCACTAGGGGATAGAAAAGCAAAAAGGTCCATGTGTAATCCTAGGACAGTGAGGGTCGTCCCAGGTTTTTACAATAGCAGTTTGTCTGCCAAAGAAACAAAATCCCAAGTTTTCAGTATAAAATCTATCAATTGGAACACAAATATAACTACAGAAATATAATAATATAATATAAATAATAAATAAAAATTGTGCTACTATACAAAGACATTTTTCATGATTTAAACAAGCTGGAATTAATGAAGAAATATACCTGAATAACTGCTGAAAAAAGTGCTCCCAGTGTAAAACACCGCTGAGTTATAATGACCTGGGAGGAACAGTATGTGTTTCTCTTTGAGTTTTATGTCCCTTATTACAGCTGCAATACGTCTGCTCACATTAAGCTAATTTATGGTTAAGGCCAGCGTAACAGCAGTACAGGTTAATGAATTTGGCATTACTAATTAAATGTTATTGAGGGATGAATATGAATCCTGTCGTTGGAAGAGACAGCTGAGAAGACGGGAGCAAAGGAGAATGGGACTGAAGACTTATCTGGACCATCCCTCTTTCTTTGGCTTACATTCACAATGAGTAAAATGTGAGTTTTGAATGTGAGGATAGCACAGCGTCTGAGGTGAAATGGAGGACAGCTGTATTAAGTGCATTGCCCTTACACAATACCTCTGATTACAGGCTATGAATTTTGATATGGTCACAGAGAATATGCCAACACAAAACCAAAACCAGTATCTGAACTTGAAAATTTAAACATGTCGTTTAAACACAGTCCCTTTTTTCATCGCCCCTCTCTAGTGTCTGTACACTCAGACGCATGTCTGACATACGCTTCCTGAGAGCTAAGCCTTTCAATTTAGATTTCAATTATCATGTTAGTTTTGTGATTAGACTTTAGTCCTCCAGGAATCAGGCCTCTTTGCTCCTCTCTAACCCACTCTATTGCACTTCCCCTGCAATCACATCCCATCTGATGAATTGCGCATATAATTACGGAAGTTATTGAATATGCAGATCACTGCTGACTCTTGGTGTGCGGTTCATAATGCTTCAACACTAACTGTATCAAATAAGGGTCTCTGATAAAAACCCACTCTTCTAATGTGAGAGGGTCAATGCATACTATTAGTCATAAATAAGAGACAGTTCCAAATCTGAGACTCAATTCAAACAAAGTCACACTATAAAGTGGATATCTGTTACCCTGTACATGTGTACTTTATTAATTTGTTCAAGTTTTAAAGTGTAGGGTACAGCTTTGGCTTTGGAGAAGCATTTTAGCAGACAGTCTGTCAGTGTTGAAGGTGCTAAGGAATGAACTAAAAGGAGGCATTTCCTCCATGTTACAGTATGTATTGCCTTCTTCACTGTTCCATGATGCAATTCCTTCGAGGTTTTCCAGGGAGTAAAACACATTACAGGCACACCCATGTGGGGAAGTTTTGATACATTTAAGAAATGCTTTACAAATGCAGATACACTCAAAATATTTTTAGGTGAGTGTCTTTCTGTTTCATTCATGTGTGAGAGAATTTTAGACAGCACTGTCATGTTGTTTCTGCTGTAATGATGTTCAGTGAAAAGGAAGCAAACAAAGGCTGAAGTACCACGATCCAGAAAAATTAACAAAATAAATGTTTAAAATAAAATCATTAGTCTGTTCTGTGGGTGCAGTTGACTCTGAATCTCTTTTATATTATAAAGATCTTTTTTTTCCATCTGTAGTCCATGTATAGTATGAGGCTGGTACTATAAGGCTGGACTGGTGTGGTTTTTTTTCTTCATTATTATGGTTGTCTATTAAGCCCTGCGACGAACTGGCCACTGTCCAGGGTGTACCCCGCTTAAGGCCCAAAGCTGCTGGGATAGGCTCCAGCCACCCACGACCCCAAAACAGGACTAAGCGGTAGAAAATGAATGAATGGTTGTCTATTATTAGAACAATGAGTATATAATTGAGTTAATACAATTTAACATGTTTACACCAAAGGTTAGCTTAACAGAAGGTCAAAAGGGGGACTTGAATCTGGGAAAGGATTTTACATGGAAGCATGAGCAGTAACACAGAGACTAAATACTATAAACTCTAAAAATATTCAAAACAGTGTGCATTTTATTATTTGAGTGTAAAGTTGAGAGAGCACACACACAACTCCCATGATTACCCAAAGAGAGGAGACTGTCTTTTACTGCAAGTGAGATTAAGGTGCAGTGACCTTTGTTATGTTGTGGCCATTGTTTGCATATGCCTTACACTCTCTGCAGGCTGTGACAGAGACATCTGCTGCTCAGTAGAGTCCAGATAGTCTGTCCGAGACAACGTTAGCAAAGTCTGTGTTTGGATCTACAACTATTCAGTCTAGGTCTCTATCCTTTTATCAAATATTTGTCTGGCCTTCACTCTCTATTTGCCCCTCTTGTAGGTTTGTTGTTTTTGCAGAATTCCATCTCAGTAGTTTGAAGATTTTCAGGTTGTCTGTTTTGTTTTGTTTTTTTGGGTAATTTTTGCCATGTTATTTAGTGTTTTTGTTTTTAGATTTTAGATTTTAATATAACAGGGTTGATATCCCACTATCTGGGATGTTCTCTTCTTCTATCACAGCAGCAATGTCTGTCAGATACCAGAGGCACATTTAAAGATTAAACTTTCTCTGTAAAGTTTTGACATCAAGTATAAAACCATATTTGTTTTTGATTGATTTGGTGATGGAAAGGCAAAGGGTGGGCATACATGTCCCAGGACAAAGGGTGCCTTTGTGTGTTGGGGGCCCCAGTTGAAATGGAGGAGTAGTTTGAGATTACCAGATTATTTCCTAGCGGCCCAGTGAGTGGAGCGAGGCGAGCCGCAGCCCTGCGCCGTGCTGAGCTGAGGCTGAGCATAATGAGTGTGGTGGCAGGGAACCACAACAGAGCCGGGCCAGAGGCTGCCTGGGAACCAGAGGCTCATGGCCCTCAGCCAAGCACACACACAAATCCTGCCACACACTTGTGGCTTTTTAAGAAAGCAATTTAGTTAATGATTTCATTTTGAAGCACTGTCATGGTGTGTGTGTCTTCTGAGTGAACTGGTAAATGGGTTAAAGCAGGAAGTCTCACAATGATGTTTGTAAACACAGCTTCCAATGAACAGGCACAAAAAACTGTAACAAGCAACCGACCAAAGTATGGCAGTTGTTGAAGTGTATTTAATAGGTTGTGTTGAGTCTATCACTAACAGTGTTAGGTTCTGTAGGTCCCAGTCTTGACAACTGCAGAGCCAAAGCACAGTACAGCGGTCTGACACACTACTACCACAGACTGTGCAGCATTTTGTGTTTTAGTCAGCGTCTAATCCACTACAGTGACCGCTTCCCTCGAGTGAAAATACAGCACATTTTTCTGTTCAGCCATGTCTGTCAGACCTCTGATTTTATTAGGACTATGTTTCACATTCATTTACACAGGTTCTCTCAGTACAGGCCTGTGAATGAAACCATCTTAGCATTGCTAAAACAGCAGCCTGTACATGTCTTCTGTGAACCAAATTTTTGGGCAATTACTCAGATCAGTGGCCTGGGTTCAAGGCCTGCTCCTTAGATCTCATTTTTCCTCAATCTTTCTATTTTTTTGTATAAGCTGTCAATCAATTTGGGTAACTTTTAACCACCTCCAAACAGACTCATTTTGGCCTTCACTTTTGCTCTGCTTCTGCCTGTCCAACCTGTCAGAATGACACACACTGTTGACCATGCTTTCTATTCAGCACTGGTAAATTAATTGGTTTCACTGGTTTAAATCAGCAATCAATGTCAGTTTCCTACCATAATAAGCCTTAATCATAAATCTTTGAGGTGTGGCTTGCCTGACCCCTATTTATCATGGCTCGGTTAGATGGCCTCATCTGGGTGGAGCAAATGAACTACCCCTGTTTTGATTTTCCAATTGACGTGTCAGATAAAACACAGCTATAGGACCCTCCCCCGTACCCAGTCACAATCCCAGTCCTTCTCACAGTCCTTATAAACACACACATACAAGAGGCCAAAGACAAAAGGGGAGAAGAAATCCAGCTGGCACAAAGGGAGACACATTTGTGAGTCCAATGAATACGATTAATCTATTCAGAAGGACTAATAAGTATAGTAAGGGGAGAAAAACTATAGAATAAGAGCTGGGACTAACTGTAGTTAATGAGATGTTGTCCTCCTTGCCTCTGGAACAGAATAGAGGAGCATAATTATAACAGTGTTGAAGGTAATTTCCTCATTTTTTCCCCTGGCCACAGAAATCCATTTATAAAATGAGAATGAAAGGGAACAAAGCTGCTATTCTTTTTTGTAGACATTGCAAATGTGTCATTTTGGGGAACAGGCCATGTGAAGCCTTGCAGCTCAGTAAAAACGAGCAAGGCTAGAGACAGAGAAAGTGGGCCACTGTGCATTGACATTGTGTCCAAACCAACAGTGGTTTTACCAACACCAGTTGGGCATTGATGTCAATGATGACCTCATGATGGCAAGACTAGAGAGAGGCTACTGGTTTTCCTGCCATAGTCTGAACATTTAATACAATAACCTCCTCCTCACATAAGCCTTCTGGCCCCCTCCCTCAAGGTAGCTACTTATAATTGTAAATCTTATAATTGTATTTACCATCATAACTTGCATTCCTTGACATTCCACAGCCAGCTCCTTGACACTCTTTTCTGTCAACTGAGAGCTAAGCTACACTTGATTTGCTGTAGCCCTATGCAAAAAATCTCCAGTTCACTGAAAATCTCAATTAACAAAACAGACCTGTGTGAAAACTGTTTTGTGTACCATTTTACAAAAAGGGGCCCCTCTATATTTCATCTGTCACCATAGCCTTTCTCTCCTTTAACAATGCTTGATTGTTTCTCTAAAAATTTCAGGTTCTATGAACAGGAGAATTCTGGTTTATTATGTTCTTGCCAAATTCCGATCTCTGTTTTCTTTCTGGTCCTCACAAAGGGCTCATAACTTACTGTCAACTTCGAGGCAAGCCACAAAGCTCCACTGTAGCTCAGCAAATAGGCTTGTGTTAGATGATGACTTGACTTGTTGTGAGGTTTGCCTAAGTACAGCAGCAGCACAAGTTTCTTTGGGAAAGAAGAGAGACAGTTAAAACAACAAACTTTTCTTGTCCTTGTGTACATTTTTCTCAGACAGGGAAAGTTTGACAAGTAAAATGCTGTTAAGTTGTTTTTGTTTTGGTTTTTTTATGTTAATTCAGTGTGGTTTACTATAACGAACAATTTATATGAGATGGAAGCACTGAGCTTGTCCAAGATCAGAAAAAGTCACTGAAGGAGAAGGAGGAGAGTCCACTGTGGGACCCCCCCTGATCAGACAGACTGGGACACTTACACCTGCGTGTGTCGTGCTGTGTCGTGCTGTGCTGTGTGTGGGGGAAAGGACACCAGCCGCTGTCGTAGCAGCTGCACAAGTGTTTAAAGTGACATACAAGGCAGTTCCTCCAGTAGCATATTATTGCAAATAATTTACCCGGCAAAGTAATTATCGCTGCTCTGCTCAATATGTAAAGTGTACACTTCAGGTGGCTTGCTTAATTTGCTCTGGGCGGCTAGCCTTCGAGTGTGGGCTTTAGCTGTGGTAACTGTGGCAGTTTCTAATAGAGAAGGCATCAGGAGTGTGTGTGAAGTGACGATGAAGTGTTCCTGTAATTGAGTTGACTTTTTTGCAGGGGAAGGTCAACAATAATGGAGGAACAATTTAAACAAATTCATTTAGACAACTCTCCAGTGACTGTACTGTGGGTTAGATTATTGAAAAGTTTGTTTTTTCTCAACCATTTATTATGTTTTAACATTATTATCTGTAATTTTACTTTTGTATTTTACTACTTAGGTTTCAAAAATGTCATTTAATTTGTGTAATGTAAATCTTCATGTAATAAGAATAGTAGTTTGGGTCTTTAAAGCTCTATGACAACAATTTGTATGCCTGCCTGAAAGAGGAAAAAGTGCACTATGAACAGCAGTTATTACGGGTTGATTATGTATCCAGAAAGCTGGCTGCTGCACAGCGTGGCACAATCACAATAGAGGGTGATAATTTAATTGTGCTAAACGGTGGATTCCGTGTCAGTGCTGCTCCAGCTGGGAGCTGTCAGGTCGTAATATCTCATTATGGCAGGTGAGGAACCCAGAGGAAGCCTGCCCCGGCACCTGTTAGAACAGGACGAGCCCCCGAAGGACTTTCTCACACACTGCACATTACAACCCCCACACTACCCTTCACTGCCATTTAGACCTATTAAAATGGCTTGTCTTAAAAATGTCATTTTTGTTGACTGGCTGTGGTCATTGACTAAACTTCAAGGGCACAAAAGCTGTAAACTAATTCAGTGTGTTTTACATATACATATTTATTATTTTGATAATTATTACAGAATATATATTAATCATTGACACTTTAGTATTTACCTATTGTAAATGCATTTTAAATCAACTAATCATAAAGGAACAGTCTCCTTTAAAGTCTATGATTACCGTCTTGTTTTATGTTCTTGACTCTATACATGCTGAAACATTAGGGAGGGCGTGTTTTAGAAAGCTCCTGCAGCAGAATTCTGATGAAACAGAACAGGTGCCAGATCCTTTGAGAGCTTTTAATAGTGACAATTACCACAGACACCCCTCGAGTGCAGTCACATACAAACGGTTCTTTCTACGTCAGAAAGCAAATGTAAACAGTCTATCAGGATTTTTCCCTAAGAAGTAGTAGATCTTTTCTGAATCAGTTTTAAATAAATTTGTAATGAAAATGCTAGTAAAGGTTGTCAAACCTGGATGTATGATACATGTAAGGAGGCCAGGCTCATGTGGGGGAGCTGGTGTGGGGTTACCCATCACCATTGTCTATAAAAGGTAAACAGCTTAACAGAGCAGATAGTGTGGGTGACAGGCAGTTGGACCCTTTTATGATGAAAGAGGAAACGGGATAGCTGAGGACACATGGCCCTGCGTCATAAGACCCCCAAGATGAGCACCACACAACACCCCACTAATGCCCAGCCAATTAAACAGAGGTTGTTTTGCACCATGATGAAACATTATAGCAGGGAACAATTCATGACTCAAAGCATTCCTGGCCATATGAGTCCATGACTAGAGAACTAAGTCTTAAGCCTTCATACGTGTGTAATATTGTAAGCTATATATAGGGCAGCTCTCATTTTGATGCAAACCGTGCACCCACAAAGTGGGCTTTTGCTGCAGCTTTGTCAAAGGCAGACAGGAAAGCAGTGATTCATGCCCTTATTGATTACTTTGGTTTGTTAGCTGTCTATTGTTATTGTGTAATCACACACGAGGAAGCAGCTTATCTGGGATCTATGGGCCATCTTTTATCTCTGTAGGGAGCTAGCACATTTTTATTTATTTTGGGGACTTAGTTATTTACATGATCTAATTATTGTCTAAACAAATACTTATGTTAGAGTGAAAAATATTCTTTGTGGCGTGAAAATATGACATAAATTGATTCACCTGAATGACCTGACTTTTTCTCAGCTGATAGACTGTTCAAATGGCTTTTTAGATCTGAAATTCCAGCTGGTAATTGGAGTTTTAAAATGCTGTATGGATGTCTTGAGATATTTTAGAGAATTATTGACACGCTGCCCCTTTTTCTTTCAATATAAGGAGGTATGGGTCTGGTCAAGGATGGGGGTGGGGAAGAGGGGCTGCTCTGCACTCTTTAGCTGCCTGAGCGCAGCCCTCCTAGCACTACCAATAAATTATTAACTCCTGCTGACAAATACTGTTATGGAGACTGCTGCAGATCTGTTGCATTCTTTAACAAGATTGCTGTAGACACATGTTACAAGAGGATCGAGCCTCCGTCGCTCTATCCCATTCTCTCACTCACGCCTCAGCAGTTTGACTGATGGCTGGAGACCAAAGTAAAAGTGCCTGAGAGACTGAATATTTTAGTGGTAAAATAATACCACTTGACTTACTGTGTAATACAAAAGCAGTGCTTTGTTTCACTCTCACACTCCATTGAGAACAAGGTGCTTGCCCAATCTCTTGAACCAGAAGCTTTTATTTTTAACACCACCATTTAAAATCACTTAATGTAAAAACATATTGCTTCACACAAAGGCTTGAAACACATACCTGACTGACAAGGCCTGTTTGCACAGCTGTTGACACACAAGAGATTAACTTGGACCATTGTGCAGGTCAAACTCACTTGACGTGCACTGTAGTCTCTTCATCAACACTTTATATTCTGCACAGTTTGAATAGAAAAATTTAGTTGGTGTCTTGTAATATGAGCAATTCATAATTCTGTGAAACTAGATTTCAACTCAATTTCTCTTGTATTTGTTTTTGTTTGTAAAAGACATTTAGCTGTTTTTGAACAATGTTGATTAATTACAGAGAAGAGCAGAAGGAATATTTGCCCTCAAAAATGTCTTGTTTTTGTCTTTGAGATAAAAAGTGAAAGAGCACCACAGCATGACCTAAACTTACTGAGAGGGACCCAAGTGTTCTCACACTGACCCCTGTGGATTGAACAGGAAAATGGGGCAAATGCTGATCAGTGATGAAATTTCAACAACCCACGCTTCCTGTGTATTTTCTTTACTTTTTCTCGTATAGCACAACTAAAGCGGACTGAGATTAGTTGAATTATAATTTTAATGGTCAATACCAAGCAGTAAACAGATGAGGGAAAAGCAGAATCAAACATGCCCTGCTCTTCAGAAGGTCACATGATCCCATTTTTTATTTTCATAAATCAAACGCATAATTAGATTTGCTGCCACACTGACTAATGTCATTCATTGTGGCACACGGCACAAGTGAGGCCTCATTAATTGTGAGAAAAGCTGTGTTAGTTGTACAGATTCCCTACCAAAAATTGTTGGCTTGTTAAACAAAAAAAAAAAAAAAGCAAAAAAAAACCTGACTACCTGACATGTCAAGTACACTCTTCACTGTAATATTCATGAAAGTCTGTGACAGATTTGTGAATTTTGTCTTAGTGTTAGCTTTTAATTTTAAGCTGCTTAAGTGGGATTTGTCGGCCTGGTAGTATGCTGCCATTCTAAAAAGTTACATTTATAAAAATGTAATGAATAAACAAACAACAAGGCTAGGTTTTGCTTATGAACTTTTCATTGAGAACCCAATACAAACATGAAAATGTACAGTCAATTAACCTATTTTATATATCTTTTAGGCACAGGCAAGTACAAAACAAGATCAAGACACTCATCTTTAATAAACTAATTAGGTTCTGGATATGTTTTGGCAAACCCCATAGACTAAAATTATCTGGGACATTGAGTTTGTAAAGATGGTAGAATGGAACTAACTTGACTGTGCAGTTAGTAATAGCTCCTCTCCTCTTGCCTCACAGCCGAGTCATGTCTTCCAAACAAGCTACGTCTCCCTTTGCCTCTGTGGTTGATGGAGAAGACACCATGAACCAGGAGCATTTGTCCTGGGAGAAAGACGAGAGCGCCGAGGCCCACTGCACACCACAGCTGCCCCTGCACAGTTTACTTCACGGAAAAGCCCACCCTGAAGAGGTGCAGCCCCTCAGCAGCGTACCTCCAGAGAGTGACTGGGACAGCCTGTTGTCGGCACAGCAACGTATGGTACGAATCCTTTTACATTTATCTCTGACTGTCCAAAAATAGTGTTTGTATTTGGCATTTCTCATGCAATTACATGCTGTAAATTGGTCATGAGCATGATGTTATTTAGTTAGTTGTTTGTATACATATTTACTTTTAGGTAGCTATAGCAATGAAATAAATTAATCAAAAATTAAAGGTCGATAAATGTCAAATATGGGACAGGAAAACTACATAAAGACCTGTACTGTGGGTGTTTCAGTCACACTCTCAGCAGGCACTCATTGTTCCTTGGGAAAAAAATGACAACACTTTATCACTAGCTCCAGCTCCATGGTCCCTTAATACTGTGAAACCTCAGGGATTCGGGGGTCTGCCCATTTGCTGCTCTGCCAAAAACTAAATCATTAGCTATTATTAGTTTAAACTGAGGACCTCTAACTGTCTCCAAATGTTTAAATCCCCTTTTTCTGCTCTGTTTAAAGCCTTGTTGCTACTGAAACCATGTCATGTCCAGTGTGGAGGTACTTTGATATAAGCCAAGCCAGGAAGAGCTTAGGCACTTGTGGGCTGTAGACAGTGGAGGCAGGTGGTTGTCTGTGACAGACGGCTCAATGGAAAAGAGACCCAGAGGGCCTCTGAAGTAGCTCTGCAGTTGGCTACTGCAACCCTTCGCATCTGAACATAACAGCACAATCACACATGTACACATCATTAGTTTCAGGACAAAACCACTCCACACACTCAGGTGATGCAGCTTATACACAGACATAAGCATTTTTTTCTTTGTGCCATTTCACTTTTATAGTGGTTTTCAGTTTTCTTAAACAATACTATTTGTATTATGTAGGTGACAGTGATCCTGACAGAACAGTAAAATGAACATTTTGGTGCACTCACATTTAGGCATGTTTAATTTGGCAGAAAAAAATATAATTGTGACATGAAATGTGAAAAGTTATTATAAGTAATTTCATAATGTTGTCTAATGTATTTTTCCAGTCAGGCTGTAAATGTAACATCGATCAAATTAAATACATAAACAAAAACAAACTAATACAGTGGAATATTAGCCAACAAACAGGAAACAGAAAAGGGGGCAGGCCTGGGGTGAGTGAACTGAGCTGTTGATACCTGACTTCTCTGCTGGGCCTTGAGTCTGTGCAGGCTGTGTCCTGAACCAGAGCCAGTTGATTAACCTAGCATTGCTGCACCCCTTAAGCACCTCCACTTTGTCTGTCACACACCATAATCACCAGCCCTGGCCACAGAGGCTGGGTGGCAGCGGGCAGCTCTGCTGTGCCACACTGGCACTTAGTCTAGACCACCCTACACACCACTGCAGCTCTGCCTGGGGCACGACATGCCACACTGGGATGAGAAACTGGCACTGTCGATTCCTGCCCGTTTAGTGCATTCTTAACATTTTATTTCAGATTGTCTGTGGCTCTCTCTGGAAAAAGAGTGTTATCATTTAACCCAATGTAGTATATTTGTACAGATGTGTGTCATGTTTATTCACTTAAGGTATCAGCGGCTATTCAGCCTTAGTCATGGCCTATCAGCCCTCATATATCCCTCAAAACCTTTTTTGTATTTTTTTTCCTTCATATCTTTGTTTGTGCACAGAGAGCACTTAGCCAGTCAGTCAGACACAAGGCCTTTAGTTAAATACTAAACCATACACAGGTGGGACTGAAAAACAACAACAGCTCGAGACAGGACACAGATTTATGATGGCTCAAGGCACTCAGCTGAGAATGGGTCTCCAGTAGAAAATGAACAAATTACACAGCAGTCACCCTAACACAAATGCACACTCAAAAGCAATTTGAGAAATTACAGTTGGGAGGTTTCTCTGTGTAGTCTCGGCACATGAAAAGTAAAGCCTGAACACATTATGGATATGCCCTATGAAAATGTACCTCATCATTTCATCTCAATTTTTCACTTGTCATATTTCATTTACCAGTGAAGCTAGTTGAAGATGCAGAAGCTGCTGCGTGAAAGCCAGAGAGAAGTCAAATCACTCTGAGCTGCAAAAACCTAGCAATCACTGTGTTTGAAAAGAGAACTGTCAAAAAGCTCAATGGTGCTTTGATGGAGCGCCAAAACACACAGCATTTAAAAAAAAAAAAAAAAAAAACATCCCCTTGTTGCCACCCATCCTAACATTTGTTTGTCTTACAGGAATCTGACAGCAATAAAGTATGTTCCTTGTACTCCTTCCGGAACAATTCAACTTCCCCTCACAAGCCTGAGGAGGGGGCCCGGGAGCGAGGTGACCTGCTGTGTGGATCAGCCTTTGGCACTCCTGAGCGCCGCAAAGGAAGCCTGGCCGACGTAGTAGACACGCTGAAGCAGAAGAAGCTAGAGGAGATGACAAAGACAGAGCAAGACGGTATGACTCCCCTGTAGCTGTGTGTTTGAGCCTGACGTGTAGTGGTTTATCATATGACAAAGACTGTATAGCAGTGAACACAAGCAGAAGTGTAGGCTTCTCCAATGCCAAGGCAAACTCTTTGACTGTAAAATCATATACTTGACCTGATGCCAGGAACCTTTTTATTTTGTCACACTGAATACTTTTCACTCTGCGGAGTTATTCGTCAAAGCTTTGTCTATCTACAAACAAGCAAAGCCAATATGATTTTAACACTTTCATTTTTCAGACTCATCACATCTTTAACAGTAAACAGTCTACAAAATGTTTGATAAGGCCATTAATCTTCTATAGCGCCATATTTGTTTCCCATTTTATCCTGTTTGGCTCTCCCTCCCACAGCCTGCAGTCTATCAAGAGTATGGCAGAAAAACAAATATTTGAAAGCGCTGCTGAAACACATCCCCCTTCTTAATTAGGGCTGTAGTAATATAACTACATCCAATCAAATGTTAAACCCTCTTGGGAATGCATGTGTCTCATTTAGTGTCTGGGGAGCTCTTTGCTTAAGCACTTCATCAGACGAATAAATTAGACCTCTGTTAGCCTAAAAATAATTTGCCACTTCTTTTCTAAGTGTTCGTTTGGTGATCTTTGTATCAGTCTCTAACCAGATAGTCATGTAGTCAAATAATAAGACTGAATACATATGGGGTCAATAAACGGTTGTTTTCTATTGAGGTGAAAGGCATACATATTAGAGCTCTTTCATATATTTTCATATATGCAAGTAAATATAAAAATAAAAAGTGATCATTGATGCATAAATTAATCATTTTTTATAACAATTGCAAGGACATTTGTTTCAACAAAAAACTAGAAGTACTCTAAGTACTCTATCATCTTCACATAAGGTGGTTAGGATGTAGGATGGATCCTTGGACCAAGAAACAGGTTATGTAGAACTGAAAAGGAATCTGAGCATTTAGGTGCATTAAAGTTTGGAAAGTTTTGGTTAAACTTTCTTCATTGCCTCCACATTTCTCTACACACTAAGGCAGTGTATTTCTGATGATGATTTTCAGACTGAATTGTCGGAGCTCTGTGTAGTGTTAGCGGCTGTTATGGTAATGAGCCCCAGCTGGTGAAGGCTGGTTGTTGCAGTAATTTAAATGGTCAAGTGCAGCTTGTAATCCAGGGCCGTATGTTAGCACAGTGAGGAGAGGGTGCTTTAGAGTGCCATACAGCTGTTTTAATCTCCTGTTAATAATAGAGACTTGGTCTGTCTCATGTACTGCGTATCATCAGCACCAAAATAAACTCCCTTGTTGGAGGAAATTAGTTTCTGAGCAGGGAGCACATCACAAGACAAGAGTCTCACAAAGTTCAGCATGCTGTCCCCAAGCTCCAAACTGAGTGATACTCTGTTTATGAGAGCACTTCAGGAAGCCTCTGTGGTGATGATCATTGATCACTGTAAAAAGGATTGGCAAGGAAAGGCTGTAAGAAAATGCCAAAGGAACATTGCAAAAACCTCTGGGAAGTTACAATAGTGTGTTATTGTTAGTCTAATAAATAAAATGGTTATGAATTTAAAATGGCAGGATTAACCTATTAGAGATCACAGAAGAAGGAGGAGGAGCATGAGAAGCCATTTGTTGTCCTAATGATGTTGCTAATGTAGCACAAGCAAAAGATGAGCTAAATATATCGCTTATCTAAGCATGACAACTGTTGTGTCTAATTCTGCCTGCGTAGTCAGTATCACTGAGGTCCTCGGAGACTCTTTACCATCTGTTGCCTTTCTTTTCTGGGTTTTCTTGTCTGGTCAAGAAAGTTCATTGTCCTTACACACTGAGAATAAAAGCACTGACATAAAAGGACCAAATGGTCTGTGGCACATGTTTACGCAGTACATTGCTCATATATAACTTGCGAAATCCTGCTTAAGAAGTCCAAATCTTGTATTGGACTGGCAGGATATGGTGGAGTTAACGTCCAAACAATTTGTCCAAAGTGTTGTGGTGTCACAATCACTGAAGTCTGAAATCCCACAAACATGTTCATAGGAATGGGGAGTGGATAGTCACATTAAGAGCAATTAAATTAATAAAAAATTAGGATTTGTCCTTATTTCCTTAATGACCCAGCTGCCACTTAACAATGGTGTTGATCATCAATATAATTTCTATATCATCCAGCTATGTTTTTGTGCCCTGTCATCTGCTCTTTCTTCAACCCCTTTTCTCCATTTCTGGTCCTTAAAGTGCTTTAAGTGCTTGTGACTGTGCTAATGAATGAAAATGTCCTTCCAGCAGGGAGCGAACGCATTTAGCTGAATAGTCACCTTTGCTGTAAAAGCTCTATTAGGCCCAGTTGCCAGCAGGGCTAACGATTGTGCCCCATGTTTATTTACTAGGTATTGTAAATGCATTATTTATGGATAAGTCTCCAGACAGCAGTTGTCAAGAGTTAAAAATGTCAGTTTGAAGTATTAGGGGGAAAAAGAAAAATAGCCACCATTATAAAAACCCAAGGTGACCTTGATTTGAATCACATGCAATTAGAACAATTTTATATAATGCACTCAAGTATTAATCAATACCATGGAAGTCAACAGAAATAGTGTGTGTTTAGCCTTTATGGTTGTCCCTAAGACAAGGACAGGTCTCTGCTCGATTCTCTGTCTATTGTAGTCTGCTGTGGTCATGCTGTGGTGACACGGATGTAGGGATGACTTGTCTGTAAATAATAGTATTTTAAAAAGATGATCAAAAAAGTGTAATAATGTTTTAATAATTAAAACCATTAGGTGTGTAATTAAAGCGCTATTTTCAGTTCACATTTTTGACAGATGTTTTAAAATATTAGGTCAGAGGATATTTGAAGAACAGCAAAAAAAAAAAAAAGGTAACAACACTAGCATGTTCACAGCTGAACCCAAGGGATATGGTTTACAGATAAATTTACTGTTGCCAGTAGCTTTATTACCTCTTGCCTGTTTGTGTAATCCTCATGCTAGAGGTGTGTATTATCACTGCGTAATGACTGAGCAGTAGGTTGGGTATGGGGGAGTGATCAGCATTGTGTTTGTAACCCTGGGTCATTATCCTCTATTACAACGGGCCATGTAATGAGATTCAGGGATGGGCAAAAGCTTTGGGAGAGAATAAGATCAGCTCTAAGCCTGTGGTCTGATTAGCACTGGTGAACTCTTGACTCTGTGCTAACACTGTCAGTGTCACAGCCCCTGCTGACTCCACATGGGGCACCACACACTGGCTGCAGGTGCTTGACTGCACCAAAAGACATTTTTATATCAGTGTAAACATTAGTTTATAGAAATAATGTACCTGTAAATATATCCCTAACCCACATCTTTCCACCCACTCTCCTCTTCTGCTTTACTCATTTTCCTGTCTCTCTCACCACAGCTGCCATTTCATATGGTTCAACCTTCTCCCACCTAATTAATGGCAATCTTTGTTCTAATGATCTGATCATTGGCATCTAATTCAATGCATATGCAACAACATCCTACAGGACTCTTCTGAACACACACACACTGGCTTTATATCCATTAACCTTTTTTCAGCAAGAATGTCAAGTCTGTATTTTGTGATGCTGGCAAGTTTCTTGTTGCAAGTAATATTAAATTAAACTACCAGCATTGTTATGTGTACATTTCTGTTAGTGCACACATTTCTGTTTTAGAGTGCTCCAGGTCTCATTGGGGGTCTTGTGTTGTTTGAAAGTGCTCTGTCTGGGCCTGTGGTGTGCTGTGCCGGCCCAGCAGAGCAGCTCGAGGGTCTGTCACTTTTGTTTGAATAGGTAATGTAGATCTGTTCAGGCTGAGGAGACATGAGCTGGAATCGCTTGTTAGGACACATGATCAAAAGCGTCTGTTCGCTCTTTGCCAATCAAGCCTCTTGCCACCCTCTGAAGCAGACGTTAAATAGATTTTTCGGCTGTATGCCGTGGGCAGCCTGCCAGCTTGACATGTGAACTTTTCTCAAAAAAGACAAACTGCCTGTTCTTTTCCTCTAAAGACTTTTTTTTTGCCTTTATAGGTTTCTGCCCTTTCTGTTTTGTCCTCTGCCTTATGTCACCCATACCTGATCCCAATAAACATTTTCCTAAGCCAATAATTTTTATCTTCTGCTCTGTCTCTCTCTGTGTCAAAGTTGCTCCTGTGCCAGCCCAGACTCAAGAGGCCAGGGCTAAATGAGGTGTCAGTTTTAAGGGTGAGGGAGTGCCCAGTTCTCTGCTGAATTATGTATTTACTATATGTTCCAAAATGGAGCTCTTATATGAAACAGGCACGTCCCCATAGAGCAATGGTGACACAGGTTTCCACTTACACTTTGTAAGATTTAGATTTTGTTGCCCCTTTCAAAACGGAGACCCTTTCTGCTGTCTTCGTCATTCAGATGACAAAACAAGCAGCTGCTTCTTCAATGTGCCATTCTTTGCATTCAAGATCACCTTCCCCAGTTCTCATATTCCGATTAGTCAACAGTAGCAACTGCTGTGGAGCATTCCAGGGCCCATCTTCCTGGGTTTCAGCTGTTGAGTTGGTCCCCCTGCACCCATGCAGCACAAAACTCCCATTGTGATCCTGACTTACTGGCTGCACAGGAACCCCTTGATAGGAGGAAACGGGTGTCTCTGGGAGACAAATCACAGCCAGGGTTGCACAGAGGCTTGTTTGTCTTTATGTTCACACACACACAAACACACATGGTCTGGACATAGGTGTATCGAGTCTATTGTATTTGAACAACAAAAATAATAAGCATTCACCAGTTGCAATTTGTAAACAAAAACTCTGTTACTGCTTTATGTGCTCATGTTATATGACAGCGTAGCATTAAATATCTCAAGGATAGCTGTCTTGCAATAAACATACATAAGGCCTATAGACAATTGGAAACTGTCTAGTTTGGCGGATGAAATAATCAGAAAGAGACACAGTTTTATGTTGTCACAAGCTTGAAGGACAGACTCAAGAAGGGTTCAAAACTGCTGAGAACAGGAGCTACATGAGGATATTGGGCTATCCTGCTGTGTGTATATGTCTGTGGGAGAATGCCTGAATTAGATTTACATGACAGACTTGTGTGCCAGCACAGTATCACTGTCCTCTCTGTGGCATTCAGCTCCAGGCATTCTCCACACATATCTTGACAAAAGAGCTGGTGTCATCTGACCAAGGATCAAAATAGTGCAAATGTAACTCACACCCTGGGCACAGACAGCCCCTGTGGCCTGCTAATGATTTCTGAGCACATTGCAGACTTGTTCTGTAACTCAGAGGTACGTCAGCCATCCAGCGCAGATATCCGCATCGACACAAGCAAACAGGACAACTAGCACAAGCGCTTAATCATATTTGCATTGTTTTCTTAACAACAAGCATGAATACACAAACTGTGATGAGCTGCCTCTTGAACAAAGAGACTATTTAATCAGGACGATTAAACAGATGTTTCCTTCCTCGCAGCGCTTTGTCTTTCTCCTGGTTCAATAACATTACACGTGCCAGAAGATGGGATGAGAATGTCAGATGAAATGAATAGAACGGTGTTTTATTGCTCTGTGAAACGTTATTGCCAATGATTATAATTATTTGATGAATGCCGTCTCCCTTTTGTAGTCTGAACAGGTTGAGTCTGTAGAATGTCAGAAATTCCTGCCATTGATACTAATGATTAGTACAGGGGAGTTTTTGTGGAGATTTAACCACATTTCTCTTATTATTCAGGTTACATTATTTTTGATTATTTAAGATAATCTAAGCCTGTTATGTCTGGGTTGGATTTATGGACAGTGTATCAGGCCTTGCTGTGTATGATTGCATGTACATATTTTCACATATATTTTGTATTTCCCGTTTTTACTGAACCATTACAATAGTAATGTCTTAAAAGTATTAGGTGACAGTAAGATTTTTCAAAACATAAAACAACATAAAAAACATAAAAATTGGCTAAATAGATTATCATGTTAAAATTAAAAAAGTATCACACATTTAGTAACATTTATCAAGTGTGTTACATTATAGAGCCAAAAGTTATTCTTCAAATCTGAGTTTCTGAAATATGTCTTCTTCTGGTCCAGTTCCTGATGAAATAAAGTTGCAGGGTCTATACTAGACAGTTCACTGCAAATTGTAACGCATTCATGTGGATCCTATTAGTCTTTTTGTCCTTGTAGAGTCAGACACCCATTAATTTACTAAATCACACTGAACAGCTATGATCACAGTGCATTTTCTTCTCACATCTATTAATTTAACATAGTTGAATAAATGTGAATGTTTTCGTGCATTGATTAGCAGCCAAGTTTATATCTGACAGTTAAATTGCAGGGTACCCAAAAAATCCCTCCTATGCAAGGTACCCAGTAATTTCATTTTTGTGTGAAATGATTATAATTTATTACAGTATGTGGACTCTAATGATTACCAACATCAAATTTGAATTATAATTTGAAATCAAGTATGCAGTTTTCCTCTTTTATAATGTGCTGTTTTTTTTACATGAACCCTGGCTGAGATTGCACATAAAAATATAAGATTTTATCGATTTTATTTTGTAATATTTAACAAAACACACATATATCATTCTTATGCTTGTTCTGTTTTCATCTACTTTTATCTCTTGTTATCTTGGAAAAAAAGTAAGCTATGTCATAAAAATGCATTATAGGTTAGGATTAAAACCAGCTAATTTGTGTAGTTTTGATTTGATTATTCCTTCTCTGAGCACCTTGAGTAGGACTTTAAAGCAAAAAAAGATGCAAGAAGAGGGGATGAAAAGTTCATATTGCTATTCAAGCATTTAATGGTCCTAGTTCTTAAAAGTGACCTTGTGGGGTGGAGAGAGGAGCAGCACAGCAGCTCCTTCCAGCTGCACACATGGCATCCATCGGGGGCACAATCACGCACAGTCCCAACACCTCGGGCTCGGACATATGTTGAGTTTTATTTCATTCTTCTGACATTAATCCTATTCACCAGCTGTTCTGCCAGCTGCCACTCTCCGGCTTAAGGGGAGATTGCAGTTTTGGGGGCTCTGAGTACTGGTTTATCTTGGCTCCTCATCTTATCACCAAGTTTTGATTGGATTTTTTCCTCCCCCCTTATATTTTCAGATTTCTTGAGTTGTTTACTATTTAGCAATTAAATTCCCATCTTTTTAAAGCTAGTTTCTGATTCTTGTTTGGGCATGTAAGAACTGCAGTTTTATGTCTGCTTAAGAGTGCTTTGTTTAATTTATTTTGTTCTGTTTGTTTTTTTGTGTTGTTGATTTAGTTAGTTGTTTTTTCCATAATATATATATTACATTCCAAAGCTAACACTAAAATACAGTCCACTCTGTAGGAAGATAAAAAAAAATATGTAGATAAATATGACCTGCCTATTACCACATAGACTCACATAGCATTACCCAACATATGGTGTGTAATTCATAAAGTGCAGTTACTTTTATTTATTTTTAATTAATTGAATAAAATGAGTGCTGCATTTTAAAACAGTATCAAAAGAACTATATATCCTTATGGTTATTTACCAAGTATATGTTTTTGTGGCATGTTTACAAAACGTCATACACAGATACTGTTTTTTTGTAAGTCATTTGTGTGGTTAAATAATAATAATATATTAAAAAAAATCACCAAACAATTTTTATATGAAGTCCTGCTCAGTATTCACAGCCCAGCCCACTTGTCTCTTTTGCCCCTCAACTTTTCTTTCTCTCTTAAGCAAGCATTTGTAAAGAATCACATCAATGCAACCTGCTTAACCCTCAGTCATTTAATAGCATTTCTGTAGGATTAGCCTGGACATGGCCCCGGCCTGTACAGTTATGATTATTGACATATTGGGTCTGACATATTTCACATTTATGTGCATTGTCTGGAAGCATACTCAAGTGTTCTCAATGTCATTCCCTCTGAAGTACGACCAGGCAGTCGGCGAGCAAGGGCCACAATGAATTGATCATTGCTCACTGCTCACTTTAATAATTCAAGCCTGATTGCCACAGAGTGCCGCAGTAAAATGGATTGGGAGAGGTCACATGCTGCTCAGCTCAGGAGGTGAAGCCTCTTGGGGATGGTTAATTCATATATGCTTGATAGACACGTGTCCTATTTAGAGAGGTCAGGGTGCTGTGTGTGACTATGGCTTCTTTCAGTGGCCAGGTCAACACTGTAGGATTAACACGTTGATCAGAGCAGTATAAGGCAAAGCATAAAGTGGCATATTTAACAGCGTGAAGAAAGCTAAAGTATTCAAAAGCTCATCAGTATTTATCATTGTTTTAAGCTTTGGCCTGTTGTTAATTGAAACTTTTTGAGGACCTGTGGGTAATACTTTTTTTCTTCCCTCACACAAAGTGTGTCTCATATCCAGTCAGGATAGTCTAAAGGTGTCTAACTGAGATGTTCAGCAAGTGGAATAATGAATAGGTGTCACTTAAAGAAAGCCCACCTCTAAGTGCAGGTGCTTCACTATACAGTGACACGTCTTACGGAGCTGGACCTTTTTATTTATGCATTTCAGCACTACTGATTACATTTCAAAAGGCTGGGGTTATTTAACTGCTCCCAAAAGTCTCCTGGAAATGGTAAAGGTTATTAAAATTGTTGACAACGAGGAAAGGTAATTGCCTGAAAATGAGCCACAACACACTGTTGTGCAGCGAATGTTTTTTCCCCTCAGCTCCCTCTTTAGCGTTTGCATTGTGCAGCATCACCCGGGTGTGTAACCTATTGCGTTCCGATTGCTCCCTTGCAATTAGTGCCCTTTTTGTCCTCACTTCAATAACACCATGATTATGGAGACTTCAGGAGTATTTGCAGCATCCAACAGCTGTTGTCTCAGGAACTACCGGCTGAATGACAAAAACATGTTTTCTTTCTGCATTTCACTTCCCTGACTGCCTCTTGTAATTATTATGTTTTATTTGGTGTGATGATGGGGTCTTGTTTTTAGTGTGTCTGTGATTAAGATATTCAAAGGACTCCTTGGAGTGTGCCACAGTCATTTTCTTTTTTATCAATCTCGACTTTTGATTTGTTTCCCGTGTAGCGAAGAGTGGATGGGAAATTAGATGTCAGCCTATCATTGTCTGAGTCAGAGTCAGGGAGTTTTAGAACTGTATGACTAAATTAGACAAATGTACCAGATCTCACTATGAATGAAGAGAGTTTTGAAAAAGCAATTTTATTCATTATTTTAGCCAATGAAACACACACTTCTTTACATACAGAACTGCATAAAGTGAAAAGTAAATGTTGTAGGCCAGACATTGATAATTAAACAATTAACAGTGATAATATTATATATTTTAACATAGATTTTCTTTTTCTTTATTTAAATACCAATTAATTTATTAGTTTTGTGAAGAAATGCAGAACATTATTCAGAGTCATGTAGTCATTTGGCTGTACTAATTGAAAAAAAAAGCACAAATCTAACGAAACTGAAGCTTTGCAAACACTGCATCATAGCATATATTTTCTGTTTATCCAAATTATTTATTGATATAAAAGGCCAATGCGAAAAAGGAGCACTCTTGGTGTGTTAACCAAGACTTATGACTAATTTGACTCCCTGCGATAGCCCTCTTTCCTCTGCCAATGGCTTTTCAACACAACAAACACCCAAACACAAGTATCATCTTTCTCCCGGGAGAATAGTGCTCACAGAGAAAGCCTGAATGTGGTCACAGACAGTTGAAACATTTTCATTGCTGACAACACAGGGTAATTTAACACCCTCTGCTGCATGTCGTAACGAACCATTTTTGTACTGGCAGTCTTTTGAAACATGATGACATGTTTGGCTCTATCAACAAATTTATAGTTATAAAAGTGCAGTCTTTCTCCGAAAACCTTTTCATAAAATGTAATCCCTAATGAGCTTCCTGTCTTTATGGCTATCTAGAGAGACATTTGGAAATAAGTGTGTCATAATAATAATAATGTTAAGAACTGCTTCATGGCTGTACCATCAATTTCCTGTGGCTAGATTTGATTTGTTTTTAATTATTGCATTTTTGTTTCTTGATTTGTTTTGTTTACAGGTTTTCTACATTTCCAGTAATAATTTGAATAAATTGCTCTGTTATATCAGCAAACAGAAACATACCTTTCCCATTTTTTACACACACTCTGACACATGTGCACATGAAGAAAAAAAAGAGTTAAGAAGAAAGAAGAGAGCTTGTTAGCACTATCAGGGCAGATCATTGATTGTAACCTGTGGTTTACAGAGAACATGATCTTCTGGCAGCACTGACTACCAGGTGCTGAAAGCACTGTTTATGTCACACATCGAGCTGGAAACATTCCTTTGTACAGATTTATGAGGATCATTAGCTTTGTTTTTAATACAGTGAAAAAGGTGTACTGTAATCTGGCATCTGATCTTGGCTTGAGGTGTCTCCCTTCATCCTCCTTCAGCCACATCAATCGTACAATCCCTGCACAGGAAGACTGTACACCTGATTACAGAGCCGATTGCAGATAAACACTTTCATTTTGGCAGTAATAACTTGAAGTGGAGTGCTCACTTTCAGTGTCTTTGATGACTCGAAGAAAGAAAGAAACTTGGTTTAGGAATTTTTTTTTCCAGCTTTCAGCTCGAGTCCAAGCAAAATCACAATTTGATGCAGCCAAGCTTAGTAGTCCTCTAGCCATTCCCCTCTGAATAGAAACACATCTTGGACACACTCTCCTCCAGTAGTTTTGTCTTGTATGTTGCTATCTGCACTAGCTACAGAATGGAGGAGGTCTGTGCCAGGCAAGGGTCCATAGGGACCACTGGAATCACTGGGGCTGGAGGAAGTTGGTCTGGGTCCAGTGGGGTGATCTGGGCTTGGTGACAAGCCAAGCTGTCTACTGCAGGGACGCTGGGAAAATGTAAATAAGAGCCTGATAAGGGCTATTGTTTTCATTCCATTCTCATCCCAGCTGAATGGCCTACTCCCAGCCACAGAGCATTTTATCTCCAGAGAGAAGGGAAAGAAATGGATGGGGACGGTGTCGGAGATTTAAGAGTCCCCACTGAAAAATAAAAATAAACTCATTGGACTATTCTTCTGGACTTTCTAATTCCCGACTATGTAAATGCCCTCCATTAATGGGACAGGAACAGCAACTTCTTCTGGACATGAATAACATTTATAGGTTTATTCAAGCAGGAAATGTATTCTGTTACTTTGGTCAACTCCAATTTTCTGACCTTGTTGATGTCATACCTAGATTTGTAACTGTAATTATAATGTTAATACATTTCTACTGGTATCAGTTATTCTGACCGGAAAAACAAACATCTTAATGATGCCTTTACAAGTTGTTTTGCATTCACCAAATCCATTTTTGGTTTTGCTTTGTCCACTCAGTTGTGGAAGGTGTTTGAGAGTTATTTTATGGAGTAATCCAGGTCATTATTCACCTCTCCCAGGTGGAAGGCAGGGAGGACAGCACTGCATTCCAGCTGTAGTCTCTGGTGGTGGAGGACTTGGCAGGTCGTGTCTGGCCCGGTGAAGGGGATGGAGAAGTGAGGGGGCGGCTGCTCTCCTGAGAGGGAGCTGGAAAGGAGGGGGAGGTCTGGAGTAGAATGGAAGCTGGCACCACATTATCTCCAACAGTTGGTGCATTCCTTAATGATCAAGTGCTGGAGGAGCATCTGTGATGAAACTGTGTGTGAGATGGAGCATATGTGTCCATATTAACATATGTTCACTGTTTGTTTGGATCCCCTTTACGCCACTTAAAGTAGGCCTTTTCTGTGTTTTAGTGCAGAGCACATCAATGTCTGTCTGCATTATGATTCAAAGGGATGTTGCGGTCCTTAGAGAGGAAGCACTCCTCACCCTGGGGTGAAGAAGAAGCTTAACTGTGCTACTCCCCTTTGGCCTTAACCCTGTTTTAAGATCTGTGATCTTTGTGCCATGCAGGGAGTTAACACACACAAACACAAACAACACACAGCCTTTTCTCTCCCCTCTCTTTGGGTCAAGGGGACAAACTGTGAGATGGGAATTGGAAAGTCAATAAAGCAGAAGTAATGTTATAATGACCCCGGGCTGGAGATGTCCTGTCGACCCCCATCACTTTGGAGAAAGAGGACAATCAAACAAAATGGTCACTCTGCTTGATCTCTCTGAAAGCAATCCTTAAAGAAGGCCACATGAACTCCTAACCAGTTTAACTCCCAGTACCTCAGAAGTAATGTTGTTTTAAGAAGGAACAGAGTTTGTTTTTCTCGAACCACAGATTTATTTTCCATTTTGTGTCACACAAGACCGGTCTTCATCATTCTGCTGTACAGCTGAATGTTGGTCCTTTAAGCAGCATTAAAGACCTCATGGTACAAACTTTTTAAGTCAACTCGTACATAAATATATTTATTTTTTGTCTGCACATAATGGTATTTAAAGACAATCATCAAACCCACTCATTGGACTGCATTATCTCACTTGTTTTCTTAAACAGTTCTGGTGGTCTTTTCTGTATGTTGTCACTCCTGGGTCATTTCATGAAGCTGTAGTGACTCAAGGTGGAGTTTGGCTGTGTGTGCTTGATGGGAACTGTCTGACCCCTCAGCGGCGCAGGGATGGTGGAGGCCCGGGTCAGCCAGCCCAGTGTGTTCTTTATCAGCTACCCAAGCGACAGCATGGCAGATTACCACCATTCCCCCTCTGATTCATTGTCTGCTGAACAAATGTTAATTGTTTTCATCATTGGCAACTATGTGAATGTTCGGACATACCCAGCCGCACTCCTTACCTCCTCCTTAATGTGTATCACTGCCCTTACTCCATCCCACAATGCCTCACCCCATCCACAGCTTATCTCAGCTGTCAGACTGACTCTCATTTAATGTTCGCTGTGCAATGTACTGTCATCAGAAATATTTTATTTAACAGGCCCCATGACCGAAGGTGACTGTTTTAATTCATCTTAATAGATCATGAGAATGTGAGCAGTCCAAAGTATCTTGAATTATGCATTACCTTAGTATTTAAAATCATCACATGGCATGCAGGCAGTGTAAGGGTTAATGCTTTTGTATATTTGTTTCAGAATCCTCGTGCATGGAGAAACTTCTTTCTAAAGACTGGAAGGAGAAAATGGAACGGCTCAACACCAGTGAACTTCTGGCAGAAGTAAAAGGTAGGACACAATGACTGCATTAAACCATGGTTTACCACACAAATACAACCTTACAGCACGTTAACAAGCCCTCATTCCCATCACTATAATCTCTGTACTGTATAATGTGAGACAACCTTGTCGTTTAAATGAAACAAAGGCTTTTGGCTGCCCTCCTCCTTTCATTTCTCTCTTATCTGTTGTTGGAATGCCTGCATAGATTCTACTCCATTTCGACCTATTCTCGAGCTTTCTGTGTTTGCCGGTGGTAATTTGTTGTTGCTCTGACGGATGCAGCGTGTACATGTTGCTCTGGCATTTGTAAAGCCGAAAGTGTGCTTGACCCCAAAAGGGTTTAGCTAAGGGAAGAGAACAGCACAACATCTTCCCCTCAGTGAATCAGCACAAGTCAAATGTCTCGACTTTGACAGTAAACGCCCAATGCTGCGTATCAAGCGCAGAGCAGCAAAGCCCAACTCAGCACTCCCTTAAAATGTCTGTTTAAGCCATGCTGAAGGTGGGCCGAGGATGGGCAGGGCCGCTCCTCAGACCTTAGCACCGACTGTTACTGAGAACCGGGGTGTTTATACAGCAAAGCACAATACCAGCTGTCTGATAACACTGGCACTCGTGCACTCTCCATGTTATACTGTTCATCAGATAACATGCGCCTTGTTTTTATATTAGGACCACCAAAATAACTCTACTTCCTCGAATAAAATGGTGATGTTTTTTCAAGATAATTTCAGGGTGATGCATTAATCTATTTCAATACTATTTATACAAATATGTCATAGTTCCTTTGCTCAGAAAAGGAAACGATGTCGATTATTTGATAAAGTATATCACTTAGCAATGACATTAATGAACTGAAGGATAAAACTCAGCAAACTACATTTATGGCACCTGCGCTAGAATAGTGTATGCCACTGCAGATCAAAGTGCTGTGGAATGTTTAAAATGATTTAGCCTTTTGAAAGCATGTCTGTTAAATTACAGGCAGGGCATTTCTTGTGTTTGATGAATAGGGATGGGAAGGTTACTTGGTGGTCTGTAAACAGGTAGGGAGTCTGATAATACACACTATGGCCTCTGTCTGTTGATGAGTTATGGAGACAGTCTATACACAACAGTTACCAATATAACTGTTTCTCCTATCACAGTGGCACCCTTAGATTTTTAATTAGCATGCCATTTCATATGACTGTAGATATTTCAAAGGGCTGCTTTGTGCTCCCCCTTACAAATGTCTCTCTCTCTGTGTTTGATGTCTGCCTGATGTAAATGTGGGCAATTAAAAAGAAGCCCAGGGTTGGAGATGCACAAGGTCTGCCTAATTAAAACACAAACAAAGGTACCAAGCAGAAAGCACCTTGTGATTAAGATCTAAAGTGTTATGATGAATCAGAGCCTCTATTAATTGTTGGGTTAAAATCAGTACAAAGGGCTAACATTCCACTATCTTTAAATGAAAGAAAGGAAAAAGTAATAGCTGACAAAAAGATAAAGCCGCCCGTACTCTATGCTAATCACTCAATGATTCCTTCAATTATAAAGACAACAGTTAAGGCTACCTTTAAACAGTGCACTGGTGGCTGGATGGGGTTGGTTCAAACTTGATAAGAATAATAATAATATTCTATGGGGCTTAAAACAAATAAAAGTCCAAAACAATAGGAATGACAGGTTTGTCCCGAGGCTTTGGCTATAAAACGAAAAACATTCTTTTACTGCTGTTGTGTTCAAACCTGCCCTGAATGCTGCAGAGGTGAACATGTTCAAAGAATAAACAAACAAAACAATACAATACTATCATCAACATCAGAGATTTGTCTTTTAAGGTCTACTTATCATGTGCCTTTACAGACAAGACTATAATTAAGAAAAATGCACTTTTGCAAGAAACAAAACTTTTTGGATATTAGAATAAGTAGAAAACAGATATATCAAATCTTTCCTCAAAGTCATGTAGTATAGTTTTGTTGGGGGTTAATGAGTTCAAATCTTCATCTACTATGGCCTTTGTGAAGCATACAAGAAAGGGCTTACCATCAGCAGGGGCAGCAGAGTTTGAGGAGCATTAGTGGCGGATTTCTTTTCACTAGTCAATTCCAGAAGTAACTGTTTGTTTTCATACCTGATCTTAGCTGTCAATCTGCAGGAAAGATGTGGGGGGAGATGAAATCTCCTGAACAAAACCACAGAGCGAGTGAGGCAGGCCGGCTGGAAGAGCTCCAAACCACAGAAAGTTTGAGATAATAGGAGGAAGGAGGAGCGTGGCAGACAGCTAAAGGGGAGCTTGAGAGAAATATTAGAAGTGTGTATTTAGACTCACCATTTATAATAATATACCTAACAGTTTTCCAAAGCTGCACCAGACATTACACAGTTTAACACATTTGGAAAGCATATATCATCTTACTGTGGATATTTTATGTGTATGTAAACATGCATTGTGTCACATACTGTATACTGTCCGTCGGAAGATAAGGTTTGTTTTTGTTGCATGCTTGCTCTGTGCAGGGTCTAAGACTCATACTCAACAGATCTGTTTAAATTTCCCTGCTGAGTGCCAGTTTCCCGGCCCCCTGTTGGGGGCCAGGGGGTGCAAAATGCTCATGCGTTTACTTAAACTGAAGGAAAATATGTAGTTACTAAATCAGAACACAAGCTGTATTCATTCTAATAGAAAAAGAAAAAAGCTTAGCATTGTACTGAGGTATTGAAATGGCAGTTTAAATTCTGAAGCGCAGAAATCAGGGCTGTTGCACTGTCACAATCAATTTGAAGATGGTGACTACATGACAGTGTTGGGGGCACACAAACAGTCCTGTGGCAGGCAGATAAGTGGAAGCTGTTTAGGAGTAGCACACAGGGTAGGGCAGCAGCTGAGGCCGATTTGATGCTAGCTCTACCTGGGCTTAACCACAGCCCTGACAAAAAGAAATCTACTGTTTGAGCACAGAGCCCACATGGGTATGTTTGAAAACACTAAAGTTTACTTTAAAAATTAACTTCATTCTTAACGGAACATCACACTACTAAACAATATTTATATTAATTTGCATAAAGCAAATCTGTATTTTTCCATCTCTACACCTGAATATTATTTTGTATAATATTTACAAAAACACACAAAAAATCTCTTCACAAACAGCACAAAACAGTGTCTGTCCGGTTGCTCCAGTCAAAAATGCCACAGTTTGCATTTTCTCCATAACACTTCAGTCAACTGTTTGCCCTGTGCACTCAGGTGAAATATGAGCCACAGTAAATCATTATTCCTCGGGCCACATTTGCCAGATGAATGTATGTGAGTGTTGGACTGTGTGTTTTTCTCCTCTAATGAATTGAGGAATTTAGCTTGTGGCAATAGAGGTAAAAAGGAAGTGCTGTTCTCATGTGTGAGTGTGAGGATAGACATTTTCTGCTTGTCTTTGAATTATCGGTTTGTTTAATTACTTGTTAATCTTTACCATAGATTTGATGCAAACCCACAAGGGTCTTTTTACTTCACTAAAATTGGAAAGATATACATATTTGTTTTCCAAGCCCCAATACTACATTGTTGGGATTTTAGTGTGTCTGTTACACACGGGGTTCCCTGCTTTTTTGTGTAACTTATTTTCATTTATAAGTAGCCATATGACAAAGAGAACATAATGAAATAAAACACAGCTGATCTCTGCTTAGATCTTGTGACAATTAACCTTATAGATATCTTGAGAAATAAACAGGTATTATAGACTAATGCTTACACATGCCCTCGTAGGTCTAGGTCTTTTCTGCTTTCTTCCACACTAGTCTGGACTAAGCACAGAAAAAGGATTGTTAATATATTTACAATTTATTCAAATACACTGGTCTGTAAAGCCCTTGAGATGTCTCTTTGACACAGACCAAGGAGACAGGCCTGTGTCACCTTCCATCTTTGATTATCAGCTAAATGGGTAAAATCAGTAAATAAATGTACTGTGAAAAGAATACACAAGAATCACATCAAAGCCCAAGTTCAATTGTAAGCTTTCCAGAAGGTTTTCTTTTTTCCTAGATTACTGTTTCAGAGGCTTTGAGCACTTTGTAAGTGCAGACCTTGAAAAGTCTATATGCTTTTCTGTGTTGAGGGCACAGGGGCCAGACTCCTCATTATAAAATGTAACAAAAAGATGAATAAATAGATTTAATAAATATTGTTTCCATATAATACTTCTTTCTTTGAGCCTTGCATACACATTGAGCCACAACAGCGCTAAGATGTCTGGTTCATTGGACCACATTATAAACTCACAGAATGATGCAGTGTCTTTGGATTTTCTTTTTTCCCTACATTTCCTAGGTAGTGATATTTACACACTGAAGTAGCTGCCCAGTGTCATGGATGAACACTCAAGTGTTGCTGGTTTCGTATTATCATAATTAAAGTGAAGAGTGAAGGCTCCGCCATCATCAAAATATTAGTCTCAATCACCATTTGGCATGAACGGCACAACTACACAAGATGAAGGGTGCTTTTATTAAGAAGCTCTCCACATGCCAATCATAAAAAGTCTAAAACCATTTGGAGAAATGTAACTCCCTAAAAGTGCCTTTATACATAAATATTGTTGATAAATCCACATGAAAAACAGACCTGTAGATTTACTAAAAATACCACACTTGACTATATACTGAATAACAGCAAGTGACTCTAAAAAAATCTTAAGTAAATTAGTTGTAGGCTATTCCAACAGCCTGACAGATATTTTATAACAAGTTAATGGGTTTCAGAGTATGAAGTGGCTTATAGTGTGAGGCCATATTGTACTGGAAGGGTTAGGGATTAGGAGCCGCGGCTGCCAGTGGATGACATGCACTTGTGAGGCACTGCTCATGCTTACTGTTGGAGTTTTATTGGCAAGATTAACAGCTTTTTATATCATGGCAGAGGCAGTCAGCCAGGTAAAACAGCTGTGGCTCATATTGTCTTGGTTGTAGGACATGGAGACACGTTAACACTATATTACTCAACACACATATGGTGTAGCAATGCTGAACAAGGGCTGTGTAGTGGTTAAAAGCATGAAGCAGATGTAACTAGTGCTTGTTATTGTAACTTGATGTCCTGCCAGTGCATTGACTTTGTTGTTTTTCCTGACCAAAGGACAATATCTTTCATATGATTTATAAAATATAAGTTTAGCACAAAGATTGCCTTGTATCTTATATTTTTCTTCCTGAGAAAGGTTTAAGAAAAAGGTCTTTGGGTTCAGTGTTGTGAAACCTGTAAAAATGTATCAATAGATGCCATTAGCAGTTATTCAGTCAGCTTTATGTTTTGTTAAAAAGAAAATGGACAAAGGGTCAAATGACTGCAGAGTTCACTCATGTGCATTTACTCACAAACATGTATTTTATCGATTGAAGCAGCGTGGTACAAACTACATCTGTACAAATCATGTCTACGTACATTTTTGAAGGGAGTAGCAAGTGCTTCAGCATGTGAGGCATTTAAGCTATGTGCACGCTGTGTTAGGATACAGCTTGGTACAATCGCAGCATTTAGACAAGTCTTAATTTACTTAGGATGGGCTCAAGCATATGGAAGTATCCACAAAAGCGGACTGATAGAGAGACAAAGACATTCCAGTCTTGTGGCGCTAAAAAACTCAATTCAGATCTGATCATAATGGCTCAGCTGTCCCAACCAAAGAACGGAAGAGAATAGGGTGCCTTGTGATTTTCCCCCTTTTTACCCTCACCCTCCCTCACATTTCTTCTTTTTTGTGCCTGAATCTTTTATCTGTGTTATTCACTCGGGACTCTTCAAAGTAACAAGCCTCCTTCTTTTTCCCCGGTACTGGACTTGGAACCCAAATTAGAGACTGCTTGATTAGAGCAGAGAGGAGGGAGCCAAGAGAGAGGGAGATGTGGGTATTGGACAGAACAAATCGCACCCCTACAAAGTGCCTTTTATCCAAAGACCCAAGGCTCAAATACCCCCATCTCTCCCCAAGCAACCGTGGCTCTGCTTGTTTTCCTCTTATCATTTATTTAGTCACCCGTTGATGTTTTCTGCCCCACTTTGTGACGTTTAAAGGAAGCAGGAATCTCTAAAGGTGACTGCTGAATAAGCTGAATAAACTGAACAACTTCTCATTTTTCTAAGGTTAACACTGGCCTGTCGCTGCCCTCACTATTGCGCTCCGTCTCCGGTGTTGGTATTGTCGTAGTGAACCTCACATGAAAGTGTCACAACATATTAAGTCTGTACTGGCTGCTGGGGTTTATGTAGCGGCGAGGCATCTCTGAGCCGTCTGCCATCGGAAGCGCAATGTGAGGAGACACGTTAACAGGCGGACCCCAGCCCCACCACTGTTAAAAGCCATGCAATATGCAGGAAACTGCCTCTTTTGTCAGCATGCTGGTCAGACACAGACCACGACTCCCCTCTTCGCCACCACCCAATAAAAGTTTTATCTGGATTTTAAAGCTGATCCATAATTTAGAACAGGAAGAAAGAGATTTTTACACACGGCCTTAAAAATTTTTTTTAGTGAAAAGTACATGCCTCTTACTAATTAATGTATGTTTAAATGCTTTGTCTTAATTGTTTTGGCAAATCTGAGAAATTCTATTTAATGACAGTTTATTGAAACAAAAGAAAAAAAAAAGCCGAAACAAAAAGGGCAGCTGGGACTTCCCACAGTTCAACATCAAGACAATGGACCCTCTGTTAGCATTCTCTTGGTGTCCGAGCTGAGATCGCCACACTTTTACATGCTCACCAGAACCTCCCTTAATTTGAACTAATAATTTAATACAAACAGCATATACAGAGTTGCACAACATTACATTTTTGCTTTAATCTTTTAATTAAAGTACAAACACTTTAGGGTAAGCTTAATCAGAACTGTAGGCTTTAGGGAAAGTTGGTGCCATTAAGCCGGATATCTGCTTTAGGCCTGATGGTCTCAATCTTTACCTGGAGGATTATTAGCTCGGGGCTCTTTTTTATTTTCTCTTGTCTTGTCTATTGTCAGTCCCTACCTCCTGTTTACTACTATATTGATAGCAATACAATTTATTGTGGCAGTGACTGATAGTGCCTGTGACCTGTAAAAGGCACGGACACAACCAAAGGTTAATAAAATTGGTGCTGATTGCATCAATTTTACAGATAAGCCATTCACAACAAGTGTAGTTGGGTGAATAAAAAGTCAATTCAGGCCTTGGAATCTACACGCAGGCCCAATGAATAGCTGCTTTTAGGTGCTTTTTTCATTGAGAGTATAAATGGAGAATTGCAGCTCTCTTCCATTGCAGCAAGCAGCGGAGGCAGAGCGAGGCGAGCTGAGGTTCAGACAAGCCTGCCAGTAAATTGCTCTGAATGGGTTCTAGAGGTTGACAGGCCCTATTAAGACAAACGGCTTTCCTCATCAGAGAGATAAAATAAATCAGGTGTTTAGTCAAATTAAAATAGTTTGAGTGGAGAGGGCCCCTGGGAGCTCTCTGAGAAACTCAAGACAGATGTGGCCAGAGACGAAAGGAAGACACCCAGGAAAAAATTCCACTCTTGTTGGCCCCAGGCCAGCTTTCACTGTACTGTTATCGGCACTACTATGCTTTTATCCTTTTCTCTCTTCCTCTGTCCTGTTGTCGTTGTTCTCCCAGATCAGCTTGTCACACTGGAGTGCAGTGGGAGGAGAGTGAGTTACTGTCTAGCCTCTCACGGGCAATTATGTTGGCTGTGTAAGTCAATGGTAGGATCACTTAGCATTGATTAGACAGAGTGAGAGAGCAGTGCAGCAGAGTGGTGCTCTCGATCACACACACAGTGCAGGCATGTGACTCAGAGGCATGTAAACCTACTGGTCAGGCATGCATAGACAACTCAGGTACTAATAAGCAACAAGCGGTTCAAAAAGAAGATAACAAGATTTTATTAAATATCCAGCTTTTTTCTTATATGTATTGCTGATGTCTGCTGATATCACACATGTTGCAAAGTTAGGTCAGAGGAAGCATATTCAAACAAAGCCTCCTGCTATACTTTGATATAAGTTGCCAGCTTGGTTTGACAGCTCCCTGCAGCTCTTTGTTCATGAGCTGGGAACAATTCCTTGCTTTTCTTCCTCTGAAAGCTGTGAACACCAGCTACAGTGAAATAGACAACTTCAGGCTGTGTGACCTTAACACTTCAAGTAAAATCACTGCAGTTGGTTGCTGCCCATGTGGGTTTCTTTGTGCTTTACATTGTGAGCAATACAATAGCACAATGTGATGATTGGTGTGTGAACCATGGTCGCATTCTATATTTAGTTTTACACAATAACCAAGGCCTTCAGCAAGCTCCCTCTTGTTCATTATTTGGTAATACCAACTAGGATACTGAATACATCCATCCAGTATTAAGTGTAGGTTTGTGAGAGGTTTTTGTCCTTCTACCTCCTCATGTTTGTCTTGTCTCCTTCACCAGGTACTCCAGAGAGTCTGGCAGAAAAGGAGCACCAGCTCTCTACAATGATCACCCAGCTCATCAGCTTGCGAGAGCAGCTCCTGGCGGCCCATGATGAGCAGAAAAAGCTGGCTGCCTCACAGATGGAGAAACAGAGGCAGCAAATGGAGCTGGCTCGTCAGCAGCAAGAGCAGGTACTGTAACTTGGTCCGTGTTGTCAATTTTGGTTTGTTCCGTCATTAAAAACTCTTAGGAGCTCGTTTTAGAATGACACCTCGTTAATTCTGTGTCGTATAGTATTTGTCTCTATCGGACATCTAATGCCAATAAAATCTTACTCTGTACAAGTTGTTTGAAATAATATTAGATTTAAGAGATTCTATATTACGTCTGATCCTTCAGTCATGCTCTTGCGCCCACATTTATGCTGTGTGGTTAGAAAAATGTTATTATGACTGTGCTAACAAATGCAAGTGAATGTGAGAATTAAACGTTATATTAAACATGGAAGTCCTCTATATCTTATAAATTGACTCCTATTAGAACAAGCCTGGCATTAGATTTGCAGCACAAATCAGGCCAATGAGCCATATTGTACAAATCAGCAAATTAGCAGAGGCCATGAAGTGTGTTAATGTCTGGGAAGAAATAAGGACACAAACTATCCACACGGGCGACACTTTTATTATCACCAGCCACACTAATGGCTATGAGTCAATTATCAGTAAGGAGTTCACTCAGAGTTTTCGCTGCACACTCACACCTTCTTGAGCTAAATGAAGAGATAGACCATCTACCTTGGAGTGATGCATTTGGTCATAGTACACTAATAATACATTAACAGTATTGATTTCTTTTTCAATCAATGATGTTCATTTGCAAACTACTCTCAACGCTGTATGCTGTGTAGACATTGCAACATAAATGAGCAGTGATGGGAAATGTTTCATTATTTGAGCCTGTTTTAAAAGGGAAGAATATTAATAAAAATGAAAGCGAGAGCAAGAGCCCACTGAGAGTCAGATTTTCAACAAGCCATCAGGATACAACACAGTAATTAACTGTTGACACTCCTGAGGAAGCCAGCACAAATTAATCTTGACACATTTGCAGACGACTGATATCTTACAGTGAACACTTTGTAATTATATTTAAAAATGAAAATTAAATGACATTTAAAACTAGGTTGTCACGCTCAATGAAGTGGGCATGTAGCAAGAGGGACTGCCGAGATGAGGGGAACTGAAGCTATAGGGCTTCAGTCACCTACATCCTACAACACTTCATTATAGACCACTGTCATTTTCATTTTGCAACTACAACTCTATATTAAAATTAAGATATAACATTTATCAAAACAAATAAAAAGCAATAATCTCTCTAACTAAGAATTCTTTATTTTTTTTTCCAGATTGCAAGACAACAGCAGCAGCTTCTGCAGCAGCAGCACAAAATCAACCTCCTCCAGCAGCAGATCCAGGTCAGTGACTGTGTTTCTGTTGCTCAGTAGCACTCAGCAGCTTAGACCCTTTTTACTTCCCCATTTCTGATTACTGCACCGTTTTCCTCTTCGGTTGTAATTAGTGTACACCTACTGTTACTCGGATGTAACAGAAAAGATCAATACAATTAAACTTTAAAACAATTATCATTGCTAACTTCTGTTCTGTTAATCCTTTCTTTAATTTTATGTCACTCTACCATTCAACACTCTCATCAAATGTTAATTACCTGTTGGTGATCGCAAGGGCTTTAAAATATGGAGGGGAATAATTAGCACATCTTAATGAACAAAAAAGAGGGAAAAGTAACAACAGCTAATGAGTAGTGTTAATGAGGAGGAGCTTGTAGGTGGGGGACATGAAAGCGGCTGGTAAATGCCTCTGAAACACAGCTGTCCCAAAAGCCCTACATGGCAGACTTGTGTTGCCTTTGATTATTTGGGTAGCATTGTTGCTTTCTAAAGTTGAACATAGTTTTGTTATTTGTGTGTGTGATGGTGCACAGAGCTAAATAAAAGACCACCCAAGCAGAACATAGCTGGACATGCTCAGATTGTACAAAGCGGCCAGTGGCAGTGGTCAAGGCTGTGAGCCTGGATGCCTGAGTGAAGCCTACGTTATCCTGCTGGCTGTGCTCCGTGTCAGGCACATCCTTCTCCAGTGCCTCCTTCTCTCGTTGTTCTTGCTGACAACTCCCTTTGCTCTGATATTATTTTTCTCTATTTTCTGAACGGTCCAACATTTTTCCTTTAACAACAGTGCCAAAGAATTTTCTTTTCTGAAGGGGTTTGTGATTGACTTAAGCATGATGCTCCTTCACATAATGCCCCATTAAAAGTAATTCACCACAACACTGTGTATTCTACATAAAGCATGAAAGTATGCCTGCAGACCCTTTAAAATTAAGAACCTTGCTTTATGCCCCCCTTCTCCTGCTTTAGCATGGGGACTCAGTCCTAATGCCACGCACTTAAAGAAGCTCTTGCTTTCATTAAAAAGTTAGTTGTGCTTTTAAATCCTTATTTCAAAAACTCAAACACAGATACAAAATGCATCTTTTTATACTTATCTTGATCTTTTTGACCAATGTATCAAATACAATTTTCTTAAAAATAAAACCACAATTACTACAACAAATATACAAGACAAAACATCTAGATTTTTTTTTTTCCCTTTCTATAAAACAGCTTTGGCTTATTGAGCTTGTGCGTCTGTCACAGGAGTGTGCCAAAACAGTTACTTTCCTATTAGTGCCGAGAGCACTAGCCTTCATTTGGGGTCCTACTGGCCATCAAAGTCTGTCTGTTTTGCCTTGAGGTAGAAAACCAGGAGAGCCTGTGTATATGAGAACAGGGCCTCATGTTAACGTCCCCAATTGATGATGTTACTGTTGACATCAGTGGTCGCTGTCCACGGTCCAAACTGTAAAGCTATGGGGGCTGTAACCTGAGACTGTTGTTTACCCAAGTGAAAACGCTGTGTCCTTTCAAGGTGTTCTTTCAAGTGGCTTCAAAAGAAAAGGTAATAGTTAAAACGGTTTGGAAAGGGGAAATTGCAGTTTAATCAAGTTTCTCTATTGAATAGCCAGCCATCACTTTATCCTTTCTCATCATTCTCACAAGAAAGAGATTTAGTCTTTGTCCTCTGGGATTACAATGTCACTTGTCTTAAGATAACAGATGTTTTGATTGCACTGGTAGATGCTTATAGAAAGTTAAAGCCTAAGGCTTTGTGTGTTTCTCCTCAGCTTGTTTGTATTTATTTAGTCCATCCTCATCTTTGAAATGGTCTTGGCACTTATTCAATCCCATGATGAGATAAAGTTGATCTAGCAAAAAAAATTGAAAGGTTGTGACAGTTAAACATTTATTTTGTGCCTTTCTTCATATCTGACTTCATTTTTCAGTATCACACTTTTGACACTGCCTGCATACTTTGAAAAACCAACATAGTAAAATCAGAAGATTTCATTACCGATACATTCAGTTGGGCTTCAAAGTCAAAATAAGCAATATTACAGTATACTGTTTCCTCCTAAATGTGATGAGGAGCTGATTGAAGTGGTCCGTTGGCAAAACTATAGGATGTTTAGACTGAAGGCTTGGTTTGATGTTCACACACAAATAGTCATCCATACGGTCTCCACACAGGGACCTACACATTGAGACACACATCAAGAGAATAAATATTGGCTGAAAGGTCAGGGTGAACTTTATCTTCACTAAATGGCTTGAGAACGCAGAGCTGCCCAGATGAAACAGAGGAACAATTTTATTTGATTTTTTTTTTTTTTTTTTTTTAAATATGTTATTACAATATCATAAAACAGTTTTTATCATCAGCTGTGGCATTGATGTGTCATCTCTCAGTACATTAAGATCCAAGTAGTGACAGATAACAAGTTTCAGTGGAGGCCAATTGTCACATTTTTTTCACACTTGCTTTCACAACCTTGATTTCAAATAATCTTTTCATCAAGCACATCTGGTTCAGTGTTTCCCTTTGACCTGCCTTTCTGTTTCTATGTATCCTGGCTTTAAACTCGATCTCTACCGCATTGTACTGTAAACACATTATCAGTACATCCACAACTCACCTTCAACCTTGTGTGCCCACAAATACAGGCAGGCACACATACCTATTCCCATTTTAAACATGAAACGAGGAATGATATTGTTGTAAACTGTGTGCTTTCAAAATCCATGGTCTAAGTAAAAAAGAAAAAAAAAAAAAAAAAGCATTGACAAAAATCTGAAACCAGAATTTGCTAATGTGGTCCTAGATTGCATCATTTTATTTTATTTGAGAGGTGTAAAATAGTAACACTGCTGCCAACTGAAGTTAGAACTGGCAGAAACCTTGCACTATGGAAGTATAGTTCAGTAAAAACCCAAACAACCAAACTCAAAAACTACAGCTTTGTGATAAATATTTAAAACCAGTCCACTGAGTTTAAATAAACACAAGGCAGTGTCGTAATTGCACAAAGATAATTGGGCTAATTTGTGTGTTCTCAGATGCTTTTGTTTTTTCTCACCACAAATGATTTTCACAGTGTGAGACTCTTATTAACGCACTGGCAAAAAAAAAAAGCAAAAAAAAAAAAAAGCTTGAAAATAGATATTGTTAAAGAGAATGTGTAAGTCCCCTAATTAGCGCAGCTAGATTGGAACTGTTAGCATGATAATAAGAGAATAATAGAGGAGGGAAATAATAATGGCTCTGTGTGTGCACGTGTCTGGAGCTGTTTGGATGATGCGCCGCCAGTGCTTTCCCTTGTGTTGAAGCCCGCTAGTAGGATTATGTGGGGTATTAACAGCCTAGTCAGACGAGCTTGGCTCCCACCCAGGAAGGCTCAGTCCGTGTTCATCCTCCATTTAAGGAGACTGTTAGCTGATGAAGATGTGCACATGCAAGACTGAAGATAAAAGAAAGCCATGACCTGACTCATTAGCTCCTTTGATTTAATATATTGACACTTGGATGCAAATAATTCAGTTTAGTGGACTCGATTGATGGGGAGGGAGGGATCAATTTAATTAGTTATGAAATGTGACTACTTGTCAAGAAGCAGAGGAAATGCTGACGTCAAATAAAGTCATGCAATTTACACAATAAACCCACCGTGGCCCTGTTTAAAGTTAATGTTGCACAGAGAGGTGTAATGGACACTACCCAGGCACAAGTGATCATTTGCAAATGAAGCTAAATGAATGAACACCTTGTATGCTAATGTTGGTAGTCTGTTTAAACAAATGTAGTAATTCAGACAGATTTTAAATGGTCAGTTATGTGTGTTTTGGCTGGTTATATCGCTTATTGTTCTCAATGAACGGATAAAAAAGTCAGTGGAAAATGCACAGCCTTGTAATGAGTTTTTATATATGGTTTTGTTTTGTTTTTTTTTGCTTAAATATGTTTTTTTAACCAATACAGTTAATACAAATGATTTTACACTGGGTTACTGTCAATAAAATATAATACACAGTTACACAAATTTATTTGTTATTTATGAGTTTATTTACTTGTTCTTTGTATACAGACAGTCTTAGTAATAATCAGGCTCCTTCTAATAAGTGCTACTCAAACAGCCATAGAGTGGGATCCTACACCCAAGGGTCTACTTAAAACCTATCTCCTGAGGGCTCTGTAAAACAGTCCTGGTGTGGGGTAAATTATGGCATGAACTTTGAGCCTTCTCTGAGCTGTCATCTTTAAAGAATAACACTAGACAAAGATTATTACACTGTCAAACTCCGACTCTGTGCACATGAAATAGAAGTTACAGTCGGAGTGCTAAATCACCAAACAAATAAAAAAAAAAAACAATCACTTGTCTGACTCCAACTCTACAGCGATACTTATTGCATCCCACTGTACCAACAGGAGTACATTATGTGAAGAAAAACATGCCCTCTCATGTTATGTTGATTTAGTCTCGACCAGGCTCTGTGTGTTTTCTCTGCTAATGTTCTCCGCAAACTGTTTTGTCTCCGCATTTGCTTTTGCATGGCCATCATCCTCAGTGGTAGGCAGACTCGCGCGGAAAAGGAGCTGCATTAAGGGGATCTACTGTGTACAGGCGGCAGGCAAGGAGAAAGGGGTGTGTGTTTTCTTAGGCTGGGGTGGCAAAGCAAAGCATTCAGCTCATGGCCAATGCAATAAGGAGCTTACTGTTATTGGCATGAAGGAGAGTCCAAGCATTCCCCAGTGGAACACAATCAATGAGTGTTTTTGTCAGATCACTGTTTACACGTCAAAATAAATGTAATATAAACAGTTGTTTTTTCAGTAATTGAAACTTTAACTTTTGTATGAGTTTTTCTTGAAAATCTCAGTCATCACACATTATATTCTCACTTATTCCAACTCTACATTTCTGGTTTTTTTTCAAGTCATTCACTGGGTGCATCTGTAAGATTACGTTCGGACGTAAATACATTTATATATTTACAATAATGAAAACACAGTATTTCCAGTGCAAGCTCCAGAGTGAAAATTTCCAACCTTTACAACCATATTATTTGTTAAGCCTCACATACTTCAATCCCCCTCTTTCCCTCCCTCTTCTGTTGAAATCACACGTATGGTTATCTGACTCGGCCGTGTCCAATGTTCTTTCGACTCTCACCCGACCCCCCGCAATGAGGGTCTGTGGCTTTTCACTTATTCTTATTTCCATACAGCGGGGATGTATGTGTGGGATAGTAAACCCACGTGCAGGTTTGTTTATGTCTCCTTTCGTTCTCGTTTTAAATAGTTTTGTGTAAACCATGTAATAATATTATGTTTATTTCAGGATAATGATTTCTGTGGTTTGTAACGTATTATATGAATTTACTTTGAATTGTTTAAAAAGCCTGGTAAATGTATTTGTATTCTAGATGCTTCTTATTAAAAGATATTTGGGAGGTTTTTTTTGGAAATTTTTTATTTTTTCGCATATAATAATAAAACACATTCAACTTGTATGCAGAAAAGCTACAGATATCAGGCAATGTATGTGAGCAAACACTACTTTGTCCTAAAATTCCAAGGAAGTGGTTTGTGATGAGTTGGAGGAGGGCTCGAGTGGGGGGATTTTGTGTGAGGCGAGTGAGAGGGTTGGGCTACCGTGCCTCCAAGCTCCCGCCGTCTTAATATAGACATATTGAAATGGCTCTTTTCCAAGGAGGCTTGTTTTACTGTGTAAGGAATTAGTGGAACAAGAAGTCATCTATTGGTTATTCCCTGTGGACAGTCTGACCTCACTCAAGTGTCTGTGTTTGTCTGCGTTTTCTCCACAGCCCCGATAGACACAGTGTCAAACTCAAACCGTAGCAAACAGCCCCACAATTCGGAGAAAATATTGTTACGGGTTTCAAATGTCTGTCTCCAACTCCTGTATGAAATAATGCTGCACAAGAAGTCCATAGGCAGAGCGGAAGTGAGGAGAGAGGTCAGAGCCTCAGGCAAGACAAGGGTTCTTTGTTGGTGACCTGAACCTCTCCATTGTATTTGTCCTCCTCATTTAAGCATACTCATGTCCACAGCAGACAGGCAAGAATAAAGTGCTTCAGTGCTTCAGTGTAGTGGGTGGTAATATAAAGACCTTCATTTAGAGGCACAAGTCTGGAGCATCAAAGTCTGTTTTAAATCTATTGATCTATTTGTCTGATTACCATTAGCTGCAGACAAATCCATACCACATCACACTTCTGTCGGATCAAAGTGTAAGTGGGCCATATGATGTGTTGCTGTGGGGCTGCACTTTAGCATAACTAGATTATCGATAGTAATAAAAAAGGTATGTGCTTTTGTGAAATTTACTAGATGATTAGTCCAATTGTTTTTCCCTGACACACAGTGCAATCCCAGAGGGCCGTGTTAACAGTGGCAGGTGTTAAACATATCCCGCCGTTTGGAGTCAGCTGTACGGTGTGTGTGGCTGTTGGGATAAAGCCATCCTTTTTTTTCCCCAGATGGATCACAAAAGGTGATTCTGCTCACAGCAGTTTGGGTGCTGCTCGGTGGAATGCAGCGGGGAACAAAGTGTGAACATTTCAGGTCCTAGTGCAACAGCTGGAGTCTCCCCTCGCTGCGTGAAATTATAGAACCCCTCCTATGTGAAAATGAAAGTTAGCACAAGCTGCGGATCTGACAGCTACTAAAGTGTGGCAGCAATTTTATGTAAGAGAGAGATTAGTGAAACATAAGTTCCCCTCATAAAGGGTCGTTCTTGAATGTCATATTTTCTTAATGGACAGAAATGACTTCACTGGACCTACAAAATAATGTTAACATGTTGTATGACACTGTTGGTCTGTGGAGGTTGTACATATGTATATAGATTTAAAACAGTATGAATTTTAAACAAGTCTCTTCAAAGGAAATGAATGCAGATTGTATCCATGACAAGCATCTGTGTGAGAGGTGTGTGAAAAGGTGTCAAGTAGCAATTAATGAGAATTTTAGACTCACAATCTCTGTGGTACTTTGAGGCTAATAATCATAAAACACAGCTGCAGAAGAGGCAGCTGTTCATCTTTCTGCATCTTCTGTCTTTTCATTGTGTTACCGTATTGTGGCACAATAAGTTTCTAGTGCAGGGTTATCAGAGTGTGAGAGTGTACGTCGGTTCAGAGGAAAGGCCAGCAGGGGTTCTGGAGGCCTCCTGGGTGCTTTATAGAGGCTCTAACAGACACTGAGGAACATGGGTGTTGACAGAGGCCAAAGTGAGTGCTGTAATGCCCTGTACATCTCTCTTTGCACTCGCTGTTGTGTAGCAGCTTGTGCACCCTCATGTCTATAGAGATGTACAATTTTACTACAAGATTTTGAGCCTGAATGTGTATGTACAATAATATTTATAAATATGTATTTGTCGTTATAATTTTATTGTTTTATTCAACATAATTACCCAATGTGTGTGTCTAAGTGTAGTACTCAAAAATGTATCAATTATAAAATACACGTTAGAGATAGAAAACAAATAGTAAAGTAAAGAAGAAAAAAACTGTTGTTGTGATGAGTTGAAAAGTAAAAATTCAGTTTGGTTGTAGTGATTATTGTACTGTATTTATACTTAGGAATTACAATACATACAATAACTGTGTTTGAGAGGCAAACATATTACTAGCTGGCCTGCTACACACTTCATCAGGCCGTATGAATTGATGATACATGTTGCAAGGATGCCGAGTTCCCCCCAGAAACCTCTGTTGGTGCGTGTGCTGGTGGAGGCAGCCAAGTCTGTCTGACTGATCACTACAGATGCTCCTCTTCAAGTATTCTGAGTCAGATTCTTAGTGCTGGGTCTTGAGGGACAAACAATAGCACCTGTTCCTCATAAGATAGCCCATTCATGTATCTTTAATGAAGCCTGAGGGCAGATGGTGTGAAATGACATTATCCAGTACTTAGCAATGCTAAGACAAAAGGAGAGCAGTGCCAGCACTACAATGCTGCTGTATTTATGAGGAGAAGGGAGGACTCTGCCCGAGCGCCCGCTCACATCTGCTCCACTTCATTCTCCCACTCCTCAAGATTAACCCAGCAATAGAAACATCCTTGGCACTCAGCCGTTAGAACCCGACATGAGGTTAACTCTTCACTACTATTGTTATATGTTATTTGCAAAAATATATATTATTATTATTTAGCATCAGTTCAAAATGGTACACATTTTGCTCGATATTTCAAAAATAACAAATTCATAAAATTGCTGAAAAAAATATAAATAATCCTCATATTTCTCTTGCTATCAGGTTAAATATTTTTCCCTGTACATTACTAGGTCTTCTAGAGCAATTAAATTGTTATAAATGATTGTGTTACAATAGAAATTAAAAGCAAATCAATCCACAAATAAAGAAATAAATAATAATATATCATTTTATTAATCTGGACAAATTGTAGATTGTAGGTCAGACAATCAACCAAGCTTTCAAGTATTCCAGGGCCATAAGAATATAAAAATAAGTTGTTTTGTGACAGAACGGTAGTAAATGCCCGATCAATGTTTGTAGTATAGCAATTAGTTGTTAATTAATGACTATTGTTTAAAGTAAATTTTTTTAATCTTGTAATTTATTGCTGGTAAATGTTATTTAAGATTACTGGCACATTGCTAACACACTTCTTTGCCCCGTGACTACCACACATTCAGCTGCAGACTCCATCTGGTTTTACAGTCCAAATACACAGACAGAGAAAGGCTGTGTTCCCCAGTGTCCCCCCGCCTGTCACTGGCCCTACCTCATGTTGTGACATTAATTATTGTGTTTTTCCATATGTTCCATACATGCAAGGCCAAGAGCCATCTTTCATCCATTCAGCCTGGAAACTTGGAGCACAAATCCCTATAAAGCAATGTTTTATTTAAGGTCATTTGTCGCAGTCTCCTTGGACATTTATTTTTCTACAGGAACAGCACATTTTACAGAATTACTTTTATAAGAATTACATACTTTTTTCTATTCTTCTACAATGCACTTTCTGCACTTCTATAAAAGCTCACTAGACATAAATGCTCCTATTTATTTAGTTTGTCGAGCTCTGCACCTCTGGACAGATCAATAAAGTAGTTTTGAAGAATGCTCTCACTGTAGGAGAAACTGGTTGCACCTGGTCTGGTGAAGGGTCTACTGGGGGGACAAGTACTGCAAATGTGGAGATGGTAGCAGACCTCAGCCAGAATGTTGGGGGTGGGGAGCAGTAGCTCAGTGCAGGTTGATTTCATGCCCCAATGCAGCAGCAGTAATTGCACCCAGACCCTTTTTATTGCAAGTTGATTTTAAAGAGGGATGAATGGAGAGACATTCTGTAAAGTGTTTATTTTGGGGGATGACCTTTATTAACCCATTTTCCAGGCTGTTTCCCCTGAGGTGGCCTGGCTCTGTGCTAGATTAACCCTTACAGGACCATAGTAACCACCCTGCTCCTCATCACTGACTTTCAGGAAGCAGAGAATGACAGTATGATTGGACGGTGCAACATGTGTGCAAAAGCCCCACATGGCACTTTTAAACGTGAGCTACTCAGCCACCCTTGAAACATACAGGCAGAGGGTTTGCACTGATATTCCCAGGAGGCAGTTAGTCAGCAACAGGCGGGATGGTGAAGGTTAATATGTGAGTGGAACAGACAGAGAATGACATCAAAATGAAATACAGCAGGCGGTGAGCACTTCTCTCCTGCCTGCTACTCTCCCGCTGAAAATAGTTGCAGTAAATTACCACATTGTCTTTAGGCTTTTATCACCTGTATAAATGATCATCTGAGATTATGTGAGCAGTTGAACTTTCCCTGAGGTGAATGTGCATGCATGTACATGATAATCAGTCCTGTTACTGCACCTGTGTAATGCATTCAACAATCCTCTGCTGACATGTTGTATTCAGTGAAACGGCCAGGACAAATGCTTTTATCAGTACAGTACTTCTCCACAGGAGCTGGACAGACCCTCTTAGTCTCTCTGTCCTTTGTCCTGCTTGTCATTTAATCTAACCCATGCTCTAACAATGTGTGTATGCTGAGGCTTTGATGTAGCAAGGTGAAATTGTGGTTCGGATTAAGAGCAAGCATAGCTTGGCCAGGTATTATGTGAGCACACGAGGGCCGTCAGTGCCATAGAGCCCCCTGTCAACACGCGTTAGGGAGACCTGTGATCTGGCCTCCCCCTGAGATGGGTCTGTGTTTCTGTGTATCGGGCTGATGCTTTGGCTTCTCTCTGATCTCTGCTCCTATCTGTTCAGCAGGTCCAGGGTCACATGCCTCCGCTCATGATCCCCATTTTTCCACACGACCAACGCACTCTGGCAGCAGCCGCCGCTGCCCAGCAAGGCTTTCTCTTCCCTCCAGGAATGTCTTACAAGCCAGGTATGCTTGCAACTTCACTCTTATTTTATCTCTTCCCTGTTGTTTTTTTTTTTTTTTTTCCTTTTTTTTGGTACAGTAAAATTTACTGCAAATAGTTGATTAACACCTAACACTGGCATGCTTTGCTTTGTGTTGTCTGAACTTGGATCTAAAGCCAAGGTATAGCGGGCAAGGTAATTTTCCCATCCATGTCAAACAATAGATATGGGTAGAGCCGAACAGGAATGTAAACATTTCTTGTACATGAAAGTATCTTTCAAGAGTCTTCTTGTTGTAATCATTTTCCAAATACTTACTGTTGGATTTGCCAGCTCATGACACGCAATTCAATTTTATTTGATAGAGAAATTACATAATTAAAGGATAATATAAAAAAAGAATGGCGTAAAAACAGGTTTCTGGCACTGCTTTTACTGCTTGCACCAACATGCTTCTCTTTTGTCTTCGCTTGGCCCTTTAAGATGTTCACCACTTTTAAAATAATTGTTGCAACATGTTACTGCTGGCTGCCTTATACAACACTAAGTGCATTTTTGCTAAAAAAGGTTTGTTCTATTACATTCAAAAACAATATTATTTGGGGAAAATATCTAACTTTGCATCTGTTCCTACATTTCACCCTAAGTCTTGACTCTCGTGGTGTTTTTAGAACAGTTAAAAGGGTTCACACTAAAAAAGGTTTCATCTTAGTTTTTGTGTTGTCTATGAAATTGTGAAAACAGGGAAGATGCAAGGAAACGGAAACAAAAAGAAGTCAACCTGCTCACAGCAAAAAATATTAAAAGGTGTGGTTTAGCAGTTAATGAATTAACTATAAAACCACATGGTGAAAAAAGAAAGTCAGCTCTTTTGGAATTATGGAGCATGACAGCTTAAACAAAGTGCCTGAGGGGGAGTCTTTTACCAGTGTGCTTTATGAAATAGGATTGACACGAAAAATGTTTTAGTTCAAATAACAGGAGCTATTATGGAATCATGGTCAGGGGTCGCCATGTGTATGGCTTGTGCATTATTCATGAGCTCACAAAGAAATACCAGAAGGGGTCTGAAAATGACTCTTCAGACAAGGTATTTGCAAAACCTAGGCCATTCAACACAATAAACAGTGTGTAGAAAGACTACAATGTTATCGCTACCACCTGCAGGGTGTACAATAAGCTGCTGCGTTTTTCTTCATGAAGTGAGTGGCCAAGCATTCACTTCTAAGACTAATACACACTAATCTGATGTTATCATTATGACACAGCTCTCGGGGACCACTGCTTAAGGCACCGCCCCTGTGGCGTTTACATGGAAACAGAGTCATTCCTGCACCATAGTGTTAAGTCATCAACCCATCCATGGGCTGTGCTCAATGGCCTGATGTTTCATGGTAGACAAGCACAGCCATAGAAACACCAACTCATCTTTTAAACAAATAGATGTGCGATGGACTTCCCAGTCTGTTTACTAAGATTACACTCAAATGGGAGCATTAAGACTGATGGGCCTCTAATGACCTCTGCCAGTGTTCCATATGGACATTTTGCCTCTTGTCATGTTAATTTTACATTGTTTATGTGTGTCATATAATAATTATTATATTTTTCTTGAATTGTTACCATTGAGCATATGTCCGTCCGTAGTATAATCCAGTTTCAGAACCTTGCATTAGACAAGATCAAGTTTGGGAATTGTAGCCATGGATGTCATTCATCATCACTTGATCTGCTCCCAGAAAGGTCACTGCTACATCTGTCAACTCTAAGCAAATATATGACTTCTATTTCATGGCACAACATGAGTGGGGAAATATAGCCTGTTGTGACCTGTCTGTGGCGTCACTATGCTCCCTCTTGATTCAGAGACCAGAGAACAGCCATGGCTTAAAGAAAACACAGACTTTTCTATGTAATTCCCTTCACCAATAGCTCTAACTTGGCATGCCGCCCATTCTCCTGAAGTTGACTCAGACTGTTTGCACCCAAGACCCAGACCATGACGCCCAAGACCCCCAGCACTGTGGGTGCGATCACTTAGCACATGACCCCTCCTGGGTTTCACATAACATCTAAAGACACCCAGCCATTTATTACCATTTTACATCACAAACAGAGACAGAAGGAAAGTGATACCAAAAAGAGGAGGCGTAGAAATAACCACAGTGCAGCCTCTCACATCCAACCCAGCACTATTTGAAACCACTTGTCCTGTGTGATTTTATTTGCTACTAAATGGGGATTGAATTTCCATGGCCTGTATCACATTGTGCTGTGCTGTACAAGATTGTAAAGTGAGGCAAGCAGCCGAGGGCAAAGTGAAAGAGAAGGTATATACATTTACCCTGTCTTTGGCTTAATGGCTCCATATGTTTGTGAAGAGAAGTGACAGGCAGAAGTGGGGCCTGTGCACAGGCCAACTCTCCCTCCCCGCTCTATGTGCACCCACCTCCCTTCTCACAGACACATGCTTTGAACCAACCACCCCGTCTGGGGCTGTTCTGTCCGTTTCAACACACTGGCCTGAGTATGTGAAAGCTTCTGGTAGTCAGTTAAACACCCCTGTGAATATCACTCACACAGCAGCCATTTTTATATCCCTGTCTGACAAATGTGCTGATGGCAGGCCAAGAGTAGTGAATTGTACAGAATAGTGTTGCTATTTGGAGACCATTTTTTTCTTGCTTGATCATAGTGATATGTGAGCCGATAAGGTGCGTGGTTTTACCCTTTTACCCTTGTTATTGTGACTGCACACTTGTTGTAACCAGTTGTAACCACAAGTACTTACACTTTGCTGCCAAAATATCACTTAGAAACAATGTTTTGTTGAACAATAGCCAGAAAAGTCAAGCTTTATGACTTGCTTTAGAGAACACAGAGTTCATTTTATTTAACCACATTTTGACTGCAGCAGGCTTGTCAGAACTCTCACGCCCTTAAACTAAATGTGTATTGTGCTGTGTACAGGTACAAGCTAATGGTGTTTAACGTTCCACTGAAATCTTGCTCCAGTCAGGCCGGCTCAGTCTTTTGTTAATGCAGATGTTTGAGGGCTCACTGTGATGTGCCACATTGCTATGGCAGTTTGGAGAGCTCCAGATCCATGTTGGCACTTGCCTGGTTGCTGTGGGCTGGCTCATTGTCTGAACCCGTATGCATTGTTGTTTCTCTTTCTGACAGGTGATAACTACCCCGTGCAGTTCATTCCATCCACAATGGCAGCTGCAGCAGCGTCAGGACTCAGCCCCCTCCAGCTTCAGGTATGTACACTACTATGACAAAGAATGCTAGGGACGCCCGCCAAGCCCAGGGCAGAAAAGATAGCTAAGCAGCTGTACGCTAAGTAATGAGCAGCACACTAAATAATCTTTGAGCCCCCCCCACCACCACCACCACACCCCCACACACCCCCCACATGTGCTTATCACCTTACATATGTAATTTATCCCATTTTATAGAGGATTTATCCCCACTTGCTCCACCAGACAGAGGAGTTAGCAAGATAATAGTTATTAGAGGGAACTGGAATCACATTGGGGCCTTAATCATCTGCCAGCACATTTATCAGAACACACTCAACTCTGTAAGCAGAGAATCCCGTTCCTATTTCTATTATTACATGGCACCGTAAATTTCTTTCCATTTTATTCTGTTATCAAGTTCTTATGATTGTTAAGTACAGGTAAGTCATTTCTTTGTGGGTGTGGTCAAAGCCTGCATATTTAATACAGGCTGGGCTGAGTACAGGTTTTGTAGCTGCAAAAAATGTTGGAATATGCTTCAAGCTCTACAGGCTCGTTCAGGACTATTCTCACATAGCAATTAAAAAGCTGAACTCAGGTCAGGGCTTAACCTGAGGCCATACTCTTTAATATAGACATTCATCTGAATTCTGTTATTAACTATTATTCAAAAATTGCTACCATTGCCAAGATTCATAAGAACATATGCATTTGGTCTGTCCTGAATCAATCATGTCTTTGCTTTTATTCGCATTAAAAGTAGAACTTTGAATAAATGATGGGATGAATCCTCGGATACAAACACATCAAGATTAAATAGTATCTGCTATGATGTATAGTTGCTGTCTTGTCAACATAACTGAGAAGTTAGTGAACATCTGAACAACAACAGTGCTTGAGACTGAAAAACAGAGCAGTGATGTATGTGGCATTTGTCCTTCCCACTGTCAGTGTTAACAAGCCTTGGCAAGTTCTAACAATGTGTGCAGCTGGCTCTGAAGAGTTCTGTGTCGTTATTCAGACATGAGAAGAGCGATCAGAAGCATGTAAGGTGGTAAATGAGACTGCTCATGTTTAAAGATGGGTGTCCATGACAGTAAAATACCCCAGTGTTTTACTTACTTTAAGTCCTTTGGCGATTTGCAGCAGTTCAAGACAGGCCCATTGAGTCTATTTTTAGCCATGCATGAGGTCAGATAAGACAGTCATATATCTGAAGGTTGGGGTGAGGAGGGGAGATGGGTCGGGAGTCATTAATTCTGATTATGTATCTAACCCTGGGAATGGGCAAAAACACTGCATCCAGGACCATGACTTGGCTGACCTTTACAGAACACAGTAAACAAAAAAGAGGTGCATTTTCCATTAATTGAAGTCTGTCATCGTGTCACATATTCTGCCTGCTGGCTGCTATTTACCCTGCATAGAGAGTCCCCTTAAAACAGCAAGGCAAGTCAAACATGCCCTTTTCTACATAGCTGGGATCAACAAACCATGTGACTGCCACCACTTCCTCTACAAAGCACAGGGAGACTGTCATGATTAAAAACAGCATATCAGACCAGACATGGAATTAAAGTTAAACTTGTCTCCTCCCTTTTGGAGCAATAATAGCACCAAAGCCCTCCATTAGAATAAAATGATTGAAAGGTGTATGGCTTTGAAGGGCAGAGTGTTCATTTTGAAGGCTACTCATTACAAAGCATGCTCACAAAGAAAAAAATGAATTAAAACATATTTAATCAGAGATAGGTCAAAACGTGTGTGATGGTATAGTCAGTTTAAGTACATTGGTAGAATGACTGTAAACTGTATTGAACTTTTCTAGTTTTTGCATTATTAGATACTTCATCTCCCTTACACACACAGACAGAAATTCTATCATACATATGGCCAATCCCCCAATTAAAATATCTCCTGTCAGCATGATGGCAAGGTATAATTTCCACCGATTTGCTCAGTTTAGATTGTGCAATATATGAACCTTAAAAATAACCTTGTTGGAAGAGCTAATTCCCACAATACAGGAGCGGTAATGTGATCAGCCATCCAGTCAGAGAGGCCAGCAGCTCTGTCAGTCTTAATGTCGACCACATAGCCTCTTCACAATTTCTCTGTGTAAGGCCCTCCCCTCTTTCTCTTCAAGAGAAGAAAACCCAACAAGGTAACAAAGGCCTAAAGGTGATGGATGTAAATGAATCCTCCCAGATGCGTTTCAGTGCTGGAGACTGTAATTTGCTTGTCAATACAGGGTGGTAGCATCACTCCAGTGGCTGGCAGTCTGCAAGTGGCTGTCACCAGGCGTTTCTGTACCACAGGGCAATTTCACTCAATGTTTTCCTGACAGATTGGCTCTCATTCTCAACTCACAGGAGAGGAGGTGCGTAAACTATCCCAGCGCGACATGCCCCTCTTCATTAGTGCCCACACAGAGCTGGGATGAGGCCAGGACCAGCAGGAAACAATGGCTCCATCCCCGCCTGTCCTTCCCTGATTACAAGTGACACCTCTCACCTAACAGAGGAAATTGTGCTCAGATTGTACCACCATTTGTGTGGAGACCTACACTGTTCAATTGGCTGGAGACACAAGAAGAGAATGTCCTTAATTTCACAAAAGATTTTTATTCTTTATTCTGGTACAGCAGGTGACTTGTTCTATATACCTTGTGCCAAACAACTCACCATACAGTATGTGTATCTCTGTCCAGATTTCTTATTATTATATTCTAGCAGAGCTTCTATACTCAAAATATTCCTGCCTCTCCGCTTTACCTCATAAAATGCTTCTCTAACTGGACAAATTAAGACTGTTAAGTTGCATTTGCTGAGAACACCTCTTATGCCCCTGGGCCCAGTGTTAGCTCAAAAAATGAACGGTACTCCACATTCACTGTAACAACCAAATTGGATCCCTAGCAGGCACTCACATCTGATCGAGCACTCACTGCCTTAAACTGCAATGAGAAGAAAGACTGTGAGGCTTTATGAACAAACAAGAAGACTTTGGAACAGCAGCAAACCTCACATTCTGTTTTGGTGGAATCTACAGTAAATTCCTGTGTAGTACAGATATGTAGATTCCATCATTAACAAGTGTGCAACTTGTGACTTTGAAAGAGAAAGACAGAGAGACAGGAGGAAGGAAGAAAAGATTGAACAGACATACTGTAGAGAGCAGCTGTTTCCGTGTTTATGAGCAGAGGAGCCCAGTCTTTGAAGGTAACCCAGAGCAGAGCAGCCACACTAGCTGTGTCTAGAAGCCTGGCTAATAGGACGGCTAGGTGAGCAGCTGGATGGAGGCAGTGGTGAACAGAGGGACAGATGGACAGATAGAGTGGATAATGCAGTAAGCAGCATTGAATGGGAGGGCTGGCTCTGGGGCCCCTGGGCCTCAAGATCCCACACACTCTCACACATGGAAGCCTGCATTTGTGTATGTGAATAAATGAAAGACATAGACAGAAAGTGTAAAAGACGGACTTAACTCTGTTAAATAGAAAAACAGTGTAAAAAGAGATGGGGGGAGGGTAGAGTACACCAGGTTGGTTGCCAGCAGATGAGACAGATGTTAGGCCATACTGGAAAGCTTCGGCACAGTGCACCAGGACGCCTTCCTCCAATCCTGACATCTGGGCCTATCCTGGGTCAGCCTGCCTAGTCGCCCTGGGCAATGAGCCTGTACAAGCCTTGTGGCAAACGGGGCTGGCGCTGTGCTGCTTTTTAAATGGTGTGGTGCAGTGAAGCACAGTTAATGCCCTCATATCCAGCCCAGTGCTCAATGCTCAGGCCAAAGAAAGGTGAATGAGACATTGACAGACAGATAACACATTTAAAATGTGTAAAAATGTGAAAAGAAAACAAAGTGAAAATCTGCAAAGTCTGACATGAATAAATATAGATTATAATAAATAAAAATGTTATATATTACTTTGTACCATAAAGTTACTGCATATAAAAAAACAGGATTTTGCTTAGTACAAGAATATGTTGAAGTAGTATTTAGTATTAGTTTACCATTTGCGCACAAAAAGAGACTGGTAATTGCATACCAGACTCTTGATATGTATATCATATTCAACAGAGTGTATAATGTCAGTTTAATGTCGCCGTCAGAAAAGTGAACCTCCCTGTTTAACCTCGGCTGCCTCCAGAGGGCTTGTTTTTAATTACCAGAGGCTAACAGACTGACCTTGGGCGTGCTGCACTCACTCTGAATCCATGCTTGCTGAGAACCGTGCTGCTCGTCTGGGAGAGAGGGAATGATGGGGGTCAGACAAATGGCCCTAGGTTTTCTGTTTGTACGCATCTTTAAGGAAATGTTTTTGACTATGTTTTAAGAAAAAAAAACACATGTAATAGCAGAAAGGTTGTTTGGTATTTAAGCAGCAGTGCGTCATAATATGGTGGTATTTGTGTTGTCAACAGAATTGCAACATCACTAGGAATATTTGCGTGCTATTTTGTGCCACTAAACAATCCATTATTCAATGGGTTGCAGTTAGGTTTTGTGTGCTTTCTGATCAGTAAAAAAGTTGTAGTGTGAAAAGAGAAACAGCCACGTAGTTTCTTAAGAATAACACTTATTAATATGAACTTTTTGCTGCCCCCACCTGGCAAGAACAAATCAGGAAGACTATTATATGGGAGTCAACAGCAGCTGTCTTCTACTTAGGGAGACCATCTTATCCTCTTCCTTTGGTTCTGTAATCCCAGTTATATTTATACTTCCTGTGCTGTTCTGTGATCTTGTATACCAAAGTTGGTATACACTGCACATCACATAATCATTTGTAAACCTCTATTTGATTCATTTAGACAAAGTGCACATAAAGAGTTAGAGACTCCACAAATAGAGAGGCTTTTTTGTCTGTCCTTGGGCAATGTGTTATAGGTTAAGACACCTTTCATCAGTCTTCCCTCTGATTATATTTATTGTTCTGTAACTCTGGAGGCAGTCTGTTCCTTGTTACAAGGGTAACTATTCCTTCTCACCCCATGGCACTGACCTGCTAATCAGTGCTGAAAAGGGGCATCCTGACTGCCTCTAATTTGAGGTAAAGTGTAATTATGCTCTTTTTCCGGGACAATAAAGTTCTTCCCACTCAAGGTCAGGGCCATGCTTGTCGACAGTCTGTTAGCAAACATCTGTAAAACAGACTCAGCCTAGGCAGTGACAAACAGAGACTGGAGACTTCCTTGGGCTCCTTTGTCAATGGTCTGTGTAAAACACACACTGACTTACAGCCTGACAGTCGCTAACTCAGGCATAGATTAGAGGAAAATAAAGTTGGGCCTGCTCTTGTGTCAATCCCATCGTAGACAAAAAGCTGTTTGTGTTTGGGATGTGGGGGCAGTGCTATCATTTTGGGGAACGTAATCAGTCTGTCATTTCCTTTGCCTATGTGCTGTTGTTATCCCCATGTTGACTGAAAGAATAGACCTTTTGTTATGCCACTTATGTGGCAGTGATAAAGTTACTTACAGGAGCACATATGGGTTTATATGTGGGGACATGTGCATTCCCCTTTGTTTGCTTTAAGTCTGTATCAGCAGAAGGGTTGACTTTTCTTCAGTTACACAAACAGTCTGTGTATGGCCAATCAACCCGGAAATGAAACAGAACTGACTTATTGACAAGAGCTAGACAAATTTTTAGATTAGAGTTCAAGTCAGTGCACTAGCATGTGCAATGCTCTTGTGGTGAGAATAAAAATCATCAAAATATACTAGCCCATTAGCTGGTTTGTTAATTAAAATATATATTTTTTAAAAATGAGTTTGGATAAATGCAAATAGCTATGTGCAGAATCAGATCCAATCTGACAGTGAGCAGGATGATTCATCATATACTATGTTTTAACTACGCCTCAAATTATTATCCTAAACTGATCTTCATACTGAAATGCAAACCCAAATTGAGCTTCCAAGTCATTTCAAGATATAATGGTTATTGAGTGATTCAGCCAGTTCAACCAGCCTCTTGTGTGTTAATGTCACAGAGATTTGGACATGTCACTGATTTAATGCCAATGAAAATATCAATGATTACATCAGTGTTCTCTGTGCAGGTTTCTGAGCCTTAATAATGCTTGAGTTTAACATGTTCTGTGATAGCGATCCAACTGAGGTTGGATTTCTACCATTGTGGAATGGGACTGTCTCACATGGCTGTGTGGAGACAAATCACAGGCCAAAAACTTCAATAGGAAGCTGTGTAGCTCTGGAGAAATGAGAGATCTTTGCTAACACACTTGCATCTATTCGGCAAACTTTTCTCTGTGATGAGTGGAAAATAGGGGCTCCAAGTATTTTGAATGAAAGCCATCTCTGTGTGGTTTTTAAGACTGCTGTCTCTCTCTGGGTTCAGCCTTTGAAATACAGTTAAGACCTTTGATGGAGGTTCTCTGCCAGCCTCATGGAAAGAGAGGAGAGACGTAAAAGAGAGAACAGCAGATGAAGGCAGACACAGACGCAGAGAGTTCTAGAGAGAGGAAAAAACAGAATATAAAACTTTGAATGTTTGCTGGATTTGGATGTTAACGCCTTGTGGGTTTCTCTACATCCCTACAGCAACTGTATGCCGCCCAACTTGCCAGCATGCAGGTCTCTCCTGGAGCCAAGATGCCTCCACTCCCCCAGCCTCTCAATGCTAGTGGGCCCATTTCTCCCTCTTCTCTGAAGAATGACAAGAGCTCCTCCAGCCCAGTCACTCAAGTCAAGGTACTATTATTTCCTTCAGCTTTCCAGGGCAGGCCCAAGTGGTGCCTGACCTATTCCAGCTTAATTCAGACCAAAACAACGGCATAATAATATATTTCTGCTCCAGTATGGAATGAGAATACACACATTTATATGAATCTATACCAACACAGTTTTGTTTGCTTGCCTTCAGCGTCACTGCATGACAAGAAAAATAAGGCCTTAGGGAAAACTGTGTGTGAGCCATATGTTTGGACTAGGAATAACATAGTCTTTTAAATACAAGGTTCACATACACAGTTTATTTATTTAGAGTGAAAGGCATTGATTGCATTTGTAGTGTCTTTTCTTTATTTATAAAAAAAAAAGCATGGTATATATATGTGTCCTCATCTGTGGCCATTGGGGGCATCTTTAATATAAAAATAATTTGAATATATATATATATATATATATATATATATATATATATATATATATATATATATATATATATATATATATATATATATATATATATATATAATATTCAAATTATTTTAATTTTTTTTTATAAAGTCCTTTCTAAAAACATCCACTGTGGACCCATAGCACAAAACAAACAATTTATAGATCTTTTAGGAACAGGCCAAAGTACAAGATAAACCCAAGTATTTAGCCAACTTGTACAGCTGAGAACTGAGAACTGAAATTAGAAAACAAGTTAATGAAGTAGATAATGTCAGTCGACTGGTGAATGGAACAGCTGTCTTTGATCATTGGCACCCCCGTTATCTGGTCATTATTTATTCTTCGAAGCAGAGTGCAGACACTGGGAGCGGGGAGGAGGAGAGGGAGAACAGATGAAGATGTACAGAGAGACAGAATCGGCTTTAATTAGAGTGAACAAAGGAGCTGGGCAACTGTGAGGATGATCACAGTGGCAGAGTCTCTGTCCAAGGATGGATGGTATAGTGGAGGACCAGGCAGAGGTATGGGTCAGCAGAGGGGTGCAACAATTAACCAGGGACAGAGGGGATCTGTGCTGTTTGGGAATGTCAGGCTCGTTTAAAAGGGGAGGGGAGCATCTTTTTACCTTTCTGTCTTCTCTCATTCCCATATTTCTGCCCATAGGAGGAGGGGACCCAGCCACTCAACCTGTCTGCGCGGCCAAAAACCACAGAACTGGTCAAATCACCCACATCCCCAATACAGAACCTCTTTCCTGGCAGTAAAAACAGCCCAAATAGCCTAGTTGGCAAGGGTGGTATCCCTAGCCCACTTGGAGGAGGGATGGGCCGAGGCTCGTCTCTAGGTAAGTCCAAAATCATGATAATCTATTCATAAAAATCAAATTTCAGATAGTCAGGGATGACTTTCAGTGCTATCCCAGGCAAAACTTTTATTAATGTATGTCCTCTGTTTCTTGTGCGCAGATATTCTGTCCAGTTTAAACTCAACAGCATTGTTCGGGGACCAGGACACAGTGATGAAGGCCATCCAGGAGGCTCGCAAAATGAGAGAGCAGATCCAGAGGGAACAGTTGCAACATCACCAGCAGGGCATCGAGGCAAAGCTTTCGGCTCTGAGTTCAGTGGGTCTAAACAACTGCAGAGACAAGGTTAGGACCTCTTCTAAACAATATGAAAAATAAACAAGTTAACACAGCAAAGGAAAACCAATTGACCACAAAATATGTTCAGCTCTCCTCAAAGTAGTCAGAACTATTTGAGAAAGTGGAGCATGATGGTTTTAGTATAGGCGTGATTCTTAATTGATTTATAATTTTTCTTTAATCCCTGTCCAGTGTGGTCATATTGATACGCTCTGACATAGCTGAGTGTGTAAATGTGTATTTACTCAAATCAACAGTGTTTGAGTGTGTTAAGAGCCTCAGTGTTGTTGATGTTTGTGTGAGGGCCGGGACAGGCCATGGCAGTACCCGGTGTGGCTCAAGAAGACTCTGAAGTCTCTGCCCAATTAAAGCAGACTTGCAGCCCTCTCTGTCCCTTGACACGGGATGGGTCTGCTTTATACCAGGAGCACACACTCCCAGGGATTCCCTTTAAAAATATCTTCAATCGATGAGTCAATCAAGGAGAGAAAAAAGCTGTCCTCGCTTCAGCTTGATGCCATGTTGCCAGTTGGCTGTGAGGAACAGGCAGGAACTGGGAGCGATGCTCATTAATATTTTAGTACCTGACACTTTCAACCAACAGCCTCAACTAGGTCAATGTATATGTAAAAAAGTGAATGAATATCTATTTTGATTCCTCTTTAATTTGGTGTTTGGAATAGATCACTGCCTGTGCAGGTGGCAATCAACTGTGCTCTTACTCAAATTAAGCAAATAAACTGGTGCAATCCACAAAGAAGTCACAAGTGATCTGTCTAATCAATTGACCAAACAAAGATTTATTCTTATATCACTCTAATATCACTGTGTTTAAAAGCTACAGATTTATTAGCTTACATGAATTTATCATATACCATTAAATACAATTCCTATAAAGCAGACATATTCTTAGCGGACTGGAGATTTTCTTTTTACCCTAATGCATAGTTACTTGGATGAGTCCTTCACGGCTTTGATAAGAACACTGCATCCTGTACATTTGGATGCTTAGGTAGACTTTTTATCCATTGTCAGTGGGGTAGACATAACCATGTAGGTCAAAGTGGGGTTTAGGCAGACAAATAATCCACATATCATTATGAACCATTGATAATAAATTCAATTAATTTTGGCTCCTAACATTTATGAATGTATATATTTATTGCAGACTTAATAATAATTGAAATCTTCCTCAAAGCTAATAGAGTCCTGTTTTTATTACAAAAGTAATTTGTATGTCTTGTTGAATGACACCTTTACGAAGCCTTACACCTTATGACGCTTGACTCTGAGGCTTGTGCAAATCACAGTGAGATATTGTCACCTTTTAGTTTCAGTGACATTGGCTCTATTAGGATGGTGTGAAATTAGAGGCACGCTTTATCAAGTCAGCTAAAAGAATTGCCCCATCATCTTCATCCTTCGGCTGCAATAAAGAACAGTGGGTTGTAATTCAGTGGAGGAATGAGAGAAGGAGAGAGAGTCTTTTGCTGATACAAGCCAAGGGACTAGAAAGGTTTGAATGCCCTGGATAAAAGCTTTCACTTTGGTCAGTTTCAGAATATTAATATTTCACGAAAGCGCCTCACCTGACATAAATATGGTGTGGTCTTTAATAGCTCCCCTCCCAGTCTCTTGTTTGGAGGTTTATCATAGTGAGAGCTTATATGAAGAAGATTCTGGAAAGGTAACATAAATGGGATTAAGGAGAGGTTAAGATCATCCAGTGTGGCTGTTAGAGGGGGATATTAAATATTGATTTATCCCAGTGTAATGACCGGCCAGAGGAGTGGGTCTAAGTGCTGCTTACAGATGGATCAATTCATCTTTTCATACAAAGTGTATTTGAGCAGTACAATGCTTTCCTTGCTAACCTTTATCTGAAGGATTTGTGCCTTCTCTCTGTGGCTGCTGAGCCAGTGACCGAGAAGAACATAGCCCAGATCAGACTTTAACCTGGTAGGATGTCAAATATTTATGCATTACAGGGGTAGATTCTTTTCTCTTCTTTGTGTGTTTTCACTATATCCCATCAGTTCAACAAAACCTTTTACTAGCCTTGTGCAATTTACGTTTTTTGAAATATTAATATAAGGTATTATTGTCTGCAGAGGGCAATTACTTTGTTCTATTATTTACAGTCTTCTCTTCACCCAGTGGAGGCTTTTACCTAGAATGCATCAGTATGCCTTCAGTCAAATACGTTATATCTCAATCCTTTTGTAACCATTTGATTTCCTGTTAGTGTGCTGTATAACTATAACTGAACAGGCTTTTTGAGGGTCAGAGATGAGCAAATATGAAACATGTATATCTTTATTTTTACCCTGAACAGCAAGCTCTTTTAACCCTGGGGCTGAAATTGAACATCCATTTATTCAATTTTAACTTGGTATTTTTAAATTAAGCAAAACATTATCAAATCAGATAAAATATATAAGAGATAGAAGAAGTAAAATAAAAAACCTGAGCAGATATCAGATCGTGCAAATTCATGTGCGAGCCACTGCAGAATTCAGCAGGTGGAAAACAGCTGCTTGTCATCATACAAAGAAGAGTCTATTTGATCCAGTTACACACAATAACTGTGTAATTGTCTGTGAAGTGTCAATTGTAAATTGCCCGTATCAAAGCGGCTCAGTTGTACTAATTTCAAATACAAAACAGAATCCAGATCACTTCTGATACTGTCATAACTGATAAATATTTATTTATTTTATTATTAGAATTATTATTACTTTTTATGAAATTCTGAGTTACTATATTATTTATCATCTGGCTTAAAACAGAAGTTTACCATCCAGAAGTCCAGTCTGTCACTATCCCTTGACCAGTGTGTGCTTTCCATTTTCAGCCCCGATATAGACACTGTATAGCTGTGGGATAAAATATATCCTTGTGCTGACATGTCCCTAACTGGAATCAAAAGGTGAAAGGCCAGTGTATTAACCTATTGAACTGCCCTTTTCTGCCCTACATCTCCTCTTCTCTGTATTGACGACTACAATTGTCCTTTTCCCATATCCCAGAGCTCAGCCTGTAAATATTCAAATGGAGCTTATACTGGTGCAGCTCACAATCCAGGCTTCTAACCTATTGGTTCTAGTGGTTGTCCTGCTCACTTCTATGTGTGTGTGTGAGTGTGTGTGTGTAGTGTATGTGTTGCCAGGGTCCTATTCAAGCAAAGCCTTCACAAAGACTTTGAATATAATCTTGTCTGGTCTGCAGCCCTGGAAGCAATTTTCTGCGCCTTTTCGACTGCTGTCTTGGAAATTGCAAACCAAGGCGTTTTGGCTGCAATGTAAATCCTTGGCATACAAGGGTTTGCCCATCCAAATTAGATTATGCTCAGACCCAGACACTGGCTGTAGCCAGCAAGAGCTATTGTGAAGATTGCTTGCATTAGTGCTTTGTCCAGTATTTACCGAAAGTATTAAAAAAAAGTGATTGTAGATTAAATTTGCATTATGTTTGTACCTGTTGGCGGGGTCCAGTCCAAGGTCAGGTCCTTTGCTCTGTTTTTCCCCAGAAAAAACATTAGGGCTGCATCTTGTTTGGGTCATTTGGCAGAGGCAGCTCCATTATTTTTCTACTGATGTCTTTTAACATGGAGAATTTCTGGCCTGCTGGAGTGGCTCAGAAATACTGCTGGCCAGGATGGCTAAAACCTGTGATGCCATGCTGACCACAAAGCACACAACAAAAAACAGGGAAAGAATAGGCCACAAAGACGCATTTATATCTATGGTACAGTGGCCGTCAGCACATAATGGCTCCAGTGTTTGACAGGAGGCTTTGTCCATGTGTGAGGTTTTGGTAATGTTGCTATCCCACTGTTTGCATCCTGGAGGGTTTGATAAGGCATGAGATTTAACTCAACTTAAAATTCCTTTGAGGACCTAGTGAACAGTTCTGGACCATTGAGGATTGGAAAGTACATGATCTCAACGTAAATGATCTCAGCAGGGCTGAAAGGAACTCATTTTCATGATTTTTGAGTCCAATGAGGACAAAACATTATCCTTGAAATGTTCACAATAAATGATTTTTATGTTTTAGTGGATTTGGCTTGTTGTACTTATTATCTCTCTGTTAAATTATTTTATAAAAACAAACAATAAACTCGTGTTTGGCACTAAGCCCAGACCAGGGTTAGCTCACCAGTCTTTCCATACTTTAATTGAATTAAAGACCTTTCTTCCCTGGGTTTTAAACAAATGAGGTGATGCCCTGGCAGTACAAATGGTTCCAAAATATTCAACCATCTTCACTCTGTGTGATATTAGGAATGACTGCTACAGAAGTAGTGCCAGCCTTTGTGGCTGCTACTGTTGATTTTACTCACTGCATTAGCCTTAGCAAAGCATAAGCACCAGGGAAAAAAGTAAGAAAGTCTGCATTAAAGGAACTGTGGGTTTACCGCATGGCTGGATGTAGTTAACATTTAAATGGTTCAAAACTATAACAAAAACTCCAGGAACACCATAGACTTATAAATAACATTGCAACTTGTTATAATAGAAATACAAAACAGATGAGGCGCTGAGTTGCAAGAAGCCATACTAAAATGCACTCTTTGTCTGCGTCGGGGTGGGCAGATTGTTGAGGGTTTCAGTCTGAGAGAGTCCTCACTTGAGGGCCACAGACCACAGTGATGACTGACACTTGATACACAAAGGCATGTATTGTGGTCAAGACGCATTGCCTTCACTTTCCACATACCAGGTGTGTGATACAGCTAAAGCCAGTCAGTATATTATCAAATACAAGTGTCTGATTTAGTCCTGTAGCTAAAGGTTACAATCATTAAAAAAAATCATTTTCACTGTAAAAACTGTTTTTGTTTAAGATGTATAAGTGATTTTACTATTGTCCAAAAACAACCTGACTGTAACTATTCCAGTGGTGAGCTCAAATGTGTCAAGCCTGGCAGCTACAGCCACATACCGATTCTTTTCAAAATGTTCTGGCATGCAAACATGCAACAGTGTTTGATGAATGTGGTTTACTTTTCATTTCTGGTGTGTGAAAAAGTGTAGTATTGGTTAATAATTTTCAAGTATGAAAAATGGATGTTATACTAGTTGCACTTACGGTCTCATTTATTTAAAAGTTAGATATTAAGAGTTGAATTGCCATGCATAGCATTTTATCAAAGCTTAACTGTTTTTCTCCACCACAAACTAAATACATCTGTACCTTATGTTTCTGCTCATCTTTATTTGAACAATATCGCACCGTACCTTGGCTGTAGCCTAGTGGTTTTTACAAAGAAAAGAGTGAAGGAGTGACAGAACTGGCAGTGTTGCCTAAATATAGGGCAGGAGTAGGCACAATGCATAGGGCAATCCGCCACCCGCCTTTTGCCCAGAATACACCCTGTGGGCAAAGCAGCAGGCCTCCGGCACATGTTCTGTGGCCAGCCAGATTAAAGCTCTCGTTACAGCATTGACAAGGACTCTTTTGGGCTTCATCACGCAAGAAGATCCACATACTCTCTATCCCCTCGTTCTTCGTCTCTCCCCTAGTTACTTTACTGTACAGCCATGTGCAGCTAGACAAAGTCCATCCATTACCAAACTTGAAAGACAAAAGACCGCACAGGCAGGGCGGATGAAATTATTGTGGGTGGCAGTTTTCCACTACAGCTTGGAGTGTGCTGCTATAATTTTAGTTGTGGCGTAGAGAGCTGCATGCTGAAGTCATTTGAGGGAGGTACCAGTTTCTTGCCAGCAGTCGTGGTTACAGAAGGAGGGGAATAATGTCTACATCTTTTGTTTCCTATGTCTTTATCTGATTACTCTCTGCTTTTCTTCTGCTCTCGTCATGCATTGGCAGCATTATGTGCTTTACTGGCTTTCAGCATTTAACGGCTAAATTTTCAGCTATATTTATGCTCAAAGTATTCTTTCATTCCCCTGGACTGTACATTAAAATTTGTTTTAACTTAAAGTGATGGTCCCTCTCCCATGCACAGTCTCTTCCTCTCTTTGCCTGGCAGGATAGCCAATTTCCCTAGATACTGCGTGTCCTTTGCTACCCCTCTGTGTCAGAGTGATCAGTAAAAATTTAATGACACTATAAAATAATAAAAGTGCCATTAATTTATCACAGCACTTGATGCGTGGGCAGTAAGGAAGCATTAGTTCACTGAATATTTTTAAGCCTTAAAACAAAACCCTGATGCTGTATAGATAATTTATTGCCTTAATTTCAACCATAATTGTAATTCCCGGATATAAATTACCAAACTTATAACCAATAAGTATATTAGGCTTAGTATATAAAATTTTATGAAAATGTGTGGTTCCATATTGTCTAGAGCATGATGAAAGTGGTCGAGTATGGTATTAATTAGCCAACACAATAAAAGGAGGAACTTAATCTCTTCAAAAAACTGGAAGGCGTTGTAGAGCTGTATGTAAATGTGCTTGCTCATGTAATGCTGTATATATTTTCACACCTGCAAGAAGCAAAAAATACTTATTTTATCAAATGAAGTATAAAACCATCTTCTCAGAGTTCTTGGACAAGAGCTCTGTTTAGTCGTCGTCCTAGCAGCCTAATGTGCCGTTCTCACTAATCATGTGACTTTGTGTGGTGAAAAGGAGTAGTTGAACACTACACTAGTTATTAATGAAATTCAATGATGGATGGCCCCTGTTCAGTTTCCTTCTCAGCCCAACATGATTCTTAATGATCATGAGTTTATAAAAGGACTTGATTGATCAGTAGGGACCAACGAAGCACAGAAGAGGGATGAGGTGACTACTTTATTACAGACATACAGTGTGCTCTGAATGCTGTGTCTTCCTACTAGACTGTCCAAGGAGCATCTGAAGCAGCACCACTGCCTATCCAGCTAATCACACATCAGTCACTTTGTCATCATGCTGCTAGCTTCTTTCATTAAGAGCAATAATGTGGCGGGGTGATGAATACAGCGCTGTGTGCACATTCACTGTGTTGTTGCTTTACACAAAATGTGACACAGAGAAAGGCACCATACCGCATCTTCTCTTTGCAAAGTGTCGTCTTGCCCAGCAGGGACCACCACATATATCATAATTAGAAAACACTTAAGTAAGCAAAGGGCCGTCAGATAGACAGGCTCTAATCACAGGCCATAAGCAGGTAGTGGTTAATTGTATATCAAAATCACTCAACTGGCCATAAATAATGACTACTCCTTCAAGTATGATGGAAAATTGCAGTCCTCTTTCTGTCTGTGTCGTAGTCTTTTCTTTTAAAGAATAGTTCTTAATAAAAGCATGACGAAAATCAAAATACTGTGGAGATCGCAAATGGACTTTAACAATCTTTCTTCATCTTGTCATCTTTTGAGCCAAAACACTAGGACTTATCAGAAAAAAAGGAAGAGAAAAGAAAAACACATTTTCAAGTGCTTTTAGCTGTTAATACTTAAAGTGAAAGACAACATAATAAAAACTTTTTAGACATTCTATTTTATATATTATTGATTTCCAGTATTCTCCCTGGGGAGAAAATAAAAACATCAACACATTATATGATAAAGAACACTGGGGCTAAAAGATTAATGTGTATTGTTGGTGTGTGCCAGGGGAGCTGTTAGTATTGTGCAGGAGCTCTACCTGTAGATCTGTTCAGCCGGCGTGTGATAGTAACGTTTACAATAGAAAGTGCCATAGGTCAGTGCAGATACTGCATCTTTGGCAGAGATTGAGCACTCACCCTGGGAGTAAAACAAATGTTTTTTTGAATACTGGCAACAAGCCTGCTTTTACTGTCATCCAGGCAAAACCTAGGGGGGAGAGATTATTTGTATCATGCAGAGTCAAAGTGTCTATCTCCTAGTTGAGTCTTTAGAGAGGAAGACAGCCCTTTGCTAATGCCCTGTGTATTCACCAAGGAAGTAGGTCATTCAACAATGGAGCCAGCAGCAGTCGGCACTCTCCCCTTGCATAATACATTAAGTGTAATGTGCAGCAACTATTCAGTGCCCCCCGAAAGCTGTTATTTTATTCTGTAAATGCACACTGACATGACATTTAATATTGTCACGGAGCGCTGAATGACAGGGTTTCATTGTGCGTCAAGTACAACATGATGCCAAGTTTAATCTGAGCACAAAGCGACATGACAAACGGGAAAACACGGTGTGTTCTCCAAAGCATGAAGTCTGAATAAATGATGGGCGCTGAGCTCTGGGCGCTGTACACTTGAAGGGAGGATGTAAGGAGAAGATTACAGAGGAAAATCTGAGCACTGCAAAGAGGGCCACGGCTCCATTGTGTGCTTGGGATCACAAAGTATCCTTCTGTAAATCTATTTACAGCACCCCTGGCCCTCACTGTCTCTGTGCCTCCTGTCATCCATTATAGCAGCGGCTGAATAGAGATGAGAGGAAAAAAGCTACATCTAGCTCATGTCAAAAGAGCAGCTCTTCAAAAGAACCTCCATTTATCAAAGACACTTTTTTCTTTTCAAAATTTCAGATTCCTGATGGGGTTACTTTTTACAATTCTGTGACAGTAAAATTGTGTATATGTTTGTTCCCGTACCTGACTGTTTGTATTTCTCTGCAGGAAAGGGCACACTTTGAGAGCATCGGGCATCACCTCAGCAAGCTGAGTGAGGAAGGGAAACTCGGCCATAGAGTTATTGACCTCACCCGGCCAGAAGATCTCGATGGTAAACACACATTTTGATTACTCAGTTTATCTGTATGTTTTATATTTAGATGCTCACATCAACTTCAAATATTAATTTTGACACGTTGTATAAATCTTCTTTTAAATGGCAAATAGTCATGATCAGTATGCATGCGTATTCAAGCTGAAGAGTGTAGACTGTTAGAAACAAGCACCGTCTCGGAGGTTTTCACAGGTAGGTGAGTGAAAGACAAGAGTGCATCTGGACAAAGCTGGCTTTTTTCCAAATTCAGTCAACATTGCTTCTGTGGTTGTTTGAGGTCCTGAGCACAGGGGTGTAAATTTAAGTTTCACCAATGTGACAAAGCGTCATCTCCCTTTGTGACCCTGGATCTTAGACAGTAGCAAGATTACTTTAGAGCACTAGTGTTTGTCTGACATAAATATTTGTGTCAGTTTCCATGGTACTTGAGCAAAGAGAAAGATGGCCTTTGATGCCTGAATGAATCAAAAGGCAATAGTTTTTTTGGGGGTTTTTTTTTAATGAAACAGCTTCTGTATGTAGCGTCTTCTCATTTGCTCATTGATATAAATTCCAAGCAATATCATACAGGCTTGTTGTTTACAGGCTTGACAGAAAATGTCTTATTTCCCACACCCAATATGAGGATGAGAAACTGAGGTGTGTTCAGTAAATTAATTTATATTTCCCATACAAGTAACAGGCTCACCCCACTCTTCTGCTTCATCTGCAGTGCCTCCCGTAGTCATTCTCCCAGTGTGAACCCTACTTTGTGCCTACTGTAGAGTCAGGACTGAAACTGGGCACACATCAGGCTAGTTGTGTCCTTTTAAGTCCTGCGTAGGACCAGGGAAAGGCTCGCTCCAGACGCCTCGCATCACAGTTCCCAGTGGGCTATGGATTAGGGGCACGCAGAGGTTAGAGGACAGGAGAGGTCCTTCTCCCAGGGGGAAATGGCTGGGAGCCTGGGCAGCACACATAACTCAGAACAGTTAGCAGTTAGCATTTCTTTTCTTACACCACAAATATAGCTGTCCCTCGCTTTCGGCTACACCAACAGGAAAACACATTGAGTTTTATGATGTGAACCACAAAGTGTTTACTCTTCTGGGAACATGTTTACTTTTCATCCCCTCAGTGAACAAGGCACAGTTTGCCAGCATACCTTGACATAAAGGGATATGTAGATTTATTATACTCACATTTTTCATTTAGTTTCATTTTAAATAACTTTTAACTAAATAACTTTTTTAGTACCTTTCATTTTATTTTTAGTAAAACATGTTTTTAGCGTATACAGTTTAATTAGTTCTAAATCATGGCAAACTTTATTTAAGCTAAACTAGTGTTACATCCACTAAATTATATTGTATAATTGAGCGTCCTTATAGAATGATTCAAGTTCAAAAGCAAAATTACCGTGAGTTTCCTCTGTAATTCAGCACCCGTTTCCTCAGAAAAATACTTTGGCATTTCCAGAAAAGGAAAATTACTGGGTGTACCTCCCCAGCCCTTATGTTGGGTGTGAAAGCCCCATGGTTAGTTGCAGTTTTCCCTTTAGAACAGAGCAACCACATTGAGTAGGTCCGGTACAGTACAGTAGACTTCTGTGATCACTGCCGTTCACAGAAAGCTTTGGGTAGCTTAGACTAATATTTACAAAGCATGCAATAATCAAACGATGCAGGTTAGCAATAGCAAAGGAATAGCAAGTCATATTATTTCTTTATTTTTTGCATTATCCCACTTCAAAACTTTTTTAGCTCTGGTGAAAACATTACCAAAATACCAAACACCACAAAGGCCTCAGTCCAGCCAGACCTTTGTTCATTCATATAAGGCGGCATGAAATAGCTGCGTAGCTGACGTTGTGTGTTTGCCTAAACCACCCCCATCACCTTTGGTCCGCAGAGAACAAAGAGCTTGTTGAAAGATGTGTGGAGACAGGAAACTGAATTCATCTAAATACCCAGTATGGTACAATCAATGTTGGAGTGAGAAAGACTGAAATGTCATCTTAGCTATGTTTCCAAAAAGACCTTATGTATTAGAATTAGAAAAAAAACACTAGTGCTGCATTGTTGTAGTGTGCAAATCATTAATGATGTGTTAGTAGTTTGTAATGAAGTTATGAGGTTGTTGTTTCGTAATATGTTTGTATGTTTTTTCCTCATCTGAGGCCGTGGGAATCAGCTAGGGCTTTTACCACCAAGATACACTCCTCAAAAACTCCAAAATGAGGAGGGACTGATTAATCTTCAACAGTCAAGTCAAGTCAATACAATCAAATGAAAAAGCCCTGGTTTGAAGTTGTAAAATACAAGTGACAAATCCCAATCTGACAATGTGAGGCTTGCTTGGAAGTTGTAAAGGATTAGGCTCTACTTTAGTTAAATGCATACAAGACAGGATCAAGTTGAAACAGCTTGGTGTTTGTTCCCAAGCTCCCCTGTGCATGCAGCAGCGTGCTAGACATAACAGGCTAACACATAGACTTCAGAAAACTAAATAATCCTAACTGAAAAAAGGATTGACTTGTAATAATAGGGCTTATTTCACTTGTAATTTGTAATGGTTTAATTAGCGTGCTTTGAGATGAGGTGAGGCTAGTGCCAGGGCACTGTGCTCTCTGTCCTGTCTGTTCAAACACATTAATCTAGCCTGATCCTGCTCGGAGGGAGAGGCTCTATTGTCAGCAGTAAATGCCTTCAGTCAGAGGTGTTAGATTTGATCCCAACAGAGAGGGCTTGGCAGGTTTGCGTGATTGTTGCCTGCTCAAGGCTCATTCTCTCAAGCAGATTCCTGGGTGACATTATGTGTCTGCCCGCAGAACAAAGATGAGTAAAGAGGAAAAGGGGGGAGAGGGGACGACTTGGGTAGCGCTTCCCTCTGGCTTGATTCAGAATCGAGTCTGAGCCTGCAGCTCACAGGTGTGAGAGCCTTTTGGGCCTCACTACATTCTGTCATTATTTTGCTTTTCTTTTTGCTCTTCTTTTTGTACTATATCTCTCAGTGTTGTGTCTTCCGTTTTTAACCCCCTCTGAATTCTCACATACAATCACTCTTTCTCACAGTAATTCATGCTGCTCATCAGCAATGTTTCCAGGAGAGACAAATTAAAAGGGGATTCTCATATCGCTCTGTCACACTTGAGCTGCAGGCCTCATGAATCACAATAAATTCTATTAAGCAGCACTCCCCTGTGTCGCTGCTTCCCCTAGCTACCACCCAGGGGCCTGCCCCTGTCACTGCTAAACATCTGTGTTTACTTACACAATCACACACCTAACTAACTGATTCCTAAATGTCCTGTCTCTCTTGGAAAAAAAATCTTAGTGTTCATTTGCAAAATGTCAGAACAGCGTTGTAATTTTTAATGAAAAGGCAGAAACAATGTTGCAATAAATTGCTTGCTGCCATTTCTGGGGATTTGCTAATGCAAGGATGCTGCTGATTAAGTCATATGTGGGCAGTAAACAGGTTACAAGAGGGCAAAATTATCTTGCAGTTCATCTAGTCAAATGTCAAATTGAATTTGGCTATGGATTTTCCAAAGAAAGCAGGTAAGACCTTGATTGTTGTTATTTATAAAACCAGTAGCCTTACCTTGGAGGGGGTTGTGATAGGTGGCATCTTGTTTGCTTTTCGTTGCATTAGATGGATCATAGACCTCCACCTTTCTAGGTGTGCCATATGCGCTTTCATGCAAAACAAAAAAACATGCCTCATCTGGCTTCCATCCAATGAACCAAGGCACATGGCTGGTTTCCTGGCTAACTATGGATGTGGCACTAGCTGATGGCAGTCGCTTGTTTTGTCCCCCTCCCTGTAAGAAGCTCACCTCTGCCCGTATGCATGCACACCAGTATATAAATTGCTGAATCAGTGTCAGTGATAGAGTAATGGCACGGGAGCATCGTAAATTACAGCAAGCGATCCCGGGGTGCAGACACTGGCTGTCGTGTCTGAGTGAGCGCTGCGCTCCTGAGCTAATGAATACCTTCATCTGGCCCCAGCAGTCAGCAGATTGCCCCGTGTTGATGGATACTGTCAGCCTTCCGCCACACCACATTTCATTGCACAATAAACATGGTTGTCAAAACCAAACAAAGTAAAATCAATTCATCCTGTACAGTGAGTGCATGCTAAATGAAATTAACGTACTGTGGCTTCGATAGCAGCAAAGAAGTGTATTATTTTTGAATTCATGTAGCCCTAGGTCCTACAATTCTGGAAGATTTTAAGAGACAGAAAAAGATTATTATAAGATTATTATTATTATAAGATTATTTTTGAATTACTTTCTACGTATTAGAAACAAGTCAAACAGCAGCATAGTTATTCGTTTATTTGCAGTGAGAAAAAAACTTAATTGCCAGAGGGCCTAAAACTTTTATTATAAACCAACATATGGCACATCTACGCTCAATGTATCTTGTTTTCAAGATCGTTGTTGTTGTTTTGAGACTGACTGTGGTGGTGCCGTGATGAAAACAGCACCACGTTTGAGTGTATTTAAAAAAACTGCACAATTCTCCATTACTCATTAAGAGTTTAATTTTGTTTATCAACTGAAATAATAGAAATCAAACCCCAGGTACCATGTGCCAAGTCTGCAACTGGAATGGTCTAATGAGAAGACTTCACATGTGGATGATGAAATATGCATGAGTCATCCCAAGCTTTCTTTTCCAGATTTGAGATCATTAAAGATGTATCGTGGCATATGGAAGGGTTTTTTGTCTTATTTTTCAAGCCTTGTTTATCAACATGTTTTTGTTTGTTTAAATATTCATATTGCTTTTATTTAATTCTTTCACATCTTACGTATAAAAGGAAGCAAATGCGGATGCAAACAGAAATCATTATCAGTCTGATGTACAGTTTAATACTGAGAGAAACTCTCTCCAACTGAGTGTGAATGGCCTGATTGAAAAACAGCACTTTACAGAATTGGCACACTCTCTTATTGCAAATATTTGCCTGGTTTGTTTGTCTATGCCCTTTGGGTGTGTGTGCTCGATAGAAAAAAAAATAATAATAAAAAAATATAGACAATGAAAGAAAGGAATGGTGTGGCTAAACTGACAAGCAAAATGAAAGTGTTAAAATGTAAAAGAACAAAAAGCCTGAGATTTGATTGAATTCAGCGATCATCTTTTTGTTGTTAAAGACATTCAAGTCCTGTATTTGTTTTTATGTTGGCGCACTTGCATGTTTTATGAATACTCTGAATGGCAAATTGAAATGTACGTGGCTGACTGGAGAAGCATGAATACATGCAGTTGCCATTGATGTCCAAGGTCATTCCCTTTTAGATTTGCATAGAGAATATTTTGAGTATGCGTTAAAGAGGGCAGCCTCATCTTTAACTGGCTTTCTATTTACATTTATTACATATAAAATACAAGGCACTTTTCTCACTCAATGGAAAGTGCTACACTGTTGGTGGGTCAGTTGCCAGCACTAAAACAATGTTTAAGATGGTGCTGATAATGACAGTGACAGCAGATGACAGAGAGATTGAACATGGCTGGTCATTTAATCAATGTCTTGCCTTGCCCTCTCCTCTTGTTGCTGGTCCGGTGATTCCAGGGTACAAGTAAGTCAATGGCTCTTCAGATAAATCCCAACCCTATTATTGTTGGCCAACAGGAGGTGCTGGACCTACTGAGGCAAGAGTCTTCAGGGAATCCAGAGGGAGGAACAACAATGAGCCTCACATTAAAAGACCAATGAATGCGTTCATGGTGTGGGCAAAAGATGAACGACGCAAAATCCTGCAGGCCTTTCCTGACATGCACAACTCTAACATAAGCAAGATTTTAGGTAAGTCCATAGTGGGCCACACTTGCACATGGCTAATATCTCATCAGGACATTTCCTTTGTTTTTTGTTTGGCTTAATTTTCTCTCCCCTTTTAAAAATATTTAACTATTGATTGACTGATCTATGATGGATTACAAATGCATGCCTAAGATAATCAGGTTTAGTTTCAATCCTATAATAGTTGGAAATAATTAGAACTAAGTAGTACATTTGTAGCTGTTATGTGTCACTGAACACAGCACAATATTTTTATATTTTTTTATTTGTAAAAGGCTGTATTGTGGCTTGATAAATACAATAGTAGTATTCCAGTAGAAGAGCTTTGTCTGAAAGGGGCTCCTGTTATCTGATAGACCACCTCTGCATACAGATGGATTTATAACCTATCACTACCATAAGTGTTTGTCATGAAAAATGACAGAGGCTAAATGGGTCTTGTCCCCTCTGCGTTAGAGTCCATACATCAGAGCTGTTAAAAGTGCTGTCATGCACTACCTCACGGGACTCTTCACAAAGCTGCACTATTTAGCATACTATTTGACATCAATCCATGCTTCTTTCAAATAAAGATATACAAGCGCATTTAAATGACTACATTTAAAAACAGAATTTTACCATTTTTATACCATTATTAGAAATACAGCTTCAGTTTGTTAACTTGATTTTGTCAATAATTGTGAATCACATTGTTAAGGTTCTCGGTGGAAATCCATGTCTAACCAAGACAAGCAACCATACTATGAGGAACAGGCACGACTGAGCAAGCTCCACCTAGAGAAGTACCCAAACTACAAGTACAAGCCTCGGCCTAAGAGGACCTGCATTATTGACGGGAAGAAATTGCGCATTGGAGAGTACAAGCAGTTGATGCGTTCACGCCGACAAGAGATGAGACAGTTCTTCACTGTGGGGTAGGCAGCCTGTCACAAACCCCACAAACTAACCACACTAATGCACAAGTAACATAACAAATGGACTAAAGGTTTTTGGCATCTTTTTAATTCATTCTGACGCAATGTGTTATTTTTTTTCTAGTGACGTTTGTATTAATCTTTATGCAGCACAGCAAAATTAAATTGTTTTCCAATTGCTGTCATTTAGGGTTTTTTTTTTAGACAATAGCATTGGGCAAATGGAGCATGGAGTGGAGACATTATTACAGGATATAAGCTGTAAGTATAGACTTACAGAAGCCTGGAGGGCAGCAGTCTGCAGCTTAACACTTTAATTTACTGTGTGTGGTTAGCAGGATAGTCCTTCTCCAGGTGTTCCCATGTCAGTCATAAGCAGCACAGGCTGGTGTATCAATCATGGAGTGCAAGAGCAGCACTAACCACGTACTGGTTTTATGTCACCAATAAACTGGCTAGTGTTTCTGAACAACTCAAAACGGGAGCTGTCAGGATTTTTTTTTCCTTTAAATCCTTTTCACAGAGCTGCTGGCACAAAGCACACTCCTCTTACAGTCTCATTTTAAGTGCTTTTACAAGAAAAAAGAAAATAGCTTTTGACAGACTCACACATTCACTTTTCAAAAGTTAAACAATTCCTTCCATTATTGCGATATAGTTTTTTTTTATGTTTAAGTCTCTACATAGAAACCAATGCCAGAAACCCATGGTCGAACTTAATAGTTGATTTATTTTTCCCTTTTTCCTCTCATATTCAGGCAGCCACCGCAGATCCCCATCAGCACCACCACCAGTATGGTCTATCCCGGGGCTGTTACCATGGCAACCACCACACCCTCACCTCAGATGACATCAGAGTGCTCGAGTGCCTCAGCGAGTCCGGAGCCGTCCATTCCTGTCATCCAGAGCACCTACAACATGAAGCTAGAGCCCAATCCCATGGCGAACAACAGCGAGCAGGTCAACGGCGAGGACGACATGGACATGTATGAGGATTTTGAGGACGAGCCCAAATCAGACTATAGTAGTGAAAATGAAACACAAGAGCCAGTCAACGCCAACTGAGGTTGTGAACACAGTCACAGTGGAGGACGTCTGGATGTGATGTGAAAGAGGGAAGAACGGCAACGACACGTTTCAAGAGGGACACTGACATATAATTCATATAAGGGTTCGAAGCCAGCATGCAGTTGTGGCTTCAGAAACTAAAGCTACTTGGTCTTAAGTGTGTGAAGCAGTTTGGTTGTGTTAATTTAGATTTTTTTTTTTTTTTTTAACTCATTGTTTTCTTTTGTCATGTTCATGGACATTTGCATTTTTATTAGGTTGAAGCCTAAAAAAAAGACAGAACTTGAAATTGAACTTAATAATTTTTCCTCTTTAATTAGGTGATTAGGTGAATAAATGACAGAACTGTTCGAGATGAGAATAATGTTGTCACTCAGGTATAGTGTGCCAGCCAACAGCTCGTGAATGTTTTTAATCAGTAGTCAACCAGTACTAAATTATAACACGATTCGTACTTTTAAAATAGTAAAGTGTATTATTATTATTATTATTATTATTATTATTATTATTATTATTATTATTATTATTACAAACTGCAGGATCTTGTGCAGAAGTGCCAAACCTTTCAAGTTGTTCCTAAAATCTGTCAGGTCTTTTGGGAGAGACTTAGTGAGTCTTAGACAATCTCTTGATCTCTTAATGCAGCTTCATTATCCAGTCTTTCTTTAATTTACCCTAACAGAATAAACAAATGAAACTCAGGAACTTGGAGGCAGAAGGCTCGGCGGGAGATTGTGCGACATCTTGGGGATGTAGTTTAGGATGCGCGCTGAGCTCCACAGAGCCCAATGCAGTGATCATCAATGAAACGGCCAGCTCTTTCATTCCCTCATCCCCATCCACAAGAGGCAACGTGGCATCCCTGACTCTTTTTCAGCATGCAACGCAGTCTGACTCACCAAGTTCTTAATCAGAGTGATTGTAATCAGGCCAGCATGCTAAAGGGCCAAAGGCCTTCAATCTGTGGGATTGGAACAGCAGCGAAAGGCAGCTTTGGGGCATTACATTCTCAAATTGATGTTGTACAATGTGGAGCTACAGTACATTCTGTTAAACACTTAAGCCCCATTTGGATGGCAACTTTAAAGCCTTAGGTCTTAAACCTTCATTTTTTAAATGTTAATTCTTTTGAGACATTGTAAATCTTAAATTGACACTAAGAAGTCTTAAAGCAGAGCGCGGTCAATGGGTTGAAGTAATGACCTGATTACAGCAGTAGTCTTAAGAGGAGGGACAGTTTATGAGGATGTTCCTGAACAGAAAAAGCCTTAAATCAAATGTTTGTTTCTTAAATGACCTTGTCATGTGGACGTGATGTTGGTAAAATGCTGACTTGCATTAGTGCACTTACACAAATTCTCATTCTCTTACTTTTTTATATTTCGAATCTTTTTAGCTCCTGAATGCACTTATCTCTTGCATTGAAAAGAACGATGCAGAAACAAGGGGCACAAATTCTCTGAATTGGGCTTAAAAAGCTGACAAGTGGTGACCTTCTAAAGGCTGCAGCTTGATAAAGCTCCTCTAGCGGTCAAGGCCTTGATGTTGAGACTCAGATCCTCTTTACGGGGCAGAAGGTCTAAGTGGCTCCCCTCTTAGCCATGCCCTGCTCTGACCCCTGCCCAGTGCAACCTCAGCACCCAGAGGGCGCCATCTGGCCCGGGGAAAAAGGAGCACACCAGGGAGGGAAGAGGAACAATAAAAGTGGTGTGTGTGTCCCTCATTGTGCTCTCCATCAAAGTGCTGGAAGTAAGGCCTCAACAGGGCTCCCACCCCGGTCCAATCACCAGGCACTGGTGAGCAGATGGAACAAGTACATCAAGCTGTGGGGGATTATTAAAATGACTGACGACTGGGTATCATCTGAAATACAGCATTATTAATGTATGAGTCCACCTATTCCCTTCCCTTGCCCTTGAACCTGTCCATTTCAGAAAGTGTGCTGGCTTTTTGAAGGATCTGGATGGTTGGTCAGTAGCTGTAACTGCTCAAGATCCCCACTGCTGGTCACTGCATTTCAAAGCTCTAATTGCTACAGATAGCTCTTCAGCACTCTTATCTTCTGTACTGCTCGTCAGCTACCAATAACCTTATCTAATGAGACAGTCTCATCTCATCAGTAATTCCTGCTTTATTTTTTACCATTACATCTTTTTCTTTATTTCCGTTGTTTTTTTGTTTTTTGTTTTTTTGTTTTTGTTTTTTTTTTTGAGGTACAAAACATTTCAGGACACTCTGTGACAAAAGACCTCTAAGTGGATATCCCTCCAAGTCAACCTGTTTAGTATTTGTAAGCTGTTTGCTCCTGTTTGCTGGTGGTTAGATTGCTTTGTATGTGATTGTAAATATGTCCATGACTATGCCACACTGATCTTGTGCGGCTGGCAGTAAAAAGAACTCTTCACAGAACTGAAACTTGACTGTGCTTATACAGCAAAAAAAAAAAAAAAAAAGGACAAAAAAAAAAAAAGACAAAAAAGAATTCATGAGGAGACAATGTTTCATAAGTGATATAAGCACTGGATATACAATAAATTGTATTTTTTAATCAATGCTGATAAATGTGAAGCTGTTTGAGGAAAAAACTAAATTCCCCAGTTGGACTCAAGTGTGTTTGCTTTCACAGTTGCCAGGTTTGAGTCAGTTTTTGTCTACTTATTTTGTTTATTTATACAAGACACATGTGATGAATGAACACTTTGTTTAAGCTTCAGGGCTGCCTAGGGTAGAGACTCAGCACAAGAAAGTGAGCAGAAAATGTAACAGCAGGCTCGGTTAGCCATGAAACGCCAGACTTCAGTGCATTGTATATTGTATTTGAAACTGTAGAATATCAACATAGTGTATTTATTAGCCACAGCTGGCTCTAAAATTGTCAGTGGAACAACAAAATGGACAATCAGAGAAATAACACATTGGAGTAATTGGAGCTAAAAAATCATTTTTATCAGTCAACTCAACATCTCATTTTATTGTAAATACAAACATAGGGAATATATTTTTGTTCAAGAGTGCTTAGTGAAGTATAAGTTATGTATTTGGCTATTCTATTTTAATTCCCTGTATGTTTTATTTTTGTATATTTCATGTTTTCAAGCCTGACAAGTCACTGTACCTCATGTCGATGCTGAAATCCTCTGCTTTGAAACAAGAGCAGAATTGGACCTGAGACAAAGACTAGCACCTCATTTGCTTATGTTCTGATAATCCACAGAATAGAAAATAGACTTGTTAAAAATAGGAGTATTTACAATTAAGGTACTCTTTTGAATGACAAGCACTTGACACAAAGTTGATTAATAATTTGTCAAATCATAAAATCTGTGATGCTGTATATTCTTACTTGTGTCAGTGTTTACAGTGCAAATACAGATCAAATTTGTTAGGCAGAGCTGATATCATCCGAAACAATCCGCATGCATTTGGCTTGCATATTTTCACAATGTGTTTTAGGAATGATTGTTTTAGTGATGCTTTTAGATGTTTTTAAAGGTGGGAGTGTGCAAATATTTATTTGTTTTTGATGTGGCAAATGCGCAGATACTGTGCATCTTTCTTAGTCTTAGTCTTTCCTTTATCCTTTTTGTCTCTTACCATCCAGCCATCCACAAATGTAGCCCTCACAACAATTTTCTTGGAATCCAATTGTTGGACGTGCAAATGGTTTGAATGAACTGTTGAAGACAACTTGGATGCTGTTTGAATATGATTTACTGTATTTGATTTCTGTCTGAACATTGTGATGTCTATGGTGGGAATGTTCTCTGTGTTAATTTATCAGCACAATTCACTGACATGCTGGACTGATATGCTAGCTGCTGTTCAGAAGTGTACAATTTGTTGTTCAAGGCAACATTTATAGTTGCCTTTGGTACTTTGCTTTTTAGAGTTTCTCAAGCAACACTGTGTGGCTCTTCCGTCACTGGAGCCGTAGTTTTGAAATTGCTGGCAGCCTGACAATTTTCTGTGTAGAAATCTTTTTCTTTTTTTTCCCCCCCGGCAGGTACCTAGGCCCGTGGCAAGTATTGTTTGGGTGTTATTAGAGAAAATGAAATACATAGTGTCTGTTGCTGCTTTTAAAGAAGTTTATGTCTGAATATGTAAATAGTTTATCATAATATCTTGTACAGTTCAATGTAAAGTTTTTAATTCAACTTAAAATGTTGCCATCACATTTGTGTTCACATTCTTCATAAAGTACAAAAGATCAATAATTTGCTAGGGGTATTATTGCTAAAATGAAAGAAAAAAGAAAATGTTAATATTTTTTTTTATGTTTGTTTTGTTTTTCTTGGCTTCAACGTGTACACAAGCAAGTCTTTGGTTTCCTTGTGCAGTATTGACGTGAGGTAAACTTAAGGTGAATAATTTTTCAGTGATGTGTGTGGAGAGGATTCTCCCGACTTTGGTAGTGTTAATACACTATAAGTCAAACAAACCAATGAGTGACACATGTTGGTGCCATCTGGCCGCCGTGCTCATGTGTCTTCTGTATATGATTAAATTAACCCCAGAGGAACAGTTCATAATGTAACAGCATTTTCTCTACGTCTCGGTCCATTGTAACTGTGCAGTGGTAGGCTCAACAACTGCCTGGTTAAGCTCATTTACCTCAAGAATCTCCTCCTTTTCTGTAAAAGAGACAGAAATTGTATTACAGAAAGCTTCTCACATCACTCCATCTTTTGTACTGCTGTTGACACTTACAAATTAAAGAAAGATTTTGTTTTAAAAAGTTGTTATTTATTTAAGTGTTACTACCTGGGTTATTTTAATTTTGTTGAATCAATCATCTCTGAAGTAAAAGCAGGAGAACATCCTTCCTCGATAATATACAAAATATAGGTTAATACATTTTTGTCTGTTTGGAATATTTTTTACATGACAAAATATTTACATAATTTGAAGGGATTGTAGATTATTGTTATTAACTTGACCCTTGACCCTTTTAAGCATCAGCGCTCTTTATTCTTTATTTTATCATGTTTATATGGAATTATGCAGTGTTATTTATAGCATACTAACAAAAAAATGTCTGTGACAGTAAATTGAATAAAACAAGAGAGAACAAGAAAAAAAAGGTTTTTCAGAATAATATTAAGATGTGACAAATCAGTTTTAATTCAACAAGAGTTTTTTTTTTTTTTTCTATACTGTAGGCTATAACAAATAAAATAATCTCTATATGTTTTAACACAACCACACTGCCTTTCTTGAAGCTAGTATATTCTAATATATTTCCTGGAGCTGATGACGAAGTATGTGATCTTTTTTTAAATTTTTTGCATTTAGAAACCTACATTTAAATCCTGATTCTCAAGGTGAGAGTAAAAGTTAGATTTAGGGTTTTTGTTTACTTGTTCTTCACAGATGACTCTATGAAACATTCCACTGGTTCATGTGTGTGGTGTGTGTGAGCCAGAGGTCATCTTGAGAGCTGCACGCCCAGACCACGTCCATCACTCTTCTCTGGATGCCTGCCATATATTGCTCATTATCATCATAATTATAATGAGTGCTTCCGCCTGCATGCTTTTTAAATAATTTCTCTGTGGATGCACAGGGTAAAACATGTGAAATTAATTTGAAGCCACTGTTATTATGAGTTAGCATGCTAATTCATATTTGTCCTACCTCGGCGATGTCTGCACTTACTCAGAGAAAGGAAAATAAAGTCTTTTTACCATTTAACTTCACGTTTTCATCAATCATGTCATCTTTTACTATTGTGCAGCTTGGTGCCATCCCAGGAGCATATGAAAGCTCTGGTTTAACTGCAGCGTCTGTAATAGATGTCTAGAAGCCTTCCACAGCAGCAGTAGATGGAAAACTAGACATATACCTCGCCACAATAAATCTCAGAGTAATTTTCCGAGCTTGCATGACAACTAATGGCATGGAGAATAGTTCTGTGCTTTGTGTGTTTGCCTTTGCATTATTGTGCAAGTATGTGTGTGACACTCTAATGCTGCTGACCTGGACAGATTTTAATTTTCACCCCTCTTTCAACTCTTTTCACCCGTCTTTGTCTGCTAAATAAGACGGCGAAGGGGAATGATTGTGGCTCTGGTGAGCTATGGGAAGTAATCCCGCTGTTCGTAAGTGGCCTGTGTGGATGAACTGTCAGTGCTCTACAAAGATGTGTATGTCTGAACAGCAAATAATAATTAATACGGTTGCACTGTCGGGGCTGCTATTTCACAGCTCTGATGACTAAACAGCGCCGGGAAACGGAGCCTGGAACAATATTTTACTCATTTGGATTTGCTCAGTGCTAGAGCCGCTGCACCAGTGAATCTGTCAGACAGCGCCATTTCCACAAGAACAGCTGCTATTTATCTGATTTTCTCATTAGGATTGACTCATGACTTTATTGTACTGCCTTTGGCAAAGCTGCTGCACTGCTTAGGTACAGCTTTTTCAAATTACTCCCTGTGTTACTCTATGTACAACATGAAACACCTGCCCGTGATGGGATTTGTACACTCCCTTATATACTAACTAATAGGATTCAACCTGCCTAAATACATTATGTGAATTTCCATTGAGGATATTAGTTACATTATAAAATTTTGTTTTGTTTTTGTTTTTTTTAAGTGAATGATTTCAGTCTGATTTATATAACACTTAGGTAAGTATTAATAACTTCTCAATTTATAATTTACAAAGCACTAATCCTACATTAATCATCACCATTAGGTTATATATAGTGTTGTTAATCTTTTAGTCATCAATCATGATTATTCAGCATCTATAAATTAAATTGAATTCAATAATAATTGTTTATTACACATGTATTAATGCTTTACGTGAATATTATTTACATATTTGATTCTAATTAAATGTTGTGTCAATTATGAGAAAGCACAAATAGAAGAAAAAAAAAGTTTCATGATCTTTATAGTCAGCAGACATAAGGTGAGTGTGTGAGAAAGGCCCACAGACTCTTCGCCGTGTTTTAATCCTTAGAGGTGAAGGACTTAGGAAATCTTGCTAATTTCACAGATGGTTTAAAATAGATTAGTGTGGAGTAGCGGCTCCTGAGAAGGCCTGACCCACCAGGCTCCCTGTGCAGCTGCCAAAAGCCCGCGCCTCATGCTCACAAGTGCCTTCCAAAAGTCCTGCAAGGTTAAACTCAAACTTAAGCATCCTCAGACACCATCAAGCTCTGCGGCATCGTCAATAAACTTCATTTGATTTGTTGTTCTTGTTCACCATTTGGATGCTGTTTAATAGATTTTCAGTCTTTTCATATTTACCTTAAGGAGTAATTGTGTGATTTAATAATTGTCTTGGGAGTCTTGGGAAACACTTTTCTGCTTCTGTTCTGGCCTGAAACAATGAGCAATTTTCTCTGAAAGCAATGTGTCCCCTTGGCCGCACTGACCACTCTTGTTATTCTGTGTTGCTTCCAATTAGACATTTTGTACAATGCATCCAAGAAGCATTCTTTGTGCTGGGATAAAGGAGTGAATCAGACTCTGCGTGCTATTCTGCTCAGGCCAAAGCCACTGCCTGAGCTGGCTGTGTCCGAACCATTTGACACCACTCTGGCCTGGCTCAAAAGGCCCAGCTTGGAGTTAATGTGCAAAGACAATAGTGTGGGGTGAAAAACTCGACATGGTTTTGTTGGACTTGTCATTCTTTGGGGCATAGCTGTGTGGAAAGCCTAGGAACCATCTGAATGTTATTTGTGCTTTTTTTGACCTATATTTGGGACAGCTTTCACAAAGCCCTTGTGAGAAGGTTCAAACAATGTAGAGACAGGCTTTGGCCAAGGATCCTGCACTTGCTTCATTTGAATGGTTTGTCTCCAAGAGATCACCTCATGGCACAGCTGTCATGGATTTTTACCATCATTGCTAAATATGATTTCATTACAAGAACATGTAATCATATTTAGCAATCAAATTCTTCTAGTAACAATGTAAAATAACATTAAAAAGAGCTTTAGTGTGTGCCCCTTTAAAGCCCAGCATTGGAATATCCTTTTTATGCATAAACATGTCAAATGATATTTCATTGAAGCACGTTGTGATAACAGTAAAACATATCAGTATTTGTGTGCAGCAATCAGTTTTTCGAAGCAGTTGTTGGGAACACTGGGCTGCTAAATGAACTTTTGCAAATCCACGCGGGACAATATTTCAGAAAATGTAATTTTGCATACTGTTTCACATGGTTGCATCTCCTCAGTGCATTTGTCTCCCAAAGCATTTGACTGAATTTCTGTGGGGAAGAATAAATGCTTAACGTTTTTTAAAAGCATCCCAGCTCCCTCAGCGTTTTGAAGAATTAAACAAAATAAAGGTTCCTTTCTTGGAATATGTGTTATTCTCGCAGAGCTATCACTCAGCTCCCTCATGCATATGTGAATTGCACACCTTTATGAATATGTAAATGTTGCTAGAATGCCTCATTAATTAGTAATTCATGCATTTTTCACAAGCCCAATACTTTGCTAGTGTAGTCTTATGAATTATCAGCCAGAAGTGGAAAAAAAAGGATTCATCATCACATTTTCACTGGTTTTGAGCTACATCTGTAATTTGTGTAATTCAATGAATATGATTTGCTTAGCTCTTTATGGTGCTATTGCTGCAGCTGTCTCTTAATATGATCTATGGATTTGAAATGTGCTATTGCACTTACAATGTTAACAGGCATATTTCATCACTTAGATGTTTGCTTATATTATTATATTTGGGTTGAAATACCAAAGATCTGTCCAAATGAGTTTTCTTAGTGTGCTGTGCTTGATGAAATAATGCTATAGTTGTGCTACTTTTAACATATTTTACTCTCAGTCATAAAAATCACTGTGTGAAAGCCTGAGTCTCAATATGAATGTCTCCATCGCTCTTTGAGATAAAATAAGAACGCAACTTGCACTTATTTAAAACTTCCATAAGAGCGATAACTTTTCTGACATAAATAGTTGATAAATACTACATTGGAAAACACATATACCCACCCACTCTTCCCCTTTTATAACTACCTAAATGATAAATTATGTGAATATGCCACATGGATGTCAGCTTGTGCCATACCTGGGGCTTGCATCAACACAGAACAAATAATAAGAATAAGAAGAACCCAGGTTCCATTTGTATTTTGCGCATATCCTCTTCCCCCATTTCCTCTCTATGCCACTAACAATATTAACAAAGATTGAATATAATATTTTTTGGTCACTGAGTGGTGTTACCAGTAGTTCCACAAGAATACTCTATGTGAAGGCTCCACACTAATTTAAAGCTTATTGTAAGATCTTCTTTTGTGATTGTGTCTTTTAAGCACAAATGTGGCTCTGTTTGGTCCTGGTGACAGCTGTGGTGTTCATAGCAAATATAGTCGTATGCTCTTCTCTGCTCTTAATATCTGAAATAAAATCCTGTGCCCTTGTGTGATTTCCTGGACACGTGGCCTTGAAATCTTGTTAAATCTTTCTGGATAGTTGTACACCTGCTGCAAGTGTCCAGACTCTACTATGTCAGCCTGTTCTGACCAGCAGTGGACCATGAATTTAACATGAAGCGTAGAAGCTCACAGAGGCACTGCCTTTTCTGCTGGGGTTTGAAGTCCGTTACCATTCGAGGGCATCCACTTTGTCTTTGGCTCCCCATTGGTGCACACACACATATTTATGTAAATGGATGACGGCCCTTCATTGTAAACATGAGTGTGCTCTGAGGAAAGGGCGCCAAGGGACCAACTGCAGTAAATACTGCATGTGATGGCAGGGGGTTAACAGAAACAAACACATGTGTCATCATAATAATGTATAGCACTTTACCAATCACAAACGCAACATTAAATCATTCATCTGGATTATTTTAATAAAACAGTGTTCGCTTTAAATAATGGCTGTAGGGTTTAGAGGTGGGGGAGGTTTCACATCAGCTGACGAAGACAAATTGTGTATGATGTAAAGTATGAGTTACAAACCATTTTCACTTTTCAGTCAGGCAAGCAGCTACACACATGAAGAACACTGCAGTAACTAGAACCACTTTTGTTAGTTGCAAATGAATGAAACATGCATTTGAATAATGTCCATGCCAACCAGCCTTATCATGCATCCCTATCAGCATAGCTATATAATGTTTTGGGAAATGCCTGGGAAGAAGAAAGCTACATTGATCATGATATTGTAATGATTTAATGATTGTAATGGTTTCTTTTGTCATGATATTTTTTTTCTCTCTTGTGACAACTTAAGCAGGTAACTATGTGAGCTCCATGTCTGCTTCTACTACAGGTTAGAGACCTGCTAACTGCTCTGTCGTAATTCTGTAGCATACCGTCTCTTCTGTTGGGGACACTTGTTTTCTCTGTTGACACAGTAGCAGTGATGAAAAACTAACATTAGATTAAAATGTGCTGTCTCTGGAATACATCATTGTATCTCCTGCAAATTTTACCAAGGTAAAAATTACATTACACTGAGCTTATCAAGCATCTGGCCAATAATTGCTATGCAATCACATAGACGAGCAATATTAAATATTAATTTACTGGTTCCTTGTGGAATAATGGTGGTGGAATCAATCTTGAAAGTTATTTTCTGTTTTTAATAATCATTCCAACAAAGCTAAACAGGGTCAACATATGTGGATACAGAAAATGTAAATCTGTAGTAATAGGAGAGGTTAAAGTGATTATTTTGTAGATCTGAGCACCACACTTGTACATTTGTGAACCCGCCCCTCATTCATACCGCCAGAGATTGACGTAGTAATAAAGTGCTGTTAATTAGCCACACTTTGAATTCCTCCATTCTGCGGGTGTGAATGCCCTGCCGGAGCTGGTGGCTTATTAAATCATTTGCTGCTCTTGGGTGATCTGCTTTTGAATCGTGGCCTGACCCTCCGGGCACAATTTATTTTCATTTCGGGAAAAAAAAAAATCCAGCAAATTTTGCATTAGTTCAAGAGAATTATAAATTATTATTACACAGGCCAATACTTCAGACATTTTGTTTTAGAAATGCCTGCTCAATGGGCATCAAAGCGCATGTTTGCACTGATGACTGTTACACTGGCATATATCAATCATTATGTTTTACAGAAGATTAAATAACGTTACAGCTTTTGTTGTATTTTTTAAAACATGAATATTATACCAGTGAGCTTCATAATTTTAACCTTTGTAGTGTTGCTATCTGCAGGCCGGTGCCTTTCAATTAAAACAACTCTGTAAGAGAAACATACTGACTGTCATGAAATGAAAAAAATGTTTTACAAAAGAAAACACCAGTGATGATGATTTTGATGGTGTGACATCAAATGACAGCACATTGTTTATATATATATATATATATATATATATATATATATATATATATATATATATATATATATATATATATATAAACAGTAGAGATAGACAGGAAACTGTGTGCAGTATGCATTCCACCAGGTCAGCCCTCGGCGTCAAGAAATTCAGTATTTCCATGAACCTAATCATACGTTTTTTGAAACACAATGTTCTTGTGTTTTCTATTTCTTCCCTTTAAATCTGACCAAAAACACCATCAATGCCTGATTGTAACAGTTTTAATGATAGAAATAAATTGTATTTTATTTATGCAAAGTCCGGTGGCCTTGGTTTTATGTTCAATCCACTGCCTTAACCTGCCTTCTGTCCATGAACACATTAAGAGAAGGCTCTGACTCAACTGTCACTTTCCTAAATAAATCTCCTAAACGCCTTGAACTACACCTTTAATTGGTGCACAATGAGAGCATAACTAAGGTTCCCCACTGATTTTGCAATACCATTTATTAGTATTAGTCTCAGAACAGAGTCCATGATCTTTATTATTCATCTAATTAGATGGCATATTCAATAGCAATGGAGCAAAGATTGTTGGACTCAGGAGGAGACGTGAATAATGCCATAGTTAGGTCTACAGCAATGCCTTTGGCATGGGCAGCAGCAGAAGAAATAGCCTTAGTATCAATTATAGAAGCATGATTAGCGAGCCTTTGTCTCTCAATCCCACAGAGCAACAGCATACAGCAGCTAGCTCAATTATCTTTCACCCAGAGGTGGCAGAGCTTTTTGATTCACCACAACCTTCTAAATGTCTGCTGTAATTCTAATGTCTCATTAATGTTCGACTCTCTCGGCCAGAAAATATTAAACAAAGATCATAGGATAGTCCTGAGCGCTTAACCTGAATGTGAAATGACACTGCACACGTGATTCTCCACCTAATTAGTGACTTTAGAATGAAGGGGACCTAAAGCAGACCAGCGCACAACTTAGATCTTTAATTCACACAAAATAAGTGTTAACACAATGGAAAGGTTAGATGGCTGTGCAATTACTAGTAATGGTTTATACAAAAATTGCAGCTTTTCACAAAAGATTCTGAAGGCCTTGTTATTGAATGATTTGTGTGTATCAAACAACAGAATAAAGTTTTACATCAGTTTCATCTTTGGCTTCTCCTCTTAGTGTGCACTATACAGAGACGTGGGAGTTGAGATCATATAGTGAAGCATTAATATATCACTTTATTAGTTTTGTAGTTAAATGCAGTGTATTTCATTTGAGCATTTGGCATGATCTTTGCTGTGGTTTTGAGCTTAAAAGATGTAAAGACTCTAACTTCTGACTTTGTAACTTTCTGGAAAAAAGTCACAAATAAATTATTGCAATCCGTTTATGTTGTTAATTCGGGGAATAAATAGCGCTGGTGTCCTGAATATTTGATTTGTCATATATTTGGCACCTTCTTGAGACACATGTTTGCTCCTGGAATCGCTGCAGTGGAACCAAACTTCGCCGTCTGTTTCAGATTAAGACCCAGCTTTTAAAAGCTTTCAACTGGTCCACTAAATTGTAATGCAATTTTTCCAAAGTTCTACAGTTAAGGATGTAATGGTGTGTGGTTAGGAATATAACATTGGCTCTGCAGAACAGTTGTCATAGATTTTCTTGTGATTCGCTTTTAGGCCTCACTTCAACGTGGGTGCCATTAGACGAGACGTGGAAGGAACACTGTGAGCTGCAGAAGGAAAGACTGTGATTGGACACATGTTGTGTTGTTGTTGGACAACTGCTACAGTAAAACTGGCTGCATTCACAGTCCACTTTTGAATTACAAGGATCATATGTTGTATGATTTCACACAATAAAAACAAAACACTTACGTATCAAGACAAATCAGAAAATGCACAGTTTTAATCCAGGTTTTTCCCTTTAAGAAAATGACGGTGAGCTCATTGCTATGACCAATGAAATTAAATAAACTCTTATACAAATAATTCGATTCGATTTATGCTGCAGTGGAAACTGTGTGCTGTAATGCTTGTCTCTGAACCACACACGAGCGAATACAGCCTCACCGACTTGATGAGTACCAGGGCAAAGGATTAGTACTGTACAAACCCTGTAGTTAAACAAGAGGACGCATAAACCAAAGAGCTTGTGTTCCACTCAACCGCGGGATTTATTCTGACAAAGTCTACCAAGAAAAGACATAAAGTGACGTTAGCGCTGGGCGGAAAAGAGCAGCTGGAAGATGGCAACCAACAGATGGAATCAAATTTAAAAGATGAATGTTTCCTGAAATAACTGAAACCTACTGTCACATTTGCCAGGCAACACTAGCAATTACAAGCAGCTTGTAAACATTGAACTGAGATCCTCAATGTGCATAATGTTAGTCTGTGGTAGGTTCTTTTTTTTTGGAAGGGTAAACACAAAAGATATGTAAGTGCTAAAGAAAAACAAAAAAGACAAATGACAGCTTTTCATGCTCTGCCACTGTGTGACTTTGGAAAAATCACATTGACCACAAAGTATGTTTGCAAGCAGTTAGTCAGAAGTTTTTCATTATTTTACTTTTCACTTGAGCAAATGAGCAGAACAAACCTACCCTGGGTTGCCAAATGATCTGTGTTGTTGCACAGAACCATCTGGGAGGACTTCCATATTATTGTTTGGAAAGAGCAGGCCCTTTCAATAATTAACTGGTCGGTGATTGGATTTATTATCTGTGAGTAACTACAGTTTTATCCAATCAGAGCAACACCATGTTGTTTACGTAACATTAAAACAGCCGCTACCTAAATCTAAAACAAGCTCACAACTGTCAGTGCTGACCCAGCAATAGTTGAACCATCAGCGGTTTGAGAGCAGAACAAGATGGTTTATGGATGCAACAGTGAAAGTCAACTACGTTACTGCAAGCAAAATAGCACCAAAACCATAATGTAATTGGACTTCTTTTGACTAAAACAAAGGGGGAAAAATGTGATTATTTGTAGGCTACTATGCTATTATTTTACTGGCCCAGCCCACTTGAGATCAAATTAAGCAGAATGTTTCCCCTGAGTTAAAATGAGTTTGACACCCCTGGCCTAGAATAAACTGACAGAAACAATTGGAAATGGCACAGGGGACATAATGACACAGTTGCTTCTTGATTTTAAGCATTCATTAGAGAGCTGTAAAAAAAAGCCAGCAGTGATTTGGTTTATAAAGATCATATGGCAAACTACTGAACCATGAAGAAGGAGGCTGTGTGTTCCCTGTGATTTCAGCTTGTGCTTATTCTTTCCTGTTGAGAAACAAACATCTTAGCAGCGTGCACACTTTGCCTATGATGAGCAACAGTGCAGTCCAATTAAACAACAGTATGATATGCATGCATACTGTTTTACTCATCCTCCCAGGATGAATGCACTCTTTGAAGAGAAGGAAAGCTTAAAGTTACAAAAGGCTCAGGCTATTATTGGAGAGATAAACTATAGGAGCACAAAGATTAATTGGTGGACTCCAAAAAAGTGAACATTTGTGTATGGGCTTAAACTAGATCTGCTAACAGGCGCTAATAAACAAGTCAAAAATGTATACGTAAATGTATACGCTATGTTCATTTTTAATAATATATAGAAAACATCATTATCTTGTAATATTACTATGTAATTGGAGCGGTCTGTTGAGTCCCAGATGCCCAGAATAAAAACTACCAGAGGTGATGAGGCAAACATGGTGCAGTGGCCAATCGCGGCTGTGGATGGGGGTGAGTGTTCTGTTTAGACGTGCCATTTCACTTTGCATTAGAGTGTACAATATCAGAGACAAGGGGAGCAAAAGTGAGGCCAGATTTCAGGCAACGCTGGTCAGGCCTGGAGCGATGGATCATTTACCTTAAGAAATCAAAGTCAGTGGCAACAGATCTGATCTGGAGTGGGGCCCAGCAGTACAGAAAGAAAAGTGTGAAACCTGGAGAAAGGGAGACGCTCATTGAGGAAATCCATTACCAGTGGAGAAGCGAACAAGCATGAAAGGAGCTGTCTTGTTAAATTGGCTGCTTGATAAAGCAGGTCTTTGGCTGGGGAGCCACTCAGAGTCACCACTAGTGACACCAGACTGAGGAAAAAAGAGAGCCCTTCATTGATACAGTGAAATGTTGAGTCACTGTGCTTCACCATCACCAACGTCCAGAAGGACTGAAGATAGGCCTTTTCGTATCGGGCCAAGTGGAATGAATTGAGGCAACTGAAATGCTGCAAATCAACAGTGTTATGACAGTTTTGTCTTTTTATGGTGGATAAAAAGAAGAATTCAATTACACACATTCTTCTGTAAATATAGCATGCAACTGCTAATGATTGTAGTTAAAGGCTATTTCTTGCATAAAGTGTATGTACCGTATTTTCCGGACTATAAGCCGCTACTTTTTTCCCACGCTTTGAACCATGCGGCTTATACAGAGATGCGGCTTTTCTATGATTTTTTCTCCAGCCCTCAGGGGGGCGCTCTAGCAGGAAGTGCAAAAACGAGACAAACGAGGCAGCGGTAGTCAGTATAAACAAGAAAGCACCAGTTTTTATTCTTAGCACATGCAACCCAAGACGCACAACAGCAAAATACGGTAATATTTTTACACTCTCACCCCCTCATAATGGAAAACAAATGCAGTGACAGTGGTTTGGTGTTCAGTAGTTTCAATGCTCAGGAGGAAGATGAATAGTGACTTGTGGTTTCAGTGCACGGGAGAATGAAGCGACTTTAATAGTTGCGCAGTTGCGTTTTAACAGTGCGCAGGAAGAAAAATCTTTCTATGTAAATATCTTATTTCTCAGCCTGGATATCGGCGGCTTATAGTCCGGTGCGTTTATATGTGACAAAATATATATTTCTTTTAAATTTTAGTGGGTGCGGCTTATATTTAGGTGCGCTCTATAGTCCGGAAAATACGGTAGATGATTTTTATTGAACAACGTAGTACCATACATACACAAACAGTGTAACAAGATCAGAGGTAGGATGTTCCAGTAGCCATTATGTACAGTAACTTTGCATTGACCTTCACTCGTCTCCTGTGTATGTTTTGGATTTTGAGAGATTGCTTTTGGCAGCGTCTCTTGTGGACCAAGGTGAGTGGCATCAGGTACGTTCAACCTGCAGTTTCTGACCACTGACCCTTTAATCGTCTTGGCTCACTTAAGCTGTTGGTGAAACCCCCAGTAGATTTGTTTTTAATGCGCTGTGATTTTTTTTATTCCTCCAGCCACCCCCCTTTTTTAGCTCCTTCATGCTGCGTGGCTCAAACCCCAGTGAAGCCACAGCAAGCTGCAAATCCTCCACATCACGACAGGCAAGAAAGACCAGTCAATCAAAGCCTGAAAACAGATGTGGACTTTAGAATTAACAATAGTGTTGTTAGTGTAGACAGCTATAAACCTCTACACTGCATAAAGTAGTGTTTACTTTGCAGATTTTCATGCAATATTTTTACAAATACTGTCTGTCCACTTTACTGCCATAGAATGTAAATGTGTAAACTACTAAACCTTCATTTCCACTGAGAGATTATTACCCAAACCTTTTATCCAAACAATTTATATTTTCACAAGATTTTGTTACTGTGATAACATTACAGTATTTGGCTGAGGAAATATTCTTTTCATAAGAATATATAAGAATAGAACATTTTATAAATATTGTGATGGACATGTGCCTATGATTTAAAACAATATAAAGAGTTTTACTATATAAAATTAAAGATGCATTAGCAAAGTTAGTGTTAGTGTAGTTTAAATGTATTTTCTTTGTTACGTATATTTTTCTGTATAACACCGCACACAGGTTCCAGCCAACATAGCGGGTATATTAGAGAGCTTCAATGTTGGGTGTTCCCACTGTTACTACATGAGAGTTTCCATCATAACATTATCCCATTTTTATTAGGTCAACAATGAAATTTTCTTTCGATCAACTTACTCCAAAACTGGCATTTACCGTGGCATGGTGTTCTTGTAAAATTCAACATAGAAAGAATTGTGTCATACCCTTGAGTGAGGTGATTTACACTTAGGATTTGACTTCATTCGTTTAATTACACTTTTTTTTTTTTTTTAAAGCATGTATATTGGGGAGAACCACACCTGCGTTTGAGCAGCGAGCAGAGACGTTGTGGGAGAAGCAGAACAAAAAGAGGTATTGTTGTCGGCTGTAGGTCAGAACCGCGTGGCTGCTGCTCTCTAGAACATTCCACGGTGTCACATAATACTGTCAGTTTCCTGTTGGAAGTGCCAGCCCAGAAAGATTGAGTGTGCTAGCAAATTCAGGGACTTTTGTCTGCTCAACATGTTACTTTAAAACTTACACATGTCTCTTATTGTTTCTTGTTATTTCTGTCATTTTATATTTACAGACCAGAATTTCCAACCATCTGTAAGTGTGATTCATGAGCGGTGGTATTCATACACTACTGGGTATTTTACTCAGTTGTAAATTTTCAAAAATGTGTGTTTATGTGTCAGAACCCTTGGAAATGAAGTGTTATGCATCTCCTGTGTATGGGAGTACGTCGGTGCTTAATATTTTTATAGGTTTCTCTATAATATGCTTAACACCATCATGTAAAACACAGCCAAAGAAATAACTCACCTTGAAATGTACAAAATCTCTCCCAATAGATTGGATTTGTAAAACTTCTCGTGCTCTATATCAGTTCTGAATGAGTAGACTATTTGTCATTTCTTTTGGCATAGTGATACCAAATGTAACGCTAAATGATTAGGATGAATGGAGCAGTTTTGTGGCTTATTTAAATGGTAGAAGGAACATTAAATTATATATTTTTTTTAATGGAAAGCAATAGAAAGTAAGTTAGTCATTTGTTCAGGTCCTCTTTGTTAGATGTTTTTGTTTTGAATTTGACATGCAATACCAAATAATGGGCAGCACAGTGCAAAAGAATGACTGGATTTTTCCTTGGTCTTTCCCTCCCACAGTTCTTAGGTCTGTAAAGTCTGTAAAGTGAAAGAATTTTAAAATGCAGAGAGACAAAGAGGAAAAAAAAGTGTTCGCAAATCTCCAACCATCTCCTCCATTTGCATTCAGATAATAAATTTCTCTGTTCTTGCTGGATGACATTAGTAAGGCCCCTAAACTTCAGATTATTTACACTCACATGGTTACAGCGGTCACAGACAATAACTACATATGAGAGAATAGGATGGTTTTTAGTCTTCCTTGTCCTTAACCAATGGGTCTGGCAACCACTATACTGCTGTTTATTATAAAATGTATGGCCTTACATTTCTGCTGCATACCGTAAAATAAATAGCAAATATTGTGTGTAAAAGTCAATGACGGTCGAGAAATCCCCTCAAAACAGTTGCTTGTTACAAGATCTGTTCATATTGAGAAACAGTAGCCTGGTTAAAACGCCCCAGAAAATCAATATCTTTGTAGCTGAGTGTCATATAGGCCCCAGTAATACTTCTCTATACACATAAAATCACAGCAATGGAGGCAGTCAGGGGAAAAACACCCTTAAACATTAGGCTGGTGAAAATGTGCAAATGAGACTTGGCCTTGTGCAGCTCGGAGCACAGAGCGGCGGCGGAGCAGACGTTAACGAGGAAGGGGAGACGTGAAGCAGCCCCACACCACACCACCAAAATAAACCCAAATAATAGACCTCAAGGATGTAATTAGGAGATTGGTGATTCAACAATGAGGTAACTATCAAGTCGTTGAGCCACAACGGGCGGCTAAAAGTAACGTTTAAATGTGTTATGACATCATTTATGTTAAATTGAATTTTCCCTTACTGGCGCAAGTCTCCTGGCTCTAAAACCAACCTGCTATCAAACAGGAGCCGGGACGCACACACAACACACAGTTCAGCGAGGCTTTAGTGGGCTGCTAGAGCTAATAAGAATTAAAGACCAGAAGTCCAGCTAATAATAAGTCAAGCCCTTTAGCAGTGAGACATGTTTTATCATCTATTTCTGCTTCACAAAAAGCCACTCAGTTAAACGCCCACATTTTGCATGATTAATTGCAAATCATAACATTGTCCCCAAACGTGCCACGAGTAAATAAGAGAAGCGACAAGTAACAAACATTTATTTTTGTGCGCGTCTGCTCATGAATTTAATTAGCCTTTTTTTTTTCTTTTTTTTTTTTTTTTTGTAACCCGTGAACCCAGAGCCTCACCCCTGCTGTAAGATGCTGAATTCATTAAGCTGTTTTCTGCCCTCAGATTTTCACAGCACGGCTTTGAACATCTGCACCCTGTCATGTATCATCCCATTCATTTCTACTTAATTTGATCCTAATAAGTGCCTACACGAGAAGCCAGATGTTGCTGTTTCGACTGTGGCACCCAAGTTTTGTTTGAGGGGAGTTGAGCTGTGTGCCTGGTGGGCAGGGAGGTGCAGCCAGTGTTTGCAGCCAGTCTCATTAATATGGAGATAACTTTTGTGATTTCTCATTTTCTCAATATTACTTTTTAGTTGTCAGTGCACAGAAATCAGTCAACATTTGACAAAGTCCCTGAGGGTAAGCCAGAGAACTTGCTTTTCATTTTCATTAATTCCAAAAGACCTGTTTACAAGAAAATCATCAAACGCTTTTTGTATCCATCAAGTTTGACTTTGGAGCTAAAGTTAAAAATAATAGAATGTGATTGACTTTTGGAGGTCACGCAGGCGTTTTGAGGGGGTAGTGCGAGATGATGTTCAGTGGGCAGGATGCTGGAGTAGTTCTGATTATGTTTTCTGGATCAAGAACCCATGTAAACTTGACTTCTAATCAGCACCATATGTCATCCTCTGGCCCTCATTCTCATCTTGCCATTTTGAGTGGCTCCTAGACGTGGCTCCTGACATGCCCTGGATTGAGTCTCAGCAACTAGCAGCCTGGCATGTGCTAATGAGACGAGTGCTGGATGCCTAAAAGTCTCTGTCCCCCCGAGAGCATCTCTAAAAGCCAAAGGACGGGCCACATGACCCTGTGGACTGGGCCTCTTTACCTGCACTGAAAATGTGTCCCCATGCACACAGTCAGTCCTTGGTACCTTTTACTAGTTCGTCCTGTAAAAATCACGACAGCAACATATTCAACTGGATTATTGCACAATTGTGTGAGCCACTTTTTAGAAAAAAAACTTCTTTGGGAGTCTTTTGTTTCTCACCTGGTACTTCGTTAAAATATTCTTGAATACCCAGTGTGCAATGCAAGGTTTGTATAACATAACAATGACAAATGGCCTCTTTTTTTCAGTTATTAAGATTTTTGACAACAAATTTGCTACTATTTGTGTGAAGATACTACTGTTCTGACCATTTTGTACAGCGAAATATAGCACGAGGTTTGTATTGTGGAGAAAATGTTTACAAAATTCTGGTTGTGTTGTAGTAAATCCTATACTCAGTCTGTAACCATACTCCAATTGCTGCAGTAAACAGGAAAGGGTCACCCTGACTCTGACATAGAGAAATGGAGAATGTGCATTAGCTCCAAAACCAGGTGAGTCTATATTTTCCTTGATTATATTTTCAGAATGCGTTGGGGTTGTAGGGTCAAAAGTGTCATGTTGCGGGTGATCCTTATTACACAGAGGGGGAAAATGAACTGACTGAGCTGGAGGTAATACCCTCTCCTCTCTGTGAAGAACGGCATCTGCTCCTGTTTAACCCTGGGCCACAGCGGCATTCTGGGTAATCAGAGTGGCCACTGCGCTGCATAAAAAGAAGCACATAAAAGTGACACATGCAGTAAGGGAGTCCTTTCACACACAGTAACACTGTCCTGTCAACACAGTGATAAACGACAATGGAGTCATGTGTGATGCGGTGACTGATAGCTGCGATAGAGCGCTCAGAGTCAGCTCGTACAGCTGTTTGTACTGAGTCCCAGACCGAGGCTCGGCGCTGCCTCTTGTGCCTTGTTGTCATTCAAAGTAACTGCTGCTTAGTGTATCTGTCAGCTGACTGGTTTCTCATTGTCTCCCGCGCTCGCAGACGGTGCGCCTGTGAGAGCGCAAGAGCAGGCCCCTCAGGCAAACAGCTTTGTTCTACAGGATGTCGGGGCTCCCTCGGATGCCGCTCGGCTCTTCTGCTAACCGGGGAAGTCAAGGAGATTAAATGGAACATCCTGAATCACATACTTCCTAATGCTTTGTGACATCCACACTCTGCCGAGACTGTAGGCATGCTGACACAAAGGAGCCGTGACAAAACAAATAGTGCCTCTTCGAGAGATGCCACAAGACATGTGTACATCACTTACGCTGATGTAGGCTGACACAAGTGGGAATGTTCACAATGCTACATTCAATAAATTATGGAGAATGTTTTGAGTGGCATTTTGAGATTGAATCTTAAACAAAGAAAGTCAATAAATTTGCTCTAGACAGCACTTTTTATTAGTGTGTTAAAGATCAATGGCGTGTTTTTATATGAGCCTGTTTTTTTAAGCATACCATGCAATAGTATATTAATGAAGCACTTGATACTGTTGTATGAATTATTAAAAACAAGACGGTGGTCCCAAGTCAGTCTGTCAGTCAGTCCAGTCTGCCCAGGATGAGGACTTCTGGGAAATAGTCCCAAGAGAAAAAGTCATCCGAAGCCCCACTTTGTTAAAGGCTGTGGTTGTAGGTTTTAGCTTAGTCGTAATAAAGCATAAAGATGGAAAGAATGAAGATGCTCTTAGTTAAGCTTTGTCAGTCAGCCATGCATGCCATTGTACGTGTGCCAAAACAAACATTAAAAGCCCTTCAAACTCCCGATACACAACTGCATAAGTAAGAGGAAGATGGAGTCGCGTAGGAGGTCTGGGATATTGTGGTGGACATACAGAGAAAAGAAAAGAAGTGATGACAGTCAGATGCAGGGAAAATAAAACGTCTGAAACAGTCATTATTATTTCATACAAATGCCTTTTCTTTGCTTGAAAAATTTAAGCCGCAATGGCAGCACCAACGCTGCACATGTCAAAAGAAAGCCCAGGGACCGCAGATGATTTAAGTGGGAGAGCAGAGCATATGCAAAAACCACATGTGTAACAGCCATCAGTAAACAGTGAATATGTGGTAAACTTGGCAGAACACTGACATTTTTTTAAAAGCACTGCCAGTGTGTTAAATAAAGAGAGGGCCCACTGCTTGACGTACTAAAGTGTGTGTGCGCCGCTCCAAATATGATTAACCACAACAAGACGTCATAGCAGCGCTACGGCGGTGCTCTGGCTCCTCAAAGACGGTCAGTTGCTTTATTGCATGTAAAAGTAATTGAACTATAACTTGTCTGAGAGAAGAAAAAAAAAAAAAGAAACATGTAGAAGCTGTGCAACTAAAGCAACTTACAGCTTTTAATTTGGTGACAATCACGGCCACTGAGCAGAGAACAGATAGAAGTGCAGTGGTAAGAATTTGAAAACAGCCAAAACGTGCAGCTGTCTAGTAAAGTCATATATTTAGGAGAGCTGCAGAGTTATTTATGTATTTTCTACGTCAAAATGCTTTCCTAATGTTTGCTGACAAAAATGCCTATTCCTGTCTAAACTGCCCACTACAAACGTTAAATTAAACTTACACATTTTAATTCACATATTATGCTAATTACAGAAGTTTTTTTTTTTTTTTTTTTTTACATTTGCAACAAGGAATTCAGAAAAGCTTTAAAACTTAACTCGTGAAAGCCCCCCCACCCCATGTCTAATTAGGCATTTCTTATTGGTGGAACGACGTTGCACATTCAGTCAACAACCCATAAACAAATTTGCGTCTATTGCTGTATTCTTTAGTCATTAGTTCATAGGCCATCTGTACATAGAAATAAACAAGCAACCTTCTTCTTGCCTGTGTAGGATTCTAACAGTGGCAATGCCTTTGATCTGTGGTCCTTGATCTATTGGGCTCATGGTGTCATATCCCCCTGTGATGTGCTGGATTAATTAGGTGGAACGGGTATTTATCCCTTAAAATCATAATACTAATTTAACCAATGCAATGTGCTGGCTCTGTGGGTGGCGGCAGTGGCTCCAACTTCTATTAAAAACGCTTAGCCTTCACATCATTTGATGAGCCCCAGTGTTGAATGGATCATAAATCAGTGCAGACATGAAAAAAAAACGCCAATTATTAACAAAAAATCAATTATGTAAATATCAACACAAATATTTTGACCCCAAATTTGCAGCGATGGGGGTGCAAATATTTAGCACTGCAGATAAACTGAGCATTTTTAAAAAAAAATTGTACATTACTTTAATTTTCGTTTTAAACATATTAAGACTAATATAGTAAGGAATTCATCACTGACTTGATAAACATTCATGCTGGACATTTGGCATTTGCGAGTAAAAAACATCAAAGAAAATAATGAAAGTATAGTAAACTGTGCATTATCAACGCAGTCCTGAAATGCGAACTTTTTGAACAGGAAGGCAGGGGATGTGAACAGAAAAAGTCTGGAAATGAGACAGATGAGACAGTGTGCACACCAGACCTGCCAAACCTTACAATAAAATCTTTGCTTGCTTCTTTGTGTCCAGACCACAGATAGTCTACATTGTCCATCTGTGTGTACCATTCTGCCATGTAGGGCCCCTGGTTCCCTTGAGCTGAATGCAGCCCGTTCTTGTGCTGAGCTCTGTGAATGCTATCTCAGAGCACCAGCGCCCAGAATGCTGCCTATTCCCACACCCAGCAAACGCCACAGGGGGATAAGGAAAACACAATTGATAGAAAGTGTATTCTTTTCCATATAGGTTCCCACCAGCATGTCGCTAACTGTTTCCGCTACCTTATCAAAGAACAAATGGCTTTGAAAGCGGGGAAACAAAGCAGCGGCCTGCATTGTTGCACACTTTTTGACAAGGCCTAATCTGGCTTTTTCATCAGTCACAGAAGTAATCTCCACCTAACATTCCCGCTACAGGGGCAAGCAGAGTCGCACCACGTGCCATCTGCTGTTGTTACAGACAACACTGGACAGACACCTACACTTACCTTTACAGAGAGTGTGTTATCTTTTCAGGTATTACAAACTTTACACCAGCAAATATACACAATGGTGAAAGACTCCTTAATCACAGCCAGCCTAATGACCTTGTGTGGTTCATACACCTCTGTACTGTCCTGCTTTTTTCACTGATGTGTATGTGTGTGTGTGCATGTTTTCCTGCTTAGTATAGTGCCATCTACTGGGTATGAGCAGAACTGTCAGCAAAACTAAGCTGGCACAGTTTTGATCTTAGCTGCTCATCAAGGTCCTAAGACTGTTGCCAATTAATGAGAAAACAGCAGCTTTAGTGTATTATTTACATTAATATGTTTAAAGAAACAGAGTTACATAAAACATGTATTTTGCCAGCCACTGATCTAAGGAGGAAAATCTTCATCACAATAATAAACAGTGACAAAATGTCCTTGCCTAATTGTTGTCATAAACAGTTTAGCAGTAAAAGTGAAAGCCTGTTCACACTTGCACCTATTTTGCTGAATCTGGATCGCACTGAGATCACACTTGTGTTGTCTGTCTGAGGGACTGAGGAGGTGACAGAATCCTGGGTGGTGTGTGCAGGATGTTATTGGTGCCAAAAGATAAATGGATCAGAAGAACTGTCACTATCCTTTCTGAATTATGACACAGAGAGCAATGGTAATTACTCTCCAGATGACAGCCTCTGAGAAAATAAGTCATGTTGGTTGGTGAAAATCTGAATGAAATGCATGACAATTTAATGAAACATTAGTACAGATAATCAGTTAGAGAAAAACATATATGAACTTTCCATATCTAACAAAAAATAAAACAACAGAACAAAAACAAAAGAAGATTTAATAGATTTAATGTTGCATATATCAATTATAAATTCCATCGCATACACTGTCACACAATGGATATGACAATGCTTGGAAAGGATTAAGATTTTTTATGATAATGACAACATAGAACAAAAAAAGCTGCTACAACAATGCTACATACCAGCTGTATATAAAAGGCCTGACACTGTGCCATGTTCTGAGGGAAGGTGACAACTCTTTTGGAGCCACAAAGTCAAAAATAGATAGTCTGATGATATTTTAACACAGTGACAGTGATGAAAAACTGATTACCCGACCTTTAAACCACCAAAAAAAAATGTTACTTAATTGCAAATTTAAAGGTAAATAGATCCATGGTCACACTGTCCATGTACTATTCATGCACTTTAGTGAAAACTGTGGGCCTGCTAACACATTCACACTTCTGCATTGCCATTGTGCTGTTGTACTGTTGTTGGTATCCAGTGAGGCTCGCTGTGTGCTGCTCTGCATCCTCACTGCCCGTAGGCTGTTTTCCTAATCATATTAATGAGGCGGCGATGCACCGACCTGCGCTGCAGATCCGCCGTCTGTGCTCCAGAAGCAGTCCTATTTACACTGTACCTATACTAATCTGACAGCCTTGATCAAGGAACAGAAAATAAAACCCCTAAGGCCTCTATTGATCAACCTTGAGTCTTACTCTAACACTGTTGTGAGGGGCTGGTTAGCTATTACAAATGTTAGTGTGTTCGATGAATTATTTCATCAGAAAAAGCATGCTGCATTAAGTATTTATTTTGAAGTAAACTATTTCAAAGGGGTGCCCATAGAATATCATCGTGTTGAGATGAGGGTCTGACAGGGAATACTACTCTTTGTCTGAGGCTGTCTGGGGCAATAAGTGGGATCGCAGTTCAATAACTGGAAGCACTTTACTTTAAAAAACAGTGGTCCAATCACAGAATATGAACAAAGGTTTATCACAGTCAAAAACTGTTTTTAACATTTTCTTGCCTAAAGCTTTAAAAATCTCAAATTGACTCCAGCGTTTATTTATGATCCATCTGCTCATTAATGCAATCAGTTTGCAAGCTGGTAGAAGTGTGTGCTTCGCCGAAACAATCAGGAGAAAAGGATAAAGGAACAGCACAATAAAGAGCCAAGTGTATTTGCTGTAAATAATCAGTAATATAATTACCCGTGGAGACCTTTCTTCTCAGTGATTTCCTAAATGATTACTAACAGACTCTCTCCCCTAGCCATTCTATTACAGAGAATTGTTGAGTGTTGCCCTGGAGGCTTATATCTCTCCCAGGGCCATGGATCTGCTTAATGGATGACCCACTTGTTAGCTAATTGCTGCTGTGTCCCTGAACACAAAGGAAATGTTAAATTATGTTATGTGGCTGTTAGATAATGAGCTAGAGCAGGAATAGTACTTTCAGCCAAGCATTCAGCTCTGCACACATACTGTATATATGGTGTTGTTAAAAGCTTAGATTAAAACGCTTTTCATTTTTATACACAATTATATATCTACTAGTTTCATTGGAAACTTTCAAAAACTTTTAGTTGAATTTCTTTCCTCTACTTAGATGCACTGGAAAAAGATACCCACACTCATTTTGTCTTTCCAGCAGGGTCCAAACACATGTCAGGCTGTGGGTCACCAAAAAAAAGAGCTGAATTTACGAATAGCCCGTTTTATCTTCTGCTTGTTCAGCGTGCACATGCATTTCACACTGATCCAAAACAATTACATGTAACATGAAGTAGATAAGACTAGGCATTTTAGTGATTTCTCAAAAATTCATAAAGAATAGAGAACCAATCCTAACCAACAATTACAACCAGTTACTTAACACATTAATGTAACAGTTGGTAGAATTAAAATGATATTGCAAATTGTATGAAATGGTTGAAATGCCATAATTCTTTTTTTTTTTTTTTTTTTTACAGTGACCACTCTGAGAGAAAAACGTCCTTACTCAGTCTTTTACTTGCTGGAGCAAATGATACTCAATAACATCTTAAAAAACAGATAATAACTTTATACTAGATAACTTTTTCTTTCATATGAAATAGTTCCTATTTTTGATTTGTTAAGGAACTTTTTGGGACATTTGTAACCCTCTGAGAACTGCTCTGGTCTTCACATATTAACTTCCAAACAAGATCCAGACACATAACATGCTGTGAGTCATCAAATACAGGAGCTGACTTTACAAAAAGCCTGTAATCAGCGCCTCTTTGTCCAGTGTGTGCATGTATGTAAACACTGACCTCATAAAGAGCAAGGGTCACATTTATCAGAAGCCCAGACCTATCTGTCTCTTAGTAAGTCTCCACTTGGCAATAAAAACACAGCAGCAGAGATCTTCACAAATTGACAAGCTCAACTAATAAAAAAGCCAGTATGATTTGAACCAAATGTTCAGTTTGACCGTTATAAGTCCTCCTGGAAGTGTTCTTTGTAAAAACTGAGCACAACATATCGTAATTTCTTGCAAAGTGGAGAACAGAGTGTATGTCTAAGTTAATGGTAGACCTGTGTGGCTTGTTGGGGATGTGTGGAGCCCACACAGCCCCCTCACCTCTTGGGCCAGGAGTGGAGAGTGCACACGCCTGGCCAAAGAGTCTCTTTCACCCTCCTCTGAGGATTTGTTTGCACTGGAGGACACGTTGGAACACAGTGCCATGTTTGAATTCGACTGGCACTTTTTTCAAATGGTGGCCACAGCCAACTGGAAAGGCTTGGCTGATGATTTTATTCAATATTTAACATCCTAGGGCAGAATCTCTGGCAGTGCGGGGTAAACAAGCGGCACTGCTCCGGCTAGGAAATGAAATAAATATCTCAACTCTCCTTTTTCTTAGATATCCTTGAATTGAGATTTACTCAAATCCCACAAATTACATTTTTCAGACCCTTTTCATGCCCATGGTTTTGTTATGGCTTTATCGTCAGTATCAGCAGCCTGTGTTTATTCAACCCTCAATTACCAAAGGCTCAGCCGGCAGGCCTTTAATTGATTACTTTAATTGATTGGTTGGGGGGTAACCATGGCTGAAAAGCAGTTTATCTTAATCAGTTAGAGAGGAAATTTAGTGAGGGGTTTGATTTCCGCCAGCTGATCACCCCTGTGTTACATCAAAGAGCAGACTGGGAGGTGTGTGAAAATATGTTTGATACTAAAGAGGACAGTTTCCAAATGCTCAAAATGATTGATGGCCCCTGAATTTGGCTCATCTAGTCGGTTGATAATTGACTTTATCATCTCTGACTTCTTCATTCTCTCTGCGCAGGATATTCTTCAAAACAAAACCTCGAACTAACCAAATTAATTAAATTAATATTTGACTGTACTCAATATTGAATTAGACTATAATCACCCACTTGACAGCACCGCTGCCAATTTAGAATATCCATGTCCCTTATCTGGCCAGACACCTTATTGGGCCAAAGTGAAAATATGACAGGTCAGTGAGCAGCAGGAGATGATATATTTATGCCTTTTTTGTTAATGTTTGCTTTAATAAACTTTTTAGGGTGCACATGAGCGTAAGGCAAACACAGGCTCTCACACAGGCTTTTCTCATGCTCTGATGAGCTTGTGTAAGACAGCAGCAAGGAAATGCATTGCTATTTAAAGGTGTTTACTTGCAATGACCTTTAACATTCTTCAAGGAGAATATCAGGCTTATCTAAAAAAAGGAGGGGGGGGTATAATATGTATGTCTACTGGTAAAAAGACAATTCAAATAACGTCAATAATGCTTCCTACAGCATCAATGAGGCCTAATGGACTACATCTATTGCACTCAGCAAACATAAATAAACCTAATTTAACCTCTCATCCATCCGTGCATTTGAGCCGCTATTTACAACTTGAACTTGTTTAAAATGTTGACAACACTGACCTTTGCTACATAAGGCCACTTTGACCTGCAAGGCTTCATTCATGCCCGTTTACGGTTTGGCCTTTGCCTGTTGGTAATTGGTCTCTGCCAGGCACTAATGGCCGTCTGACAGAAATGCCTTAGCCCTGTCTTTTCTGGGGATAATGACAAGAGGCCTGTGTGACCTTGTCTGGATGAGAGCGAATTGGTTTCTTCTGAGAGAGGCTAGTCCAGCAGACTCCCACTAGACTCTGGTGTGTGTCTCTGTCTGAAGGTCCTGCGCTCAAGCACCGTACGGGCCAGCCAAGCACAACCCAAAAAGGCTGGGAGCGGAGAGGAAGATGCATCACAGGTCACATGAACAGGCTTTCCCATGATCCTTTCCCTGTAGTCATATATCAGAGTCTGCACTGGACAAATAGCAACAATAGCCCTCAGGAATAAGAGTGATGCGTCTCAGAAGCTGTTGTTATTCACTGATAAGGCCTCGACCGCTGCTTAACAAAATACTTTTTAATGTCCTCATTCAATCAAAGTGTTGACAACACATTTGTCACATGAACACCGTTTCCACATTCATCTTTAACTTTCCCTACACTTGCTATGAATCTTTGCTTGAGGTATGCACATGCAAGAATGATTAGTGACACACACAACTTTTGTAGAGATAAACTGTATTGCCCCGGAAATAAATCAATTAACAACAATGTACAGTATGTGAAGTTTCATTTTCAAAACTGTTACCTATTTCCAAAGTAGCTGGGTTGAAAAATCATGCTAAAATAGTGCAGTAATATGACAATTGACTTTCATCGTCTTCCTTCGTCTTCTTCTTAAGAAGTATTTTACTCTTAACAAAGTAATAGTGAAGACCTTCAAGGCAACCACTCAAAAAAACTCAAAGACTGTACAACTATGCACAACAGAGCCCAACTTCAGTCGAGTCTGTCTGCAGTGACTGTGGAGGAGCTTATGTCCAAAGCTGTGTGTGATGGAGAGGAGTGCGTTCGCCGGAACACTTGGTGCGATTATAAGCTTTGTGTCAGCCTGAGGGCTTTTGTTAGGAATTATCACAGTCAAAGCCTTTCTGAGCTCCTAGAGCATGTGGACAACTACCATGAGGGGATACTTCCTCCACAGGTTTCAGCTGTGTTCACTTTCAATGTAAATTAAAGCTGTGAAGTCAAAATATGTATGATTTTATAGTATCGCTATATGCCTCACTGACAAATGGGACAACACATGCACAAACACTTTCCTCGTTGTTATTCTCTCTCCACCTCATTCCATTCTGTCACTCCATCTCCGGGCCATCGCTGCACTACTCTTCCCAGATAAATGTTTCATGAGACGGTGGCCATATCCTCTTCTGGAATAACGTCCTTTAGATATGTCCAAGAGATTATATGACACATCACTCAGTCATTTTACCGTACAGCGCACATCTCCTGCCCTCACACAAACACATCTCAAACACAACTCTGACATCTAAAAAAAACAGAAGCATATTTTACTACCAAAAAGTGACTGTCAAATAGCTTCTGCAGTCAAAGAATTATCAAAGGGTTCATCCTTTTTCAGATGTGAAAGTCTTAAGTGGGTCACACGCTACATTCACTGTAATATCACAGTAAATATTCACAAGCTTATCATTATTTAATCATCCCCTAATGGAAAAGATCCCCACCCCAAATATAGACCCACCTCTAAAGTTAATCATTTTCAAATATGTTAACAGCTGTAACTGTAAACTTCATACATCCAGACTTGTCTATCCTGGCTTTTAACTGCACCAGAGCAAAGACTACTGTTCATTTTGATTATTTATATAGTTAGCACATTTAAAAACATCATATGAATAAAAAAAGAATGGTTTGTAAAAATGAAACAGAGTACATATCGCAGACAGAGGTCACAAATGCAGTTCCGATGTGTCACTGTGATGGCTGTTTGTTGATGTAATTATTTTTTGTATGTTCTGTGTTTTCCTTCTGACAATTGATTTACAACCCAGTTAAACAAACTGCATGCCATCCATTGCTTCTTTATTTTCCTTTTTGCATCACTGCATATTGTTATGTTCATTGCCTCAATATCCCTTTGACAGGAAAAGAAGCCATATTTACTGGGGCTTTGGGGCATGCCACTCTTGTAAGGTAATAATATATGCTTGCATAAAGATGAGTTGTGTTAACCAGATGAACCTTGGCTCTCAGTTAAGAGCCCTGCTGTTTAATCAGTGGTAAATTATACTGTCCTGCTTGCCACAGTCATTTGTCAGCACATATTGATGCATGCTGCCAAAAGCTGACGTAGGAACCTTTGTGGATTCAGCGTGGACCAATGCAGTCGATCTGCATACGGACCATGCATTCATGAAATTGTTTTTATATAAGGCCTGTGTGTAATTTTGATATTTTGAAACATCATTTCTTTGTCAAAATCAGATTGATCCTTATCTTTTCACCTTTTAGGACAATTAAACTAAAAATACTAAATTCATTACAAAGAAAACATAGTCAAAGTACTTCAAAGTTTACCTCCAAAGGTCTGCAGGGTCAGTCTACAACCCCGGGTTTTACCAAAGTTTTACTTTCCCAAAAGTACTGTACAATATTCTTTTCAGCATACAACTCTCTTTGCTACACAGGTTTCTCTACAGTATTCTATTTTCAAGTCCAGTTCTTAAATTTTAATGCAACATAACTTCATTGCATTCAAAGTCAGATCAAAGTGTTCTGCTTCACTGTTTGATGTATCCTCTATTTGAAGTTTTTTCCAAAGACAGAGAGTGTAAAACAAAAGTTTACATATTCTTCCCTTTGTGGGAGCAACTTCTGCTGCACAATATATTGATTCCATTTTCTGAAAAAAAAAGAAAAAAAATGAAAAAAAAAGAGAGATAGAAAAAAGAACTGGCTTTTTTGTTTGAATCATGTTGCTGCATTGTCAATAACAGGCCAGCAGCGTATTTTCTTGCTGCTGTGTGGCCGTGCAGGCAGCTAAAGTGAGGGAAATAGAAACTGAGCGACCAGTCAGGGCAGTATGGTATCAATCTGAGAAAAATTGATGGGGTACATGTGAACGTGGTGACCGGCTCTGCCCTGATAGACAGCCACATCCCGTGGAAAGTATCACCCGCTGACAGTGATTGACAGATAAAAGAAGTGGGGCTGTTGCGATGCTGAATGGCTTGTTTCTGCAACACAAGAGGTGTGATTAGGAGCTGTCAAAGCAACTCGAGGCCTTTGACAATGACATTACTCACAGCCAAAGAGTGGGCCACACCGCTGATGTATATTCATTGAGAAAGTGGAAGCCAGTGGAAGCCAGAGGAAGCGGTGCTGTTTATATGCCAGTCGTCTGTGTGCTGTTCTGTGTAAACACACTAAGAGCTTAGCGCAATTTTTCTCAGAGAATGTAAATTCTCCGTCAGTGCTCAACAGTAGCACCTGTTTCCACTTCCACACAAGTTTAACAGTTCCGTTCACCAAGGGGATTGTTACAGCCATATAAAAGTGCTCAGTGGACCGTCTGTTGCAAATCATTGTCTGTGGACCTTTTTTTATTTAAATTGCTCTAGGCGTCACATGAGCAAACATACTACTGTTCGGGTTTGAAATATATATAGCTCATTTATATGTATGTTTTCCTTTGTGCTTCTTCTCCCACGTCACCACCAACTTTTAATGTCTGCTACTATATATTACAAAACCTAAGCAGATAAAAAGTTGGACCATACATGTATTTATTATTAATACATTTCTTAATAAGAACGGCCAGAGAGCAGCACAGTAGAGATGAGTGTACTGTGTGCACAGTGCCAAACTAAACCTGAAATGAGGGCAACAGAAGCAGGTACAGAGGGAGAAACACTTGATGTTTTTGTTTAGTCTGTACAGACACACATTCTATAAAACTTGATTTTCAAATAGTGACATTCAAAGCACAATTATAGTACAAAAAGTTAAGTTGTATTTTTTTTTAGATTGTTAAGTAGAATATTGTTAACAATATATTAATCTGTAACCTCTGATAATATGGAAAGTTACATATATTAGCAAGTGACATACTGCACCATGAAATGTCCTGTTTGAAGATAAATGCCTAGAATGGGTGAGCCTCTATATATTTTGAGCAACATGAGCACAGTGCTTATATGAAGCAGGCCAAACAGTGTGCACACTGTGCACTGTTATGAAATGTGTTCCATGACCTGCGTCCAGTACAAACACAGCCATACATGCTTGGCAGCACTGGGTCTGTGAGCGTTATTCAGTGTGGCCAGGGTGTTACCCCTGTCTCACTCCGTACAATAACATTAGATCTGACTGCTCAACTGTCTCCCAGACTAATGCCTTGGAAAGCACTGCTAAGAAGCAACAGCACCACAGAAAATAAGCCCTGTTAATTACTGCATTGAGATATTGGACTAGAATAATAAAACACTGGAGTATCAGCATGCATTTTTATTATAAGAATCCTTAAGCTAAAAAATATATAAAAATAAATCTATTCATTTATTTATTTTCTACTACTCATCCCATTGGAGGTATCCCAGCTTCTTCTGGAGAGAGGTTGCTGGTTAATTGCAGGGCATAAAAAACAACAACCAATAAACAACTGTGAAATGCATAGAGTAAATCTATGCGCAAGTCTAAGTGGAAATCAGTTTATTATTGACCTTTTCTAAGTTATACAACTGTGACTATGACAATGCATGCACAATGCCTGAAAGATTTTCCATCACCATTGTTTTTAAAACTATTTGGAACATAAAATAATCACTATTGTGTTATAAGAGTGGAGCTATAACTGTCCTTTGGTTCAGGTAATTCTCCTACGAGGAAGTACCTGAAAGTACTGAACCACTAACAACCATTTGAACAAGCAATTTATTACTTTTAGTTTCAGTTTGTAATGTGAGACTGGATATTACAAGTATAATGAATTCAGCATTGACTTAATTGTGTTGTCGATCTTTCTGCCCATACGGTGAAAACAATAAGCTCAATGTCAATATCCATGTGGATGTTTTTTGTTGACTGAGCTGTGAATTAATTCATTTAGCACCTTAGTTGTGACACAAAGCATTTTGTCCCCTTTACTCATACAGTACACCAAGAACTAAATGGTAATGTAGATTAATGTGGTTATTATAGTCCACTGAAGCACATCATGTCCTGTACATCTGATGAGGCCTATTGAGCCATTGTAGTCAGTGTTCTATTTTGTAATCTCTTTACTTTACTGAGTCACACACATCTTTAAAAGAGAAAACACAAAAGTTTTCAGTGTGCTTCAGAAAAAAAAAGAAAAAGTAGCTCGTTGTTCTGCCGCCGGGAAACGTCACTATTATGAAGTGTTCTCAATCCAGCAATTCCACAGAGAAAAGCTTCAGGATGATAACTCTGTAATAATTAAGCTGATGGCCTATTATGTGGCACTACAAATCAAATATGGTTGGTATTTGGCAGGAGCTGAAGAGGAGAGCGCTGGCGTCAGTCCAGGCTGTTGTGCTGTATACATGAACAGATGCAGGTGCCACACAACTTCTGAGTGTACAGCACAGGAACAGAATCAAGCGGAAACAATAGAAGATATTGACTCGAGAGTGATTGTGCAGGAGGGCTGGCTGTACAAGGCTTTGTGAGGCAGGTGTTTGAGTCGCGTCAGATTCACGGTCTTTTTCATGACCTTATCATCATCCAAAACAATCTCTTATGCACTTTCCTCTAGCACTTACATTGAAAGTTGTTTATTTAAGATAAAATAGCATTTCTACTTTGATGATATTGTCAACTTTTGCACTAGTGTTTACCATTACGACTTGCTTGTTTGTTTGCCAGAGTTTTGTTTATCCCTTGAATCTTGAGTCTATTTCCCGGGTATTGGATGTTGTTTAGTTGTCATCAAAAGGAGCCCATCGATGAAAGTTCTTCTGTTTTGAAGGAGAACTGAATTTGAGCATTAAAAATTAAATGGTATATTGCAAAAACATCACTTCTTAGATTTGGGGCAAGTGTTGGAGCAGATGTTCCTCCAGTGATCTGTAAATAAGTGGGATTGTAGATAAAGACACTGAGGAGGCTGTAAGATATTCAGGAAGCGGCCCAGCCCCGCTTCAAATCCACTCTAAGAAAAATAGTGCAAAAGCAGTCAAAAACTGTTAAAGCGCATTTGATTTTTTTTTTTTTTTTTCAGCGTCTTGTTTTAGTTCCTCTCCCTTTCTCCTCAGACCCTCTCTGCTTGAACTGGGATGGAGGGTAGAGGGGGGAGACCTTGAAAAAGGCTGCGAGATGAAATTAATCGTTGGTGGGAGGAAAAATATCACTAAAGTATGCATAAGTGTAAAAGAAATGAAAACAAACAAACATATATTAGAGAATATCTCAACGGAGCGGATGGGAGATGTTTGCGATGAGGCGAGCGCTTTGTGGTTTGTGTCTCACTGTGAAGCTGTGCTCGGAAGCAACTCGGCGCACTGCCCTCTGTGCGGCTCACGTTTAATGAAAATATATAACAATTGTTCCTCAATCAGAACAAGCGCTTGTTTAAAATGCAAATCAGCTCTTGTCTGTGACACACTGTAATTAGAGAGAACAATGGTGTATTATTTGTGTGATCTTTCTGGGCGCTCATCAAGGGCTTTGAGAATGGGACAATGATTGACCACCTGGTCCTGATACTGTAGCTAAATTTATTAAGCATGCTCTCTTTAGAAAATCAATGTGCGATTGTATGAGTTGTGCAGGGTCAGTATTATTTTACATAAGAAGACGTAATTAGCCTGACCTGTGACTTGCAAATGCTCAGGATTTTTCAGCGCTGTCATTTTCTGCAAAATGTTTTAGATGTACAAAATCAGTGCAATGTGTTTTAGATGTTATATAGTTCCTTATGATGTGGCAGTAGAGAAATCAAATACTGCAACTAAAAAAAAGTCTATTAGGTAGGATAGTATATTTGTATAAATTATATTAACTATGACTGACTGATGAGGATTAATTGAGACACATTACTTGTGTTTAGCCTGTTCTCATTTTTTTTGTAAATAAGCTCAGAATATAATGTAAAAATGGATTTATGGAAGTGGTTCAAAACAATGAGATTTCATGTCATGTCTGACACAGGCTTCCAGATCTTTTCAGCCACCCAAGAGGCCAACTTGATTGTGGCTCAACTATTTTCAACATACAAGTGAAAAGTCAATGCAAGACAATAATCCAGCTTTTGTCCCTTGTCTAATAACTTGTTACGGACAAAACAGGGTCATTTCTCAAAAGAAAGCTGCTCAGTGAAAATGAACCCTGTCTAGTCTCTTGAGGCAGTTTATAATTATTACATTGTGCCTTAATTGAATTTCATTGCCGTGCTCTCGACACATAACGCTCTATAAAGCGCAGTCTGATGGATTCCCCTCATTCTGCTGCTTGGATAAATTAATTGGATTAAAGGTTTGATTATCAGTTCCTTTTGTGCAGCCATGCTGAAATGTGCACAGTAAACACATCGGGAATAAACACAAACATATGTTACAGACTTCCAATTAAACACATGCACACACAAGAGACTTAAAATAAGCAATATAGAGAGGATGCACCAGTAACTTTTTGTACTGGGACAATTTGCAGATGCACCGAAGGTTTAATTCGCCACGCGCTTTCATTTGTTGGTATCATATCATTGGATTAATAATGTTGTCTTATTTGGTAAATGATGAGCTTGTTCTTAATAGGCAAGAGTCAGGTTGAAACAGTGAATGGCACAAAAAACACAGTGACGTTAAGGCTGTATTTAAAGCAAGAAAAATGCGATAACCCTAAAATTAGTCTTCTAATGTATACTTGTTTTTTGTTAAGAGATAAGTGATTGCTTAATCAAATTTAATGTCATTGTAAGGCACATACATGACACATGCTGTGGCTAAATGTTTGCAGCCAATGACCAAACTTGACCCGAGAGTGGTTTAAAAAAGAATGCACCAGATAAAAAGCACCATTACTGCACCAAATGCCTTGTTTCTGACAGAATATAGTTGAACATAAGTTTGCACAGTGCACACTTTCTTTATCTTGGTTACACTTTCACGATGGAACAAGTTGTGAACGACGATAGTAGCTCTCATCATGGGTGAGGGGCTGGGTGTCAGGAGCACATGCAAATGAGAGGAGTGCTGCTGTGTAAAAACCAAATCAGAAGGAGGAAGAGAAAAGACGAGTGAGGAGAGGAAGTGAGAGGATGAGGAAGCGTCTGTGTGTGGAGTTCACAGCCCGGGCTACTTTCACACCTGCAGCCACTGAGCTTGTTTTAAACCCAAATACACAGCACAACGGAAGACAAGCTCATGACACGGCAACAACACACCACAGCATGCCACTTCTGTAGCCACTCAATCACAGTCGCGCTAATCACATGCAAATGAATATCCCGTTGTCCTCAGGTCACATCCATCACGTTCGCTACGAAATCCACCACACACTTGGCTCCTCTTCTTAAACTAACTGTAACATTTTAGCTTTTCTTTGACATCACCAAATGACCAAATTTGGTGCATATTTCTTTTTTTAATGTATTCATCACAGCAAATATCGTTCTAGCTTTCATATAACATGCTGGTTTTAATTATAATTTTGGGGGGTTAAGTTCTTTGGAGCGTGAACCTTTTCACTGTAATGAGTGCAGATATAACTAAGCCATCTGCTTTTCTATTTACTAAATATTCTGGGGAAAATCTGGCCTTACATCCTGAGATTGGATAATGCAAAAGCATAGTGTTTTGATCCTAGTTTGAAATTGTACCTTTGAATTAAAGCAATTATTATTCCTTTGTGTGGCACATCAAAAGTACCTCTAACTGAATCTGCAGTGTTCCTATAAGCTCCGGAAAAATGATTGATGTGCTTGAGTTCGTCACACTGACTTGCATCACAGTCTTTGAGATTTAATTTCATTTGAATACATCCATAATCATTATCACCATTTTGAAAGGAAGCTATTACAACCATTTGCTGAGACTTCAAAATGTTTTACAACAGGCCTGAAACATCAAATATGAGCATAGCTGAATAGTCTTTAAATGCACTCATTAAGGCAATTGAATAATGTTGTGGTGTAGTGATCAGAAAGCAGCTTGTGTTCAACCACGGGTTAAATAAGGAGGTGCATTACCTTGAATACAGATTCCTTTTGAGTTTCTCGTCTGCTTTGTCAGTAGTTTAGCCATTTTTTTTTTATTTTTTTAGTTTTGCTTTAAATATTATTAACATTCCATAAGATTCACAAATTTTATTTACTTTTATAAATTGTCTTTTCACTTGCAACACATCAGTAAAACCAATGATCCCATCAGTCCAGTAACACTTAATATCTCTCAACTGAACTTGGCTTTAGTTATTACAAAAGCCTAATTCACATTCCTTATAAATCCATCTTGCAACACTCAAAAGAGATAATATTGCAGGTGCCCAACTGCCTTTTAATTTATCTTATTCTGAACATCTACAATGGATTTCATGTTAAAAGTTACATAAAGATGATAAAATAAAAATATAAAATTCTGTCATGGTGAATCACTATGAAACTACAGGCTATAGTTAAGCACCCCAAAGATCTGGCATAAAGGCTGTAGGCTATAGGCTTTACACAGTTGAAGCTAAGAAAAAAGGATGTTAACCAAATCTGATTTTTTTTTTTTTTTACTTAAAAAAAATCTTTACACTTACAAAAATCTTTTATAAATAATTAATTGATAAAATAAATGTCAGTGCTCAAAACAGATTTTTATAGTGTATTTGCTTATGCTAACAGATGGCTTGCCTAGCTCTTTTTTATTTCTTCTTTTTATTCTTTTTGTAATCATTTACTACTTTTTTTTCCAGGTGTGTGTCACTGACCCATCCCACCCATGAACCCTTTGTGAACTCAGATGTCAGCAGCACATATGGCTCATCACATAGAGGTAAACTTTCCCATAACTTCAGCAGTAAATTGAAGAGACTAGTCATTAGAACATAAGAAATATCTCACCATTAACCTTTTTATACATATAGTAATTTTAGCCTTTCAGCCCAGTGAAAAATCATATAGTTTTGGAGTTGTTCTATGCTGTATGCACTATATTGATATTCAGCCATGAATAGAATTCAATATGTCATTCCCAAACATTTCCACCAGAGAATCACTCCTTTCTCTATAATTTCCATAGAAATTTTGTGTGCAAATGCGGTAATAGACACATTTATAACATCAAAAGGATTCAATTTTCTTTTCAATCACATAACAGTATGAATAGCTTTTTCCATTGAATCTAACAACGAGAGGCCATTACCACATGCTAAAGGATGGGTTGCCGCCACTTGCTTTTATGAAAGTGTGTCAAACAATTTTTCATGTCTCACATTTGTTCTAACCACACGGGGCCTGTCAAACAGGTTTATTTCTAATATGTCAGCCGGAGGTCATTTTTATATTCAATTGGTGTGTGCAATCATCAGTGATGCATAGATATACTGTACATATACATATTTTAATGCAGTTTTATTTTAGTCTCTTTAATACATGAACCCCTCGTCTAAATACCCGCTACTACACTGTGATGACAACTAGACTCAGCTAATTGCAGCTGGTAAATTATTTGGAAATGATGACATGCAAAGCAACACAGTGATTGCTACATACTGAGCGCTTTGCTGGCTGCCGAAGTGGCCAGTGTTCAAATAGATGGGTGATAAAAGCAAATATTTTCACCTCAATCGTGTAATGGCTCCGTTTGGAGCACTTTGGAGAAAAGGTTTGCAGTAAATGGCTGGAAAGGGGTGAGTTCCTCATCTTTCAAGCATATTGTGGCTGGACCATTCGTCCAGGCTTTTTGTGCTTCTGCTCAGAAATCAATTCTCAAAAGGCAATTTAAGTGGAACGTCAGAATGTAAATAAAGATGAGATATGAAAATATGAACTGGCCAGGCTACTATTTTACCAAAACCTCATCTGATAGCAACTCTCATTTAGATCATTTTATAATTATTAATCAAAAGTTAAATTTAGTAAATAATAGATAATGGATTCTATGTATATTTAATAAATTACTTCTATACATGTCTTTCTAAAACATCCAAACATTTTAACAAATTACACAAGAGAAATATACTATAATGGGCTATTATACTTTTGTTTTGCTTTAAGCAAGAATCTTTTCTTCCGATTGTTGATATGACTCTATACTCAAGGACTAATGAATGTTTATACCCCATTTTTATTTAAATGTGATGATATGTGTCTAAAGACACAAAATACACAAAAGCACTAATAAAAAAAACCCAAACTTCTCTTCTGGGATAGTTTTACTTTTAAACCTTGAGAAAAGTTTGTAGAGGCTTTATTTTTATTCTTATTTGACACCTGTTTGTCACTTTGTGGTTGAATTACAGAATTAGTAAAGGCTGATACTTTTCATGCTCAATGATGATAAAGTTGGCTTATAGAGGCTTTTTTCTCTGTTGAAATACAAAAACATTTATTCACTGTGGCTCAAAACAAGTCCATAACCATGAGTGTAGATCTATGAATCCTACAGAGAACCTTTTTAAGGGTTAAGGGAATACCATTGTATCCCTATTATACAGTTGCAGGCATTTTACTCATTTATTTATGCGCACCAAAGTAGCTCAGATACAAAGTCCTCAGTCCCCTGGTTGTTCTTTTATATCATCTACACTATATGCCTTCGTTCTGCTCCGATCAATCAAACAACTCATTAAATAAGAAAAGCCATATCAGTGCATTGATGTGGTGCAACACAACCTATAGACAAACCCTAATTGAATTCATGGCTGCTTTATGCGAGCAATGAGCTTTTCATAATTGCATGAAACATCTCAATATCCAAAGACAGAGCTGAGGGATTTTCTACTGAAGCATGGACTGTTCAAGTCAACAACTGCACTTGTCAGATTTACTTATGACTTTATCCTTGAAAGACTTGTAATTAGGATTGAATTAGAGGTATGAGAAGAGGAAATGACAGCACATCCAACACTATGCCAAATGTAAGGTCTAATTAGGTTTAATTATAGTGATGGGCTATATGATATCTGTAATATTCTTTTATAGTAGTTGGACTTTTTGGTCATGTTTGCACGGGCATGTTTTAGCCCCCCAACACAAGCCTTTTGGGTAATGTGTCATGTCCGGGCTTCTCTTTTGTGCCCCGTGAGACCGGCTCGAGTGCTATGAGGGGAACATGAATGCCACTGCACCTGACAGCGCGTTGACTTTAACTCTCATTGTAGTGACATGGGACGTTCTCGAGAGTGGATAATTGTATCTCGGGTCTCCTGCATGCTGCTTATTATTTATTCATGGGCGAACAGAAAGACCTCCTTGTAAAACGTATGAAAATGCATTTAAGTGTCCTTTCTCCTATCCCGAAATTCGCAGCTGCAGCTATCTGCTTTTGTCACTTCCAGTTGTGAGCTCTGCCAACTCAGCTTTTAAGGCCCTGGCAGGCCCGATGGAGCTTATATTTAACAAAGCTGACAAGTCGGACAGTAATGTAGTTGTCTGGGCTTTTATTTCTTACTTGGGATTGGATTTTGAAAAGCCACAGTGCATTAGAATAAAGTGCCTTCCGACAAGAGCTACATGAAAGTTGAACTGCAGCAGTGCATACCAGCTGCAACAAGACAGACAGTAAAAGGCTGTCCTCAAACTCTCAAGATGACTCTGAGTTAAAAAAAAAAAAAAAAAAGTACTACAGAACTTTTTTTTTCTTGAAGTACAGACTATATTACCATGGGACCAATATGTAGTTGTATGTCATTGTGTTGTGAGGATAATTCTGAACTATTTTGATCAAACATAAATTAAATATTCACAAGTTATATCCTTGGTGTAAATTATGTATTTAAATTGACAAAAAACAATCAAAGCCCTAATTTTTTTGAATAATATCTCATGTTACATTGAAGGGCCATAATCCAAAAGTTGTAATGCTACACCACAATACCACATCACACGCTATTCTCAAGCAAAAGAGCTATCAAATCTGGGGGTGGGAGAGACCCCTGGTGCCAGGCAGCTGGTCCTCTTCATTTTCACTTATGGGGACACCCATATAAAACAAGCCCCCAAACCAAAACCACGACAATGCACAGTGCTACAGCTGGAAGCCATCAAAATGAAAAGTCCAAACCGTTGGCCTCTCCTTTTAACTAAACCACACTGTTGCACTGCAAATGTTATTGTGTCGTTGTCAATTTATTCTCCTCATTATCCATAAATAAAGAAATAAAGCAGACATTTTCTTTTACTGAAAGCATGTTTATTGGATTTAGCCTTTTGATTGATCACTCATGAAAATACATGTGTCACTACATCGATCTTTTCCTCCAGACAATTTCACTTGGTTTGAATATGGGATTTGGCCTGAGGCTACTCGACCACTATGTAGTTTTGTGACAAAGGTTAAGACTCCATCACAAAACATAAATTCATGTGCACACCACACTGCTTTTGCATCACTGACCAAGTAATGTACAGTTGAAATTTTAGAAACAAAATCAGATAATGATCTAATTTTGGGGGCTAACGATGAATGAAAATCGCCAACAACAATTGCTTCAATAGGGAAATAGGAAATGACTAAGTATCCTCTGCCTGGTCCATTAATGTGGCTGGGACATGAACCAAGACTTCCTGAATTGACAGGAAGCCATACACATGTTGCCACTGAGTGATGGAGTGTGTACAGGAAAAGGGCGGGGTTGGTGGAGGCTTGTGGACCTGGCAAGCCCAGACAAAAACATTGTGTGCTTGATGAGCGCTCCTCAGTGCGTTTGGAGCTGGCGATGGCCATTCATCCACACCAGTCAGGCCTCCATGGCAGTGATTAGCATTGTCATCCTCATTTCCAGGCCCTCTATGCAGATGGCTCATGTGCTGGAGGTGCCAGCGTCAGAGTGGCTGTTCTCCCTCGCATAATCACTCTCTGGCCTCTGCTCTCATCTGTCCTCTTTATTTCCATAAAAAAAGTATTCTTTGGAAATTTGTATGGCCATTTTATATTCATTCATTATGGCACTTGGATTGTGGAGAATAGACTTTCCAGCTCTCTGATGAATGTTGCTGCCGTACCAATGACGCAATTGTGCCATTTCTTTTAGAGGAGCTTATATTGGCATGACCAACATTTGATCTTTTTAATCAGGCAAAATCAGCTTTCTGTTGCAATATAAGAGCATGTAGCTGTAGAAGATGACAGTTTAACGCAGCAGAGGGAGAGGTCTGATCAGTACACTGCCTGGGGCACTTACAGGGCTGCTGTGGGCTCTCGGAGGCCTCACAAGATATACACAGCAATTAGGCCCCACTACGAGGCCTGTGAAGAAGAAAGAAGCGCAGGCAAACAGGATATGGAGTCAGTTTGATCCCACATCACGATGCACAAATGTCTATAAAGTCATCTAGAGCCTCTGACAACCACCTTTGACTAGCACACCCATGTTTCTTTCTTCTCCACTCTTCTTCTCCTGAGCCTCCCCCTCTCAAGTCGGAGCCAAGATGATAGGACTAATAATTAAAGCAATTCTGTATGGGCTGTGGAGCTGCAGAGCATCTGTGTGTGTCAGCCTCCTGACATGATACAGAGGGACAGCACAACTATTAAATATCCATCATGCCACGCCACATCAGTTCTAATGCAATCAGAAACACATGAGTACGTCGGCTAAGTCCCCTTCCATCCACAATGATTAAAGAAGTCTTTAATTTCAAAGACAAATAAAAAATGCACGATCATTTTATCACAAATGTAAATGACCTGTCTCTATAGATGACAGGCAACAGAGCAGAGGCTAACATGAAACTTTGTACACTAGTGTGAGTATAGCACAGGGATTCTGTTGTTAAATTACACCATTTTTTTTTTCTTCTATCCCTTAAATGCCAAACCAGAGACTCATTCACTAAAACAGTTGTTCATGTAACTGGCAATCATTATTGAGTGGCTTGTCAATAATCCACATATTCTATAATAAAGTATTATTGTGCTTCTTACATGGATTTTGCGTTTACTCCATTGGAAAATATAAGATCTGACCTAGTCATAATGTGCTTTTTTTTACTTAAAAAGATTTTCTGATGCTTCTTAAAACAAACAAACATGCTATTCTATGAGACTGCATTGATATAATGTGTATCAGTCGTCTGTAGATGCATCTCATACTAGCCTTTAATCTAAAGACGGTTTCAAAAACCATTAAAAAAACAGAAAATATTCATTAATTGACCCAATGGTATAATTAAGAATAATTCAACAGTGGCTTGATTTGACCTCCACGTGTCAAATTTGAATTATTGTTTATTTTTATATAATTTCTAGAAAAGGTCGTTCATGAAGCTGAATCAAAACTTTTCATGTTGAACACTACTGTACGTACTTGGTGCAGGGTTATCTGTACTTTTTTATTTTAGAGAAGGATATATGACAACACAGCATGCAGAAAGCACTGGGAGATATCAGAAGTGGCTCACGTCGTGCAGCCCACCACCACCTCCATAGCACTCATGTTTATGCAGAGAAAGACCGAACTCTTTTGATTCTCCTTTTGATTTGGTGCTGAGTGTCTGCTGGCAGCCTTTCAACGCTCTACTTGAGCTTTTCCTAATCACGCTCAGGTGGGGCTGGGCATGGGAGGGCGTGAGGGCGGATGACATAAACGAGTGAAAGCGGTAAATAGGATTTTACTTAGGAAAGTGCACCGCCTTCTTGGTAAAAGTCACTTTTCTGTGGTGGCTTCAGTTGTCCCAGTATCATCCCATGGCTGTTTGCTTGATGTACACAGAGGCACTGTCTCTGCCAAACAGGGCACTGTGAGCGTTTGGAAAGGCTGATGAATACATTACTTATTCACATCAACTTCATTCAGACATAAACAACATGAAAGTGCATTTTTTGTACAAGAAGATCAGGACGAGCCATGTCAACAACTTCGACTATCCTTGATGAAGTTCCTCTCAAGTTTATATGAGCTGGGAATTCATATTTCATGAAAAAAGTATATACTTTATCATTTCAGTAGGAACATTTTTAACAGACTGATAAAATTACTGACCAATCTGGTGTTTTATTGGAATGTGAATTACTACGTAAGTAGAGACTGTGAATAATATATGACTTGTTAGTCACCACTAGATTTGGCCTCTATTCCAAATTTAAAAGCTGGGGGATGTCAGCATTGTGAAGATTTCTGGCAGAAAAACATTATGGTATAAACAAAAGCTAAGTGACTTTAGTAGATTACCTGAGTTAGGGATTAGAATTCAGTCTAGACAAACATTCCTCTAATTAAGCATCAGACGCGTGTTGCATTATGGTTGAGTTTATGCAGTAAGAATTTCAGGAAAACATTTACATTTTAACCCTTTTACATCATGACAAAAGTAGACATTGTGCCAAAATGGCTTTTTAGCTTATGGCCTTCAAGGTAAACTTTTACATGTGCCATCCAGCAAATAGGTACTGTTAAATAATTTCTTTTCATCACATTGTTAACACATGGATTAATAAAAAAAAACACTGGCATGCTGCTTATATTAAGTGTTGTCTAGACATGTTATTTTCATATTCTGATTCTCTGTCTCAGACACAAAGAAACCTTCTGGTAAACATTAGCCCCATACATTATAGTGGTGGAGGTGGTGGTAGAGGTGGTGGTGGGGCACTATTGATTAGTTGGCTGCAGCTAAAGAATGGAAATGGAAACAATTTCACATAGCGAGGGTCAAACGCAGGGGTAGTGTTATTGAGGAGCGCCTAAGATTACATTAGCCAGCATCTCACCTAGAGATTCCCCAAATGATCTACTAAGCCTGTCAGCGGGAGGGTGAGGGGGCGGGGCCAGGGGCGAGGACCGCCATGCAGCGAGTCAGTTAACATGACGAGGGGACCATATAGATAAATCACAATTCACTCAGGGAGCAGTCACACTCAATGACATATTCACTGGCTGCCTCTACAGCTCATTTGATAACGCTCTTGCCATGCCATTCATTTCTCTGAAGGATGAAAGGGAGGCTGAAAATGTCATCAGCTCACTGAGGCAGGGACGCCACTGACTCCGAATAAAGAGGGAGGGATGTGCCTCATAATTAATTAAGTTTTTTAACCCTGCTACAGTCACAGAGACATCCCACTATTTTCTAGGGATCTTTCAATTAGACATGCGTTGTAATTAAATGCTGTGTCACAGTGCTATTGGGGCCTGCCAGATTTATGTCCCAGGATAAGTTACTGCCATTCATTATCATGATGGATAGCTCACTCTGAAAGGAATATTGTCAGGATCCCTTAAGCAATGCTGGTGCAATTGCATAATAACAAAAGTATCTTTTATTTTTATGAATCCTTTATCATACCTTTGGTGTTTGGCTCGAGGCTTGAGACTTTCCCAGCCACTGTGCCCCTTTAGATGTAAATGTTTTCATCCTTTTTTTTACTCTGTTATTCCCAATAATATTCTTACTTTTGACCAGTATTTGTGAATGCAATATGAAAAGAAAAATATTTCTTTCTAAACTAATAAATGGGCTTAATGGTCAAGTAGAATTCATGTTCACACATTCATTTATTCAAGTTCAATTCACATTCACAGCTGTGTCTTAAATCTTAGGATAGCATCAAAGACTTTGTTCTGAGTAACAGTGACATGCTGCATGAGTTTGGCTCCTAGGTAAGTCTTGGTCTTACCATCATCTCCACATACATCACAGAGCCATGGCGTGGCCATCTTGACAGCCTAACTTTCATGTCCAGAATGCCCACCTCTGTGTAGAAAAGCCTGCGGTGTGCACCAGTGTCTGGATGGCCCATTGATCACATACTCTGTGTTGCATGGGACGAAGATCACACCACCACACAACAAGACACAAAGCAGAGGACTAAAATTAAGCTTTACCATACCCCAGTGATAAGCTTTTGAAATATCAGATCCAAACAGATATTGAGACTAAAACCTGTTGAGACAAAATGCTATTGGTATGGACATAGTCTATGCAAATATGCTGACCCTGTGTAAAAATAATAATGTGAATACACTTTTTGGGCTATTTTGATGAATTTACATACAGTTCCTGATTTCTGATGCCATGTTGTCATGATCAACATAGAGTATGTAATTGTGAAGTGGACCTACAAGCGCTTCAGCTATTGTACTTATCTCAGCCAAAAGCCAAAACAAATTCCAAAATCTGTGGAAATCTTTTCATACAAGTAAATAACAAAAAAAAAAAAAATCTGTTTCTGATACAATGCATGTTTAGTATACAATCTCAACTAAGAAAGCTTCACAAAGAGAAATGTAACATGAACCAAACAATTCCTTATCCAACAATAAAAGCAAAGTAAAAAACAAAAAACAAAACAAACATCAGTCCAGTGGAAAAAGTGATATTCCATCTATCGGCAGTAAGTGTGGTACAATCTAGGCACATCATTTATGAAAATGCACTTGTAATCAAGATATTCAAAACGCACCTTTAAATCTTTAGTCTGTCATTCAAAGGAGACAAATGATGACCCAAACCATTTTCATACAATTCATGTATGATGTGCCCTGACCCATTATTTCCTTTACTTTGTTCAAATGCAGCGGTGAACATTTTCTGTCACTCCTTCTTTGCCTGCTGTCCATCTTCCAGGCTGGACTCTCAGTGAAATTGCTGCATACTATAATAGACTTGGCCATTTGAGGCTCCACACAATAAATGTTGTTGTAATTCCTCCTGCCATGGCCGCAATGAATGTTCCATGTTTTCTATTTTTCCTCTTGCTTGTTTCCTATGTGTAGACAGCAATTTACATGGGGACGTTAATGTAACTGTCATGTTCTATCCAAAGGCAGTGAGGCAGAACTGCTAAAAGACAGCCAAGCCACATCCAGTGATACTGAAACCACCAAAGACTGAGAAGCAATATGAAGGTAATGGAATTAAAGAAGGAGATCTCCCGTGCACCAATGCAAGTACATTTAAAGAAAGCTTGGCAAGAAAAGAAATGACAAAGATACAGCACTTTTTTGACTGTGAAATTGTAAGGTAGGTGTTCAAAAACATAAATGATAATTAACTGTGAATTTTCAGCAGCGTGAGTTTTTTTTAGGTTATTCTCTTAATGGAAGAACATTGCTAAATGAATTGCAGGGTTAACTGTAAGCCCTGGTCTTGAATTGAGTTAACATCAGAACCCTCTTAATGCTCTTCTGCTGTTTTTCTAGTTGAACTGGGCAACTCATTGAAGGGCTGTTTTATGTCAGACAACAAGAGGCAGCAAGGGAGCAAGGGAGCTAGACAGACAGTTAAAGGGCTTTGGGAGTCATGACGGAGAACCAAGCTTGTTTACCACTGTATTACTGGTTTATAGCAGTCTTATTTTCACGAGGGAGCCAACAGACACAAGCAACTCTAAATGGAAGGTCAGCATGGACTTTGTAACAGAATGATCAAATGGAGAAAACAAAAATAAATAAATAAATTAAAAAGGATTTTAAAAATAAAAATCACATACAACTTTCTAAATAAATTAGTTAAAACCAAATGTATAGAAAATCTTTCAGAAATAAAAGTCAAACTAGTGCAATGAGGGAAACAGATGCTAAAGTTGCCAATTTATTTTGGCAAGACAAAAATAATACGTAATGTGTCAGGATCTTTTGGGGAACTGATAATTTATCAATGCCTTCTTTGTAAATTCATAATAGTTTTGAGCTTCATGCTCAATGTGTTGCTATTATTATTAGCCACACCAGAGTGAGGAACATCACAGATGTCTATGGAAAAATCAGAAATGAGCATATTACTCAAGTTTTATCAGGTTTTATTAGAAAATGTATGCTCTTGAGTTTTAAAGTTTCTGGTTTACATCCAAGCATTGCAAAGGCTGTTTCAACCAGTGAGGTGCAGTGCAAATAAAGAGCGTTACTTCTGAAGGAAGGAAAAACTTTTACTGTTTCCCAATTGCCAGGATCCTTCCTTTGGAAGCGGCTCCTCCCAACCCAAGACTAGAGTCCTGGGTAACTACCCATGAGTCTTTTGGAACAGGCTTCAAGTGCCTGAGCTGCATCATCTGAAGCCCCGCCCACAGTTTTGGCACTGTTTTTTATTATGTTGAAGATAATTATCTTCAAAGTTAACATGACAACATTGTAATCCTAATGTCATCAGCTACAGTGTAACATCATCATCTTGTAGCACTAGCTTTGTCAAATGATTGTTTTAAAAGGTTAAGGGTCAAAAGACTCTAAACACTGAAAGAGCTATCACTTCTTTTTCTTCTTCTTTTTCTTTTTTTGAAATTCATGTTTAGCTTTAAATGGCTTCTGAGGGTGTCCCATTTCACAAAGGTCAAATGGAAAAGCTTGCCTCACTTGCACATAACATTAATTTAATTTTATTACTACACTTATAATGTAAATGTAACAAAACTCACCATAATGTAGAGTCAGAGGGACTGGGCTGGACTTCAATCCAAAATATTGTGAGATTTGAAGTTGTCTTGAACATTAATTTATGGCCATCTACAATCAAACACAAATGTGTCTTGGATTTCATTCCTTTACAGTTTGAGGGTGAAATACTCTTGAGAAGTGCTGTCAAAATAGTCGCTATTTCAAAATAAAACACTCACTCTTTCAATAAAAATTTAACTAAAAGGAAATCAACCACACAATAAAACTACAAAAAATAAACCCAAGGTGACAAAAGAAGAGGTTACATCCACTACTAGTAGGTGCAGCCCACGACAACATCATTTCCCAGGGACAACACATTCCGAGGAATAGTCAAAATACAAATTTTTAATGAAAAAAAATCCCTAAACATTCACCAAACAGAACAATGGCTAATTAAAACAGATTCTACATAAAATGGTGGCATGCTCTTCCTGAAAGGTGGAGGTACAAACATTATTACAAGGCCAGTGAAGTGGTTCTAAATCTTCTATTTATGATAATACACACGGTAATAGGACACCATTGGTAAAAGTTTCTGTTATTTTCTTCTGTTTTCATGAATTATTATTTTCTGTCAAATTTTAAATAGGGACAAGCTGACTCTGCTTTTTGGTCTATTTTGGCCGACCCATCGCTGTTAGTTGGAGCTTTAGTTGTATAATGGCTTTTTTGACCCATATCCAACAGTGGTAACTAACCTGTACGCCAGCCAAACAACAAGACTGGAGTGGTACTGGAGATTGGTATATGGGTGGCCCTTGCTCCGCTCCTTGTTACTCTCACAACCCAAATGTTGACCCAGCATGCAAAAAGTAGGAGCACTAATGCCTCCACTTACAGTTACAAATGAAGAGTTGCTTTGAATCTCTACCAGTGTGTGTTTTTCAATAATGAAATGTAACTGGAAGTATAAAAAAATGCTAAAATTGCTAACTATAGTATAAATCAAAATTTTTAAGTTCTTGTGCTTTATATAGGAGGTTGCTCTGAGGCCCATCTATGAAAGGACTAATGGAAAAATATGAAACTATCTGTAAATAGTTAATACATAGAACGTTCGGGGACCGTATCTGTGCAAACAAGATTTTTTCTACATTGTGTAATTTATTTGGATAAGAATGTATTTAACTGTCACCACATATTGTTGTAAATAAATATTATAATCCAATCGTTTTTATTAAAGCCTGAGGATTAAACACCCGTGACCTATTAGCTCTGTAATCATATGTATATATATTCTTTTTATCTTACAAGTGTCACTGACTATTCCATTCTCATAAGCTTTCACACTTAACCCTGCCCCGATACCATACGGGTGCCGCATTCATTTACAGTAGAAAGAGAAAGTGAAATCAAAGACCCCTCTCTCGTGTTTTAAAGTCATCGTCTTTGAGCACATCACTGAAATGTAATTTTTTGTTTTATTTCAGGTTTATTCCAAATCAGCCATAACAAACAAAGCATTCTTTCCTCGATGCAATCCAGTGAATGTGTGCGCATCTCGTGGAGCAGCTGACAGCCTCTGACTTCAAAAGCCCATGAACGCAGGGGTAAAAGGGTGGAGGGCATGATTAGCAGCTCCTCTCCCTGTTGTAGGAGCTGTATATACATAGCACCAGTCACCTTCCCGTCACCTAATTAACTCCATCACCTTTACACAACAAAGTCGCTTCCACTTCAAGCTCCTCTGTCTGACTGGGTTAATACTTCGAGTATTGTTGAATGTTACTAATAGCCATCAATTCAACAGCTACTTTTGAAAAATCATTAAAGGTGCTGGGTTTTGAAAGTCCAAATACTAACAATCTTCTAGAAAAACAAGCAAGTGTAATGCTGCGAGTTGCGGTAAACAGGGAGACACACTCGCACTAAGCTTTGTCTTCTCACACACATTGAGATCAGGCCAGCAGCAGGTAAAACTTCTGCAAATTATAGCCTGAGGGCAGCCTTTGCTCCTCAGTGTTCAATGCTGTTTGATTCTGGCTGGGTGCAGCTTGTGAAATTCTGCAGAGCTCTAATGTTTGGGTTCTTTTTTTTTCCTTTCTCGAGTTGTTTTGTGTTTTTGTTGTTGATATGATTCCATTTTGCAGTGAGTCATTATTTTAGGTGGTAAATTATCAATACATTTATCCACTTGGAGTTTTGATATCAGCCTTTGTGTGGACTTAGACAATAACAGCGAAGACTGGTGTTTATATGTTTTTAATATCGTTTCTGTTTCTTAACATGAAATGGCAGTATTTAGTGGAAGTCTGCATCCCTGTGTTAACCCCAGTGTTGACCCCAGCTGAAACTCCAAAATGTCATTTCTGCAACAGTTTTTCTGGGAAAGCCATTATATCAGTGACAGTATGTTTTTTTCGTAATATACATGTGGTAATAAAATACTTCTCCTCTTTGAGAAATTTCTTTGTGACTTAATCTGTTGTTACAAACATCCCTTAGTGTGGAAACAGTTGCCAAAGATAAAGAGTATAAGACTCAAACTAGACTGTAAAATAAATACATATAGTGACTTTAAGAGAGACTAAATTAAAAGCTTACTTTGAAGTGTTGGTTTTTTTTTTTTTTACTATTTTGGTCATTATACCAGTAAAGGTTTGTACTTGTTATGTGTAGATACCCTTTTCCAAATTTCACAAAGCCTTTGATCTTTATAACCTGCAGCTTATATGAGGAGCATAAACACAATATTACTCATTTGTCCATGTTCAAAATATAATACCTTTTAACCAAGTAAATACAAGATGGACACAAAATAAAGCAATTATAGCTCCCTGGAAGCAAAAATACTTTTTATTAGTTGTGTGTACAATAAAATGCACTGTGTGTACAGTACAGTGGGACATCCACAGGCAGTAGGCAGTGGGACATCCATAATGTGAACAGAATGTATGTATCTCCATAAGTGAGCAGGCTTTGTCTTCTGTGTGTTCGTGCTCAGGGTGGGGGGTCCGGGACTGATGCTGGTGATCTCGAGCTGATTTCTCTCTCTAAGTGTGCAGGATCTGCTTGGAATGCTCTGCGCCTCGTTCCTCACTGCTATAGGCTCTGCTGGCTATAGCTTGTGGCGCTCCCGGTGGAGTAAGCTCTTTCCACTAACAAAATGCAAAATACAAAATTAATAAAAACACCCTTTGAAACTGACAAATATGCCTCAGGCAAACTATCGGCCCGCCGGCTGCTTAAAATTTAATCAGTATTTTTTCTTTATTTATTTATTTTCCACGGTCATGCTCATCTTTTTAATAACATGTTGCTGAGACTGTCTGTATACAAAGTTTTCCTCTGTCAAGAATTACATAGGGCCTGTCAGTTCATGGTCTGACTCCCTCAGGGGCTTTCCACAAAATAAACTAAGCAGATTTATTTCATCTTCTAACCTTAGTCCTTGTCCCTTTCTAAATGGGGTTTCTCTGTAGTCCAGCTGGCTCTCTGAGTGACCTGTGCCTCACCAGGGCCATGTGAGGACGGAGACGTCTGCACTGCTTTCACACGCTGGAATTCCCTTGCATTGTGTTCCGGCTGAACAGGAAGATAAACAGTGGCAACTAAAATGGTCGAATTGTTGATGTTGGAAGCAACACTGAATTCCCTGATTGCCCCTCATAAATATAATATTCATGCCCTCATTTATAATTTAATTATATTAACACAGGGCTTCAGTGTGTGTGATGACAGGCTGTCAAAGTGTCAATCACACTAGAAGAATCTTAATGCTGGAGAAACAAAACAGGGCCAGTAATATACACATGGATTCAGCCTATTTAACTTGGTTTAGAAATACATCTGTACATGATGATTATGGTTACCACTTCCCTGCCTGTAATATAAACCTGTGTAGTCTGTGTGTGTGTTTCGGTATGCTTTGGCTTACAATGCACTATTTAAAGGTAATTAAAATATGTATATGCACTCATTGGAGGCTTTTATGGAGATTTTCGTTACCAGGTGTAAATAGATCACAGTGTGCCTTTAAAGTAGATAGATACCATGGTGTGTATTCTGACAGTCCATAGTTTTTTCTCTGTCTGTCTATTTGATTTTGTCCTCTTCCTTTCAAAACTTTGTTATGGTTTTAGCTTTTGGAGGCACCTTAAAACCAAGAACATTTTGGATGCTCTTCTTTTGGACCAGCACCATACATAAATATATGTATGTTCTGAAGTCTATAGATTCATGATTGGTGTTGTTGACTCCACTCCTGGATCAGTTGTTGCTTAACAACCTGAGACTCAGCTATAGGAGTGGGATCAAAAAAATAAAAAAATAAAAAATAAAAACAAGTGCTACATCATGCTGTTCACAGAGAAACAAATGATTGGTGGTGAGGTTTTACTGAGTAGATTTGACCATTCTCATATAAAACTATGGACATATTACAGAACAACATTTCCAGAACTGCCCATTGTTTGCTCAGACAGGGCCAATGGAGACTATTGTCAAAACAGTTGGTTTCACAAACTTTACAAAAGCACAACACTGGGATTGCAAGCAATATTTTATTTGACAATTGCCATAAATAGGAGATTCCTGAAAGTTGAGTGAAAGTGCAAAAAAAACCAAAAAACAAAACAAAACATCTAACGTCTCAACCCTACAGATAATTTGTCAAATCTAGCACCAATCATTATCACACATTTTTAAATTTAAGTAAACATATAAGATAATCTGAATCTTTGACATCGCCTTCTCATTAGAGGCAAACACTGGGGCTAAACGCCGAAAGATAAAAAGATATTTTGATCATTGTCAGGCAGTAAGAGTGCAGCCTGAAAACAGATTGTCTTAAAAAAATCTCTAACTTGACTTTTTGCCAGCATGCTAGCTTGAATTATCCCTGTGAGGCAGCCAGTGTCTTGTTCTTACACATAAGTGAGCCTGACTCTGACTGAAATTCCCTTTGGCAGCTTTTCTCCTCTGTGTAAAAAGCTTCCAGTTTTGTGCTGCTTCTTCCTTTTCTTCCTTTTTTAGTTATTAATTGAGATCATGAGAGTGAACGTTCTCAGCCGAGGAGTGGCTCAAGACAAGAAATGCTTGAACTTCTCTCCCATTAATATTAAAAGCCAATATATTATGCATATTATTCTTTAAATACCATATAAAATGTGTTTTTGTGACCAAGTCTTAATTTTGCATATGCTTTTAAGTAATATACATTAAATAATAATTGCTATTAAATTGATGGCAGCGGCTTCTTTGGTGGTGTCAATCATATTTGTGCAAACCCCCTGTGACACTTTCTGTCATCACTTCCAGCTGCCAAGCCATCATTGTTCATTGGAACATCTTAAAGTGCAGCAGAATCAGCACATACGGTACAGAGCTCGGCAGCACTCTCCTATCCAAACACTTACCGAGGGTCGTGCAGGTCATTACATGAAGTGGAGTCATTTCATAAGCAAGGGAGAGGAATTAATAAGAGGTACTGCAATATTCACTCTAATGTATGGAAATGGGTACAACAAACTTATAACTTAGTCTAGTTCTGGGGTTCTCCTTTCTGTCGTTTACAAATCAGTGATACAAATATTAAAAGATGAAAAAAACTATAGACATTCAAATCAATGCATCAAAAAATAAATAAAAATCTTGTGAAAGTAATGTTTCCTGGTGTGATTATAGATGATTACCTTCATTTCAACTGTACAACTATAGATGTGGTTTCCAGTGACATACTTTAATAGAGTTTTGGGACAAGCAAGAATCAAACAACTGTCGCTTGAAATGTTTACACTTTGGTGGCATGCGCTCGCTGCTTATTCCTGATGCCCTGTAGATGTTCTCCAAGTCTCAGTGGGATGTGGACCACAGCACTCTATTCTTTACTTGAACAGAGGCTGGGGACAGTGCCTTTGATGTGAGCGATGCATAAGGCTAATTATACAAATAGGATAATAACAATGGTGATGACAAGCTGCCTGTGTGTTTATCCGTCTTGTGTTTACATCACAGGCAGATCCCTGAGCCATATGAGAACACACACACTCTCACACATTTCTGAAAACAGCTGGGGTAAATTCTCAGTTGTTCACTGTGCAGATCATAATAACAACAAACAATGCAAAACGCCTGACATCAAAGACGGAAATGATTATATATTAAAATTTCTTTAAAGTTTTAAGAAACAGGCATGAGATTGTTGATGTTCTGACTTCCTCCTAGAGTTAATTGATAGCAGCGGTGGATAGGATGGCACATAGCTGCGGGACAATGCTTGTATTATGATGTGAACCCCTTGCTCTTGGGTAACACATCTTGTTGTTTGCATATTTATTAGAAATTTGCGTATTCATGCCCTGCCTAAATTGGCTCATGTGTCATTATTTCCTGTGTGGGTTGATTGTGCTGTGGAAGTTTCAGGTAACACATCTCCAGCAAAAGTCTCCCTGCTTTTTATAACACATCCAATTTAAAGCTTGTGGGATAACAAGCTTCTTCTCTCTGACATTTGTTCTCCGTCTTGTACTGTGACAGAATACAAAAACCTCAGATGTTCTTCAAAAAAGTCCGGACAACTGTTTTAAATTTTTTATTTGAAACATGGATTCTTTTTACCTGTGCAAGTGAAAAAGAATGGGTATGACTGTACGCATCTTGCTTTCATCATGCGAGCCTGGTTAATAGGCGTGCCTATCGCCCCATGCATTAGAAGCACATTAAATTTAGAATCACAGCACTCTTCAGGTTCAAATAATGAGCATTTAATTATTGACAGGGAATGAATATTTAACAAAGACACTGGTGGTTCACTTGGTTGGACTCATATGGAGTAGTATTAAGGAGGACACGAGGTCCCCGTGACCCAGAAACCCACCTCACATTGATGAATATCCACCATAACAATTAACACTTTGGTGGTTCAAGCCAAGGTCCTCCCATATGTGTGGCTCATGTCATCCAAAAAGGCTCACCTCAATGCCTACATAAAACAAACAAAAAAAAACATTCTGTTATAAGCCCAGTTGTGTCTTTTCTTCAGCCCAGTCACTGAGAGTATTTTTATTTATTTCCCTGTTTGCCCTGCTGCTACCCTTTTGTTTTCTTAAAACTTTAAATTGATAAATCAAAGATCAAATGACATTTATAAAAAGATTAGCGATACAAATAAAAGTACTTAACATAACTCAGGATTTTAAGCAACTGAAGCCCTATTAAAGCTTGATTAGTGTTAAACCAATTTGGTCAAACTCGGTTTAAAATAAGTTCAACCAGGTAGAATGTCAAGGGGAGATGGATTGCACCACTTAAAATTAAACTTTGGTAAAGCATAGTTTAATAAAATGAAAACCCCTTACATTGACAGCAGCAGTGGATCAGATGTATTTCTCTACCTACTTTTAACTCTTAATAGTGTAACTGGGCCTAAATGATGCACAGCATGGCTCTCTTGCTGCAAAGTCAAAAGGAAATATTAAGTGTCAATTATACATCTTATATGTTACATTGTGTGTGGAAACTGAGTTGGTGAGTCCTGCTGAGATTTATTTATTTATTTATTTATTTGGCTTGTTATTTAATGATTTTTAAATAAAAACAGAATGGTTATTGAATGCTGATCACTTCCTTTTAAACCCAATGAATAAAAAACAATTAAAGAGATTGGTCCCTGCAACCAAAAGCAATAGTCTGCTATTTTCTAGGGATATTTCAAACTTCAATATCTGAGTTTTGTGAACTGGGCATTGTAGCAAAAATACCCTTGGTACAGTCAAGAAGAGAAGAGTGTAGGGAAAAGCCTTAAGGAAATGAACCATTTACCTGTGTCAGTCAGCCCTTTTTTCTACTTATCTTCCGCTATGAGCATGAGTGGCCCTTCAGATCGAATCTCTTGTGAAATGCACAAATGGCTGGATCAGTATGAAAGCACAAGAACACATAGTTTCTATTCTTACACAGTCTGTTCTGTGTTGTTACAGTGCTGTTTTGGTGTTGAGGGGCAAGTGTGGATCTTTTCTTATATCTTGAACTTCTTTTACTTTCTTTAATGTATCAATTTCACGTCTTGCTAAGACAGTGAAGCTGCTCATGACCCGGTGCCTAGGACACTCCACATAAACCTGTATTTGAAAGATAAGTGCTTTACAAGTCTGTGTCTGCAGAATGGTCCAGGGACATGAATCCTACATCTGCACAGCTCTTTGTTGTTTTACTGTATGCACCACTTTAGATTCTATACCACCACTGACCTACACATTGCATTTTAATTAAATCTTTTGAATAAAACTGTTCGAATCTTTTATCCTCTTAGAACCATATAAGTATAATATACAGAAAAGAAGGAGGTACAGTTATGCTAACGAATCTTTTATCCTCTTAGAACCATATAGTTATGCTAAGTGGTAATGAAACAATCTGCAAAAACATATTTCCACCTTTCTCAATCTGTCCTTTGCCATAATGGTTAATTCATCCCAATGCTCACAAGTAAACCCCCTGCAATGCCTCTGACAGCTGAGAAATGTCATTACAGGCCATAATGAAGAATGAAATCAGTTATACCATCGCCACACGCCCAAAATTTAATTAGCACTTCTGAAGGTCAGCTCTAGTGCTGTGCTTGTGATGTTTTCATGCGAGGACAATGTTTGGTGGTAAATTTCTTTCCACTTTATTTTGTTGGGAATATCTCCCAACAAAAAAAGTTGGCCTTCTAAAGAAATATATGGCAATGAAAAGTAATTAAAAGTGTTAACTGTGGAAGTTGTGAATGGCCAATAGCAAGCAGTAATGTGACAAAAGCAACTGATAAGACATTGAGATTGAAATGAGGTGTGAAGAAAAGGCTTTTTATCATCCAATGCCATACCTTCACACAATGTACAATTAGAGCTCATACGCTGGAGTGTTGCATCAATTTGCAGATCATTTAGTCTTTTCACATGCATTGGGCTTCTGATAAAACAGCAGGAATCAAAGCTGGATAAAGATGAAAATAGAGCATGACAGGGGGAAAAAAAGTCATGCAAATGACTTTTGTTATTGCACTGATTTTATATTTGAATTGTAAGCGATCATTCTGCCTTTTAGTTACAGCTGTCAGCCCTCATTAATGTGCATTATAAATTGCATCAAAGTGCATAAGGCTGTGTTTGATTAATTTGTACAGCTCTTTACGTAGGAGGAAACTGTGCAGGTGCCGAAGAGCCTAATGACTTGGTTTGGGTGGTGTCGATCCTCGCATTTCTCACTTTCAATACGCAGTGTTGTGTGTCAGCTCTGGTACGCATCTGTCACACTACCTCTGTATTTACAGACTAGTACTAATAACACACTGTAACCAACACTAATGCCTTGTGCTGCCTTTCCATAATAACAATCAGGAATGCCCTGATTAGGCTCAATAAGTGATTTAACCTCATGTCATTTCCAATTAGCACATGTAGCCACAATGCAAATGACAGCTTCAGATGGCTAATGGCCTTTTTCATGTTATATTACATATTTACATGGGTTCCTTTCACATTTATACTGCCATTGCCATGCTACTTACTAAATTCTCTTGCACTGTTGGACTTTTAATGATAATTGGATAAAGATATTGTTCTCCCATTTCTTAAATAGTGATTTATATGACATTCTGTGCCAAGCAGAAGAAAGAAAATGGTTGTAAGAATATCAAACTATCAACAGCACTATAAATTATGACGCCTTTATAGACTAAAGGATAAAGTCACCAAGGACTTAGCGCTGCACACATCCATTGTTCCACAGGTCTCTAAGGAAAGATAAAGTGCTGGCTTGAACATGCTCCAGTGAGAGCATGAAAAGTTCACTTCCCTCTGTCGGTGGGCAAGGACTATGAACCCATGCTGCTATAAAACCAAAGCCCCTTTCCATTCTGTTGTCTCAGCGTGCTGGCTTATGTTATGAATTAATGTCATCCTTTGAACGCACATGGTAACAGTTCACAGACAATGCTTTTTTGTTTGTTTCTACCACCAAACCCCATCACCATCTCCATCTAATTAAAGATAGCACTCTATCCATACAAAAATTACACAGCCTCAGAAGATAGTCTGGCACTAATTACATAATTACAAAGACATAATTGGAGTCGCAGATTACTCATAGAAGAACACAGGCTTGGACACCACATGCTAACATCCTGCCAGGGTGGGATCCACATAAACAAAAGTCATACAGTTAATACCGACTTCGTACTTTTTTTTTTTTTTTTTTACTAAAGAGCTTAGAAACATACAGCTTATGTACAAATACATTTTGTTTGTGCATGTATAAAAACTAAGTGCATCATAATTAACCACGAATGTGAATATGAAATAGATTGAATGGAATTGGTGTTTTGTTCTTCCAGATGATAATTACTCATACAGAAAAACAAATAAAAAGCAAGATCAATTAAAATGATTTTAGACACATTCTGCTATGCCAGATGAGATGGACTGGGTACAAGAAAGATTTTGACATTTAGATGTAAAACAGTGTGGCCAAAACAAAGGAAACAGAAGAGACAGTATCTGAGATGCTGTGAAACGTAATGAAAAATTAAAGCTATGCACAAGAAGGATGAAAAGAGTTTTGGGGGGTAAAGCATGGCCATTCATTTAAATCTGCATATATTAGTGTGTAAATCAAAGGTTATTCTGTGTGTTTTTATAATTTGGGCTTTAATAAATACTTTGGCTTTGATATAGTGATTGTCCTGTGGCAGGCCTGTGTGACGGCAAAGGGGAGGGCGCCAGGCAGCTAGCAGCCTCGTGGCTCTAACGAGAAGGTCATAGCTCACTAATTATCTCGGGCAGTGCAGTCACACCCTTCAAAAGACCCCAGGAAATCACCAGTTTTAGACAATAATCTGCCAGATCACAAATGGAAAGAAAGCAAACAGAGACATCCACAAACAAAATTACACATTCATATACTGCAGGTTTAAACTGATAATTATGTGCTCTTTAATACACACCTGTTTTTACATAAAGGTTCACCAGTGTCACATTCTTGCTAAAACAGTTATTATCAAAATAATGCACAGAAAATGAGATGGTATAGTGTAGTGTCTTGAACTTCAATTCAATGAAGTAATTGTTATAATTACATAATTAAAGCTGTAAGCAGAGACGCTAGGCTGCTCCAGTCCTGTAGGGGGTGTGCAGAATCTGTGATGAGGTTTTGATGCTTTAAGGCTTCTTAATGCCACTAAGTTGGCCAGGATGACAATACAGCAAACACAATGCATATTGCAAACAACTGAAGTTTGTATTAAATTACACATTACCTGTGAGAATGTTAAGTTTTGTGTCCAATGGAAAACTATCCAGATTGGTTGTTATGCCAAAATGGTCCATGGGCCGACTATGGCAGATAGTCTCCAACAACTGAAAGGTTGGCAGTTGGGCCTTGCACCTTCTGTGCTTACTGTCAGTGGTGTGTCTCGGGGAAGACACTGAACCCCTGCCTTACCACTATGTCTGTGTCACAGGTTTATAAATGTAACAAAGTCATTTCTATACAAACATATCAGCACAAATTTATTCATAAATAGCTTTTCTACATCCAAAAATAAGGGGCATTGTAGCCTGCATATGCCACAGTGAAATTTAATAATTAGTCTGTATAAACCAAGTGAAATAGGCATAAAATATAAAATATGTTTAAAACAGAATGAAAAAGATTCATTTTTAATGACATGTTTGACACTTTCTTCAAAAAAGCCCATACTTACTATGCTGTGAGCTGAAAAGAAGGGGGCAAATTATGCAGCTGTTTTGACTGATTTGTCAGAGAGATGGGTGTTCATTGGCCCCTCATGCAAAAGTATAATAAAAAATGTAAATTAATAGCATATGGATCACTTCTTAACTATCCAGTGGCTCCACAGTAAATTGCCTGTAAATTAATCTAATTAGCAAAGCCACAGTATGACTCAGTGTGTGCTGTCACTGAGACTAAAGCATCTTCTATAGTTTGAAACAGTGTGGAGTATTGAGAAATAAAATTTGTAACAGAAGTTTTGACGTTTTTGGCAGCCGTGGGCAATGAATTAAAAAATTATGGGAGGGGAGAGTAAACAAGTTACACTAGATCATGAACATGTTATCGAGAAAAGGAGGAGAACAAACTGGAGACTATGTAGGCAGACACTTCTGCAGATACTGGCTGGGTGATGTTTTAAGAAGTCACATTAATACATGTTTGAGAGCATTCTAGCAAACACAATCTCACATTTCGTGTACCTTGGTGGACAGCAAGAGCATTTAACATGTTTTGGATTACACAAGAGACCACTTTCAATTTCCGTGCTGCTGCAGAAGAAAAACTCAGAGGCCATGGCACAGAAGTACAATCGCAACGTAAGACAGCATCAATTTTCCACCCTACTTCAGTTGGCTTCAGCCAGCGCTGGTGGAGAGTACAGTACGGTCACAAGATAAAAAGCTTCCTTTCTTTCTCTGCTTCTGCCTCACATGCCCTGGTGTTTTATCAATCGACCGTGCCTCCTGTGTGCTTGCGACCTCTAATGGATTCTACATGACAACAGGCCTGGCCCAGACAAGAGCGGAGGCCTTTTCTAACTTGACAACCATTAGCCTGCGCCGTGGGGGAGGGGCTGGGGGTCTCCTGGTATCCTGTAACTGATGTGTCGTGTACTGAGCCATCTCCCACGGGTCAGCCACCGATGAATCCACTCTGACAAGCGTCTCGCTCCTTTCTGTGCGTCCCGACGAGCCTATTATCATGAGGTCCTGCGAATGTTGTGCATTCTGGGAAGTGGCACATAAAAGAATGATCAGGCAAAGCTTTCAGACAGAAGTCATCCGCACTGGCAGGCTCTTTGTTGAACAAAATGGAAATACAGCTATGAGAGGTGCACCTGTTGAGTGTCCTTATGGAGACACAAGCACTCACACTTGGCATTATGTGCCTTATTATTTATATGGGCTGTCAGCTAATAACGCATGGGCGCTCTCACCGGAGCTCTTTCTGCCATCTTTGAAAGTCATGGCAGTAGGCACCCATGGTTTCTGAGCCATGAGGGGTCTCTCATCAGGGTGTTGTCTGAACTACTCATTCCCACTTGCTCAGATATAATGCGTCTGCTGCCTTGAGTTTAGAGCTTCCTGAACAAGAACTGTTTAAATGTATAATATGCACACAATCCCTGTTTATAACTTAGATAATAGCTATATGGTTAATTGAGTGTGTGGGGCTTGTAATAAATGTTTTGTTAATCAAAAAGGATATTGCTGCTTTAATGGAAAATGAGACTGACATTAAAGCAATCATGAGGTTGAACATATTAAATTTTAGCTATTCTTTGATTTGAAAACTTAACTTAATGAACAGATTTTTACCAGCCATTATTCACAGATAGAACACCATCTTTAAGAATCGCAATAAAAGTTGTATGTAAAATTGTTTACTTTAAAGGTTGCATTTTTATATTTTTAGTGAGCCATTTTTGAAGAAGGAAGATATAATGGCACGCAGCTTCACCTTTCACTTCCTAGACCCAGAGGAAATCCTGCCTCAGCACGTATGACTTGGCAATGCATTTCCCAGTGCTAATAGCTCCAGGCAGAGACTCTCCTAAAGGGTTAAGGGCATTGTTCACTTATCATGGTGATAGGGACATTTTTTATGCAAGAGCGAGCCCTGATTAGAGGGTGAGTTTTAATGACAAGTAATTAGCCAACCTCTTTAGCCTTGGCGTAATGATCAAACGAGCTGTCATCGTGTACCTGATACAATGATCCTCTCACTCTTGATATATTTTATTCCTCTGCAATTATGCGGCCCCCACTGCACCACATGTGTTTATTGCCTCAAGCACACATGTCAAATTAAAGTGCACCTTATGCACCTGATATTTAATTATTGCCTGCTGCACCACCATGCACAATGGGAAAATGTCAAAGGCGGCAATCTACAGTACTTCAAGCTGCAATTGGTACGGAGCGATCACCAAGCACTCACACACACACACACACACACACACGGATAGGAACTGAAATATTGAATATGAATGGGAAAATTTCCACCTTGTCTATGCTTAGTTGAATCTTTATAGTTGTTTTTGTCACTGTAAAGGGAATTCAGCAAATGAGGCTGTTGCTTGGCGGGAATAAGAACTCAAAACTAAATGTTTGCTCACAATAGAGCTCAGTAAAATGTAGTATTTTTATTTGTTTTTTGTTTGTTTTTTTATATCAGAAAACTGTGAAGGAAGATAAATAATAAGCAGAAACCTAATTGCACTTAGAATTGAGACTGCATGGCTCTGTGTGTTTGCAATAAGTGTTTCTGTGGTTTTAAAAATACACCCAGCTATAACCATTACATTTTTATGGATAATTTAATTATTTGACAAACCATGAAAGCTGACTTGTTCTGGCACTAGTCAGAGATAACTCCCAGGTCTTTGTCTCCTCTGCAGTGCGCTGACAAATTTATGGTAGTGCAAAATGTGATTCTGATTATTCTTCTGGTGCTAACCCAGTGTTTACCCCATCTTTTATGAACTGAAATAGCTCCTTTTTAATTGCCTTATTCTTCCCATTTATTCAAACGCAATGCTGTGGTCAGGCGTTAAGTGTTTAATTCTTTCCGTTTCCTTCCTCCATGGAGCCAAGTGCTGTTCCATTGATGTTAAAATGTGTTGGTCTCCTAATTATACACTTCTTGAAAACAGATTGTCATGTTGGCAGTGTTTCATCATCATACTCTCTGTGTTATTTTAGTTTATTTTGTAGCAAAGCATCTACAAAACAAGGGAAAAATGTAAAACGGATTAAACATTCAGAAACAAGAATTCAGCGGTATCTATATGACATTTGCTTACTTTGCTTTGTGTCATTACAATATAATGACAGCACCGTATTTCAGGTTAGCTTAACCCTGACTGTCATTGACATATTTTTATACTGAAAGCTGAATTTTGACTGTTTTATGGAGTGGGCTGTTTTATGAATTGAGTTGATTAAAATATTAATTGCAGCGGCTCTGATGAATTAGTGAAGTGACATGGCTGGAAATGATTGACTTAAATGTCCCCTCATGTGTTTGTGTCACGTGCAATAAATCAGCGCTGAAATATGAAATCGCTCCAAGTTCAGGTCGTGCCTTGTAAACTATTGTGATTTAGTGGATCCGACAGTGGGCAACGTTGGAAACAAAGACTTAGAGAGAGGAAGAGGAAGCTTTTTGGACATTTTGGCTTGAAAATTGAAGCCTTGACCTGTGACTTTTGCTATTCTGGTGCACTACAATGACATGCACCTTGAGGGTATGAGAGACAGGCAACAAAGCAGCACAGTCGAGCGCCGAGATGTTACTTAGCACTGAAAAACACAGAGAAATGACTGTGTTCCGTCCGCTCGGCCCCCGCTGGAACTCACCACCTGCTCCGTTATGTGACAAATGTTGATGGATGTTTCAAGTTTATAGAGATAATTGATTGTTTAAACCAAAGGATCTCCCTGGACGTAACCTTCATCTTAATTTGCAGTAATTTGTTGTGATCCTTACCGTGGGGAGGGTTGAAAAATGTCTTGCTCGTGCCTGTGTTCATTTAGAAATCAGCTAATGGTTGAAGTTGACACCAGACACTAAGGAATGCACAAAAATAACATGTCGGTTGTGGATTTCTGCTTGTCCAAAACAAAAAATGTGTAACATCTTGAAAGTAAGTAAGAAAAAAAAAAAAGTTAAAAATGAAATCTGAATCATTTTTCTAACCTGGTCCTCACATTTTGTATTGAGACATTAAAGGCATAAACATAAAAATCAACCATATTTCACATACAGCTATTTTGCTAAAATTTTAAATCAAAGATCATCATTTAATTATTCACCAACAAACAGTTCATGTTGAGAATTTCAATGTTGAGTTTGTGTAGTTTGTCAGAATGGATTTGGACACAGAGTTGTTTCCTTCTAAAGCCTTGGACACTAAATACATGACTGTGCATTTTGCAGGATACTTTAACAGTGTGTGAGTCAGTAATTACTCTTTTATAAACATGCAGCGTGTATATAAAAGCTTTAACAGAAAGAAGCCATGTGGTCAGCCCAGAGCGCTCCATGGGAGAGCAGCGCAGCTCAGAGCACCTGTTCGCTAGATGCAGCGCAGGAATGCAGACTGGGGGGAAGTTCGTTTGAGGGTGCCCCAGATGCCAGTATAACACAGATGTTGTAGTGTTGCTCCAAAACCACAATCACAACATATGGTAATTGATGCAGAATTATTTTCTGGCCAGCTCTCTAACCAGGGGCTGATAAAATGGAGAAGACGGGCTTTCAATGCTCAGTGGAATGAACACCTGCCAAATGTAACTACATGAGATGTCAGGCGGCGTGAATGAAGGGCCACCAGGTAAAGCCATCAGAGCGAGTGGCAACTGCGGCCATCGCACGAGTCACGGCTGAACGCATCCGCAGATGTTTTCCTCCACATTCTTCACCGAGGTGATTGTTTGTGGTGCTCCGCAGGGTGTTGACCCCAGACTGATGAGTGATAGGATTTTAAGATACTGGCAAACGACACGACAATCACAAAATCAATTTAAAATATGGATAAGAGTTTTGGAGAATTAGACATAGAAATATATATATCCTTAGAGTACTTTTTTCTAAATTCAAACAATAAAACATCACTAGAGATTTTTGCAGGATTTGTGTCATGGCAAATGTGTTTCAAAAATATGATCGAGATAGACTATGATACAGTAATAATAATGACTAATAACAACCCCTTCCTTTTATAACCCCAAAAACTTACATCTTCTACATGACCCTGACTACATTTCTAAAAATAAATGTTTACCAAATTGATGTTTTTTATTCTTCTGACCACCTAGTAATACATTTCAAATTGGAGTCTTAATGTAAAATATGTGTCTGTTTTATGCCCAGTGGAATCGAGATGAGTTTATAAGGTACTGCTCCCTCGGCGCTCCAGTATTTTAGCATTTGTGTGTGTGTCTGCCTCGTAGACCAAACCGAAGACCATGCCTTAACATGTGCACAAACTGTAAAATTGAGTCAAACCTCAATGAGGACGAGGGAAGTGCAACAAAAACACAAAATATAAAACCTTTTTTTAAATGACTTGTTTTTCCATGTTCAAAAAAAAAAAAAAAAAAAAAAAACAACCCACGTTTTCCCATTTATTCTGGACGGCAGTGCTTTCATATTTTCCCTGCCACAAATGCAGATACTTATATTTTCTATGCTCCCGTCACCAACAGAATGTGCCTTGTGTCAAATTGACTCATTTCCAGTGTTGTTGAGGCACATCTAAATAGTTAGGGTCTTGTGAAGCATTCAGCAATCTCCACGAGCAGCATTTCATCTCACTCTTAGGCGTGCCTTCCCGGTCACCCGGATATTCAATCACTAAGCTTTTCCTTAATTGTAAATGTTCAAATGTTCTTGTATTGCTCTGGCTATTAGCTTTGCCGAGTGTGTGGAATGCGTTTCTGTTTCGGCACAGTTGAATTCAGCCATTATTCATCCCTCGCCCAGAAGCAGCCGTCGGGCTTGGTTAGAAAATGAGCCCTGTTCTGTGTTTCTCAAGTGAGTGTTTTTAGTCCAGGGTAAACACACGTTCACACATACCTAAACACACATGGACAACTACAAACTCGAGCCATCCAAGAAACTTACAGATGGGAGTCGAGTGGAGAGCCGGCTGCTTGTCTGCTGAGTTTTTGGCTCCACCATCTGGCCTTCAAAGACACAGCTTTGCTCCAACACATGCTCCCCTCATAAAACATTTTACTGCTTATGCACTACATTACAGCACATAAGCAAATTACACTTCCGTCATATACTGTAACACGCCTGGCACATTTTTGTCATTATACAGCTTTCCTTAATGACTGAAAAGTGATCGGTGACTTTAACAGGGCGAACATGCAAATGACCTTTTCTTTTTTTTAAATCTTTTATTGAAAATGCCTGTTTTTCGGCATTCGTCGACCAATCAGCTGCGAAGCCACATCATTTACATCATCTATTCTAAATCAAAGAGGGATGTTTGTCTGATTTATTTGCTCAAACGGAGCCGGGAGCAGAGCCATTGCATTGGGCTCTTGTCTTCAGAAGTCTACGTTTATTGATTGGTGGAAATGAGATTGGTGAGGAGAGGTTTTTTGCTCGGCAGGGGGGAGATTGGTAAAGGAAGGAGGGTGTCTCACTTAAAAGATCTGGTGTTATGGCAGCCTTTATTAAGACTCTTCATTTGCTTTTGAAGACAGGCTGCGGGGATCGGTCCTGGCAGGTTATAGACGCCTGTGTCTCCGTGCTGCATTCTCCCACTGACAGCAGGCGTTTGTGTGTGTGTGGGGGGGGGGTGTCAGTGTGATTTACAGGTAGGGGTCTTTGTATTTTTGTTTTCAAATGTGCCTCCCGCTGAGAAAATTTGAGCAATTAATACCGGCACAGCTTTGTGTTTTGATAAGCATTAAAACCCCAATAAAGACATCAGTCAGCTTTGTTACGGGATAATTGATCATCTGTCTTTGTTGTTTTAGTTGCAGTAGTATAAACATTTGATTGAAGATATGACTTGGAGCCACAGGTCATTAAAGCTTGCCAAATATGTCTCTTTCCTAAAATATCTGCAGCTAAACTTTTGTTAGAAGGTTTCTTCGATTTTTGTTGTTTTCAGATTTACCCAAAAAGGTCAATTTTTCTTTTAAGTCTTGTAAACAAAATATAAACGTTTATTTTTAACCCGTGACTGCCCCAAAATATTGCTTTCCCTTTGTTTTAAAATGATGCTTTTCGATGGAGCAACATTATTTAAATTTACTAAAATGTTAAAGTTAAAAAGTACAATTCACGAAGGCGCTAATATGGTAAATTACAGGGCGATTTGTGCTTGAGTTTGAAAATCACAGACTGGAGCTAAATTGTGTGGATTCATGTCCCAAAGGTAAAGCGTTCAAATTTTTATGGCATGAGTCCATGTACACACAGTACATACCCCTGAAAACACATTTTCACTCATTTTTGGCTTTCATCTTCATTTACACAGCATTTATAACACGGACACACTGACAGTAGTGCACTGTGCTGTGGGGGGTGAGTCCAAATGTGAAGTGGTTTGTCTGCAGCCACTGCCAGATTCATATTTTAATGGCACGAGCTAAATTAAAATATTTGCCTTTTTGCAAGACAACCTATTCATTTAATTGACTGTCACGTGTGTGCAAAAGCCATACGACAAAGGTCAAAAAAAGTCATTTTAAAGTGGATTCGACCCGGCACCACGGCATCCTTTACCTCTTCCTCTAACGATGCAGCAATAACCCACTATTTGCCCAGAGTAAAGTCAAACTTGTTTGTTTTGAGGAGCACTGGAGCACTTCTTCCACAACATATCCTGCTCTCCCCGCACCGCGCTACCACTGCAGCAGAGCACAGTCCGAGTGGCTCCCCTTCCATTAGCGCAGCGCCGGGGAACTAACCATGCAGAAAGCAGCAGACTTAAGGAAAACTTGTTTCTCTTCTTAAATGGATAGGCTGTAAACACTCCCTAGTGGAAGCTTTTCTCATGACAAAAATGTATATTGGATGCAACTGACTGGACCCCAATAAAGCTCTCAATAACTCGGCTGGACCAGAGGTCAGCCGGACTTCTGCTGAAGAGAAATGTTGTGCCTGATTTTTACACTGGAATCAGTCTGACACCTCAGTCCCTGTAGGGCACACCCTTCATATGAAAAACCATACCATAACCAAGTATTAAATCTTCTACATCAACCGAGGTGCTACAGAACAGAAAACTGACAGATTTTGGTAAATGTGCACTTTACAGAAGAATCTTTTGATGTACTTTACAGGATTTACAGGGCAGGGCTTGTAAATCTATGACTATTCTTTCTCATGCTCTTATTTAGTGCTGATAATAATGAATACATTTTTTTTTTCTGACTTTAATCCATTTTTCTATTTGTTTCTTTTTAGATTTGTCCTGTTTCGGTTCTGAAACTTGTAAATAAGTAAATAAATATTAATTCATCAGTCTATTTACAGATAGATTCACAACCACTGTTTTAGAGAGCAATGGGGGTTAAGTAATACAGATTTCTTTTGTGAGCACGACTTTTACTTGTAATGTCACGCACATTATTTAACACACTTAAAAAATAAATAAATAAATAAAAAAATACCACACAACAATTTTCACAAAACAATGCAAAAGTGCTTTAAATTATATAGAGAAACATTTATAAACATGTCTACCAATTCATACTTTAGCTTTTCTAGCAAAATATTAAATAAATAATACAATGAGATAGAAAAATATATATGCACGATCCCATAAATAATACAAATGCTCACTGTGTCCGGTACTGTACATGTTTACTGCAGAGAATCAAAGAGGCAGGTAAACCTTAGCACAACACATTGCTATATGTTACAATGCTGGCCTTGTTTGCTCAGCTCTGTGCAAGGTGTGTTCAGACTAAAACAAATATCAGCTCTTCGGAGAGCTCCAGTCAACACCAGACTGGAGTTTAAAGGTCAGCGAGTGAAGTCGATGAACAGGTATACTCGGTGTTCACTGGGACCCTCCGCTGTTTGTGAGGAACAAAAACAGATCAGTTTGAAATGCTGCATTAAAAACACGCTTGTTCAAGTTTAATTAACTGTAGCTTGGATGAGTTATTATATGTTTAAATACAATGACTTGAGTGGAATCGGGAAATAAAGCGAAAGCCATTATGAGTTACCATGTTTCTTTCTGTAAGAATAATACATACATTTAAGTACATATGTATTTTTGTATCATATTACTACTACAGGACTTTTGTTAGATAAGTAGCATTAGCTAAGTTCATTTATTAACATATATTTAGTGACATTGTCTTTTCCTAACCAAAACACTTATTTCCTAAAACATTTAAAAAAAATGCACTGGGCAGCACTATATAAACAAACAATACTTTTTTTTTCTTTTTTTTCTTTTTTTTTAAAATCCAGTTGTGTTTTCATTTGAACCAACTGCAGTGCTATAAACTTAGCAGTAATTGCCAATTAGCTCAACATTTTATCCATAATTTCCCCTATAACTCCACATTTAAAAGCTCTTTGGTCTAATTACACCAAAACAAGAGAATTACAATGAGTGCTTAGCTTTGTTCTCAGTGCAGACATCACCCCGCCTTTGTGTAGAGACACTGTTAACTGCAATATTATTTAAGCAACCATTATGACACCGTCTCCAACCCTTGTTTACCATCTGAACAATAATTAACAATACAAGAGGGAGACACTGTGTAAAAATACATACCATCCATGTATTAGAAGTGTAAAACATTTATGATGCACCAAATCCCCAGAGATGGTACCCCAAGTGAGTAAATAAATACCATTGTAATGCACTCAAACCCTGCCCCCAATTTGAGGAAAATCTCCCATTAGGAGTCTAAATCTGCAAGGCTTTGTGGGTAATTAGTGAACATGGCCGGGAATGTTAGCGGGGCTTGGCAGGTGTGTTTGATCAGTGGCAAGAAGCAGAATAAGTGTTGACAGAAAGAGATGGCAGGAGGATGAGGAGAGGAGGGACGAGGGTGGAGGAGAGAGGCACGATGGAAAACCACACCAGCGTCTATTCTTTATATTCTTATCACATTTTACACTTTTACTGGACACTGTGTGAAAGTATTGTTTTTATCTTTAGTTCATTTTTATCTCTAAAAGGCTGGAGTCTGCTCTAAAGTAAACATTGCAACACAAAGCAGACTCAAATCAGTTCAAATAATAAGAGAACACACTTTTGCTGAAGCAGAGACTATTAATATGATAAAATTCAATGGTAAAGGTGCTGCGAATGAATCTGATACAATGTGAGTGAAGTACACTTTAATGACTACTATTAAACACATCTTATGGTGCTGAATTATTAATATCACTGTGTGTCAGTGAGCATGGGTTCAATGAGGCCTAATTAGGGGAGATACACTAAAGCTAATTTGCAGATGCCAGGAGCATAGTTTATATATAAGAGCTAATATTTGAAAGTCAAATTAAAGTTGAAAAGGCCTCTAATAACTGTTAATTAACTCTAGTTTTTGTTTTTTTCCTTTGACAAGCTTGAATTGAGTACAATATTTGCAGGGCTAGTGCTTAACATTTCGGCCACAAAGATAAATTTCAAAGCTTTGAATTATTCTTTTGATGTAGTATTCTCTGTAGATTAGATATTATTTTAAGATGCCTTTGTTCAAAAATTCATTTTTATTATCGCTGCATGAAATGCATGGCAATTCCCCACATAACGAAGCATTGGCGCAATTAACATCTTCGATCGAGTTCATATTCCTGATAATTTATACAGACTGTGCACCTCCCCTGTGAGCACGAGCAGGGCAGGACTCGTCCACATCACCCTTACATTTCTGGAATGACTCTTATAAAGAAGAAAATCTAGAGTCAAACTTTAATGAACGGGACTCGAATGTTACAATAATGAATCCTGAAAGTACAGCAGGCCAGTTGAACAAGCCAGACGACAGCTGCGGCAGTGTAGAGACATCAAACCAATTAAGATAGACGATAAATATTAACAGGACTGGTAATAACGGAACACAACGGCAAAGCCAAGCTGTAAACAAGGGCTGCATGACTGATCATTAAAACTGTGTCATGCAGAATTGCGCCTCAACAGAGACAGATTTCAGCAGGAGAATTGATCTCTCCACGGAGCTGAATGCTGTTGTGTCTATTCTCTTGTTAACAGAATGGCCTCTGGTCAATTTTCAAACATGATACACCTATTTGAACATGACACATTCATAATAGAAGCAGAGCAATCAGAAAATAATGGAGCCATCATCTGACAGATTCTTACACAAATGAAAATGTGACCTGCATTTATTTAGCATTTTAAACAGATGTATTGTAAGAACTGAGATATAAACATGTACTGATTTATGTCACAGATGTTGTCTAGTTTAACACACATCCCTTCCCTCTGAGGCATCCCTTTATCTTTTTAAGTACCAGTCCAATTGAAGTTAGAAGTATGTGTAATATTTATATCTTCTTAAACATGGCAGTGCATTTTATCCACTGAATGTTTGCTTCAAGTTTCCAAGTTGATATGTGTAACACAGCCCACCAGAGCCTGTACATCCTGGAGCCTGCTGGTATTGATTTAGGTAACTGTGACTCTGGTTAAACTTTAGTCTGTTTAGTCTGTTTGTTACATAACTTTACCTAGTAACCTTCTCTGCTCTGGTCTTTATGTAAACAATGATTAAGAGCTATTTTAAGTCCGTCAAAATAGATAATGTGGCTCAAAGGTAGAAGATTGTCTTTACGTTTTTTTCCTGCATTTTCCAAAAATCTTTAATAAAGTACTTTGTGTTATCAAGAAAGTGAAGAAATTTCCAATCCATCTTTTTTTGTTTTAAGTCAGTATAATAAGTATAAGATTGCAACTTCAGTGTGTCTGTGGTTTGCAGTAGACTCATCCAGATGTTATGTGTGATGTGAAGTACTTATTAAGCTTTGGTATTCTAGAAACCACAACAGAGTGCCCTTGAATGTGAAGCAAAGTTAAGCCCAGTCCTTTCAACTATACAAAGGTTGAAAACTGCAAACTTTGAGCTCAGCTACTGTCACGGTTGCTAATAAATAGGCAGGATTAACGCACAGTACCTTTTAATATTCGCGCGGCTTAATGGGCTGACAGTGTTGAATTATCTATAGGTCTCAGTGATTCAAAAAGGACCATCAAACCCAAACTTGAGAGCAGTGTCTTGTAATTGAATAATACATTACATGTGGCAATTATTTCTGTTAGAAGCAGACTGAGAAATCAATAACCAAGGGATCAAATCAAGGACTGTGAAGCTCTTGTTTCTATTCCCCTTGTGACCAATTACATCAGCACAGTTTAAACACCTGCAGTGTCACAGCGAGCCGCGACACTTCCTCTCACGCGCGCTCCTGCCCTGCGATTACATTGTATTAGCTCGGCAAGACTTTGGGAGGAGAATGCTACTTACATTCACATCAAGATGCCATTTGAATGAGTAATGAGGTGAAATCATTTTTACAAATTCCAAATCCCACCTAGAGGATTATTGCACTATTGTTGCAGAATTAACCCACATTAAGACGTGCTTGCAAATGCGCTGCGAAAGGAGAGTTATGCATCTTTGTTGAGATAATACGCACTCATCGCACAGCCTGACCTGCAGTTATAAATTATGCACTAGTTTTTAGCTCCAGGCAGTATCCTCCCATGACATATGTGCTGCTGATTAAGAGAGAGTGAAATTGGCCTTTTTTAATAAACATATCCCATCGCACAAAGGCGTCGCTCTGGCCGATGCTTTCGAACACACACAGGTGACAATGCAACACCTGACAAGCTTGAGGTCTATTGGTATTCCAGAATACAATTTGCTTTTATCTGAAATATTCACAGCTCTTAAAAAGGCTGATATCAGGTCTCATTAAATGTTGATGCTCCTAGTGAGTAAAGAGAATACTGGCTACATCAAAGGCCTTGTTATGTCCAGTGAATACTAATCCTGAGGAGTGTCTTCAGCCCATGGAAGACCAGTAGCGCGTGGTTCTGTTGGGGTTTGCAATTCCGTCCTCCTTCCGCAGTTTCCAGCCAGAGAAGCGGAGATGGACTCGGAGTGATACTTTACAGTAATTATGTGCTCCAGCGCGTGCAGCATTGTGTTTCATCCGCTCTTTGTGTTGCGGCGCAGCACTGCTACGCTTCCTCTCATTTGAGAAAGGATCATCAAAAGCGTCAACAGTCAATAGTGCACAACACACATGGGCTTGGCTGAGCAATAATAGCCTGGAGTCAAAGGATACGTGTTCTACGCCTGATTGATTATCAGTCCCATTTGTAGCACTTTGTTTGGAGGGCTATGTGTGTGGAGAGAAAAGGGGGAAAAAAAACCTTATACTTCTAAAAATCATAGTTTTCTTGATTGTAATATCCTAAAATATCATTTGACTTTTATATATATATATATCAGTTTAAACTTAAAGCCACTGTGCAGCAATTGTAGGCATACTTCTATACCTTACTACTGATTCAAAGGCACTCACCAGCCCACTTCAGACAATAGTAACTTCAAAAAACTGTATCCAAAGAGTCATTGTTTGAAGAAATGTCTCCCGCATCACACTTAAGCTGAGGTGTCTCACTGTCTCGTAGAAGTTTTGAAATAAAAAGAGCAACTGTATCCTCTGAGTGGGGGGCTCTAATTCGACTGATGCGTTTGGGGGACTTTCCGTACACTCATGTTCACAATCATAACAACAGAAATGGTTGATGAGTGTTCATGAAAGAAAAATCCTGGGCAGAGTCTGAACAGTGCATCGCTCTGATGTGGAGCAGGAGAGAGCGGCGCAGGAGTAAGTTTTACAGAAGGTTAAAACATCCACAGGCTAGTGAATGAAGACATGCACAACCAAAGGACTTGACATCAAAAGAAGCAGTGTTTTCAGCCATTCTCTGTGGTGGGGCTGGCTTTGCATATTTCATAACAGCGGAGACAAGATCGGTGCCCACCTTTTTATGAACACCTGCAGAGTCGCGTATTGTTTTATGCTTTTATTCCAATTGTTTACCGTCATAAACAAGTGGATGCTTTTTTTAAACCTGCGCCGTTCTTGCCCGAAAGTACAGAGCAAGAACTAGAACACAACGTTTGTTTTTGCTCGACATAAAAGCCTCCAGGTGACCTATGGTTCCAGCCAGACCTTTAAAGAAATGGAGGACAATCAAAAGGACAAATGTGACGGGCCTCCTGTGTGAGAGACAAGATGAATGCGAACAGCGCGTTGGTTCTGTGATGTCTTTGACCTGGTAGTTCAAAGCTGCTCCCGGACTCTGGACCCCTGTTCAGCGTGTGAGCACCTCAGACAAAGGCTTTGTTCATAATAAAGTAAATCCACCACATTGTTCCTTTGAGCCGAACACCACTATTTCAACTGGGCTCCTGGTTTCCAGACGCAACTGTACCTGCAAACATATCCCACATAAGCTCTAAAATACAGTACTTTTCCTATCACAGGGGCATTTTTGTTTCAATTTTTTCTTCATTAATAGCACGGCAGAATACTGGCCTGTTCAAAACCTGTCCTGCGTACACACCTTTACATTGGACATACACCATTCTCAACAAGTGTAGCCTTGTATCAGGCCACATAATGCTCCTCTGTTCAGGTGGGACAGGTTATGTGGTGGCGGCGCACAAGGCAGCGTGCTGTTGAGCCCCTACCCCAGCCCACCCCTCTGCACAGCACCACCAGAGCTGCACAACGGTGCCGTGGTATCAGGAGGCACAGGGAGGTGCTCCAGCCCGCGGTCATAGTTAACCGTGGAAGAGCAGAGAAGGCTGGCTGCTACCCTGCTCCATTCCTCCTGAGACACAGGGGTGAGCACGGCTTTGAAGTTAAAAGTGTGGCTGCGAGACAATATGAGCAGCGAGTGAGCATCTAGCGCTGGAGTGTGCCACACGGTGCTGTAACGGGCCAAAGGTGGGCTTGGTATCACTGTTCTCACTGCACAATGTGGAATCAAAAAATGGATAGATATGTTAGAAAATGTTTTAGTTTAGTTTTTAGTTGTTTATAGCTGGGTATGATTAGCCAATATGAGTGGTCAACATAAAGAGGTCTTCAAATAGTCATGTTGCATAGATTACAGAGGATGATGTAGGTTTGAATATGATGATGGGAAATGTGGAAACTATTGCAAAAGAAAATTGTTTTTATTTAGAATTCAAATCAAACCCAAAAACGATTGTGATAGAGGCACCTTAATATTATATAACTGTTAAAACAAAGCTACTTCAGAGGCAAAGACAACAATGCACAATGTGGAGGAAAAGTGAAGTGAAAGATCTCGAAAGTAAGGTTTTGGGGAACTTCATTTTTCTTGCTATCTTGACTACATCTCTCTTGGAAAAGCCATCTACCTGTTTAAAGAAAAGAGCATAACCTCTCATTTTGAGATTTTTGAAGCTAGTAAAACTAAATATCAATTCCACTTGAACCCAAGCCTCACTACACAAGTCACTAAGAACGTGGTCAGTTTGTCAGATGAAAAGCGAGCAGTGAGAGTGATTGACTGTGATGATAATGATGATGGTGATGACAGCTTCCATATGCATAGCCTATATGATCAGGACACACACAGCAGAGCTTTACAGTTATTTAATTATCCAGCCGAGTCCCATGACACTGGCCTAATGAGAAGCTCAACAATTAGGACATCATGTTACATGCTTGGACTTAAAAAGATGATCAGATGGGGATCTTTATCAAACACTATATTATATAAAGCCTTCTGTCATTTACAATTAAACAGATCAGCAGCAGCAGCACGCATATGAGAACAGAAGGCCTGCTTTACATCTCAGAGTACACACAGGGCATTCCTCTGCTTACAAAGGAGGCCTTCAGACGGAATGGGAGAAACAGAGCCGTCCATAGAGCACAACGCGGGCCTTGCAGAGTCTGTTTAATGTTGTCTTTAGAAATATCTCTTCCACACAGTAAATAGGCCCCTGTGATGAGTGAAGTTTTCAAAGTGACAAAACGGGCTGAGGCCGTTTGCTTTTAGGAACCACAATGTCAAGAAGGTTATCACTGAGAGAATCAAAATCATGTCCGAATATTTGAGTCTGGATATTGACACATTTACAAACACTCGTCCAGTGAATAAAAACTGTTAATGAGACGAAGCAATAAACTGATGAGTGTGAGATTCCAAGATCGAGGCATCATGAAATGTCACACATAATGACACAAATTGATTTTGGTAGCACAACGTACATTTTTGAAAATAATTTGTTGATGAGATGGTTTTACAGCAGGATTCTGCATAAATAATGCACTGTATAAATCTAGAAGAGAAGAAAACAAAATAGTCAACTGTTTAATGCATTTCATAAATAGAACATCAACGGGTTGTGGACCGGATTGGAGTTTAATGGCTCAATGCTGCCATCCTGAGTATATGAAGAAGAGTTACATGAATCACTATGAATTCATTTTTCAGAGCTTTTATCTTACTGTTAAAGAAGTCATGCATTTGCAGAATTTGAAATTACAATCAAGGTGACAATAATACAGATTATAAGTGGTTAAAATGGAGTCTTCCTTCCAGTACTTTCTTCAAAATCCCACTTCATTGCACAATTAAAAACAGGCTTATGATTCTTTTAGGTTTAATACTATGAACAAAGCTCATCTTCAAATGTTAGAAGTCTTTGAGAAAATCCATCTGTGGTTTATTGAGATTAAAAACAGTATCATTAGCATCGACATGTGAGAAGCCAAATGAGGTCTGAGATTACATTAGATTAAACCCAGCAGACAGACTGCACTGTTCACTGTAGTGTATTATGAATATAATATGAAAACGCTGCATTATTGAAAAGCTTCGTCAAACAGAGTGTTTTAAGGATAGATATCCACACAGAGAATCAACTCTAAAAATTACACATCATTATTCCAGCCAGAGATACACTTACTAAACCAAAATTACTGTAGCATTTGAAGAGTAGATAGAGTTAATAGATTACTACATGTGTTGTAAATATACACATGAGTCATTCCTAAAACATCATATGATAATAGACCCTTTATGTTGAAATTTCCATTTACTATTTTGGACAGCTTTTATACAACCATTTCTCACAATTTTGAAGCATAATAACCATAATTGCATTGTTTATGGTATAATTAGCTCTTCATTTAAACTCAGCAGTTTGCTATGTTCCAAATTGGATTAAAGGATTTTGGCTTATATGTGAGAAATAAATATCCTGGTATTAGTGCAAAACCGTGGGAGGAAAAATGAATAATAAATATTAACATTACAAAAACCGCGGCGTTGGCATATACCTCACTCTGCATTACTGGCATTCTTCTGCTGATTTCATAAATCTTATTTATTTAATCTGATTGAGCTTTTTCACCAGTACCTCAGTTAGCCTTAGGCTTAATTTCCACTCACCAACAGCAAGTCCTCACATGAACTGTCTGTGTCACTGTACACACTGATCCACACGGTGGCACTATAGAGGAGTAAAAGATGCAGAGTTTGAGGAGAAGTTTCTCATATTTGAGCCATTAAAGTAGAACAGATACTCAACTGTTGCACTTATTGTCTTATTATTATTATGATTTATTATTGTGACATAGATAATGGTCCTATGTGCTCTCACAGACACTAGATCATCTTCTATTTTTTTTTATATATATTTACACTTTGTTGTACTGCTAACTGGCTGGTCCATGCTGAGAGACAAAACAACAGCTGCCCAGACTGGATTGTAGACTGGACTATTGACCTTTGTGGAACTTTTAAACTGGTTTCACATGCACTTCATACTCTTGCATGTTCCGACAGCGGTGTTCTTTACAAACATAGACCAGACACGTTTGGTGGTCACATACCAGAGCAGAATCTGTTATTGTTATATCAATGACATTCAAATAAACTCAAAAGGTATCCATGTACTTGAGACAAAATCCATGTGTCTTATTGCCTTTCTGTTTGGTCATCAACACATACCACAGCTTTATTGTTGCTATTTTTGTATTTCATCATCTTTTTCCATGTTAAACACTCTTGTATGACATTAGAAACCCAACAGCTCAAAGCAAAAAGTAGAAAGCACTGAACTTGCTCTCAAGTAAGCCATTGCAGCTCTAATTGACTCCCAGTTTGTCGTCACCCAGATGGCAATGAGGAGACACTGACAGCTGCTTGTCCCCAGACAGTCTTGAGATGTGGCGTTTCCAAAGCTCCTCTGAGGCTCCCAACTAACTCTGACACCAGCCCCTGTCTGCTTCACTGCTCAGTTTGGGAGTAAGCACATGGCTACTTACACCCCCAGCCCTTTTCCACAATATTTACAATTATGTATTCCCAGTCCAGTACATTTGAACACCACCAAAACCACAAGCTTTGTTTAAAAATGGTTTTGAGACAGACAGAGAGAGCCTTAAACTGCTGTGAGATAATAACATTCATTATCTGGTGTATGCATGAAAGGCAGGTCAAGTGAGTGTGTGAATTAGAGACGCCTCAGAGCCATGAAGCTGTTACACTGAACCTTGGAGGAACAGTGACAATACCCGCGGGTGCTATTAGGCCTTTAACAAACGACTGTGGGGATTGTTCAGAAGGAAAGGTCAAAGAATGTGCTGCTGTGAGGACATAACAGCAGGTTATTAATAGTTATTTTCTGCTACAATGCCTTGAAAGCCTGTAACTCATGCATCTTTTCTCAATAAAGTACCTGAAGTATTTCCTGGTTCTAATAAATATTGCTAAACAGTATCTCTAGACTTCTGACCATCTGCAAACTTTTCACCCCTAGTTTGCAGCTAGCTTTTTGAACTGACTTTTTGTTTTGATTCTGCTGATTAGCTGATAAGTTTTTTAAAGTCAGCTCAGTGCTCCAGATGTTGTTGCTGTATATAAAGCTTACAGACCAGCCACGATCTAATTCCAATAATGGATAAATGAAGACCCGAAAAGAGCAGCTTTGACCATTTGCACCATTTCATTCACTGCCAACATACAATAAATGCAAACTGTTCAAAAAATACTTGTAGGTTTTGGTTCTTGTGACATTCATTAAGTCACAATAAGATCTAATAAACTGTAGGCTCATTGCATAGTGAGTGTAATGGACAGAACATTATCCTCCAACTTCCTCATTAGTAAACCAATATTTGCTAATTGCTTCAGATTTCCAGATCCAGTCCAGTTGCACACAAACCTAGACAATTTCAAGACCTTTCAGTTCTCATCCAAAAAGCGTCCTTAATTTTGATACACACTGTACTTTAATATATTTGTGTTGAATGTTCTTAAAGTAATTGTTACAGTTACACATTTTACAGATGTGAGAGTCCGTCCACATATTTATCTAGTGTAAGACACTTATATAACAATGAAACCAAATTCAGGAAGACATAAAACGTGGTTTAGCTAAAATACAATTTATTTTTTAGTTCAGAGTTATTACAATATTTAGGATCATGTCACATTTGCATTGTGCACAATGTTAATATGAAATGAAATGTTATACATCAAGGCACAAACAGCCAAAGTGAAGTGAAGGAAAGGCCAAACTGTGGTCTGATCAAATGTGGGATGAACTACCAAAAAGGAACTTCATTTTTCCTGGAAGTGTCTTCTTAAATACCCTTTAGGGTTGGACACAATGAAAATGCCAGTTATTTTCTGTTTAAGCACTGAGTAGAATGAACACCACTGTCTGGTCAGAAGTCACAGTTCATACTGCATGAGAAAATCTCTATGATGCATGTTCTTCATGTACATGGATGACTGTAACCTGCAAAGAAAAAAAAAACATTGTGTGTTAGGCAAATGCATTTGTTTTGTGTTGTTTAATGTTCATTTTACAGTTTTACAAGATGATCTGACTTTGTTTGACCTTGCAACATTAGAAGGAAACAGAAAGAAATACATTAATACTTTCTTTACTGTTTTTCAATGGCCACTCAATTACTTTAAGTTTGTTTATGGCATCAGGGACCCAGTAATCCTCTTTACTGTTCAAAACAATGATTTTAAGGTAAGCTCATAAATGCAGAGTGCTCCATTACCCGGTCCTGCCTTCATGCACCACCGTAGCGCCTCCGCCTGCCAAACGCCTGTGCGCCCACGTTGGTCGGGACGTAGTTACTGTATCCCAGCCCCCCCGAGCGACTGAGGAAGTCAGCCAAGCGATGGGTGACACATGTGGCCGTGTTGCATCCACGCTTCTGCAACGTCGTATTGCTTTGAGGAGGAACCAGAAAGTAGTTAAATCAATCAAAATATGTCAGAAAGTCAATAACTTATTCAACTGAGTAAAAAGCAGCATTTCTTACCTTTAATCTATCATTTACTACAGAATCACAATGTTATTCTGCTAATTATATATTCTGATGTAAAAGCTAAAGCTGTAACTATTTAAAAAAAACAAAATATTAATGACAATGCAAATGGTTTAATTGTAAAAAGAGACAATGGTAGACATTCGTAGGTGTTAGTCACATGCTTAAGCAGTTTGTACAAAGCTGAATAAACAAGACAACGAAAGTGAATTGAGACAGACAAAAATGAACAATGTTAGTTGTATGAGTTGCCATAGTTTTTAAAAGGTTCAGCTACACTTCTCTTCTTCCCAGGAGTCCCTGCTCCCACGTCGGTGTACGGAAACGTTTGCAGTTTGTGAATATCCTGGGACAGTTTGCCAAGAACACAAGTGCTCAAGCCAGTGCAGCGCTTGGACATGGGTCTATCCGGGCTGTTAGAAACAAAAAGGTAGTCTGCAATCACCAGGCCATGCACTTACATCGCAATATACACATGCATCGTATGTTTTTTGACATGTCATGCAAAAAGAAAACAGCGATATATCATGCTAATGAATAAACACGGTAAAATACTAGTCTGTCATGCCATCCTTGAAGCTTATTCGTGCATTTTTGAACTACTACCTGTTCCGATCCAACTCATTGATAAAAGGCTCAAGCATTTAATGCAGACTGAATGAATGTAAGCTTCTGCAGTGTATTTGCATAATGGCAATTTGGCTCTCATGGACTCTATCCAGCAGTTTTTAAATAAAGTGTGCTACGTAACTTCGTCTTTAACTACATTTTACAAATAGAATACTACAACTATAACAAGATCTACCTGTTTTCATCAGCTGTTTGTGAGTCCAGGGTGTTCTGCATGAACTCCTTGATGGCACTGAGTAATCTCTGAGCATCATCAGCCGACAGTGTGATTCCATCCGACATGGACTCTCGACTAGATCTGAAAATATATCACACATTAGCTGAAGAATAAGCCAAATGTTCTTAAAAAATCTCTTGTAATATACTCTACAAAACAAATTAAGTTTTGCATATTTTTTTGTAGTTCTCACCTGGATGGAGCTGCATGTGAGACATACATTGGGCATATGACCAGTGCGTAGGCTACAAGGACAGTCCACAGTTTGAGCGTTATCATGGTTTCCTGTAAAACACACACATTTCCAAAGATTATGATGGTTTTAACACGGCGCACGTAGTGACCCCAAGTCATAAAACCTAATGGCATTGGATGTGTGTCTTCATTATGTGTCCAAGCTTTTCCATATATAAACTGAGGTATAAATCCTCCCTCTTTTATACAGCCACTGTTAACGTCACTGAGGTTTCAGAGGCGAGTTATCTATGATACAGTGGCACTGCGAGCTCTGCCAGCAAATACAGCCGCTGCTCCATTAGCGAAATTAACTGCAGTATACTAAAAATAATAGAAAGTCATCAAACCCGCAGTGTAGCATCCTAGTTTCTTCTTACTTGATTTAGATTCCCCAAACTGGCCCATTTCTGATTTTAAAAGCATTAACAAACACTTTTAAATAAAGTTAAGATGCAATGTAAATAGAAAAATATACTCACTGTGAGATTCTTTTGTTGGTGAAGACGCTGTTCAAAGTGATGCTCGCCTCTGTGGTGAATCTGCTGAACAGTCACTCACAGCGGGCTTTTATATACTGTACATTCTCAGTGGGTTTCTGCAACAGGACATCCACAGGCCATTCCCCATTGGCCAGTTGAGCTTTTACCTCAACTTGCCAGCCAATCAGATGTCCTATATCATTCACAGTCAGCCAGTGAAGCTCCTGAGGCTGAATGACATCAATGTATGGTCACATGGGTTTAATTCACAAAAAAGATGCCAGGTTTGAGTGAACTAATGTATGCATATAGACTGGGGGCTGCACGGCGCATGATATAGACCCCTTCTACTGCTGCTGCATGACGTAATCCTTAGATGGGATTACTTTGTCTGTGGTCAATCAGGGGTGCACGTTTCGATGGATAATTTACATAGACAGTGGGGGATGCCACATGGAGCAATCATATAAACAGGTGGCAAAATATATGTGTCATGGTTTGAAGAGTAACAGAAGAAGATGACGGTTTGGAAAGCTGTGAGAAAATGGTGAGCAGTAACATAATGTAATATTTGCAAACCTTGTGTAAAAAGTGAAAGTGGGGTATATAAATTTTATGGACTCATGCATCAAGTACTCTTTTTCTCCTTTTCTTTGGAGAGTGAAAGTTTTACCTGCTTGCCAAGGCAGCCCATCTAGCGTTTTAGTGTTTTACAAATGGACACCAGGTTGAAAGTCACTTCAGTTTTGAGTTTTTGCCTCATTTGATGATAAAAGCCAAATTGAAATGAACCTTACCCTTAACATGTTTCTCTTTTAACCAATAATGATTCGATGTGGCGACCCCTTAAGGGAACAGCCAAAAAGAAAAGAAGATAATATGCACTTGCAGAATGTAATGCTATTTACCAGCTTTTGCCATCTTCTTCTTTTTTTTCATTCTTCTAGATTGATAAAGCTTACACCAGAATGCGGGGGCTTCTATGCATTTTTCCACTTAATTACTGGGCTGCTGGGTTGAGGCCATCTTCTAATTCCCCTTATGTAACAATAATTGATGATGTATCGTAAAGCATCCTGCCTCCCAGTTCGCATTTACGTCACGAGGAAACTCAATAATGTGAATGGGCTTTTTAGTACTACTACTTGGCAGACGCACAGGCCCCACACCGGAGGCACTACATTATCCTTTAACAGCTTTACATGCTGTTGCAAACTGGCCATAGAGGACTAAAGACTGTCGAGCAATCAAAAGCATCAGAAAATCATCCTTTACACTTGACAAATGAACACTATTCAGTTTAGGCAACAACACTGACGATGATGACTGATGAAGGTTACATTGTAGGCCACTCAATTTAAGGTGGAACGTGATCATTAAGGCAAAAAAAACTTTTGTTCATGACTCAGTGTCTTCCTCACAGCATTGAAATCATCAGCCTCAGTGTCTGCCGAGATCCGGGCTTGTGAATGCACCATTCTTTGGTCTGAGGCACGATGACGACATTCCAAGGGGACATGTTTATTGTCAAGAATGCAATTATGCCACATGGTTCACAATCACCAATGTTGGGCATGAATTGGCCTGGAAAATTAATTACAACACAGGAGAGCATTCATGACAGAGGGCAGCGCTGTGCTCTCTGCAGCGCTCATCAGTGACAGTCTCAGCTGAGTCAGTGAGATGCACCACAATTCTTGGCTCAGGCTCCGCTAAAAAGTCCCAAAGAGAATTTCCTTCAAAACTCTCTCATATGGGCACCTTGCGGCATTGGATTCAGCAGCAGCAGTTGATAACCAGCTGGCATTGTCCCACTGTGCTGTAATCCTAAAGTAAGTGCACTGGAAAAGGTAAGAAGAGTGATGTCTTATCTCTTGATGAAGTCAGTTGGGAAAAGCAGTGTCATGGTTTAAACCTACACTTAATTAGGAGCAAATGAGACTGTTTGCCAACCATCTAAGCCACTAGCATTACACCGGGGATCTAGAAGTTTCCCGGAACAGTCTTCAGCTGCTGGTCTCCATTAAAACCTATTGACTCTAAAGCTGGGCCAACATTTAAACGCCTGCTGGATAGTGCTCAGGGATTAACAGAGCTCTTCCTGTTCACATCACTGTCGTTAACCTGTTGGAATAAAAGGTTTAAAAGCAAAAGCACAACTCTTGATGATTCCTGTCAGAGTTATTAGTGCATTATTTAACCAGTGGCAGCACAACAGGAAGCAGAACACCTTTAACACAATGCATCCCATATCCTATTCTAAGATAAAAATCAGTATTTACTTTTTCAATTGACAAAATTGAATACTGTACTTTAATTATGGAAATGTTGAACTTTATTTGGTTTATGATGTAGAATCACATCAAAATAACCATTAAGCCCACAAATAAATACAACTTAAAACAATGCCAAATAAAACTGAGTAACACTCAAGGGGAAAGATTTAAATTACTTACATTTTCTAAAAAAAAATACTGGTCAATTCAAATGTAAATAAATAAAATATTAATGCAACAAAACATTTATCCAACAACTGCCACCAAAAACAGAAGCATGTTGCCTCATAACTGAGTTTTAATTCTCTATACAGGTCTGAAGCGTGAGTTTATGCTTAAAATGTGATAATATAATGTTTATCTTTTAGGATGGTTTTGTGTTTTTAAACTATTCCCATTCAAAATCTGAATGTATGCACCTGGCCGCTCCCGTGGCTGGTGTGGTAATTAACCCATCCTCTAACAGAATAATGCGGCAGTGAGACCATGTTTATTTGATTACATTTGACAGATGTGTTTAATGCTTCCAGGATGGCTTTACAAACTGGGGAGCTGGCAGGAAGCAAAGAAATCATTTGCAAGAATATTCTCATTAGTTCGTACTAACAAATCTGAATGACTGGGCAAGGTTTGCAGAGGCTGAGAAAGAAAGAAAGAAAGAAAGAAAGAAAGAAAAAGAAAAAAACAAAAATCCATCAGCTGCCACTGCATGACTGGATAAACAAGTTGGATTAGACATGAAGCACAGATCTCACTGAAGCAAACATGCCACAGCTTTTCTAAATCTGAAAATTTGGATGAAAATATTGTACTCTTATATGAATGTACTGCATCAGTTTGATGGTTGTAGTCACTTGTATCCTCACTTTTAGAGCAGAGAGCTTGAGAAGTTTGGCCACAGACACAAAACTCTCACAGCTCTGCAAGTCTGGAATGTAGTCTGTGCTCTGACCTTTGACCTCTGAATGTAGTTCACAACCCCTGCCTTTACGTGTCGAGGTGAAATAACCTGTACCAGCTTACTGGGGTAAAGTTGATCTGCAACAAAACAAAACACAACAAAACAAAGACAGACACATTGCAAGGACTGCCACTTATTTCTGATGAAAACAGTGTTATATTTAAGTGCTTGATGGTAATAGTGCATTATTTACAACCTGTGATACAAAAATAAATATGCTGAGAACAAAATCCAGATACAATAGATAAGTGGGTTTGAATGGCTTTATCTTGACTTTTTGTTTGGGTAACTGACTAACCTGGATAACTGTTACATAATCAAAAGACTTAAATATACAAGAGAATATTAGTGAATGCAGATTTTTGACAAATGACCTTTTCCAGTGATTCTGGATGTTACTATGAATCTGATCTGACATGGGAAACCCTAAATATTTTTAATCTTCAGTTATTTAAGGAAAATTATGCAGTTCTTAGACTTGGACGTGAAATTGAATAAATATAGCTCACATCAATGATTATAGATTGGCATGAAGATTTGGAAACTTTTTTTGGTTCATTTTAATGTTGTGTAACGCAATTGCACAATGGTCCATTATTTGCTGTCTATGTCTGATCATGTGCCTTGTTGTCTGTCCTCCCCTCTGCTTCATTGTTTCAAAGTTTTCCTACTTCTGCAATAACTGGATTAAAACTACTAAGCAGTGCATGGATATGGATGACTACTCACTGATGCTAAACATAACGTTTCAGTGTTAACATGTATATGTAAACTTTTCTAAAAGTGATACAGTCCCTGGATCATTGCCAAACGTTCAGCGGGTATCCAGACTACAATGATCCGGATCATTGATCAGGACAGAACAAAGTTCACCAACAGCAGACTCTGGCTTTCTGGCCAATCTTAGCCAAAGAGGCGGGGGATAGAAAATGTGCAAGATGATACATGTGTGCTTCAGTTTGTATGAGGAGAAGGAGAGGAACTCAGCAGAAGTGCTCGAGCGAAACCTCAACGTCTGACAAAGATGGTTTCAATCAGAAGTCCAGGTCTGATGCCGGTGTCGTGCGCGCAGGCTCTGCTCGCCCTGGGCTCCGTAGCAGCCGTGCTCCTCGCTCTCTTGTTGGTTCGTCAGCTCGTCAAGCAGAGAAGACCCCCGGGGTTCCCTCCTGGTCCGTCCCCCATCCCAATCATAGGGAACATTATGTCTCTGGCCACAGAGCCGCACGTCTTCCTCAAGAAGCAGAGTGAAGTTCACGGACAGGTAACCGCTTTACCGGAGCACTCTTCTGCAGACTGTGCAGAGTGTGACCCGGCATGAGCTCTCACTGCAGACATACACACATGCGCGCACGCACGGAGGCGCACGCACACACACACAGTTATGAAAGGAACAAAAGAGGCTCGCCCATGCACCACTGGTTCTGACTGATTTGCTTTGCGCAGAGCAGAACGATACCGACACTTGAAACCATGTTTTATTGATAGCACCGGACTGAACTAGAGCTACTGCTGTATTATAGTTTAGCAACACTTTAAAGGTTGTGTTTTACTATTCAGATACACTTTGTAAATACAGAAGACGAAGAAAATAAAAGAGGAAGTACTATAGACTATATAATACTATACTACTATAGCTATTGGCAAATCACAGATAAGCACATACAGGTGCAGTTTTACTAGAAATATTCTCAAATATTCTAATATGTGTTATTATAGTGTTTAAAAACAACACTCAAAAGAAGTTGTATACTTGTGTTTTAGATATTCAGCCTCGACCTGGGTGGCATCTTGACTGTTGTCTTAAATGGATATGACTGTGTGAGGGAATGTCTGTACCATCAGAGTGAAGTGTTTGCAGACCGGCCGTCCCTGCCATTATTCCAGAAAATGACCAAAATGGGTGGTAAGGTGCTTTCATATCGTCCACTTACCATTTATGTTAGAATTGTGCTTGAATGATGGTATATTTATTTATTTTTTGCCATTTCAATTTGACAGGACTCCTCAACTGTAAATATGGGAAGGGCTGGATTGAGCACCGTAAACTGGCATGTAACTCCTTTCGTTACTTTGGCAGTGGCCAGAGACTGTTTGAGAGAAAAATCTCTGAGGAGTGCATGTTCTTTGTTGACGCTATTGACGAACACAAAGGAAAACCCTTCAATCCCAAACACCTGGTGACCAATGCAGTATCCAATATCACCAACCTCATCATCTTTGGCCAGAGGTTCACTTATGACGATAGAAACTTCCAGCACATGATCGAGATCTTCAGTGAGAACGTGGAGCTGGCAGTGAGTGGCTGGGCCTTCCTGTACAATGCCTTTCCCTGGCTCGAGTATGTGCCATTTGGTAAACACCAGAAGCTATTCCGTAATGCTGCAGAGGTTTACAACTTTTTACAACAGGTTATAAATAGCTTTTCAAGAGGCAGAGTGCCTAATGTACCACGGCACTATGTGGATGCATATCTGGATGAGTTGGAGCAAAATGTAGGAGACCCTAATTCATCATTTTCAAACGAGAACCTTATCTACTCTGTGGGCGAACTCATTATAGCTGGCACTGAGACCACCACCAACACTCTGCGCTGGGCCATGCTCTACATGGCCCTCTACCCAAATATACAAGGTCAGTTCAGTCACATAGTCCTGATGTGATATCGTACAAGAGATACCATTTAGTATAAATCAATAATCTATTTTTTTCCCATGTAGAGAGGGTTCACAGAGAGATCGACAGTGTACTGACCAATGGCAGGGCACCCACATTAGAGGATAAACAGAAGATGCCATACGTGGAGGCTGTCCTGCATGAGGTTCTACGCTTTTGCAACATTGTCCCTCTAGGAATCTTCCGTGCAACTTCCCAGGATGCAAATGTCAATGGTTACACAATTCCCAAAGGCACCATGGTGATAACAAATCTCTATTCAGTCCACTTTGATGAGAAATACTGGAACGAACCAGGGGTTTTCTCACCACAAAGGTTCCTTGACAACAATGGAAACTTTGTAAGACGTGAGGCCTTCCTGCCATTTTCACTTGGTTAGTCTTATTGATTTACTGGAAAATCACACACATCATTTTAGTTTGATCACTTCTATGTGTTTTATGTACATGTGTGCTCTGTGATCTTGGGACTAAACGTGATTATTTTTCTTGTCAGGAAGGCGACAGTGCCTGGGTGAACAACTGGCCAGGATGGAGATGTTCCTCTTTTTCACCACTTTGCTCCAAAGGTTTCATCTGCAGTTTCCACCGGGAACAGTTCCTTCTGTCACTCCCAAACTAGGCATGACTTTACAGCCCAAGCCATACTCCATCTGTGCCGTGCGCAGGCAGCACAAAGCTCTCAGCTCTGCACACCCTTATCACAAGTAGAGAAAAGTCTATATATAATGTCTTCATACCAGTTGACTTTCCAGCTACGCACAGCAAGGCAAGCACTTCATACTGGCACAAAGAGCGTATGAGTATCAGCTTGCAGGCTCCAGAGAATTCCAGGTTTTTTAAGGACATAAGGGGTGTTCTCATCATATGGACACATGATGTTTTTTCACGTGGTATTGAATTCTTGTACTGCGTATTTGCACAATTCTTTTATGAAAGGGGAGGGGAGACGAGACTTGGTGCTGCAAAGGATTCCTGGAAACTGTATGCCACAGATTTTTGCACAGAGAGAGATGCAAAGAAAATACCACTGAAAGAGATGCCTCTGAACCTTGGTGTGGTAGCAATCAACTCCAGAACATGTCAATGATTGATAGTATGTACACCTCTGATGGTTCATAGGCCTGTCTTCTCAGGACAACGTCAGGTTAGACAAATGACACAGTGGGGTTTGAACGTGTGGATCGAAATGAGATGAACAGACTTTCCAAGAAAGTTCAGTTCTCTGTGTGTTGGAGCTGAACATGGGCCAAGATTTACGTCATGTGGGCTGACTGACCCTCTCTCCAGGGATAGCTGCGCCCCGGTGGATATTTAGAAACTGGCTGTGCAGCACTGGTGTCAGATAAATGGTGCTTATCAGTACTAAGAAGTACTGTATTATACTTAACAATTATGTATATATTTCTTTTGTCTCATGCTTTAAATATTTTGTGTTCATAAAGGATTCTTTTTCTTATTCTGTTGAAAGCCTGTCTTCTTTAACACACTGGAAACTTTGAAATTAAATTGCAGCTCTGGTTGTTTAAAAACAGATTTAATAAGCACTTGTCAAACAGTGGATTACTGTTTGAACATTTTTACATTGCACTTTATTCTAATTAAAACTTGCAGGATACTGGAAAAAACACTGAAAAAAGTGGAAAAGCGTGGAACTTTCATCCTGCATAGTGTTTGATTTTTCTGTCCCACCTTATACCGAACAATAAGGATTCTGTTTCCAAAGACTAAACACTTTAGCAGAATTCTCTGTTCACCTTTCTGATAGAAGTTAGAACCTACAATTTTGGATTTTTTTTTCAGACACAGATGTTTTGAGTTATCCTGGCTGACCAAACTTCTGTTCAGGTGGAAAATGGATGGTGGTTTGCTGAATCTCATGTGACATTATGAGTTTTATAAATCGAGCCAACAGAGTAAGTCTAGTCAGGTGATAAAAATAAAACGGTAATCTAGAGTATTCTGAAGGTGCAAAGGACAATGGAACAATGGCAGTGTTTTATGTTAAACAGTATTTCAAGGTTTCGCAAGGACAGACATACACACCAATAAAACTCAATGAGAAGTACTGATACTTTCGGGATGATGTTTTATGACAGCTATAAATAACAACAAAAATCAGTTGCCCTCACATTGAACGCAGATAAAGGTGAATGGTTACATTAGACAAATGTACATATACTGATGCTACATTTAGGGTAACAACCATTCATGGATGTATTTATGGCACAATTATCAGAGGAAACTGTTGTTTAAAGAACTACACAGTTGATAGTCGACAATTTTACAAATTAAAGAACCAGAAAATGTTGAGTTGGGAGCTACTAAGGCTTTGTGATCCAGTATGGGTCTATGTGATTGTATATAGCTCTGACCTGAGTCCAACTCTAACTCTAGCACTGTCACTGCCACACGGTGGATTCTGTGTCTTGTATACACAGCACTGGAGCCCATGGCATAACACAACACAGGCCATAAACTACTGTATGTGGGTAAAGTTTGGCACTATCTGGGAGACAACAGCAAGAGAGAGAGATATTGATGACTCAAACAGTGGTTATGATACGAAAATGGTTCTGGCATAAGTGAAAGCTTTAAGTCAACGCCAAACCCCACAGACACACACCTGTAAAAAGAAGTCAATAAAAACTCTGGGAACACAATGATTACTGGATCTCAATGTACAATATGTCAGCTGTGTGTAGAAAACAGATGCATTCGTTTGATTATTTAAAAATATATAAATTTTATATGTTCATACTCTTTTGTACAGAGGCTAAACACTTGTTTGGTATTAAGATGTGCACACCTGTATCTTTTTTGTTTTGTATAACTAATACACTGCTTCATTAACATCTTCTCCAGAGATTATGATGATGATTTAATAAAGTCATACAGGAGCTAGGCAATTGCCGTGCCTTCCCTTTCATAAAACGCCTAATATTCTAAAGTAGTGGAATGCCACGAGTTCTTCATATAGAGACAAAAAGAAAACCACAAAAAACCCTGGACCCCTTCTTCACACACTGTCTGACTCATACTGAAGGTTTAAAATCAAAAATAGGAGAAAAGCTTAAAATCTGTGTCAAACACAGGCGTTCATGCATCAAAACAAATGCAGTTAACCTACAGTCTCGACTTATGAAAAGTGCTGCTGTGGGATGGACTCCTGCAGTCTGACAATAACCATAAGCATTTCTCTGGTGAACTTGTAAAACATTATGCAGACAGTGTATGAACAGCCAGGAAACAGAACAGACTGTATGCCATTCAAATTGTTTGTTGTTGAGTTGTTCATTAAGAGATTACAAACTGCTTTAGTCACCCAGATTTTAATTTTCTTTCTGTATATCTTAAAGTGTATTTCATATTAATTACATAAATTCTTGAAAATTCTTGCAAATCCTGAGTAACCTTTAAAAAATATTATAATCAAAAAATATGATCTGAATGCAATATGTTTAACACTAGAGGACATTTCACTGATTAGGATCCAACCATTACTGAAAGGACACACAAACATACACACAAATTACATATTAAAATAATAATAATAAAAAAAATGTGCTCTCTTTCTCCCTGTCATTCTCACGTCAAACCCCTTACCCCCCAACAAAAACAATTCAACATAAAAGACGGGTGGTACACATGAATAAAAGCATCAAAAATGATGCAGATATAATGCTATTAATCAGTCAACGTTTCAATAATGTCCCTGTGACTGAGTCTGATACAGTGTTTCGTGTCGCCAGCAAGGAGAGAGAACTACACAAGCCAAGGCTCTGGGCCGATATGAGAGGTTCAGACAGGCACATTTGATATACTGTGTATATAGTGAACTCAAAAAAATACCTGACACAGAGGCTGAAACAGTCTCAGTCTCTTGTCTTTTCCTTGTTTGAACTTTGGTAAAGGGTTTCAGGCTCTTTGTAAAGTCACTTTTGTATTTCCTCTACTTTTCATTAAAATAGACAGGTTTGTTTTGTACCTAAGGGAGGTTTAAGTAAGCGCTTCTCATTCAAGGCAGCATCACAGCCAGGTATACCATGGAGAGTCAACACACTTCTTCTTCTGCACCCTCCTGCTCCGTCCTGGGTACTTCTTAGGGTGCACGCGACGCTCCATGGGATGAAAGTGCATAGGAGTTGGGCTCCCACTGTTGCAGCAAGGATCCGCTCACAGTAGTAAGGCCTTTTTGTTTCTCCATAAAACAACATGACTGCTAAGCAGAGTGTCTGCACAGTGAATCTTTCAGAGGAAAATGTATTTATGTGCATTTGTCTGTGAGTGTATGTTGAGAGGCATACGGTCTCCGCTCCCAGTCTACAGTATGTGTGTTCCTTCATGGTCGTGCTACTGACGCTCCTCGCCCTCCTCTTCCTCCTGGATGACCTGAATGTCATCAGACGGGGAGGTGGGTAGACTGGTCGCTATGTTGGACAGCAGACTGTCAGCCGACTGCTGTTTGCTGAGCTCTTTGCTCTTCTCCTCCTCTTCAATGACTTTCTTCCACACTTTGTGGTTCTCAGTCAGGTGCTGGATTATGCTGCAGAACAACCTGCGACGCTTCTTTCTTCTTTCTGTAGCACACAAAAAGAAACAAATGTAAAAAAAAAAATCATGGGAAGAATTGGTAAACATGACACTACAGAAAGGTCTTACTTGGTGCTAGCTCTTCATCAAGCTCATCTTCCTCAACCTCTTCATCTTCTGTGTCTGTGTCCACCTGTCCTTCTTCCTCATCTTCGTCAGACCCATCCTCGTTGATCCACTGGCCAGGAAGAAGGCCTGCAGCATCGTAGGAGTTACACAGTGGCCCAACTATATGAGTGATGAAGGACTCCTGTAGCTTAGCCAGCTGCGGTGATGACCGGTCCATGAAGGGACTGATGGGTAATCCCAATCTAGCCTCCTCATCCCCCTACAGACCAATCAGAATTCAAAATTCAGACTAAAAGTACAGTGGAAACCTGTACACAAATATGTATCAGTTAATATGTAATTAAGGTAATATATTCAATAAAATACAAAATACTTATGTTTGGTACCTGCTCATAAAATTCATTAACAATGCCTTCTGTCCACTTTAGGTGCAGGTCACGGACTTTAGCTGGTCCATTAATGTCTGCGAGCTTTATACACACTTGGCATACAAGCAATCTGTCATTCTCATTGGTCCAATCAATTCCTGGACTGTTAACATCATTCACCTAAAAAAAAAAAAAAAGAAGCACATCCTCAAATAAGCAGATACCACACATTTGATAATTTAGTTTTGTTTATTTTTACTGAGTAATACTAATAATAAACTGCGTTGTGTATTGTGTCAGACCTTGGAATTGAACTCAGCCAGGAAATCAAAGTGCTTCTTGAGGTCTGTGGCCAGTATTGCCTCAATGACAAGGAAGCGGAAACGTTTAAATTCAACGTGATCCAGGTTGACCAGGAAGTTGAACTCTGGTTGGGACAGGTAGAGGCTCCAGGCAGCTGCGGCGTGGTGGTTTTCCAGCACTGAACGGTCATTGTACAGAACTGCCTACAAACCATCAAAGGTACAAAAAAAATTAAATAAAAAATGACTATTATTACTATTTCTATTATTATTAATTTTAATTTTGACACACTTTTCTGTCCAACAATAAAATCCACCATATGTTGTCTATAAAAGCAAAAAAGAAGCATGTTTTTGCTGTGTTTTTGAAATGGTAAGACTACATGTTCAAAGGCAGAAAATGCCAATGGTTAATGAATTTAAAGGAACGGAAGTTTCACAGACAAGAGATACTGATAAATGAGCTGTTTAGACATATAAAGTCGACATAATCCACAATCAATAGCTTCAGGGTTTCATCCTCTTTTTTTAACCCAGTTTCCTAGGAATCCAGACAATATGAGTGTTATCATTGGCCATGTTGTGAAAATACAATATTTAAACTAGGACATAGACCTAACCTTTTGGCCCTAACTTTACTCAACTGACTAATGATAGAGAAGATGTTTTAGTAACTTAGTTTACTAATTTTAGGCTGTTTGCATAAACTTGACTTTATATGGCTCATAGGCATAAAGATGTTTGAAATGAAATGAAATCATGCATTACAAACATCTTCATTTTGATCAAACATCTTCATTTTCAAGTATTCCTTAGATACCTTGATTTTTTGTAAACTTTATAAAAATGGACTAGAAACTTTAACTCTCTTGTAATAACTACAATAAAGTGAGGCACTATTTTTTAATAAAACTATTGTTGGATTTGTTCATCCGACTCAATAGTATGCATTTAAAATAAAAATAGAAGTTACAGTAAGGTAAATGTGCTTCGTATTATTTGTACCTGAGGTGCATTAGTGGCTACTAGAAAGGCATTTGTGCGACCAGGATGGTCATAATCATGCATTGCAGCTGCTACATAAAGGGCCATTAGCTCCAAGGCAGGTATGTTCCAGGCCAGACAGCCATAGCTGTCATCCGAAATAGAAGAGCTCTTCGAGGAGGCATAGGATACCCTCCCAGGAGAGATCCCACTATCGGAATCTGCAACATATAACAAATAACATTTCCATAATACATTTCTCTTCTCTTGAGGAGAAGCTTAATGAGATGCACTGCAAAAGATGCTAGTAAATTATTCACATAATTATAGAAAACTAATCATATGAGCTATTTATAGTATGGTAAGTTTTACCAGTGTCACTTCCTGTCACATGCTCGCTGTGGATTTGCTGGAATCCAGGGATTGGTCGAGTGGTTAGGTACCAGACAGCATGGAGCACATCAGTAGCATGGACCCGATTATGATCTGCAAGATTTACAGATTTGTTATTATTATTATTGTTGTTATTATTGTTGTTGTTGGTTATTAGTTATTATGCTGCAATATTATTATACATTTTGCAACTTGAACATTACGGGAATGAGTGTTGTGACATAAGGTTAATGTGATATAAAACTTACAGGGAATGTCTCTATAGCCACTTTCCAAAGCACAAAAGTATGCCATGAACTCCCGCACAGGGATCTTGAAAATTTCAAAAAGACATGTGTCCTGGAAAAGGGTGTATGTTACCTGAAAAACAGTGTATACAATTACAATTAAGTAACATATCCTGACAAATACATTTTTGAAATTAAAGAGTACACTACTCACATAGCTGAGTATCCTTCCTGTTTTGCCTCCTGTTGTGTCCACCAGGTCAAAGATCTGAAAGTTCCAGGTGTTCATCTTTTCCATGAGAGCTTCATGGTCCTCCAACATTGGATCAAGCTTGAAGTCCAGCTCACCCTGCAAAGTAGGTTGCACTAAGTTCACAGACCTATAAACATAAATGAGTATAGATCTTTTATGTACAATGTACAATATTTAGGTTATAACTATTAATTAATTTTATTAATTAATAACTATGCCAATATGCTGTGCTGCATCTACACTGGCATGGCTGGTAGTTATAGATAGATTTATTGATATGAAAGTTAAATCGGTTCATTAGAAAAACAAGACCTATGAGAATATATAATTAGGGAAAGAGTTTACTAAGCTGGCTGGACAAAATATGGGTATGAAATAAACAACTGAAACATAAACTGAAACATATGGGATCACTATGTGAGTGATAAACATAAATAAAATGGACAGCTGGTGTTTTGCTTCTGCTGCAAAAAAGGATAATAAGTGTCATTAAAGTCTGTAGATTGAAATGCACCTCTGTTTCCTGAGTCTGCTGGTCTGTGCCCAGGCTGCTCTCATTTTCCTCCTCAGCCTGCTCTGGACTCTCTGCAACATCTGTCCTGCTGTCTGCAGACACTTCCGCCTCCACACTCTCTTCCCTGATCAGAGGCTCTCCTGTAAACTCCAGACCTTCACCTGCTGCAAACATAGTGCAATGTGAATGAAAAAAGTTATGTACAGTAATTAACATAACTTAATTCTCTGTGGATAGCAACATACAAACCAATTTTTTTCAAAACTAAGTGTTTTGATTTAGATTTTCTTAAACAGGACAAGTTATACAACCTCTTGTTCTGATGTAATGTCTTTGACCTGTATTTAATTTGGTTTCCAGCAGAGGGGAGTAAGAACTTCAACTTTATGTTTGACTCCTCAGTTCAATGGCATAAACTTTTTTTTTTATCAATTATAAACCTCATCAATTCTACTTTGTGCGACTGTATTAAAAAATGGCTTTTTAGAATGCCTGAAAGAAAAAAAAATTGAATTCAATTTAAAAAAAAGTTTTGTGGTGATCACCTTACTTCAAAAAATGTAATCTTTATTACTTTATATAAATGTGATAAATATATGCACCTGAGCGCCTTCGTTGAGCCTCGCTTGTAAATGACTGATGAATATCACTTGTATCACTGGCTGATACTCCCTTCAGCATCTGACGACCACAACTGTATTCAAACACACAATGAGAAAGTGTAAAGCAAATGTAACTCAAATAGCTATAGTTTATTGTCTCTGTTGTGAGGGTTTACCTTGTGCAAAGCGGAAAACTGGAGCTGCGGAGGTTCTGTTGGAAGTCAGGGGAGCTAAGGGTGTAGCTGAAGGGCTTATGTAGATTGAGATTGAGGCTCGGCTTGGTAAGAAAATCAGCTGTGTCGGGAAACTCCACAGGGGACCGTGTGACAAGAGATGACGACGAAGCTGCCCCCACGGCCGGAGGACTGTGGCTTGGTGAGGTGACAGGGCTAAGACTTGGAGATGTGCCTGCATAAGAAATAAAGAAACGAAAGAAAGTTTCAATTCAAGTTGCAGTCTATAAGGAGACTATGTTAGAAATGTATGCTCACCTGCTCTCCTAGACCCTGCGTGATAGGTGAGAGTGACAGAGGATGATCTTTGCTTAGGAATGGTAAGCAGGTTTGCATTGGGCCCATTGGACAGACCTGAGCTGAAGTGCAAAACACATATATTCATGTCATATTTACATCAAAACTAAATAGTAGTACTGTCACACTACTGCTACAGCTCAAGGGCTTTAAGACACTGCCTTCAATATTTTTCGACTGGAAATCATTATAAAGAACTCACACAATAGACAGACCTCTACTGCCACTCAGTGGCAATAAATATTCACTACATCACAGTGTCCATACATGTACTTTTTTCTTGGAGTAAACCATACAAAATTTTACTATTAGACCATATTCCTCCAACCAAGAGTCTTCATTATCCAGCTATCCTGAAATAGTGGAACAGCAGTACTAGAAGAATACAGGTGAAAAGTAATAGCTGGTTTACACCAGTGTTATCATTTATGAAAACATCTTGCGCATGTGGTCACTTGCTACCTGGTCAAGATGAGGTCTGGGTGGGGTCTCTTTCCATTGTTGCGTTCCCAGCGTAATGAGGCGGATTCAAGAGGTGGAAGTGGAGAAGATGAAGAGGTGGAGCTTCGCCGGGGCTGAGGTGTTGGGAGGCTATTTCTACTGCTCAACCCCTAATGGGATAAAAGAGGGACACATTTAAATACTGTATATTATAGGTTGCTTACTAGAGAAGCTATTCTAAATACACAAACATTACTGACTGACAAAAGTTTCATTGGCTGGGTTGTATTAAAGAAACTGTGTATGCTGTGTAGTCGTGAGTGATGTCTTTTACTCCTAATACACTGAAAGCTGTTAAACCAGTGTGAATCTCTAGGCACTTGAGTAGACTGTACTTTCAATTACTTACACTGCTATTTAAAAGATAACATCTGTCAATCAGCAGTAATGCAGACACCTACCTTTAAAGATTTCCTGTCACTTCTCTCTACAGAGTCCTCCATTTCATCACAAGGGTAAAAACCTGGAAATGGGGTAAACGGGTTGACCCTGGGACGACACGAACCAGAGAATGTTCCCATGAGGCTGGAGATGCTGCGCAAAACTGAGGTGGTCTGAGGCGACAGTGACGTGTCCATCAGTAGGTCTGACACTAGGTTTCTGGCCTCATTGATGACAGAGAGGTCTACACCATTACCACTCACTGCACCCTGTGGCCGTGCACAAAAAAAGGTGATTTTATTTATTACAATATCATATCACTGTACTGAAGTACTGTATTTAAATACAAGCACAAAATAGTAGAATACTTGTTTATTAATGACAATAGCTGTCACATTCATGGCCGACAGGACTAAAAATGACTTTTGATTGGTGGGAGCTAAATTCTTTAATAGACTACACCAACAGTTCAAACAAGACAAAGAATGTCGGCCTATGATAAAATGTGGCATGACTAAAATCTCAAGGTCATGGTATGCCAGGTTTATAAATCACTGTGTGTTTTCCTTGATCAAAAATACCAATGGAACACAAACGTTAAAAAATGGGGTTGTTTTTTTCCTGAACTTTTTTCCAGACTCATTGTCAGCTGAAACCTTTTGTTGTTTGCAGGCAGGTATGAGTTAAAATACTGACCTGATACTGTGGCTTGTACCAGTGTTTCAGATCCCAGTCCCATAGTATCATCTAAAAAGCAAGAGTGAGAAGGAAATGAGTCAAGTTATTTTTTTGTGTGGTGATAAGGTTTAATTTATGTGACATTTTTAAATGTGTTTACACAGGATTTGCCTAGTATTTGACCTATGTCCGAGTTTAGCACACACTGCTACATGACTTTTCCATGGGGGCACCAGCAGATCAGAAACAAAGCTTTGGGAGCATATTCTGTTGGTTATATAAACACTTAGTGTAGTAAAAGTTTACATTAAGGATTTCCTGCACCACATGATGCACTTTCCACTTATGCTAATCAACAGAACTTTAGCAACAGCAGACTGAAAGCAAAAGAAAAAAAGTTAACCACTAAAACCACCATGGTGCGTCGACAATGGAGCTGTGAGAGCTTATCTACCCCTAACTACGTCAATGGGCTGCATTTCCACACTATCTGTTCATAACCAAACAGCTCTCTCACATTACACCAGTAAATGTTGTGTAACGCTAAGGCACTCAATCTAAAATAAATTATTGAAGTGAATTAAGTGAGAGTAAAAATGCATCACAAATGTAGCAGAATTTTAAAGGTTTAAGTAATGTTAGGTCAGTCTAAAGGTTCTAAAAGTGACTTCTTAAATCACCCACAAATCACTTTTTTTTCCTCCATCAGAAAGAGAAAATGTAACTACAAGGACTTTTCGTGTGTGGGGGGATAAACTAGGTTGCAGAATTGTTAAAACAGTAATGCTTTCTCATCTCTCACCACAAGGGGGAGAAACAAAGAGGCTTTTACCTCATTCAAGCAACCTGCACAAACACTGAAGCCACAACAAGCAACTATGCAAACACACTGTTTCATATCTGTAAATATAAATAATATATTATATGAAAATAAATGTATTTCAATACTTCAATTTATTACTTTAAAGAAAATACTGTGGTGTTATTTAGAACAATAACATAAAGTATTTACGTATTTTCATGCAAATCTCTCCACAGGTAGAAAACATTTGTTTTCATTTGATTATATACTCATTTTATTTAGCTGTGGATCATTCATAATCTCTGTTCTAATAAAGATTCAGCTGAATAAAAAAACAGACATTTCAGCACATATACCTGAAATGTGCTCAACAGATGAGCGGTTCTCTCCTATCTCCTCTAATCAGTACTGTTTCATTGATCGAAGTGGGATGTTGGGTGTTTGTCGTCAGCATCTGTACAATGCTGCCAAACATTTAATATGGCAAATAAGCCCTGCCATGGCAACCCGACATAGAGGCCAGCAAACAATGCTCCACACACCATGGCAACGGGATGGCGGGAGACGGCCGGAGGACAGAGTTGTTGGCCTTCTGCTTGTTTACGAAGACATGCAGAAGGGTTGAAACAGAGAGACAGCTCGAAGCTAAAGGACAACATTAACGCATGATGGGAATAGTACAGGACTCAATTTGCATCTGTGTATTTTGAGCTACTAATCATATCTATTGCACAATTTCTGAATAAAGCATTTATTTTGGACTTTTTACAGTACATAAATGTGACAGGAAGCACTGGACACTTGCAAAACATGACAATAAAATCGGAAATGAACGAGGTATTTTCTTTAGACATGTTTTGAAAACACAAGATGGGGGCAGACGCAGGGACTCACTCAGCAGACGACACTTTAACAGCCATGAATTTACCGAAGACATTTACAGGTGTTCTTGGCCTAGTAAAATTAATTTCAGTACATAAATATTATTTACATTTTATTTACATTAATCCAATTGTTACTTTCAGCATTAAGTAATATTATCTTAATATATGACAGAACACATAAATAATATTCAGATATTTTACACTGTAGTAAGTCCTTTGTGCACTTATGTAAATTGTTCCTCCAATACTGTCTTTGAGTTGGCATACACACAATGGTTTTATAAAAGGCCATAAATCAAGCTATAAACCAAAATTTCTATTTAAAATGAGTGTAACTGTGTACACAGTATAAGGACTTGCTTTCTATAGACGCATCTGAATTGCGTGGGAAATTACTTCACTTATTTATGGTCTATATTGGCTTGCACCTGCATGCATACTTCAATGACAAAGTGAATCAAGAAAAAACAAACAGGAAACAACCTACAACACTTACACACATGAAGGAAATTAGTAACTAGTAAAGAACAGAGCTAACATTTCACTTACACAGTGTTATCTAAAAGGACACGAGTCTTAAATATCTCCTAACAGAAGTTAATAAACCTGAGCAAGCTATTAGATGCCAGTTAGTTACACCTGCGTGTCATATTAGCTGGACGATCTCACTGTGGTGTGAGAGGTGTAAGCATCGCTCGAAGTGATGAAAACATGCTAATAAGAGTGGAGTGGGGGTGGGGCAGAAGAAAAGGTATCAATATCAGGAGGTGCTTTTGTATTAAGAGGAGCAGGGCAGTGCTGACGTCAGACTACAGCGACGCACAGCGCGTCAGCAGCCTCAACACATGCACACGCTGATAATGAGCACTACGTTCTGGCTGTCGGGACACGCACAGGAAGGAGCGGTGATACGCAAGAGGCTTACTTGATCCTTTTAATGCTGCTTTTAGGAAAGAGAGCAAACCAGATGAGAGCACTGTACTCTGAGTGCCTGCCTGTAACAGTGAGTGTGTTAGTCAGACAGTTCAAATTGCCAGAGTAAGGTTTGGACAGTAGCATAGTGCCAAAGCCCAGTCAGGATAGCTGACAGTAAGCCAGCAGCTGAAAGCAATGATGGAAGGAGCCGACATGGATTAAAAAAAAAAAACCCTGTCTCTGAACTTTTGACCGAGATTGGCTCTTTTTAACTAAAACAACTCCACTTAAAATGTGTAGAAATTAAAGGCAATTAAATTAGGACTTTAATTCTATTTAACATTTTTTATTTTAACTAAACTAAATATTTTAAATGTAGTACTTAAAAAAAAAATACTGCTTACATATCACATGCCATATCACATTTTTTCTTTTTATTACTGTAAAGTGGACATAATAACTAGTCCACTAGTTTACGTCGTCAAGGCAACCTGGCAAGACCATGGAAAATTCTTTGACGAGGGAAAGGAGCTCATGCAAAATGTCATTCGTCTCTTTCACACTCTTCTACCACTTCGTGACATGGGTGTTGTTTAGCGTCTGCTCTGCTGTAGAAGCCCAACTCTACGCTGTTGGGGAGACTAAAACTATTATTTAATGCCATATCAGATAGTTGTTGTTTGTTGTTTACTGTTGAAAAAAATAAATAAAAATTTGCCATTGTCATTTAAAACTTTGAAAATGAATGTTTTTCTGGTTGCACAATGTCCAAGTACAACAGAAAAGACTTGTAGAGACTGATCCACACAACAACATAAATAATCATTACTTTATTTTGTTTATTTCTAAAATACTCAGATTTTGTTTTTGAAGAATGAGCAGCCTGCACAAGCTTCTTTTCTTTTTGGTATGGTGCTTTACTATAGTGTTTTGTTTACATGAGTCAGTAGATGTAAAGCGCACGCCCTATAGACACACACCCACTGATTCCTTTGAAGGGAAAAGATAGCAGTTGTTGTCTATTTCCTGACCGTTACGCCACGTCCCCAGAAAAATCCAGCAACAACAGGACAAGGCCAACAGAAACACTTTAAGAATTACAACTGAATGGAAATGTATTACACCAAGCAAACTATCTTTCTATATCTTTTTAGCATACAAAGAAAATACAAAGAAGCCTTTAAAAGAGTGAGTTGGAAAAAAAGACAATGCCAGTCATCACTGAGGCTGTTAATGGGGCACAGGCTGCAGGTGTGTCCTCATTTCAGCAGAAAATAGCAGAAGATACTTGAGGATCCCAGAAGACTTTCCACACTGTCAGGCATGGTGTATGCTGCAGCTGACCCGAGATCACAGGGATGTGACACAAAAAGCAGGTTGCTGTTTTGTAAAGTGTGTACAGTCTTTCTAACTGGTTAAATTATTATCATTTGCAGTTTCAATTACACTTCACTGTTTCAAAACTATGTCCAGATGTTTTCTTCTTCGCTATTGACTATTTTTGAACTATATATGTGTGTTTCTTTGTTTAACATCAAACTGTAAAATGGAGTTTTAAATATTTGGTTTATTATCATTAATCCTTTGTTTCACTTTCATGGTTCTTTGTGTAATGCCACTTGTATCATGACTTGAGTCAGACATCTCAGTTTAACTGTCACTATTGACTCACACTAAGTTTCTGCAGTTGGCTGCTTGCCAGAGAAAGTGAGGCTTGCATAATGACAAACATAACATGCAGGCACAACATAAATGCCACAATCTGAGTAAGGTCAAGCCAAGTACGTCAATGATGAACTTTTTCCCACAATGGTTATGTTTCATGCTCAGACGACGCATAACTTCTGAAACGCTTGTAGCCCAAAGAGGGTCGTCAAATACACATGAATGGATTAGCTCAATAACATTCTACATTAATAAAAGGACCAATGAAGACGTGCTGTTTACAACCCAGGGAGAGTCACATGCAGGTTGTCACACACACTGTGTCTGCTGTTAAACCACACCTGGTACCATAAAACATATTTGCTTTTTTTTTTTTCTTTTTTTTTAGCTTTGTGAAATATACTATTTACATAAAGTGACAGTAAGCAGCCTCATAATGAGGTTCAAGTCAACTCTGAAAATGACTGAAGAATACGACTTGTAACAGCTGTTGGAGGGAGATGTGTTGTACAGCAAAACATATTCCAAATGTTAAAGGCTGTCGTCCTTGAAGGACTTTGATCGCACATTTACTAAAGGCCCACAGTAAATTGTGTCCTTATGGACAGATGCAGGTGGTCAATAGCACAAACCATGTAGAAGGTTACATCTAATTTAGACCTAGTTTCTGTTTCCACCTGGTCTGTAGAAAAGCATGGTTATTGCTGTGATTGGCAGTAATATGTACATTTGCTGAAACGAATGTTCACATATACATATCTCTGGTTTAGGTCAAGTCAACACAACAAATTATTAAAAAGACCACTGCCCCAGTGACGCACAGAATGTTCAATTAGAGCTTGTAAAGTGCTCAATGTCTTTAAAACATTAATGCATGTTTATTAAGTTACAATAGCTAATACTCAGCCTCTAACTGGACAGTCTCTTTATAAGGAAGTTTTTTTTTTAATTACACCCAGGCTCGATTTCAGGTATAATGTGAAGGATATTCATGTAAATTTAAATAATTCCACAATATCTAAATCTCTATTATTTTAAACTTGGCCCTCTTGATCAATGTGGAGGTCAACAACTAGAGGTGACAAAAAGCCACATTAAAGGCAGATTTCACTTCAACTTTCTCATGAGCACTTAAGAAAGATGGGGCATGAGTTTCTTTACAGACATTTGCTTTGAAATACTGCAGATTGTTTTAAATTTAGCAAGTTTTAATGCTTAATGATTCTATAAAAGTTCAATAGGTTTTTGTAACAAGTGTTTTTATGATTGTGTTTTTACACCTGAGTTTACTTTAAGCAAGTGAACATAACCTGAATCAATTGTCCTAAAGAAGTTGGCTACAGATATCATTTGGTTGTGGATACCTATTGGAAGAACAGCAAAGAGTAATAAATTCTTTTATTCCATAAAGCAGTTGTTTAAACATGACAAGTATGTCTTTCCACACACACAACCTGTTGAAAACAATAGAAGCCAAAGAGCTTGCTATAGTTTGGAGGCTAAGGCCTGAGTACAACAGGAAGGTTATACCTGATATGGACATGAGAGCTACATCAGGGAGGCTCAAAGCCTTGTAAGGGAACATCTGGTTTTATCGTGGAATCAGTGCAGGCTCCTCTCATAAACACAAGCTAACGCCTGAGCCCTGAAGCACTGGCCAATAACAAGCATGAGAACGCAAACGCCATCCATCAGCGCTGGGCCATGGGAGGAGGAGTTAACAGGAAAGTAAAGAGAAGTGATACACACAAGAGTGAAGGCCGAATCAGAAATTATTTGTAAATCATTCACACAAGTAAGACTGCCTAGAGGCAGCTCTAGATGCTTATTCTGCTTCATGAATGGATTTCTCAACGTTGTTATTAAACACTTCTACTGAAGGCAAAGGTCAAAGACAAAAATGTTCACTTCAAAACACCTTGACTTCAATAACAAAGCTGCCAATCTGAATACGAATGACGTATTTGTTTTACACATTTTCAACATCTTATGGTCAAATGTGAGTGATTAATCCAAATGTAAAACATTTCTTTGCAAAACATTTCAAAGAGTCCGTTTGGGACACTCATTGAAACATGATGAACTACAAGTCTCCATCTAAACTGCTAAAACACAGCATTTTGATTTGTGATTTAACATCAACATATTTTTAATCAAGAAGCTGCAAAACACACACAAAAAAACATGCGCATATTCTCCATATTCACTACATTAATGCATCCTGCAATCAGATAACAATCTGAATGTACATGGTAAAAAGCCCTGTTGATAAATGTCATCAGAATTTTAACAAAAATATTATATTCTTATCATAGCCACATGAATGCTTCTTTGTAGGGCACTGTTGTCACACAGGTTCACAGCAGCTACAACAGGAACTAAAAATACTGCAGCCTGAGCACCTGATAGTAATAAAGGCGATGATTCATGGCAATGCCCTGGGTTGGGACACAGGTGGGTGCTTTCTGTACTTTTGTTGTTTGGGACACACAATGATACAAGTCATTCTATGTGGAGCTAGTGTGCTCTGCAGAAAAGAAAAGAAAAAAATACATCCATATTGAACAAAAAGTAAGTAATGCTGACCAAAAGTTCTAAAACAAAGAAAGGTTTCATGACCATTTGGAGATCTCCCATAAATCACCATTATATTATACACATTTAACCTTGATGATGTTGTTCGGCAGTGACAAGGATTCAGTGCTATTTTATCAGAGTCTTATCTGAGAAATGTCAGCAGACAAGAGTGTGGGGCCAAACATAATGTTGGAACCTGGAGAGATCAGCATTTTGCATTTGCACAAGCCCGATGAGCTCTGCCTATATGACCAGGGACAGATGGCACATACTGTAGTATAAATACTGGAACAGCAGCTGACAGTCAGCCACAATGACACAAACAAACCAAAGCCAAGTTTACTAAACAAAGTAAAGCAGAGCAAAGGTGAGGCACGTGCCCAGTTTATAATTTGTGTTTTTAGATTTTAGATTTCTCAGTGGGTATTGAGCTGTAGTCTTGCATCTGACAAATTATGTTCATAGTATAATAAAATAATGTATGACACAATTTGCAATAAAAACACGATTTTATTAAGATAATAATATTAATAAAAAAATAAAAATGTATATATGTTTCTTTGTTAGTTTTTCAGCAATGGGAAAATTCCTAATGGTTTGAAGCTCATTGTAGGAATAACAGTACGAGTGATTTTAAAAACCAATAACATTTTCTGCGCATCATCACATGTAGCACTTTGAATGCATTACTCTGCAGCAGTAACCTGAAACCTTCTATACACTTTATGATGCAGAGACTGTATCTGTAATCCAGGCCTATCGGAGCCAACCTGTACTGTCTACAGCCCGGCACCCACTGCCTAATGCCAGTGTCTGCAATACCAGGCCTCGAGGTGGTGATGATATGTGGCATCAAGTCTGTAGTTGATCCGATGATCCTTTGATACAGGGCCATAGAGACAGAAACAATGGAGGGTCATACAGCAGCCATACATTAAATGCCAAGAGTGAGTTGGTTTATATGTGTGTAAAGGGAAGCCATTTCAGATCTTCTGACGCACTAAAATGTGAGTGAATCAGGAATTGAAAATACAGCGTCAGGATGGTGATTTACTTAATAGAATTTATACAATATATTCTGTGCCATAAAATGCTAAAATTGTTACACTACAATTTTCTAACACTTTCCATTTGCTGACAAGTTGTTATAACTTTATTGCTCTGTTGAATTGAATGCCTTCTGAAGCTTTATTAAATTAGAAGAGACTAATTTAATCTTGCACAATTTTATAAGATTTAATAAAGCTCAGATAGCTATGATGCAAGCAATCAATGTTCAATAAATTTAATAATATATTTTAATGAAGGTTTAACACTTTACATATTCTATGCATTGAAAATTGTTACAGAAACGGAAAAATAATAATATATGGTCTTTGTACAACAAACACAGCCAAATAAACCACACGTTGCTTAAAATTCTCTTTATGCAGGAATGAAACAAACACTAATGTCTTTAACTTTTACAGAAATATTGGACGCATTTTAAAATAAAAACTAGTCTCCTTCATGTTTGAAGAAGCCCCCACCAGGACTTCATTGTTGTACATCACACTTAAAAAATGATATCAGTCCTGTTAATGCATAGCTACTGTCATGACATTAAGGGGCGGGACACAGCTCTGGTTGTATATGAACAGCAAACTGAATATTTGTTGCAAAGGGAGTGTGCGATTAAAATGAGTCTGTGAACTTCATATGACGACAGCCGCACACATCTATCTCTGCACATGGATCCACAGTCTCTTCTGCTAGCTTTATCTGCAGCAGGAACATGTTTCCTAGACTATAACCTCGCTCACAGCACAGAGATAAACCAGCCAATAATACTATGTTACTCTTTAACCTCCTAAAAACAAAAGAAAACCTGTACACTCCTGGTTAAATGTATACAATATGGCTGTTGTGTTTGGCCTACTCTGGTCAGTTCAAACAGTTCAAATTTCATGTGAGGTCACTAAAGGCAGAGGAGGGGGATAGCAGACAGAGGGGGGGATGTTGATTACATGAACAATGCAGGGCAGTCTTAGCAGTATGGGGAAGATTTCACACTGAAGCCAAGAGACCAAAATTTCAGAAATCTGAAATAGCTCACTAACGTTATTAGAAAGGGGGGTCTGGCACTTGAGCTGGTGCGTGTGTCGGGGGAGGGGCTAAAGAGAAAAAGAAAGACAACGACAGACTAAAGAAAAAGTAGAAGAAAAGGGGGTGGAGATTGGCCCAGAGCATTTTCTCCAAAAAACTCATCTAAACCTCATTGTTCCTCTTTGAAACACTTAGGTTACGATATATCACTATGTATAAACTGAACTGAGTTATTGGAAATGGCAAATGAGTTTGTTGAAGCTAGGATTTTCATTGCAGTGACTAATAGTGGTTCACAGTTTTGCCCTTTTCAGTGGGATCTGCCCTCAGCTGCTAAACACACACAAGCCCTCCTCTGTAGCTGCGGCTGACGTCAACCGTCACTTAGCAACAGCCTTTTGGTGTAAAAGCAGCAGTGCTGACACCGTTTTCAAAAGAGGCAGACAGAAGAGAAAGACAGAAAGAAAATCAGAGAGAATGAGAACAGATAGAGTGCAAGAAAGGACATAGACATAAAGCAGAGTAAGCTTTTTGTCTAAAAGCTGTGTAATGTGTTGCTTAGATTATTTAGACAATGCAAACTACAACTTTGTACATTTGGACTTTACTTGGGCATTTTTGAAATGTCCCTTAAAGACTTATGGGAAGATATGAGGTTATGTAAACCAGTCTGGAGACAATTAACAGCCTGTAAACATTTTAAAGTATGTAATCAATTACTGAAGAATGGGAAAAATCTTGTACGCTGTTCACCCCATTTTCTTATCTCCACTCTACAATTTAATCTTGTGATCCCAGCATCTCTGTCACAACACTTTAATTTAACAAAATCAACGCTCAACCAGCCTCGCTGTGCTGTGCCTTCCACTTTCATCCTGTGACTGAACAGAACAAACAGTCAACCCAAGCAAAGTTCAACAACCTCATCCTGAACTTAAAAGCCAAGTCATCAGCAATGTTTGCTGGAGACCTTACTGGTGTAGCTCACATGGGATTTGGACTGCCCCATAAAAATGTTGTGCATGCGGTTTTGTTTGTTGTTACTTGTTACTTTCAATATTCACATTTGTTAAAATTAGGGGAAAAATAGGGACTATCGCTTTCACTGCAAGTTTTTTGCCCAGTCACACGACATTTCCTCCTCCCTGATGTTTTTGTCGGGATCACCTTAAGGAAATCAAACATGAATGTAAATAAACTGGGATGGTCTTGAGTAGATTGGGGAAGTAAATACTGACTCTTTGACCACTCATACCACACACCCCCGTGAGTGTCTGTAGGGCAGAAATAAAATGAAAACAGCCAGATTATCCTCTGTGGGAAGCAAGCCTTAGACTAACGTTAGTTAACGATGAGAGCTGTACATTTTATCTGTTTCCAGTCCAATATTCTGGGTTTCAGCAACACCCAAACACAGCCACAAATTACTGTCCAGATTGTAAATACGTGTCACTTCTATAAAAACAAATAAGGAACAGTTAGTTAATGCTGAAGCACGTTTTAAAAATGCTGTAGGAAGAGATAAAATAAACCAAGCGGTAATTATTTTGTGTGCCCTCCTTTGATGGAGACTCTTCAGACATCAGAGTCATTAGGCCAAGCTCTGGTAGACCTATCATGAAAACTAAAGAGCTGCAAGCTAATTGCTGGTGATCATGACGCAAACGGTTTCCAGGGCAACCGGAGTTTTGGAGTACCCGCTCCAGCATTTCCTCATCTGTTTGCACTCACAGCAGCAGGCTGACAATGCAGTCGCTGCATCCTGTTTCACCCAGCACTCGGCCAAACATGCAGTACCTCGCTCAACTTAACCCTTTCTACTGGTCCAGCGGATGAAAAATTAAAGCAAGCACTGACCTTACAGGAAATTGAGATTTACATTATTCACAGAGATCTCAGGCTTCGTTACAGTAGCCCATGCCCCAAATAGGCCACATTTTCAATGTGTTTTCAAAGCTGCGCTCTCACAGAAAACCATGGACAAGGTTACATTTGTGAATGTACGTTTAAGAATGCAGCTGTGGATTTTCATACTAGCTTTTTTCAAAATACTTGCTAACTACCAAAGCTAAGATAGGAACATGGTACTTATCAATACTTGCTTTGTAATTGTATTGCATTAAAGTAAAAGACTGCTTTTTTGAAATGGTATTAAAAATAACAAAATTGACAGCTATATATTTAAATGAGTCTTTCCAATGCAACATTCACATTTTTATGCTTCATATTTAAGAGAATACTGCTTTTACATTCAGTGCATCTGATTATTACACCACACAGTCAGATGGCACTGCCTCTTTAATGCAGTTTACTGTAAAACACACTTAAATATCCTAAGGATCCTGGCACCAACCACGACCACTTTTCTCTCAAGTTTATACTTACACATGCAATGGGAGGCACAACAGCAGTATACAAACTGTCAAACATAAAGATTATGTGCAATATGATAATATGAAGCTGAACGGAACAGTGAAAATATTTTTAATGTAAAGAATATATTCTTGGTTCTTTTGTGACCATTACAAATGCGGCACCTATCTCCATGTAATCTCTTCTATCACACACTGTCTGTGGGCAGTTCCTGCTTTTCTCATCTCTGCTGGGGGCAGACTCTATATTCTACAAGGCGATTAATAAGACTTGGCATTTTTTTTTTCTCCTTTGCAATCACCCTGTGGTACGTCACTGGGTTGTGACGTCAATGTTATATCATTCCACATGGCTTTACAGCAAGCGAACGTGACAGCTGAGAGCTGCGCTGGTTTTCACTGCTCTCCCTTTCAACCTTTCTCTCTGCAGTCTGCTTCTGTGTTTTTGTCTGAATGGGGGTTAGTTAAGTGTATTATTCACCCATGCCCCCTTAGAGCAGAAACCAAACAAAAGAAGGGCCTGCTCTTAGGAGCCATCACTGCGATGCACTTCCGCTAGAGACTTTTAAGCTCTTTTTAGCACTCTGCCATCAAGCCCAAATACAATCCACAAATATAATGTCCATAATTATATTTGTAAGGACGTTTATTATTTACCATTGGTTTTTTATTTTCTTGTTTTAGTAACAAATAAAAAGACATCTACAAATCAAGAATCTACAAGCACACTATTCACATGAGTTACTGTTTGTTCTCATTTGGTTTTGATATTTTAGACATTGTACAAAATACACCAACACCGCTACAGCAGTAAATGAGCTCTACTCATGCTGAGTTCATAAAGCTTGTGTTGTGCAACACGTTTGGAGTTGTTGTGGCAATACACAAACCTAACTGAGGCCAAATGGACAACATGGTCTGACAAAAAGGTACCTTTATCAGTACAAAGCTATGGGAAATTCTCTTCTATTTTATTGAAAAATAAATGAGCTGTAGTGACATTTTTTAACATATTATCTGGATAATAAACACCTCTTTTACGTGACTTTACAATTTAACTTAAATTTATTGTTAAAAAGAGGCAGATGAATGTTTAGTCTTTAAATCTTGTTCTCCACAACTTTTTGGTATTTGCATCAATTATTTTATGTTTTCAACTGTTATGTGAACATGTAGTAATCAGTACAGTTTTATTAAGCTCAATTAAAGCTGAGATTACAAATGAAGAATGACATTTTGCGTCTGTATTAACTTAGTTATCTGAGTTTATTTTGTAGAGGGAAAATGACCCAAATTTGTACATATTCAATCTTAATTATTTGTAAAAAATATTTGATAAACAATCATGACATTCTTGCCACTTTAGTGGTGTGGATTACTATAAAAAAATAGAAAGGAAAAAAGAATTGCTCTACTGCACAAGTGGCACATGTTTAACTCAAACAGCAGCCTGTGACTTAAAGGAGATGCTAGAGGAGATACTAGATGTGCGCAGGATTTAGTTATTGTGGCGATATGTCTTGTTCTTATAAGAGTACTGGTGTGAATATAAGAGGAAGCGATTTTAAACATATCTTACTGCTAATATCCAATGAGTTTTTATTCTATTTTTAATTTATTTACATACAGAAATCTGTATCAGCAAGTTCATAAACGCGGTATATCCGGAGCAGTTAGAATAGTTAGATTCTAAATGTGTAATTAATCCATATCCTAACCAGAGACAATGCTTCAAAACAATGTTTTATTCAAGCTTATAACTTTATGATACTTGTTAAGATCAACTGGCACTTGTGACAACACTGAAAGACAAAAGTTAGATTTAAAACTGAACTAAATGTTATATTGAAATCCTATGACATTATGTCCTTGGCAAAAAACCACACGTAAAGCTGTCTATCAATCAATAACAAGGTTCCACACTGAGGTATAACCGAGCTGGTTTATCTGTTGACAGTCCCAGGTTGTTCTCACTGTATATGGCAGCGCAGTCCACAGACATGAGGACATTTTCTCCCCATAGAAGCAAATGCTATCAGGAAACAAAAATACTCCTTTAAAAAGGACGAGGGGCTTGACAGTGTTGTGTTCATAATGTGTATGAAAATGAAGACCATGTGTGACATCAGCAGTGGACCCTGAGTGACTCCTTTTAAAGCGCTTTCTTTTCATGCCTGTGACGCAGAAGGGGATGGGGGTGGGGGGGGGGTCATCATTTGACTGACTTATTTACTCTCTAAAAAGGTGCCTAATAGTATAATCATACAATTGATAGTATGTGATGTGAAACTACATCAGTCTCCCCTGCAGATGTTTGTGAGAAATTTACAGGGCTTCACCAATTACCAGTAGGTGCAGATTTAAAATAGGCCAATTGCGGACATATTTGTGACAATTTAGTTTCTGTTTTTTGTTATCATAATTAACAATACATTATAACATTGTGATAATAATTGTGATAATACATAAAAAACATGTGCTTTGAAAGTATTGTGATTCCAGGTCAAAACGGCATCATCCTTCATTAGGTTGAGGTATACATTACAGCTGCAGGCTGGACAGTAAAGTATGTCTTAAGAGGAATCTAAACTCTATTATATTATAAGTATTATAAAAGCAACGCCATGTAACTTTTAACCCACTGAAGACTAAAAGAGACAAATGCTGTGACAAAATCCACACAGGATTGTTAACTTTTAATAAATATTTAATAAATAACATTGTTGTAATGGGTTCTAGCTAGATTTGTGTACTTATTGGAAGGCAGAGTGTCCCAAAACACACTGAAATGTCATATAATAGACACACTTCCTTGTTGTATGTAAAGAAACCATCAAAATGAATATAAAAACTATTGTTTTAATGATTTCAACGTGCCATATTTTAGGGCAAAAAGTTACATTGTGTTTCTTTAAGTATTACACATAAATGTTTATGTAAGTGCATGAAGTACTAGTACTTCTATATCTTAAAGTGCAGGTATGTTTGTTTTTTTTTACTTGACCACTTCTTTTTTGATATTGTATATTTCATAGGATTGTATAGTACTGCTTTATTTTGACTGTACAACTGAGCAAACAGGAAAGACATCACCTGTATAAATTAGGAAGTATTCATTTCATTAATGTTGCAGCATTAATGAGTTGCTGTTTAGACACACACTGGCAGAAGAGTTAAAATATGGATTTATATTATTACAGAATTTAGGGCCTTACACTCAGTGTAACTGCTAATCTGCTATTAGGCTAAAACAATGATGTGTAAAACAACTGCTGGAAATTGCTTGACAAACTGGATGTACATTTTTAGTTCTCTTATCATAACCAACAAAATGCGAAGGACACAAACAATGTGTCTTGACATCCACTTGAGAATTAAAGGTTGCGTTGTTAAATGCAATGCTTAAAAAAGACTTGAATTGTCCAGAAAACATTTTAGACAATGATAGTTTCCACCATTATAAATGAAACATGATAGTGGGCATGTCGTCTAACGACTCAATATATTATTAAGCTGAAGAGAAAGGCTCATGGCTGCTGATCTGTGCGCTACTGTATGTAAACAGACTGGTTTTACACAACTACAGCACAGGCTCATGCGCACAGGCAGAGAAAGAAGAGAAGAAATTCTTTGCCAACTATTTATTTTCACATAACAGGTACTGGGGTCACATCCTTCACTTTATCCTTCTGCTACATACATGTTCATGATGTTGAACTTCATTTGAATATTAATTGTTGTATTTTTTATAGTTTATGTCTTGCTGTATTAGTAATTTATCAAATCTAAAGTTTATAATGGACATATTTATTGTTTCCATATGTGAATATTATTGTTTAGAAAGTGCAACACTAGTGGCAATATAATTACAAACAAGTGTCCTATACACTTTTGTTAAAAAGAATTCTGCTTTTATTAATTAGCATAAAAAATTCACACTGAGGCAGTATAAAGTTGTGATAAAGCTGGGCTGCGTAATTTTACAGGGTGTAAAATGAACTACAATATGGCGTAGTAACACTGCCATATTGTCGTTCAAGTTCTGGACAGGCGTTTCAAGGTTTCAAAAAGTAGGATATATATCTCAAGACTACCCAATTGGAGGATTTATTACTAGAAATTAAAATGTAAGACCAATTTAATAATTTGTCAAGGCATGTCTCTAGTGAAGTTTTTTTTGTTTTTTTTGTCAAATGGATCTTGAAAAACAACAAGCCTAAGGTGTTCAGCTGGCTTGGGCCTAACAGACACGCGTGTACCGGGCTGAACATGAAGATGTACAGTCAGTGGGTGTACCTGGTCCAACTCATAACAGAGGCAGTGGTGCTCCGTGTGAGACCTACCTGTTCTCGGGATATGCACGGTAGTGATGGTCTGCGGGGCATTTTACAGCTGCCATAGTAGCTGGTGGACGTCTCCCCGAGGGAAACACAGCTGGACCTTCTTCTGGGTCTGATCACAGGCACCTTTTCCTCCGCACTGGAGCTCCCACACGACACTTCCCTCGCCGGGTAGAAGCGGTCAAAACACAGCGCCAGAAGTGAGCCACAAACCCCGGCGACGCATGCGAACAGCGGTCTGAGCAGAACAGGCAGTCCGCTCAAACTTGTGAAAGAAACAAGCCAAACAACACTGGCGAAGACCAATATAAGAACACTGTGTTTAAGTTTGAGAGTGGGTACCAGTGTGAGCAGACCCACACATCCCAACACGAATAACAACCTGCCCACCATTTGGATCTGGTGTTGCTCCTCTCCCCATTGCAGAAACCGCAAAACCAAAAAATCCCCGAGGTAACACGAGGTTGGCAGTGACACAAGCCAACATTTACTACTTTCCTTCTTTTTCCTCTTCAGGTAAAATGTTAAAAAGAAGAAAGCACATCCTATACTAAATAAAGGGCTGATGGACTGGGAGAAGCCCGACAAAAAAGTCCGCAAATCCCAAAACGAGTCACTTTGCAAGCTCCGGGATATGAGAAATGAAAGCGCGAAAAACACAAAAGCGCCAACATAGACGGCGGAGACCTTTAACAATTTTGAATTAAGAATGTCTTCGTTACAAAAGCTGCACAGGTTGAACAAAAATCCTCTCTGACGGTCCTGTTTAAGGGGGGTGACGCAGCTCTTCACATAGCCGTTCCTGAAAGCCTCAGAGCTGTTTACACTTCCACCGCGGTCGTGGTGCCTTATTTTACCGTGCAGAAGATCTCCGTCCTCCCGTGCAGCCATGACTCGACTGTGGCTCCTCTTCTTCCACACTAAAGCCCCCCTCTTCTGCTATTCACGCCGTATTAACGCTCAACTACATGACAGCAAACGCACTCCATGGTCACTCAAACGTGCTCCACCACTTGGACTAAAGAAAGAAGGTGAGATGTTGTTTTTACGAAATCGGGGCTCTCTGTCGCCGCCTAGAGGCCACAATTCAGACCTGCGCTGAAAACGGTTCCTGTGTGTAAGTGCACGGCAACTGGCAAGATGAGTTTAGGATGAAATTGCACAACTATGATTTCCAAATCTAACTTCCTGCAAGAAGATTCAATATTTTATTTTATTTTATATAGTAAAATATTAAAGTTTCTGATTGTGATGTGAAGTAACATTAAACGGTTTTGATTAATGCAATACATACAAGTAAAACATCAGTTAAAAAAACCCCAAAACAAACATTTATTACTAAATCCAAAAACTATAACAGACCCTGCAATTTATTTTGTGTCTCTTTATTAATATTGCCAAGCGTCCACTGGGGGGCGCTACACCATTTTAATCATATTCATTTTCACATTTATCAAGAACGTGAAACTCAAGGATTTTAGTTCAGGTTTTTCTTATTTTATGGAAGTAACATTTAACTGTTTTAACCAGAATCAATCTATTTTCCAAGTCATACACACTCTAGTCACACACACAGGTTACATTCAGGTATAAATGCAAAGTTTCAATACAATAAAATGGCAAGTCAGTCATGTTGCGTTAAAGGACACACAATAACAAATGTAATTTCACATATTAACTATAATATTTAAACAGACGTTTTGAAGGTGTACCGAATTGTTTGGGTATCACAATATTTGGGTTATTTTGTTACTAAAAACATTTTGCGAGTTGAAGAGTTACTCTTTATTTTGACCCTCACGGCGCACTGTAGCAATGATGTGGCTCTGAAGGTAATCTTCCACGTCACTAGGAAGTGTTGAGGAAAGCGAGCGGAGCTACAGTTCGTAAAAAGCAGCTCCTGAGGATTTTCACAGATGTAAATATTAATACCGGATACATACGCTCACTTCGGAGGTTAAATTCGTGCATTTGGGTAGGACATGTTATCCATTTGTAATTATAGCTGCTTATTTTTCTTTCCCAAGTGGTTAAAGGAAGCTAGCCGATGATACTGTCCTCCATTTCATTGATGGCCTTTGCAGAAGCTAAGTTGATGTGCTAGCGGTTGCGTTTTCGTGTTTGATTAAAATCAGAACTATGTTAACGTGCTATTTTATTCACATTTATGTGTAATAGAGTACATTTGAGCATTCAAATCATCGATTGTCGCATCACTTAAGCTCATTTATTAAGGCGTAAAGTGTTGCTTGTGTTTGGTGTGATGCTACGTGTCACAATTGTAGACTAAATAGTAGACTTGATCTTAGTACTACAGGTAACAAGTGTGATTTTTTTGTAATAGCATCAGTGTATTTATAGTTAAAAGCTCCCTGCAAACGTTTATAACTAAAGCGTGATTGAGTGACTGCACAAGAGTAACCAACAATATTTGAAATAGAATTACGCTTTTGTTGGCTTGATTTTATTTTGTGTTTAAAAATAAAATATATTGTGAGACTAAGACTGGGACAACATATGGTAAATGCATTGCACTGTAAATGCATGCTTTTTTGTTTACATTATTCTACTGGTAGTATGATTCCATACCACACTTGCACTTAAAGTTACGTTTATTATGGAGTAAAGCTATTAAGAGTCTTTTTATCTGTGCTGTGTCTTTTTCATCTTCTCTGAGCTAACATCTTTGAACCATTTGAAGTTAGTTTTAAATTTACCCATTTGATTTGAACATTGGTTTATTCTGTCTTATCTTAATTAGTTTATTTTGTCTTGCATAGGGTTTCTTTATTGAGCTTCAATCATTGTGTCTGTTTTACAGACACAGACCCAAACCCAGAGGAAAAATGACGGCCGCAGAGAACGTTTGCTACACTCTGATCAATGTGGCCTCCGATTCAGAGCCCCCTTCTGAAGTCAGCCTTAAAACTGATCTAGGTAACTACTGGACTTCTAACATAACATAATTCATAGTACATATTGCTAATACTAATCATCTTTATGCAGAAAAAGGGGAAATCAAGGCAAAAACTGAAGCCCTGAAAAAGGTCATAATTATGATACTGAATGGCGAGAAACTTCCTGGCCTCCTGATGACCATAATCCGCTTCGTCTTGCCACTTCAAGACCACACAATCAAAAAGTTGCTGCTTGTCTTCTGGGAGATTGTCCCTAAAACAACACCGGATGGCAAGTTGCTTCAGGAGATGATTCTGGTGTGTGATGCCTACAGAAAGGTAAGCTAACTGTCACAATATAATGTAAAATGAGATGTGCGGTCTTTTATCTCACAGTTTGATTACCACAATGATGTATTACTATGATTTGATGACTTTCCTTTACAGGACTTGCAGCATCCTAATGAGTTCATCCGCGGCTCCACTCTGCGTTTCCTGTGCAAGCTGAAGGAGTCTGAGTTGCTTGAGCCTCTTATGCCAGCCATCCGTGCCTGCCTGGAGCACCGACACAGCTATGTGCGACGAAATGCAGTCCTGGCCATTTACACTATCTACAGGTAAACTTAGTGTCCTGTAATTATTTCTTAGTATCTTTAAGTTAACACATTGTCACACATCAACACTCACCTGATAATATTCAATTGTTCCAGAAATTTCGAGCACCTCATCCCAGATGCTCCAGAGCTCATCCATGATTTTCTTGTCAATGAAAAAGATGCCAGCTGTAAAAGAAATGCTTTCATGATGCTGATTCATGCTGACCAGGTGCGTATATTGATTAATGTGTATTGACTTTTTGAAATGCCAGGTAATTCTGCTGTATCTTTCTTTATTTTTGCTTACCCCACACCTTATTTCTTTACAGGATAGAGCCTTGGACTACCTCAGCACATGTATTGACCAAGTCCATACCTTTGGTGACATTCTCCAGCTTGTTATTGTGGAGCTGATTTACAAAGTGAGTCCAATAAGCTGTGACTCACAAAGGCAGTTTATTTTGTGTAATATCTCTCATTTTACTTTTTTGTTCTCCCTTTTCTAGGTTTGTCATGCGAACCCGTCAGAGCGTGCCAGATTCATTCGTTGTATTTACAATCTGCTTCAGTCCTCCAGCCCAGCTGTTAAATACGAGGCTGCCGGCACTCTTGTAACCCTCTCTAGTGCTCCTACAGCTATTAAGGTATGCCATAGAGGTTCTGTCAGTAAAAATGCTTGTGCAAATATTTTCAGTCACACTATATACTAGTACTTTGCAGGATTCATTGGCACTGGCTCTTAAACAAACCCTTACACATTCTGTTTTGTTGGACTTTAGGCTGCCGCCCAGTGCTACATTGATTTGATAATTAAAGAGAGTGACAACAACGTAAAGCTGATTGTTCTTGATCGTCTGATTGAACTGAAGGAGCATCCCACTCATGAACGTGTACTTCAGGTAAAAACATTTTAGCTGCAATTGAAAAATAAAGTACCAATGGATATATAATATTATTGTATTTTTGGAATTCATATAAGGAATGAATTCAGTTTTTTATTGTTGTAGTGTTAAAAACAGCTTGATATTGTTTCTTAATTTTTACTGAGTTTTTCATTTGTTTCTAATCCTTGGCCTCAGGATCTTGTGATGGATATACTGCGTGTTCTCACCACCCCTGACCTCGAAGTGAGAAAAAAGACCTTGCAGCTGGCATTGGACCTTGTCTCATCACGAAATGTTGAAGAGGTATTTTTTAGTTAGTGAGCTATTCTTTGCCAGTATGAGTACAGGGAAACTGACCAATTACTACAACTGTATGTAATGTATGCAATGACATATTTTACAGTTGGTGATAGTTTTGAAGAAAGAAGTGATCAAGACAAATAATGTAACTGAACATGAAGACACTGATAAGTACAGGCAGTTGCTGGTGCGCACTCTCCACTCTTGTAGTGTGCGCTTCCCTGACATGGCGGCTAATGTTATACCTGTTGTAAGTAGTTTTTTATATTAAACATATTAAAAAGAAATTATGTTTTTCAGACTTACAGTCCAACCATTAACTGTATATTTATTAAGAAAATATTTTTGCTTTCCTGTGTGCTGTGGTTTGCAGCTGATGGAATTCCTAAGTGACACTAATGAGGCAGCTGCTGCTGATGTGCTGGAGTTTGTGCGAGAAGCCATTCAAAGATTTGACAACTTGAGGCCCCTCATCATTGAGAAGATGTTGGAAGTTTTTCATGCCATCAAAACTGTCAAGTAAGCCACAATAAGCACACTTACTGGTAATGAATACAAGGCATGCTTATGAACGCCAACTGGCCTACATCATGCTGTCAAATAGGAAAACAAACATACACTAACATAACATTATTTTGGTAAACCATTTACCAGAACTTTCATAATATTCAGTATCATAGTATTTGTAGTGAAAGTTGTTCTACCTGATTGTGACAAAGATTTGCTTTTTAATAAATGAATGAATGAATGAATGAATAAACAATGAAGTTTGTGTAGTGTTTAATTGTGCCACTTTTGTGTAATAGAATCTACAGAGGAGCACTATGGATCCTTGGAGAGTACTGCAGCACCAAAGAAGACATACAGAGTGTGATGACAGAAGTCCGCAGGTCTTTGGGAGAGGTGTGTCATTACCATGACTGACTGAATTGTGAAATAGTAAAATAAGCTACTTGATAGATAGAAGAAAATGGTCACAACCAGCTAAAGTCTGTCTTGAATGTACAGATTCCCATTGTAGAGAATGAGATCAAAAAAGAGACAGGAGAGTTGAAGCCTGAGGATGAAGTGAGCGCTGCTCCTGCTCAGAAGTTGGTGACAGAGATGGGCACATACGTGACACAGAGCGCCCTCAGCTCCTCCAGGCCTTCCAAGAAAGAAGAAGACAGGTAAAATGAGATGGATTGCATTATATGATTCAAGCATTTAAGTAAGTTATTGAAGTTATTGAAACAATCATTATGTTTAGGCCTCCACTTCGCGGTTTCCTGATGGATGGAGACTTCTACGTGGCTGCTTCCCTGGCTACTACGCTAACCAAACTGGCTCTGCGTTATGTTGAAATTGTTCAAGACAAAAAGAAACAAAATGTAAGTTTTATATCATTGCTTCAGTGAACTGTCAAAGTTAAGTTTCTTTTAGTTTATTTATACCAATTCCACATATCTCTCACTTATTCTCTTTGTTGATTCTCGCAGTCTTTTGTTGCTGAGGCCATGCTGATCATGGTTACTGTGCTGCACCTGGGCAAGTCTTCTCTGCCTAAAAAGCCAATTACAGACGATGATGTGGACCGCATCGCACTGTGCCTGAAGGTTCTGTCAGAGTGCTCGCCGCTGATGAATGACATTTTCAACAAGGAGTGCCGCAAATCCTTGTCACATATGCTGACTGTCAGGCTTGAGGAAGAGAAGCTGTCACAGAAGGTAATAACAGTTGACTCAGATAGCTGTACTCAGTGCTTAACCTCCTGGCAGCCGGGAAGTACAGCAGAGTTATCACAGGAAAGCACAAAGTAAATAAACATTGTGTTTTGATATTTTTTGGGCCAAATCCTTTGTACTGTATAATTGTGCATGATTTTTGTGGTGTTTTAATTATGGAAGTAGAATAATATTGTCCTCATGTTTCACCTAAAGTCAACCTTTTATGATCTATGTTTTGCCTCCACAGAAAGAATCTGAGAAACGTAATGTGACAGTGCAGGCAGACGACCCCATCTCATTCATGCAGCTCACAGCCAAAAATGAAATGACTTCTAAAGAAGACCAATTCCAACTCAGTCTTCTGGCCGCTATGGGTAATACTCAAAGAAAGGAAGCCGCTGATCCACTTGCCTCAAAACTTAACAAGGTAATTCATAGATTTTTAAAACCTGAGTGTAAACAACAATTTAGCTTTATGGTTTTATTACATTGTACTTGAATTTGTTGGCATTTAAATGTGTGTACATTTCAGGTTACTCAGCTAACAGGCTTTTCAGACCCAGTCTACGCAGAAGCATATGTACATGTCAACCAATATGACATTGTCCTGGATGTGCTGGTGGTCAACCAAACCAGTGACACTCTTCAAAACTGCACCCTTGAGCTTGCCACTTTAGGTATTTTTTTTAATCAATACCTCATTTAGTTAACTGCTTTTGACCATTTGGCAGATGCATCATTTTATTGTGAATTTATTCCCTCTTACAGGTGATCTCAAGTTAGTTGAAAAGCCATCTCCTCTAACTCTGGCCCCACATGATTTTGCTAACATCAAGGCAAATGTTAAGGTTGCCTCAACCGAGAATGGCATCATATTTGGAAACATAGGTAAATATTCCTTTTTATTATATCATACAATGGAAGTGTACAGTTTACATTAAGGAGATTGAGTATAAAAATTGTAATTGTAACCTTACTCTTTTTTTTCCCAGTCTATGATGTGTCTGGAGCTGCCAGTGACAGAAATTGCGTTGTTCTCAGTGATATCCACATCGACATCATGGATTACATCCAGCCAGCCTCCTGCACTGATGCAGAATTCAGACAAATGTGGGCAGAGTTTGAGTGGGAAAACAAGGTAACCTTGGCATTGCTTTAAAATGTAACATTTTTATACATCTATAAATATAATACAATAACTTTAAAGTAATAAACTTTTGTGATGTCTCCATGTATTATACTAATGGAATAATGTGTATTTTATTAAAAAATGTTGTAGGTGACTGTGAACACCAACATCACTGACCTCAATGAGTACCTTCAGCATATCCTAAAGTCCACTAACATGAAATGCTTGACTCCAGAAAAGGTTGGTAGTACATGAAGAAAAGTATTTGTATGGCTCCTAATGATTTATAGCTGGTGCACTTTGACCACATTTGACGTTATCTTTTGGATTGGGGGAGGTCTATAATTTGGGTTGATAATATTTTCATGTTTGCTTTATTTACCAGGCCCTCTCTGGTTTCTGTGGCTTCATGGCCGCCAACCTTTATGCTCGTTCTATCTTTGGGGAAGATGCCCTGGCTAATGTCAGCATTGAGAAGCCTATCCACCTGGGGCCTGATGCACCTGTCAACGGACACATACGCATTAGGGCCAAAAGTCAGGTAGGTCACAGCTGCTGCTCTGAATAGGCTATTATGTTTATGTAACCAGAGTTTGTATGACTTTGTATGAATTGTTTTAATATCTAGAGGATAGCCTTTTCATTCAATACTTAATTAAAAAAAGTGGCATTACGTAGAAGAATATTTCAAATTATTTCTAAATGCATGAAGATGAACTGAATATTGTTACAATTTGTAAGTGTTACTTTCTTTTGTTTTCACAGGGTATGGCCTTGAGTCTGGGTGACAAAATTAACCTCTCACAGAAGAAGACAAATGTCTGAAACAACACTTGGTCTCTCTGACTTTGTAAAAGTTATCTGTTTATGTTGTATCTTACATTCTTTCATCACAGCAAATTAAGAACTATATATAGTCAGTTGCTTTTGTGCTTTTTACTTCACTTGTCTGAAAACTACATCCTGTCATTTTCCTGTCCACTTAAATTTTCAATAAACATGTATGAAGGGAACAAGAATGTGTTAATGCACTTAAAACATGTTACCTGCACACTATGGGTTGGACACATATATGTAGCTTGAAAAATACCTCTAAATCCCACTTGCCCTCATGTTAATAATTCATAAGTAAAGGACATTTCTGGGAATATGCCAGATTAAAGGGTTACTACCTCAATCTAATGTGTCTCTCCAAGGGCTGAGATGGAGGCTGAAAGATGGCTTTAAGGTCAAAGATGCTGTGATGAAATAAAGGGTTGGCTGTGTCGCAGCGCTTCATCTGCTCTTCGTGTAAACCCTGCACAGCCTTGTTGGATTTGTCTAGTGCCTTTCTATAATTACATCAGGTAAACCACATAACTCATAGTCTAAGCTTTTACTTTTCAAAGCTAAGAATACCTTTTAAATACTCACTGTAAATGTGTTAGATTTTAATTACATTTGTTTTAGATATTCAGTCAAAAATTTAGAAATTTAGAAAAGTGGATATTTTAAAAGATGACATCACATAAGAAGAAAAGCAGTATAAATAGCTGAGAAAACAGGAGCTGCTAAAACAATATAATGAATAAATATGTAATAAGGAACAAGTCAAATTGTAACGTAAGTGATTTAAAGGGTGATACAGATTGTGCCACCCTTGTCTCCTTATGTGATGTGTGTGTGTTTTTAGTTGGTGGTAAAAATCAACTGCAATATTAATGTATAAATACCTCAAAAACAGGCACATTTAACAAAAATCATTGGTGGAAAAAATCTGAGGAAAGCACTTATGAGGCCACCTACTTGGACACTAGGTGGCGCCTGAAACGTTAAGGCCATTCAGCAAATGTAGTAGCATGACTTCAAAAACGTAAAAAGACAACCACACCTTGAACTATATCATGTCACGTGACTGACTTTAGTTTATAGCAACAGTGTTACAGCAAACTGCCCGGCACTTTCTCTTGAGTGGTCATTTTGACAACCTTTAAAGCCTTGAATAACCTACACATCTCCATCTTGACAGTTTAAAAGGTGTGCATTCAATTTTATGATCTGAAATTAAATACTTGATTATTTTGTATTTGCAATGATTTTGAAAATGTGATATAATTCTCCAGTTTAGTGATACTTATTCCAGTTTGGATATGAAACCTCAATTGTAAATAGGTCTAATAAATACCCATAATATAGGCGACCACTAGTAGAATGAATGAATTGGAAATAAAAGTGTAAATTAATTTGTCTAAAGTAGGTTAAAGGTAGCCCCTCTGCAACTATTACATCAAATTAGCTCCTATATTTTTATGTCAGGTTTCTTACACAACCCTGCAACAGCTACATGGCTTTAACTCACAATAACAATAAATGTTTTACTAGAGCAAAGCATTTCCTTGAAAGCATCAGCAACAAGTGGCAAGGATGACGTCTGAGGTGTTACATATTAAGAGAAAACAAGGAAATAGGGCATCTTTCTTCAGAATTTAAGCTGAGGTCTGTTTAGTTGTAAGTCTAAGCTTTCTCAAATAAATGAATGCAAAAGCAGAATCACATTTGCAGGCAGTATGCAATCAAAATGAAAAATAAAAGCTAGTCTGGCGCTTTTGACTGTTCCATCTTTATTATTCTATTACTACACTAGATGGCCTTGCGTCTGTGTGTTTTGTGCACCAAGCCTACAGGCTACTATTCCTTCAGAGCAGGAATGTGACTGCAGGGGTGTGTGATATTCGTCTTAGGACAGAGCCACAGGCTGGGTTGGGATTGTGTGTGTGTGTGTGTGTGTAGGGGGTGTAAAAGAAGCAGCCTGTAGAAGGGCCCCTAGCGCCAGACACCAGTATTGGCCTGGCTCGTTAGTCCTACTATCGGTTCTACATCTTGAACATCGCAGTGTTGTTGAGGCTCGGGCGTTTATGGACCTTTTCTTTCCGCGCCTTTGACGGACTACACTCTCCAGTTTGCCTCCTGTTTTGTTACGCGTTCCCAGTTCTATCCACTGCAGGGCCTCTGTCAGTTTTTACAGGAGAAAAGTGGGTGTTTGCTGCTCACTGGTGTTTCAGCGGCGTAAGTGTCCTCGATGGCTGGCTGGAAGGACGGATCAGTGCAGGAGAAGTATCGCCTGGTTGTGGTCGGAGGCGGTGGTGTCGGCAAATCAGCCCTCACTATCCAGTTTATCCAGGTCAGTAGCCTTCCTTGATTCCTCGCCTGAATTTAGCCCATCGCTTTGATTTTTTTCCGCTTCTCCAGGAACACGGCACAAGACGCGGGGAAAGGCCAGACAGACAGTGGGAGCTATTAAGCCAGAGACTGGGCTATGTTCTCTTCTCCACTAGACTTTGCCGTGGCCTGGAACTATTTACAGGCGACGTGCGATTCTTGCAAAAATGTTAGCGTGCAGTCGAAATCGTTATTTTGTTAAAAAGGGACAAGGAAATGCCGCTGTCACTTTAACTCGACGGTTTGCAAAAGCTCTACTTCCAGTTTTATACCCCCCTTCAGTCGAAAGAGAAACTATGCATGTGTCTTTAGTTGTTCTGTTTTATTAACTCGCTCTTTTGAGTGAAATAGCGGGGTTAATGTGTTACAATGCTTGACTTAGAAATGGCGTATATGCGCGTAAACGTCAGTAGACTGTAAACGCACCAAAATTGAGAGAACTATGCGCAAACTTTACGCTTGTATGTGTACTGTTGAGGAGTTTTAGGGAGGAAGTGAGCTCATTTGTTTGATATTTATAAAGTCATTTTGAAATGCAAGTAGGCTACACACAGAAGGTCGTCTTTGAAAACGGCACAAAAAAGATTAACTCAGTGCAGATGACCTTTACAAAGCTGCTGTTGCTGTTAAAGTCCCTTTTGTGGATACATACTTAGAGAATAAAAACAGCCACATTAAATAAAACTTAACTACTCTCCTTTTGAAAGAGAATGTATTCTTTGGTTTTACTACTACCTTCTTGAGCTCTTAGGAGTGTCACATAGACACTTGTTAACAGTTTACCTTCCTTGATCCCTGCTTGCATTCCATCACACTGCGGACACAGTCTGCCTTGCTTTGACCTTCTAGGCTTGTATCATAGTCATTTAGCAGAGGGCTGCCCACACACGTACCGTTCACACTCTGTTTATGAAAGGAAAACACAGCTTTGGCCTTTTCCTTGTATGTGTGCCTGTCATGTCAGTGATGCTCCCTCTTACTTCCAGGAGGCCAGACTGCAGGCAGCTGCATGTCTCCACGTTGTAAGACAATAGTGGGCTGGCACACTTTTCCGAGTGGGGGGTGAAAGACTTGTGAATGTGGGCTGGGGGGAATTGTGTCTAATGAGGGTTCAAAAAGCTCATTAACTGCATACCAAGTGAAAAGGGATCAGATAGCTGTGGCATGGACTCTTGCCATAGCCATTGACCCTTCTGACCTTAAATACAGCAACATGGATATAAAACCTTGTAAGCACCATCCTACTATACTCATATCTGTGAGCACCTAATAGACATTTCTTAAGTGACTAGGTATAATATTACCTGTGGGTCTAAAGAGATATCAAACTTCCATGCCTCTTACCATGAAATACCTTTTTTTTAATTCATTAATTTATTTTTTTGCATACAATGCTGCTTGCAGGCTCTATGTTTTCAATTCCTCATGTCCCACAGTGAGACTTCTATTGTGCTCACCTCTCAGGGCTGATTATCTGGTTTTGTGTAAATAAAAGAAAATTAAGGCATTAACAGCATGACAAGTATGTACAGTCCTCTGAAGTTTCCGAAAAGTCACCTGCCAGTGGAAAAGACATAACAGCTGGTTGTGAACTCGAGGTTTTCCCCAGAACTATGTTGAGTTTTGGAAGGCTGCTAGGAGGGTGTAAAGGGGGTGGGGGGTCTGACTCAGCCTGGGTGGGTTAATGGTCATGGACCATGTGGAATTTGGCCCTTTGGCAAAGGAAGTCCCTCTACTGCTGCTTGTAGGCCCTCCTACTTTCGTATGGAAAATTGTGACCTGCTTCCTGAATCCCTGGAACGTTTGTGTGTGGAGCTATTGGTGGATAGTTTATTAGCTTTTTACAGAGTATTACATTCAGTGTAAATTGTTGTCCCAAGTATATTAACTGGAGAGTAGTCTGCACACTGCATGTGTCCATGCTGTTTTCAGAGAAAATCCCATAAAACACTGTTACTACATGTTTGGGTTGCTAATGCTAATTTTCAATAAATAATTAATGCAAACCGTTGCAGATGAGCTGATACCTTAAATGGGCTACATGGTACTGACATTTAAATATGATCCTCAGTCAGGTGAAACAGTAGAAGTAGTGAACATAGGAACAATAATTATACAATGTGTAAAAAGCTTTTTGTTCTCTATATGGCCTATTTGTTATGTATTCAACATTTTTTCTTTTTACACAAAACACAAACTTTAAAGGTCACTGTTCCATGAACTACTGCTGCTATCCCCAGTAATTAAGTAGGAAATACAGTTCAGAATCCCAACAAAAAGGCTGTCCATGCTTATATAATGCAATACTGTCCTCCTATACCATCATATTTTTAGGATATTACAAATAGTTTTGATATTTTTTCATATTTTGTGCTCTCGGCTGAATCCAAGACAAAGGCATATTGCATTTGAGGCGTAAGGGCTTCTTGGGAGTCAGAGCATCAAAGACCATGCCATTAGCAATAGTGGCATCCTTGAAGAGTCACTGGCCACCCTAATGTCAAACAACTGACTCAAGCTTAAATAGCTTTGGAATGACATAACATTTAGTCATCTGACAAAAGCTGTGGAACACAGAGTTGTTTAATGACGGCTTTAAGGGAGGCAGCATCCCAAGCAAAGGAAAACATGACTCATGCCAGCCATGTGAAGATTGCGGGACAGCCTCTCTGTGTTTTAGTCCAAAAATATTAGCGTATCAAACTCACTCAGTTTACTCAGAGTAACCAAAGAAGAAGCTACTGGAATGATTAAGCTTCATACTGAGATGTGCTCATATGTTAGCTAACATTAGTTTGGAGTCCCTCAGAAGTAAGGGTATCTCAGTGTGAGCAAAACGTTCAAAGTGATCAAGTCTGGACAGATTAGGTGAGGATTTCTGTAGACCTCAGCTGGATTTACAGCTGAAGCACATATGTGACCACTCTTTTTCTGCCTCATCTCTCCCTACTCCCATTTCACATATTTTCTAACATTGCTTTGATAGCACAGATAGGAGGTCATGAAGGAGGAATGTTACCATAAGTAGTGATTCAATAGAATAAACATGGGTTACATGGGCAACCCTCCATGGGCATGTGCAGGCAAGGTGTGGTAATGATAGTACCGTTTAAAATGAACCTGCCGGCTGCTTTTTTGTGCAGTATTTCACAGAAAGAGTTTGTAACTTTGTTTTGTGTTACACAGCTCATGGAATAATCTCGTACCATTTTAGGATACATGCACTTTTGTAACGTTTTGGTCTGAGTCAGTGTTATGTCACATGCCATACCACTGAGTGCAAACAATTCCATTTATATCCTGGCTGCTGTTTCTTCATCTCCTTTAAGGGAGTTAACTTTTCTTTGTTATGGAAGACTGAACAGTTTTACTGTAACCTCTTTACAGAAGTGCTTTTGGATAGCTCAGAAAATTTATAAATAAGTTTTTATTATTCCCAAAACACTATTGTGATTGTTTGCCAGCCAGGTCAGGAGTGCACATTGTTGATTTAGCTTGCAAAGGGTCACCTGTTGATTTCTCACGAGCTGCTCATGATTCCTCAACACTTGAATGTTTTTTCTTTCAAAATTGTTAACCACATACACACTTTACATACCCTTCCTGTATAAATGTGGCAAATGTTAAATAAATATCATGCATACTCAAAATTACATTCATACTTATTGACTGGTCTTATCCCTGTTACTATTTGAGAACTATTCTCCAGAGAGATGTACTTTTTCTCTCAGGAGAAGCTATGTTCTCTGCAACACAACATACACAACAGAAAAGATATATTTGTATTCAGACCTAGGTCTCTTGCTCTACCAATCTGGTAAGCTCAGCATGGCTTGTGGTTATTGCTTCTTTACCTCTGAAGTTGCAAAAGCATTTTTCTTTTTTTTTGTCAGAGCAAGCACAAAATAAAATGTGTGGTCAGGTCACTGAACTCAGCTGTAGGATTAGCTGGAGGTGTGCATTATTGGGGTATATGCAGTGTTTCTTCTAGTTACTCATACTTGTTACTCATACTTAAGTTTAATTCTGAGTAAGGCCGTGCTACTGATTAACTGTTAATCATAGTAAGAAGCATAGAAACATCAATGAACAATGCTATATTCAGGAACTTTCCAATGATTCTTTGAAGGCATTTGGCCAACAATCCTCTCTGCTGGGAAAAGCTAACATCAGTCCTTCCTGCTGTGGATGATTATTTTTTGGTTCAGTGTGTTGTGAGGGATCAAGAATGGAGTCAGTTGTTATCAACACACTGCATGCAGCTCTACAACCAGGAGGACAGTGATTCAGGGACTACCGAGTTCACTGTCCTGGGGCAAAACAATGACTACTTCAAAAACTGTGGCTGATATTTTGACAGAGCATTAGTTTTTCCCCTGTGCATGCCATATTACCCTTGCTATTATCAGTACTGTAAGGATTGCTGGAGAGAAATCTTATTTTTCCCACTGGTTCTACTCTCATATGATTGTAACTGAAGCATATAGATTTTTGTAAGCGTTTTATTTGCCCTCCAACAATCTTTTTAGCACACAAAAATTGCACCTCAGGGCGTACCTTCTGCAGAATATTTCACATTCCTTACATGTTTGTCAGCTGATTCATACCTCCCTCAAGACATTTTTTCTCTTTTATATCATTTTGAACTGTAATGTTTGTTTGTATTAGGATTTGCACTAAGTTATATATGTTTAACTGGAAGATTTCAAGTGGAGTATGAGTTGTGTGGAGAAAAAAAATAAAGTAATTCCAAGCCAACACAGCCGAATAATGAGAATGTGCAATTTTGATTACTGGAAGTCTGACTTTTCAGTTCAGATCTAACCTATGTAAGTGCAACCCTCTATAGGAATGTGTTGTGGAAGGGATTTGAGAATCTATAAGACTCCCCCAACCTTCCAGGAAAGCTCCCAAGACACCCAGGTCATCCCTTTAATTTAAGATAATGAGAAAGTAATGAGTATCCAGGGAGAAGCTCACCTATTAATAAGCAATTGCTGAATGTGCAAAAAGACATTTAACAACATTAGGCAAAACTAGATGATTATGTATTTTGGAATGGCATGGTAGATAGTCCATTTTAATTATGAACTTGTTGCTTCTTGAGTTTTATAGCTAGTCTAGTCAAATACCAGAATGCTAAGTTCAGTCAAATGGCAACAGTCAGACTCCGCATTAGCTTGTTACCACCATAATGTTTCAGAATTGATTGCTTTTTACCTGCTGTTGTTTGCTTGTGCTTGTGCTGCTTTAAAGCCACACATATATGTAACTGTTACACCTGATAAAACACAGATAAAACACTTGACTTCCTTTGTAAAAGTTTCCTCATTCTCTGCTGTTTAATGCATGACTCATCATGACTTATTGCCTTTTTCATCTGCTTCATAATATGTTAATACTGCTTATATTTTTATGCTTTATATATTTATTATGAATTCCATTTCTGAATCTTGTTGTACAACCAGGTAGTCATTCAGCTCTATACTTCCATTTGTTTTCTGGTCACTGCCCCTCTGATAGTCATGCAGACAGTGAGGGCTGTGGGTCCCTCTGTGTTGTTTTTGGCAATTGTTGTGTGGCCACACATCTGTCTGTTTCAGAATAACTGTCCACAGTATCAGGTCTCACATCTCAGAGTCATATAACAACAACTCTGACTATGGGAAACTGGCAAGCTGCTTATTTTAGAAACCCACACTCACTGTGTTCTAGCGTTAAGCAAATGTATAGGACCTTTCAAATAGTTTTATATTTCATCAGCAGAGATAGTGATAATGGTGTTAATGTTGTCCACCTTATTTCAAGAAATGCACATGACATTTTATAGAAGCGATACTATCTCTGTGTCAGTGGGTTTCTCTATCAGAGCTGTTGACGCTGGTGTCGAGCCTGGCGGCCTGGCAGCTGCTGAACATTTGGCATGTCCTGTGCAGACAGTGTCCAGAGTCCTGCGGGGCACCTGCTGTTCGTCAGGGGGAGGTGAGGCATGGAATGAGACAACCCCTCGACAGGTGACAATACGTGGCAACCTACTGTGCAACTGTGCTGAAGACAAAAACCAGTGTGGTCTGTTCCCAAGTGACAGGCGTCTGGCTTTTTGATAAGGAAATATAATTTAGAGAGGAACTTAGGTACGCTTAGGACAGGCACAGCTGTCATGTGACTGTTTCTGATTTAAGTCACAGCCACATACAGCGGCTGTAGCAACAGTTGTCAGCAAACTTATAGTGTTGAATTTTAACTTGGCATAACTGTTGACTAAGTCAGCAGCTGCGTAAAAGTGTGTGTGGTATCTCTAAACAAACATTTGTCTCTCCGAGACAAGAGAGAGAGTTATTGCACTAAATAATATTTCACCATTGTATATATTTGACATAATAGTAAAACATTAATTCTACATCCTGTATTGTTTTTTGCATCTCCTTTGATTGTGACTTTGCAAACCCCATATTGAAAGCATCAGTGGCAGACAAGGAGCAGATGTGTCCTTTAGGTCATATTTATGGGGACCAGGCTTCTAAAATAATAACATTTGCACCGTCTGGGTTGTCTGGCTGCTGGTGTAAAAGCTCACAACAGTAATGTTACTCTGTATCTGACATGATGCCGGTGAATGGCCCCATTTCCTTTGACATATTACCCCATACTAAGAATTATAGTCTGCAGTAGAGTACACTGGTGCAGAAATACCTACTCAGCATCTGTCCCTGAGGAAGGGAAGTGGAGATGAGTACACCCCTGCAGGTGCTGCAGGGAGGAATCTTACAGTTCTTTTAGGCACAAAGGAAATGTACCACTACAGTGGTTTGTTGCGTATGCTTAATTACCTTCCTTTTGGCGGCTGTACAGTTAACTCACACAAGATTCGCTTTCTCTTCTATGTTTTTACTGCAGATAAGCGTCCCATTATTTGGTCAGTCATATGGTTTTCCCGAAACCACACACTACAGACTATGAGCCACACTTCGCTGAGTGATTTTGTAAGGGTCTTTGAAAGTCCCACAGTGGTTTCTCTGTCCACACAGCCACAGTCGCCGGTGTCCTTTCCCTGAGCCATCACAGTAATGCTTTGTTGATGTGTGCAGTGCTGCCTCTGAACAAAGAACTTAATCAAATCTAAGAGGAACACAGAGCATATTAAAGCAATATACAATATTTAAAAGATAGAAGGTATTTGGTCCTTAGCTCTTTTTTGTTATAATGCTGCATATACCACTATACTTACCTACCTAATATGTAAAAAAAAAAAAAAAAAACAGCTATTGATTGACTAAACAGAAGAAACTTTTCATGTCTCACATAATAAGTCCAAAATACGTCTTTTCTTTCATTGCCAGCAAAACAAGCAAGAGCCATTGAGAGGACTGCACTGAACACGTCTATGGCTGTGTTGGCTTTATACAGGGAATGCATTTCAATTCAACAAAATGTTAAAAAAAATAGTTGTAACATAACCACCACAGAACAGAACAGGCTGCTTCTTTGAGCCCAACTATTGACCGGAAAAGGGTTATAAATGCCTCTTTGATTTGACGCCTTTAAGTAGGTTCAAACGTGTCCATAGTCCAGCACGCATTGATATTTAGAGAAGCGATTGAAGTCTTAATGCCAGAGAGGTTAGAGGACAGCGGGAGGTTGACTGCACCTTGAGTTCACCTGCTTGATGGGTCATTCATCCCCTGCTTTATTCTCTGCATGGGTGCTATAGGGTTTGTCCAAGTTACAAAATTTGCTGTAAAAAAAAGCACCATCACTGAACAGTTTTCAGCGTGTTCCTCTTAATATTTTTGGCTGTAATTTATTAGCAATCTAAATGTGGTATAATGTTCAGAAATCTGGCATTAAACTGGTTTAAAACAGTTTAATGTTTACTGCAGCAAACTACTTTACCTCAAGGCTCTCGAGCTGCTAAACACCAGGATTTACTTTCTTATTTATATTGATTATTGACAATGCACCCATATTTCTAACAGTCTACTTCAAATAGATTTTTATCTCAAATAGAGACACAACTTTTGATGTCATTTACGTAGCAGACTGCACTCTTCTGGAACCAGCAGAGAGGAAACCCAAACCTGGGGTAACCTGTACCTAACCGTCCTGTACTGACCCAACCTGTACTGTACCCCATAGTGGAAAAGAAACTCTGAAATGTCTAGGAAGAAGTAGGACCATCTCTGCTCAGACTGGCCTCTGTGACTCCACATGTATTGAACTTACCTGTTGTGTTAGAATTAATGGGAAAACATAATTAATGAACTTAAAATATTTCTGACAGTGTCTTTAGCATGTGTTACAGTCACAGTAACTATTTTTATCTTTTGATGATGTCCTCATGTCTGCCCATTTTATTATTGTCAATTGTTTAATTCTAAATAACCAACATTTTAAGTATTATATCCCGTTTCTTTGGAGCGAATTTGCTTGACCACTAACAGTTATAAAAACCTTGAACTCAGCAGTTTAATTTGCTGAAGCCTGGAAATGGGAGTCAGATGAGGTAAGAGAGAGTAGCAGTTAACAGCAACAGTTCTGTTGAGAACACTTTTATCACATAAATCAATGGTTGTGTTGGCAAAAAAGCCCAAGTTGTAATAAGCCAGAATTAATGTTGAACATTATAATACTTAGCCCATGTTTTCAGTGAAGCCATAGCACAAGATGGATTAGAACGCATCAAGGATTTGTCTGTTATAAGGAAGTATTTCCCTTTGCTGCTGACATTAAGAAAGAGAATGATTAAAGGGACAAGCTATTGATCTGTTAGGCATTAGGAGGAAGAGCACTTGTAAGAGTGATGTGCATGGGTTCATTTCATTCGGCCCTGAGCCAAGGTATGCCCAGACCACATTGTCTCAACTGTAAACATTTGAGGTTCACTGTAAATGAACACGCAACATGGCTATGCAGCTTGTGTAAGATTTGAAAAGATGACCACCTTCTGTTTCTTTCTTAATTTTTGTGTCAATTTTTATTGTCTATTAAGCTCTCCCAGCTTAAACTAAATGGTCTCTGGTGGCCCTTTGGAGCAGTGGACACATTGTGCACTCTCTTTCTCTCCCTGTGTATTAGGTATTGAATTAGTGACCTTTCTGGTTTGTATGAGCTCATGGGAAAAGTGGGTGTTTCCACAGGAAGTTAATGCCTTTCCCTCCCCCTCTTCATTCTGTTGCTTTCCCTCTCCATGTAGCCTATCCTTCCCCCTTGAACTGCTCATTCTCTTATTTTTTCCACTTTTCTCACTTTAAGCACTCTTAAGAGCCCAACCAAACAATGCCACCTTGCAAGAATTCCTGTATTTGTTGAGCGAAACACTGCCAAACTAGAGAAGATAGGTTGCGGAAAAGGACAGAAAGATGCAATGGTCTTTCCTTGCATCTGGTTAACATTAAAGCCTTATGGTGACTGTGTGATTACTGACAGCTGCAAGACTCTCGCCCCAGAGGTTCGGCAAAGGTTAAACCTGGATAGATTCACAACAGGATGTCAATTTTGAGTGTTCTGATTCGTGGTGATTTATAGTAATAAAAAAACCCATCTTCTTACATGAAGTGAAGGGTTGAAAGGGAATGATGCATTAACATTTAGTGTCTTAACTCTGTTATTAATATACATTCTGAGTGCAACCGTTGAAGGGAAGAACATACTCAACTTTTGTTTAAACTGTACATCTGATTTCTGACTTGAACCTTGAATAAATCTGAGCTTTAATGGTTGAAGCTGCAGACAGATGGAATTTAAAGTAATTAAAATAACAGGCATATATTTTATGCTATAATGCACTTTTGTGCCTAAATACATGGATTGTAAAGCCCTGTAATGATATGTCTCTTATGGATCATTGTAGTATGCCACACTGTGCTGATCACTAGCTTATGGAGCCACTTGGCAGGCTCTATACAGCCTGGCATCAGTTTGGGTCTTTTAATTGAAATGTTGCATTTTGCCTATGCCCCCAATTTTAGAAAAGACCTTTAAATGGGATGTTTCATCTGTCGTTGGGAGGGTGCACTCCATGTTGAAGATGACCTCCTTTAACGTCTTAGTGCTAATGTCCAGCTAGCACACCTATAGACAAGAACTGTGCTAAATACAAGCTCATCATTGCTGATGTGAACTCGCTTGCCCTGGACGTGATATTATTTGTTTGTAAATGGTGTATAAAACATATACAACACTTTTCCATCTAGAATAACAGTATTGAATTCCAGTATAGTTTTTGGCTGAACTAAAGATTAACTGTGGCCGATGATTTTCAAGTCAAGGTCTGTGGATCACCATTGGGAATTTGCCCCTAGGCAAGATGTGATTAACGCCTAACTATGCTGATCACTATTAGTTTTAGCTGAGCATCCCCTCTCAATGCGGAAACGTAGTATACCAACACACCATTTGCCCTCAACTGTGTAGCTACCATGATTTTGTGAATTAATCACCATGGCATTTTTTTTCTTTTTTTCTTTCAGAAAATCTCAATCCGGTTGATATTGTTGAATCTGCGATTTTTTTTTAACTCATCATGCAGTATTAGTCAAAAGAGTTTGAACAAGTGTGATAAGTGACAAAGATGGAAAAGGGTCTATATTTAGTGTTAGTAAAGCTGTTTGTGTGGAGAGGAAGTGGGTGCATAGTGTGATTACACGCCTACATGTTTCACCCATTGCTTTCCTTGAGGCATGCAAGCAACAGTTTGAAGGGGATTTATATCATCAAGTCTTTCTTGAAAAGCAGTTAATGAGAGAAAAAAACTGTATGTCTTAACGTAAATGTAAGTATTGAAGCTGTTGTGCAATGTACAGTATAAATAGTAAACAATATACATTTAGTTCTGGAATCCTACTTGTACTACTAACTAATGATTTATCAGCATTTTCTATCGTTCAATGTTGTCTCGGTTTCAAACACTTTGAGTGCAAGCTTCTTTGTAAGGACGATCTTAACAGTGACATCTACAACTGTAGTGCAACTTTAACATAAAACTGTTGTAGCACTTGTTCAAATGTAAAAACATTTCACAATTTGTGCATTTTCAGTCTTTGAGAACAAATGATTAAACCTTAGGCTATACACAAAAAGGTATTAGGGTGTTGTATTAAGTGTTGAATGTCAAATCAGCTCAAAAAGCTAAATATTTTTCTTTTAAAAAAAATGCAAATTACAGTACAGCAGCTGAGAATCATCTCTTGTCCTCGTTTGGGGCTGAACACAGGCCTCTAATGCTTTCCTGGTGTGAGCATGCGTGTGCGTTGGCTGGTTGGGTGGAGGGCTGAGATGTAAAGTTGGAATGCGCCAAGGAAACATAGTAGTGACAGGTTTGGACTTTGGTAGGTAGGCGTGGGGAGGAAACATGTCATCTGTGACATCATCGCCACCCATAGGCCCGTCCCGGCCTGCTGCCCTGGAGCAGAGGTGGAGTTTCCTTCCTGCACCGCGGACTAGGCGCAGTGTGGCCTGACCCACCTTAATACCATCATCAGAACATACACTGCTGCTCACATATTGTGCTCTTTTTCATCTTTAATGAACCGTATACTGTATTTTTACTATATATAGAGATATCAAATGCAGACTATTAGCAGTAATATCAGCAGACCATGAATTTCCTTCCCCCCAAAAAATTCCTTTCTATCATGAATTGTAGTTGTGAGCTAATGCAGTGCTCATCCACAGTCATCCCCAGCCTGACAAATACAGGTTTCCCAAATGATAAACTGACCATCAGTGAAATGTAATTTGGAGTTCTGTATCATTTTTGTTTGCTGCTATGTTTGGACACTGTACTGGGAGATGGTGATGATGAATGGAAAATTTTTATAGCAGATACAAAACTACATCCCTATTATCTCTTTTAAAAAAAAACTGTTTTACCATGCATGTTATGTTGCTATGCTTTTATGAAGGTGTAGACTCTATGACTTGGAAAGAAAATGAACCTTGTTACACATAGTGTATGAAAAAGCAGGATGTTAATAATCCTAGAATTTACAGCTTTCAAACACATACACGCCCTCCGTAGTGGTCATGTCTGTACTGGCCTAATGATTGCTTAAGTGTTTTTAGTCGGCTATTTTTTAAAGCTCATTCCTCTTCTAGTGGTTACCCTGCTAAGTTATCTAGTAGTTAATTACTATTTAATAAATTCGGTCAGATTCTTTAAAGTGTTGTGGCCAATAAGGTAGTCAATAATCAAAGGCTCCCCAGAGAAGCCTACCCTGGATACTAGTGTACTAGGTGTTGACTTTATGAGCTCTGTATTTCTCTCTTGGGTAATATTATACTGTGCATCCTGGTTTAGCATGTGATAACACTATGACCATACAAGTTTTCTGTAGAATTGCTCAATGCTGATGCTGGCTTATGACACATATAGTTACTGGTAGAGGCCTTGTGAGTCAGGATGCTCTCCATCACTGAGGCTACAACTGTACCCAGGCCTGTCTATCACTGTTTGGCGAGAGTTCAGCTCAGTTTCAAGAACTGCTACCCCAGCCATGCATGTTAATGGAGTTCTATGTTCAGAGTGACAGAATAGGAAGCTGAGGTTGATATTAGGAAGTTGGGATCATGTGATGAAGTCCCGACGAGGAAATAACTGGTGGCAGTAGGAAGAATGAGAAACACAACACAGCATTTCTTCATGTCTTTGTGTGATCATCTGAAAGCATTTGGGTAGTGCAGCGAAGCTAGGATACACAGTAATGAATTATTGAACAGTGGAGAAGAAATGTGACATAGGCAAAGTTGCAAGCACTAAAGTGACATGTGGTAAAAATATAACATGTTTTTCTTACAAAATGAGCTGCTTGTAAAGAAACTTTTGCTGTGAATAAGGTAATATATATTTTCTTCAAAGCCATTTGTCTTATTTGAATTTTTTTACAATTCAAATTGATCTTAAATATGTTGGCATAACCTCATCATAACTAGGGCAGTAGCTGATGTTTTTTTTTTTTGTTTTTTTTTTTATGTCTCTTATTCAAGTCAAGTCCCCCTGACGACCAAATAATGACTTACTGTAAATATGTGCATTTCAGATACACATAGCAGTTGCAGTAAAAGTTGAATTTTGGTTTACTGTCAAAGTACCAATGATTGGACATGTATGAGCAGGATTTTGTTGCCGTGATGGGTCTGTGTTTAAGGGTGTTGGTTTAACATTCCCTGAGCACTCCCATCAGCTGTCACCACTTAACTAGTCTCAGAGGAGAGCCAGAACTAGAAAACATGGGAAAAATGTAAAAAATGCATGACTCCTCCCCCTCCTCCTTGTGGCTCCCTGCCCACTAGCCCCACCCTTCCAGTTTGGGTTGCTAGGAGACCAGATAGGCCCTGGGTTGAAAGCCTTCAGGAGTGAACGCTGAGGGATTGTCTTTTAAATGTGTGATACGTGTGAAAATCTTTATAGACATTAACAGAGCCAGCAGTGATCTGTCAGAGCACATTCATCAACGGTCATAGATAAAATAAGCGTACATCTGGCTGCACTGATGCATTGGGAATCCTGTTATTTTGGTGGCCAGTATTGTGGATGCAGCAGCTATTCACCTCAATGCATTAGTAGGAGGTCACTTCAGGTAAACATTTACTCAAATGGTTCTCGCCACCATCGAGCCCTCCCCTGAGCAAACTAGATCTTTCGGGCACCGTAAACCTTGACAAACTTTGCTGGAATTCATTGCAGCAATCAATTAGAAACTCCCTGTCCCATTATTCATTTAGACAGACAAAAAAAAAAAAAGCTTAAATAAAAAGAATAATCTGGGTTTTTCTTTGTCCTTGGAGCTGTTTTTGTGGAACTGTCACTAATAATGACATGGCTGGATCAAAATCCTTGTGTTTTCCGAGTTTGAGCTAAGACAAGAATTTATTTGTTTATTATCTAAAATAGTTATATTTGTGCATAATTTAATTGAATTTGTACAACTTCAAGACCTACCAACACTTGAAACTGGAAAGCAATTGAGTGACATGGCATAAACAATGTACAATATATATATACTTCAGTAATAAAAGTAGAGGTCAGTAGGCACGCTGTTCTGTTTTAACCGTAAACACTTGTAAACACTGGTTTCTATATAGCCTTCTCGGAGCCATTAGGTGCCCGTCCCACCTGTCTGATGTTGACATGATGTGCGGACCTCACACATGTTCTCACTGTGTCCCCCTTTTGTTCTCTGCTTTCTCTTCTGTAGTCATACTTCGTCACTGACTATGACCCCACAATTGAGGACTCCTATACCAAGCAGTGTGTGATTGACGAAAGGGCTGCACGGCTTGACAGTAAGTGCACTCTGCTGAGCAAAAATGTCTTGAGTAAATACAAACTCACACAAGAAAACTCCTTGCATGCTTTTATTGGAATATGTTTTACTCCACAAATCTATTTAAATTGTGTATGTGTGTACTCTAGTACTAGACACGGCTGGACAGGAAGAGTTTGGAGCCATGCGAGAACAATACATGAGGACAGGGGAGGGCTTCCTGCTCGTCTTCTCAGTCACTGACAGAGGAAGGTGAGTGACAGTTCTGTCATGTGCAAACTCACAGCTACATGCACACTTCTCAGGCTTGTCTCTCTGTTCATACATCTTTGTTTACTGTTCACAACTGTGCACTCTCCCTCTCGGCCCGCCCCCACTTGTGTAAAAAGCTACTCTCACTTGCCGCTGATTTACTTCCGGCCCCCTTTGCTGTTCCTGTTGTCATTTTCAGTTGTTTTCAAGACACATTTCTCATAATATACTATTTAATCTCTGTATGTTCCTGTTTTAAATTTATCAATGTCATGTTTGTTATGCAGGCATGAAAACCCTTTAGTGTTGCATATGATGCTAAGTGGTTTAAGTCATTTTGTTTTTATAGACTATAAAGTCTCAATTTGTACATGTCAGTCTGTTCCCAGCGATGCAGTGTGCTGCATTCCCCAGCCCCCTCCTAATGTTTATGTTGTAAACAGGCTTTCCTTCCTCCATTTATACTGGTCAAGTCTTTCCAGATTTACTATGTGTTCAACAGCCTAACTTAGGGCCAGTGGCTGGTTGAGGCTTTGTGGTTGCTTTTTACTACTTTGATTCAAGTTGATTTTATACTTCTATACTTATTATCTGCCCAACAGTCTGCAGTCTGAGTGCTGTGTGATATGTGTGGGGGAATGACTGAGTTCTTTAAGCAGCATTGTTATAACCCTTGTTCAATTTCACATGAACATCATTATGCAACCATTTGTGCTTCAATCCTTGTGATATGTTTCACAGCTTTGAAGAAATCTACAAATTCCAAAGACAAATTCTCCGAGTGAAAGACAGAGATGAATTTCCAATGATCCTTGTAGGCAATAAAGCAGACCTAGAACTACAGCGACAAGTAAGTCTGATGCACACAAAGATGTGGTTCTTTAAACAACTGCCAATCCCACTGATAATGTTTACAGATAATGCTTCAGCTGCAGCTTGCTGTTAGGAAACAGGAAGTGAGTAAGTGTATAAAACAGACGCTGAGGCAATTGTGGTGTCAGGAGCCGAGGATGGATAAAAGAGGGACTGTTTTGAAATGATGAATTTGTGGCTGTGGGTATGTTGTCTCTTGTCACAACCTCCAGTAGGTCTACACTGCCCCCCTCTGGTTAAACAGAGACCTGTAATGGTTTATTTAACAAAATGATTATATAGTGTTACAAACATTATTAAATAAGGGTCAGGTAACAAAGGTGTGTCCCATCTGTGTAGAAATAATAAAGATGATGGTTTTGCAAGTGTTTGTATTTGATTTGTAATTCTAAGCAAAAACATTAGCATTAATTCTTTTGTTGTATTCTTGTATTGTGTTGTATTGTATGTGTTCTTTTGTTTGTATAATTTAACAGATGCTAACTTCTTTTTCTGTAGGTAACCCAGGAAGAGGGTCAGCAGCTGGCCCGACAGTTAAAGGTTACATACATGGAAGCCTCAGCTAAAATCCGTATGAACGTAGACCAGGCTTTTCACGAGTTGGTTAGAGTAATAAGGTCAGTTTTGTTTACTGGTATTTTTTATTGTTATTGTATTTATGAGGACTCCATTCTAGCTTAGTTTTTGTGACAAAAAGGTTGACATAGAATTAGAAGAGTCTTTACACTGAACAATACAGTACAAGGAAATATCTTTATTATTCTAATTCACAGAAAGTTTCAAGAACAGGAATGTCCTCCATCACCAGAGCCTACAAGAAAAGAGAAAGACAAGAGTGGCTGTCACTGTGTAATCGTTTGAGTCGGCCTTATCACTGTAACTCATGCAGCTACTCTGTACCACCCCACCCGCTCTGCCTGACATCATATCCTCAGTGGATGACTGACCGCTGCCTTCGCCACGTGCATGACTCCAGACAGCTTTTTTTTTAAGTTCCTTAGACAAGGAACTGCTGTCCCCAGGACATCTCTATGGACAACTGATGATGCCAAATTTAACACCACTCTACCTTCAGGTGTAATCTGTTCACATGAAAGAGTCCAACACTAAACAATGCCTTGTAAAATCAGCTTGACAGATTCTTCTTTTATACTCTGAAGGACTTCTTTTGCCTTGTAGTGACCTTTGTACTTGCTACCAACATTGAATGAAAACTATATATCAAGAATGTTAATGAGTTTCTTTAGTTTCCAGTTCTGACCAGAGAAGAGAGATTATCTAATGAAGCTTTGTGTATTTTGTGCCATATCCATCTTTACTCCCATGTGCTAATCTGCTACTCTACTGTACATATGTGACATTTGTTGTGATTTTCAAAGTGTATTTCTAATGATCTATTAAATCACCACAGTACAGTGTGTGAGGTTGATTTTGGTTTTGCATATATGAAAGTGAATTTATATGTATGTATATACAAACGTAATGCCTCGACAGCCCTTAATGCTACCGTGTTAGATCTTTTCTGTCATTCTGCAGCGGATTCCCTGCTAAGTCTGTTTTCTGCTTTCATCTCAATTGCCAAATAATGAGTGTCTACTGTATTTGATTTTTAAAGTCTTAGAGAATGTAGGCGTCGTATCCTATACTGCTTCCTCAATTAGTGAAATGTCTAATTTCTTGGATTGTTTTATTAAAGGTGGTGGTTAAGTCAAAAGCAGACACAATATGGAGGTTCCACACACAGCATGGACAAAATGATGGTAGCACATTTTGTAGCTTTGATAACTAACATGTTTTTAATCCAAACACTGAACACTGTAAGCACTCTTCAACTATGACAAGTAATGCTTACTCCTTAATCCTTTTGTTTCAAATCAAGCTTTGAGACCTCAGTTTAGTCCATATCATTCCAATGGAAATAATCACTTTGTTAAACATTTCATCTACAATTTAGACAACACAAAACTGTATTATCATTCCAGTGTATGCTTTTGTCCTTGAATTCTTTTTTTTCCAAGTCATTTGTAAGTTTCAACAAGGACAAGCATTGAGATGCACCTCATAAACAGCCTCCAATGGGACATGAACTCATCAGACGTGCCAGCTGTGGAGTTCCCACCACCACACACATAAAGTGCTGTTTTACCTTTCTCCCTCTGTACTTCTGTCTGGCCATACCAATGAAGTACTGCAATTTATTTTCACCTTGTCATCTTGTAATATAACCAACAAAAAATCAGATGATGGAAGTATGGACTTGATTAAATGTTTCTACTTTTATACATTATTTTCTTATAAAACTAGTATTTTTATATGTTTATAAGTGAATACACATCCACAGCTCAGCTGTGTGTATATGTAAAGAGGAATATTTAATTCTCCGGATTATTTTAAACTAAAGATGACTGTTGGCCCAAATTTGCAAAATTGGAACTATTCTTATTGAGGCAAGAAGGAGAGTATATTTATCTGAAGTTAGCTTCAGGTCAGTGTCAAATGGTTAGCCTGGAATGGTTTGAGATAATTTATTGTGAAGATGTATTTTGGTCTTTACACAAGAGCTTTAACCCACACAAAATTATAGTACCATCATGGTCCATCCTGTTGAAATGTGCACATTCAAATCATAATGTTTTTTGTTTTTTTTTCCATAACAGTGTCTTTTGCCTGTGTTTAGCTTTTTTTGATGCTAAAATAAAAAAATGTAATTTAGCCAGACTTGTGTAGTATTTATTTAGACAAAAACTATAGTCCCCATAATGTCTCCGGTGTGGCGTTCTCAAATTCAGTCAACATTTTACTTTACTACCATATATCTGCCCTATTTGAAATAAGGGATGGTGTGTTTGAGCCATTGATTATCAAGCCTAAGAGTAAAGGTAGGCACGAAATATATATGTAAATGAACCTCATCACTACATTCCTTATTATTTTTAGCAACACATTAAGCATATTGTTTATGTTTAGATTGACCATATTTTATTTACCTATACACCAAAGTTTACAAATGTTTCTTAAAACTAAACATACGCTTTTTTATTGCTTAGAAAATAACTGCAAATGTTTAGTCTTTTCAGCACGCCAAATATTAAAATATTTCAGATAAAATTAATAAAACCTACACTCCACACCTAACCACCTACTACTGGACTACTGGATTTGTTTCCCTGTAAAACTGATCAGCGTAGGGCTCAACCAACAAATCAGCATCCATGTCTGCCTCATGCGTAAAGCCTGTCAGCGCTCCCCTCTGTGGAGTGGTACAACCCGGAGGAAGAGTCATTCTCCTACAGCTTCAGCCTCATTCATTTGACAATCCTTTAGTTCGCTTTAGTGGGAAAGACCTTGGCTTGTGTTTTTATTGTTTTTTTCGCCGTGCTGCGTCCGGTCATCGGGGACATGGAGGGAGTCAGCAGCAACAGGAGCATGTCTTACAGCAGATGGAGTTATGACAGGTAAGCAGCGCATCACTTCTGTATGCTCTCAGCACCGGTCAGCGTTCAAGCGTATGTTTGCATTGTCAAAGTAAGCCGACCGTCGTCAGACTGGGGCTATAGGGAAGGTGGGAGGCTACAGCTAGGTGGGACCCCTGTGTTATCATATGGAAGGATGGAGTCTGGTGGTTTGGGGTAATTATATTGACGACGTGAGTGTGTCAGGCGGTCAAAGTCTCATATTGCGTTCACTGGCTAAAGCAGTCTATGATTTATGTCTGTCTCTAAAGATGCTTTCTAGACAGCTCAAGAACCCACATTCCCTCAGTAAATGGCTTTAACCTATATTATTTGTTACTAATGTAGATATTACCTATAGGCCTGCCAGTTTTTTTTTTTTTTTTTTGTTTTTTTTGCATTTTTGGAAATTGCATGTGCATGTGTGTCACGCTTTATTTTATTATGACAGCAGTCTGGTTTAGTTAAATTCTTCAGACAAAGGTGTTGACAGGAAAACAAAGGTGAGTCCACAGATCCTTAGCTTGCCATTAGAGTTCATACTTTCATGTGTCTATTCAAGAATAACCACAATGTGACAAAAATGAGGGCTGCTTACCACATTGTGACCTATAACACATGATGATGTTGTCAACATAACGTTAGACCCAAGCGTTAATGAGTCAGTCTGATTGAATGGGCTTACAGCAAAGGAACAATTTATTGGTGAGTACACATTGTGGTAGTATTTAGATTAATTTTTTTCATCAGATTGATGCACAAATGATGATGATGAAATGATGACAGTGCAATTAACATACATATATAAGGGACATAGATACATAGACAGGGCCAGGACCTGTGCAATAGGGAGCATTCCTTTGATATTATTACGTAATATAATAAATGTCCTTGTTCACTGATATGTGTAGCTTAGTCACACACTCCCCACTCATCTGCCACTTTTCACTGGCACATCTGGACTTTTTGCACTGTCCATCATTTGCACTATTGTGTGGGTAACTCATGTAGAGGCACATTTATTTCCGTGTGAATATTATTTTATTTTTTAGTAGATTTCTTTTTTATAGTGTACCGTATTTATCTTACTTGTACTTAATGTGGTGTGTTACTTTGTTGATTCTTGTCATAAAACAAAAATCCTAGTACTGTGAAAATCTTTCACTGTACACAGCAATAAATGCAATTCTGATAGTGTTGGTTTGATAGCTTTGGCAAATTAATGTTGTCCTACAAAAGCTAAGGGGTTGGTTGATTTAAGCCTACTCCTTCTGCAGCTTAAAACTATGACTTTGGAGATGGGAGCAGGTTTGAACTGAACATGGCTGTACGTCAGACGTGATGCTACTTGTAACGTAGCTTTTCTGCTGGTGAGAATGTGTGCTTTTTTGTTGGTGGTTTAATTCATGAAGCGCCTTTGGGGTGACCTAGAGTATGTACACTGTGTCCTGGCACCCACTCAGTAAACACAGTATCCTGGAGATGGGCGGCTTAGGTGGGCTGGCCAGATACAATTCAGAACCCAGACAGATAAAGCAATGAATCTTTTCTTCAAGCTGTCTCATCTACATAACTTACACCAGTGACCAGTGTGCTCTTTGGAAAATTTTGGGAATGTTATTATATGCTGTAGGGTCTCCTGTATATCACTACATTTTGACACTATTTTTGCAAGTACTGTATTTTTAATGGTACCGCACTATCATTTTTTTTTTTTTTACATATTCATGAGTAAATTCACTTTTTAATAACAATGCTATAATGTAATATATATTGCTTATATTAAATTAATATCAATATTGCCAAAAACAAATACCAGCATTGGTGCACTGGTCAGGTTTACATTATTTTACAAATGCACATCTCTATACAGTATGAAGTTTGATAATGCTTTATGCATGTGGGATCATAGGTATTCTGGCTTTTTAATGTATCTTTAAATGTATGTTTTTCATGCACTCCTGTCTATTGAGCTATGTTTTTCTTGTCTTCTATGTCTTCTCAAAGTGATTTGTACTTAAACCTAAACCTTGAATGCATGATGGACACACCATAAGAACGTGTGCCCATATCAGCCAGATGCTAGAAGTATTAAAGCTACTATTATGGTATGTTGTAGATAGATGTAAACAACTTCATGAGCAAATGTACAATGCGGTCAGAATAAAAATATATAACCAATGAGGACCTGAATACAAATCTGTAAACTTAGAGGGAACAGGGATTTTATGTTTTATGAAACACAATAGAAAATACCTTTTAATTGTGTTTATCAGAATGACAACATGCTTTATCCAATGGTTAGATGTTGCATTGTTCGACAGAGCTATATCACAGATGGAATCATGATGAGCTGTAAACTCATTTCTGTAGTAAACACACTGGGGAAATCAGGACTTGAGCCATTTTGTTATCCTCTTGTTTTTGCTCGCAGCTGTAAGAAAATGCTTGATAACATTTGTACCCAAGTGGTAAAAGCATGATACATTACAATTTGTGAATTCATATTGTAACCATGCATGTATAACACCTGAATGAGTTATTGGTATTTTATAGACATATCAGTTGGGAACAGAGCTGTGGCTTTGGGAAATATAAGCAAGCACATTATGTAACTAAGATGGTGTCCTTCAGGTGGAGTATTGGACGCTCCATGACCTCTATCTACTGGGAAATCAGTCTCTGTTTCAATTGACTGTGATGATATAGCCACTGGCACTCACATTATTTTTTATGAAATACAATCCCGGGAAAATCTGAATTAAAAAAATGTCAAAAGACCACTCCAAGATAGCTATATATAATATGGTATTTGTTTGGTTCTTGTGGTAGTGGAAACAATGACCTATACACTGTTTATTTCATCTACTTTTCATAAAGTCAATGAAATGCACCCGAATGTGGAATACTACATGCACATTGACTTAATTTGGAATAATAACAGGGGGTCCTTGCAATCAAAAGAGCAATAAGGGGCAATCATCCCTACAGCCCAGATATGTGCCCTCCAGTAATGCTTCAAGCTGCACATTATTTTAAATAATCATTTGGACTGTTTAAAAATAGGACATTTAATGACCAAGGGTGTGCTCAAGATGCAGATGGGTGGTGTTGATTAGTATCCAGAGATCTTGACAAGCTGTTGATTAGCAGCCTATTAAGTGCTATTATATCCCAAGGATTTTTTTGTCAATCTGTATTTCAATTAATGCCATTGGGCTTTTTTCCCTACACATTTGAATATCTATTTGTTTTTCAAAATGAATGCATGACTAAGACAGTGCCTACTATTTTTAAAAAGCAAAGGCACTTTCATCTAATGGTTGTCCTCATTCCCATTCAACCCCTTCATTTTCAATGACACCATGGTGTTTGTAGACTCCTCACTTTGAAGCCTGTGTTTTGCCTGTTGGTTCTTTTTCCATTTCCAGGAGACTGGTTTTAAAATGTCTTTTTCAACAGCAGGTGTCCTTTTGCCACAGTTTGCAATATTATGGATTTAAGATTTGGTTTAAAATAATTAAAACATGGTTAAAGTACAATAATACAAATAATTAAAAAGTGGTTCTAAATATAGTATTAAGTATTAAGGGAAAAAAGATCTTCAAACCTACCTCGCCCCATGTTAAAAAGATAGTTGCCCCCTAAACCTAAAAACTGGTTGTGCTACCATCAAATGTTTAAAATAACTGGCAGTGAGTCTTTTACATCGCTGTGGAGGATTTTGGGCCATACTTATTTGCAGAATAATTTAAATTCAGCCACATTGGAGGTTTTTCGAGCATAAACTGCATTTTTAAGGTTATACCACAGCATCTCAATCATATTAAATCCCAGATTTTGACTAGGCCACCCCAAAACCTTCATTTTTTTAAGCCATCCAGAGGTGCACTTGCTGGTGTGTTTTGGATAATTGTCCTTCTGCAGAACACAAGTGTGCTTCAGCTTGACATCACAAACTGATGGATGGACACTCTCCTTCAGGAGTTTTTGTTAGGGAGCAGGATTCATGGTTCCATCAATCACAGCAAGTCATCCAAGCAGTAAAGCAGCCCCAGAACACCATATTTGACTGTTGATAAGATGTTCTTTTTCTGAAATTCTGTGTTACTTTTACACCAGATGTAACGGGACACATACCCTCTCGTCAGTCCACAGAATCTTTTCCCAATAATCCCAATTTCCCAGTAGTGTTTTTTGCCTTGGAACTCTGCCATGGATGCCATTGTTGCCCCATCTTTTTCTTATGGTTGATGATGAACACTGACCTTATTTGAGTGAAAGTGAGGCCTGCAGCTCTTTAGATGTTGTTGTGGGTTCTTTTGTGACCTCTTGGATGAGTCGTCTGTGCTCTTGGGGTAATTTTGGTAGGACGGCCACTCCTGGGAAGGTTCACCATTTTCTCCATTTGTGGATAATGGCTGGAGTCCCAAAGCTTTAGAAATGGCTCTGTAACCCTTCCCAGACTGTTAGATGTCAATTATTTTGTTACCTGTTGTTATCTGTCCCTGAACTTCTTTGGATCACAGCATGATGTCTTGTTTTTGAGATCTTTTGACCTACTTCACTTTGTCAGACAGGTTCTAGTTAAGTGATCTCTTGATTCAGCAGGTCTGGTAGTTATCAGGCCTGGGTGTGGATAATGAATGTGAACTCAGCTTTCCAAAAAAAATGTGATTAATCACAGTTAATTCATGATTTCACAAAGGGGGCAACTACCTCTTCACATAGGGCTAGGTAGGTTTGTCTAGCTTTTTCCCTTAATTAATAAAATCATCTTTTAGAAAACTGCATTTTGTGTTTAATTGAGTTATCTTTGGTTAAATTTATTTGATGGTCTGAAAGATTTAAGTGTGACAAATTTACAAAAAAATAAGAAGTCACGAAGGGGGCACTTTAAATGCTACAAAAAATAGGGTTAACTATTAAAAAAAACACTCTTACACGGTCCTTGTTTTCCTTGTTTACGTCATATTATGGATCCATACACAATTATAATACTCTTTTCAATGTATCTACATAGATGCTGAGTGCTCTTAAAGGGAGGAGAATGTGGGTGCATAAGGACACATTATGTAATTGACTGCCTTTGTCCTTTCCATTACAGCAGACTCCAGATCATTCCTTATTAAAAATATTAGTAACAGAGCATATATTTTACTTATGAACCCTCTCTGATTTGAATTACATGAATTTTACTGTAGATGTATATCTGCTGTAATATATGTAACCACTGCTGTGACTCGTATACTAAAGATTTCAAATGTGAATGAAAATGTGGTGCGCTTTAACACAGCAAGGTGATAAAAATAATTATCACTGGACCATTTTCACTTATCTTGTGAGCTGTGATATATGTTAAATGAAATATATGCTCTCAGTCACTATAGCTGTCATATTTACATTTTCTTATAATAATTTAGCTTTTCATTTCCTATTAATATTCCCTCTTTACACTAGCAGTGGCTGCACTGTATGTAAAAATGCAGTTGAGGTAGGCTGAATATATGAAATTCAATACCACTACATGTTTCAGAGTGAGCTCTCTTATCTTGGTTATTATGATTCTTTCAAAGATATGTGTTAAACTTATTAAAAATTAGATGTTGTGCTAAAAATTTCTGCAATCTATTCACTGCTTGGTATCTTTAATTTCTTTGGTTTGCTATTGTGGTGTCTTATATTTATAAAATGATGCAGCAGAGAAGCGCTGCCAGACCAATTCTTGATCATGAGACACAGAAATACAGCACATGCACATAATGGAAGCCCTTATCATTGCAGTGATTATCTGGCTGATGTACTGTTATGTTCTGCATCTTTTAGCATCTTTCTGACATCATCATCACCAGCACTGAGCTGACTAATCGTCTTAAGTAGTTCTAGGTTTAAATAGCCATTGTTGAAACGACTCATAGCTCTGACAAATCTGCATTAATCACTTCCTGTAATAGATTACCAAGTATTCTATGTCACCACAGGAAGATTCCTGGGTGGAAATCAAAATCTTTAGCAGTTCTACAGCACCTCCATGTGTTCATGAGTCCTCAGTACACACAACACATTGGTTCCCCCTGTTGGTCAGGACGGTACAGGACAAACTGCAGCTGCAGAGAGATGTACTGTATCTCACACTGCAGCTAAAGCACATGGTAATCATATATGACAAATGACAAGGCAGTAATGAGGTTTTGTTTGTGCCCATGTGTCGTTTCCTTTAAGCAGATATTGTACTTATTGTGGTGAGCTTTTAAATGATAATTAGACTGTGCTGTTGCCATGGTCACAGGATTGAACCAGTGAGTGTGCATCAGAGGAGGCAGTGTGACACACAGAGAGGCATCACCAGCCGCCACCTTCTCACTGAGATCCAGAGTTAGGATGGAAGTGTGGCTCACATTAACACCTCGCTGGCCGTAAGGCAGGCCAGTGGACTCTTTGTCTGTGAGGATGATCAAATATTCTTCATCACTGTTCCCTCAGTCATAAAATTATCTGATGGTCTGACTGACTGGCATGGTCTGCTTGGTATTTAAGGAAATGTACTTCTGTATAGCTGTATAGAGCATCAAGTGCCATTAATTGCTTTTAATGAATACTGGACGCAAGAAACTAGTCAAAGCTAAAGCAGCTGATAAAGGGTGAGTCACAAGTATTGCTCTAAATATAGTTGGAGAACTCACACTGTACAGCACCTGACACAATGCCTGTCTCATTTAACATCAGAGCCTCGCTGCTGTCTTTTTGTCAGCTGGGTGAGGTATGGACAGTGTGCGTCAGTCTGTGTGGGAGGCAGTTCTCATTTCATGTTGAAACCCAAGACTGTCATTATGCTTTGATAGGGCAAATTAAATATGCTGTGATATATTAAGCAAAGTATCTTAAGCCTGAAAATTTGAAGAGGCCAACGTCTTATATGCAGGACATCTTTGTTTGTTGCCCTTAGGAACAAGGGAGACTTTCAGCAAAGGCTATAGCCATTGTAAGGCTTTTCTCATTTAAAAGTGAGTTACACCCGTGCTGTATGTGGCAAAATTACATTATAGAGAGTGCAGTATGCAACATTGTTTTATAGTTTTATTGTAAGCAAAGCTGATACTATGTGAAAATAGGTAAACTTAAATAAAATAACAAGGTTAGTTTTTCTGTAATAATATTAAATATGCCGTTGCAGCAGATACACAGTGCATTGCTAGAATAAATATGTGTTGTAGATGGACAGATAGAAAGTGCAGAGGAGCTTGTGTACTGAAGCAGTCCATTTGGTTGCCGCACTGGGGCACTGGGACACTGTTTCATCCAGTGTGACATTTTCTAATCCAAACCATGTTTTATGCAATCCCCTCACAAGCACAGAGGGAACAGAGACCGCTGTATGTTGATATAAGCTCTGAATTTTGACTGTTCTTCACATCACATCCCAGTGTTATTCAAGTGAAAGTGATCCTTGACAATTAAATATCATTAAAATGATGCCAATTAAACACAGACTATTTATTTGAATGCATTTTTCCTGCACACATTTCTCACCCTCTTTGTGTGTAGCTGTGAGATTTACTTTTTGCCCAGAAACACAGTCCCTCTGTTTCACTCTTTTCTAAAATTTACTACTTCCCCTAAATAAAGGAGCCACTGTTTAGCGAAAATACCCCACAGCAACCCCCTGAGAATGCCTTTAGGTTTTAGGCTCACAGATTTCTCCTGTTTACTACAGGAGACATCAGTGAAGATACACTAGATAGGGGCCTACAACATCTAACAGCTGCTGATTTATACAAGGCCATTCTGTGGGTGGCTTCTGGCCTACTGCTTATCATACAATATGTGAAATTGTCTTTTTTAATGAGACATGCTTGATTCAAGCTTGCTTCTAAATTATGAGGCATAGCAACACTTAATCAGTCATTTAACCATTACATTTGATCTGATTCAGAGTGGGATTTCAAAACTGTTGCTCAAGACCAGGTTGATTTAATGCATATAATCACAATTTTCTAAAAGGCTGCTTCTGAACAAAAAGCGGGAGAACCATACGTGACTTGCCTTTTCAAGGACATTTTTCTCTTACTGAGCTCTGTCAACATGCACACAATACAGTCCTGTTTAATATTCTCATTGACCGTTCTTTATTGTTTTATGTTATTTGCAAATACCTTGGAATTTTGTGAGATTTTCAAACTATAGCCATTAAATAAACACTTATGCCTTTCCCAACAGTCCAGTTGCTAGACATTCAATGAGGAAGATGTTGATAGAGAGTGTCAGACCCTCACAAGGATTCTAACCTGACTCTGTGAAGGGTTACATGCTCAAGCAGGTGAGCTACTGGGACAAGACAACCATCCAACTTATTCTTTAGGCACTTTTATTACAATGGATTTTTATAAGGGACTCACAAGGGACAAATAAAATGACATTGTTACTAAGTGAACAGGCCATATAGGAAAAGCATCACCAAATACTAAGGCGATTGTGTGATTTCTATGATTTATTCTTTGTTTCATAACATTAACTTGACAAAAGCATCCTATACAACTATGATAGCTAGATTAAAATGTTAAAAAACACCAGATGACAGTGTGACACAGTAACACAGTTGTCATTCATATTCACTGCATTTGTAGGAAAATAATTCAGTATCTTTGACTTAAGTGCCAATCATGCCACGAGTATCAGTCTCATTACAATGCATGTCATACTTTTTGCTGTTTTTGAAATATTTGCCCATCAAGTTGTGCTGTCTCACAAAATATTTTCACCATCTGATATCACATGAAGTTAATAATTAAAGAACTGCACTTTTTTTTTCTTTCTTTTTCCTTCAGCTAACGCCAACACAGTTCTGACAGGTTCTCTCAGCTTGTTTCCAGAGTCTATCAAGTACAGTGTACTCTGATGTGACGTAATGTGGCAACAGACAGTGACTCACAGTGACTACAAGGTTGTACAGAACAAGAGTCAAGGCTTTGCAAAAGTGACATAAACCTGCTCTTCTCTCCTAGCAGAACATTAAGGAGATGGCTTATCTTTTTAGCTCATCTTTATTAAACACTAAAATATCATAGATTTGATTTCACTGTTTTAATTAGAGCTGGAGACCATACAAAAGCTTTTAGTACGTTTGATGAAATATTGGAATTTGTCTTTGAGGATAGTAATGAAATGAAATATATGATGTTAATTGATGTTAATGTTCATTCTTCTGCGTCTGCTGCTAACATACATTCCTGATGGTAATTTAATCCTGACTAGCTCTTCCAGTACCAGTGTCTACAAGGAAATTAGATGTTGGGCCCTATTTGAATGGCCAAATATATTAACAAATAAAAATAACATTTTTGCAGTTCACTCTTTTGCAATATGTATATTGTGCATATACGTAATATTAAATGAATACCTTCTTTATGTAGCATTAAGACTACAGTAAAGCATTTGAATGCACAAACAGTATGTTTTTGCTGCTCAGTTGTTTGTCAAAAAAAAAAAATACTCAAAAGCATTCACAGAAATATAGGTTCATGATAAGGACGCACCATTATTAGAGTCCTGTGTTTGCAGCAGCTGCGTTTGAACCCCTGTGCCTAGACAAGCAGACACAAGCCAGATATCCATTTTCACATCAGTGGATGCCTTCTGTGCCCTGGGACCATTATTATAATTGGTGATACTGCCAGCCTCATGTTATTAACAATAAATTGCCCCTGGGAAAACTTTGTACAAATTCTGGAGTGGACAAATTCAATTCGTTAAGGGGATTGGCCCATTTTCTGTTTAATACTGCATAGTAAAAGCATGAGACAAAGGGAAGGGGAAGTAGGAAGCCCAGCAGGTAGATTGATACCCGTTTGTCTTCACTTAAAACAATAACAATGTAAGAAACTGAGTATAAATGTGAGCCTTCCTAACAGTAGCCATCAGTGCAGCATTAAAAATTAATCACGGTGCTGTGCTTACACCTGGTCCTCAGTGGATCACTTGTTCCATTTACTTCGACTTTTACCCGAGCAACTAATACGCAGGTCATAGCCATTAGCCGCAGAGGCTCACTATTATTCTGCTTCCTTAAATAATAGTCATCTTTGTTTATTTATGGTGTTTTAGAGCTTCTATTTAAAACAGGCCCACATAGTCACTATTTGTGAAGTATACTTGCTCTATCAGTCATGGGTCAAAAAGACATGAGTGAGAGGTTTTATTTCATTGTGTGTTTTGATCAAATAAACACCTACAAAAGGCTTTTTGTGAGAACACCATGTACAGTTGTGTCCTAAAACAACTGTGTTGGAGTGAGTGTTTTAGACAAAGCGAGAGCACTGAAAGTATTTGAAAGAATCATTTACATCAAATAAATGAAATTACACAAAACTCTGTTATCTTGAAGCTAACAACAAGCATAATCATCAACATGATTCAGTGATTTAAACTATAGTAAACCTTAATAGAGAACTGCAGTAACACATATTTATGTGATACTAGCTCTATTGGAAATTATGATGGCTTTTGGTCATTCACCCATTTCAAAAAGAAAATCAAGCAGCATACACATCACAATCATACAGTTTGTAAATGCATCTTATTCTTCATTTGTAACATTTTAAATTGTGGTTGTTTTTGCTTCTTTAACGTATGGCGGTAGATGGATTTCATGCTTTCTTTTCTTTCTGTTGGTTTCAAGGTGAAACACCACCGTGGCTTGACATTTTGAAAGGCCAGACCATCAGAGAAAACAATCAATGTTTCATTTAGTTTGTGGTAAAAGAGTGACAATTGCTGTGGGCTATTGAGGTAAAACACAAGTTTAGCAATAGCACACCAGGTACTGCTCTAAATCAAATTTGGTAAAAGGTGGTCCAATATTTTGTCCATGTGTTCGAAACAAGAATCGGCAGAGTGTGGGCACACATCTCTATATTTGGAGTAATTTGATAACACTTTAAAAACTTACCTTAGAGAAGCCTTTATTGATCTTTGCCTTAAAACCTGCTTCATTTTAGTTGTGCTACAGCTACCTACCATTTAAAATTGGTGCAGAATTGAGATGACAAAATACAAGAAGACAGTAACATGCTTTCATACAACAGCCATTCTCAAGGTAAATGTTGTGCAGCTTTTTGCATGACATTCTGTTCTTATGTGTTCTTATTATGATGTGCTACAAGGAAGGAGGCTTGCTTCAACTGTTTATAGATGGACTCTTGAATAATCTTGAGGACACAGTGAGTGTTTATGTGGTGACAGTGAGGGGCGGCAAAAAGAGGCCGGAAGCAGATGTGTGTGAGAGCGCTTCAGAGCCGTGGACCCATCACAGGGTGCCTTTGTCAGGCTGTGAAGAGCGTTGAATTAAAGGCTGTTAAGACTAGTCTACGCAGTCATATGCTAATGCCTTGTACTCGGAGAGAATAAATAAATTATGGCCCAGAAAACAAATCCCAAGTCCCTCATCTACTAGAAGTAAGCTACATAGTGAGTCACTGAGGATGCTTGAATTAAGCCGAGGAGGAGGTTTTGCACAAAGAAAAAAAAAAGATAGAGATGAAACAACAAAGAGCTAAGACAATGGGGGGTCTTACATAACCTTATTTTCTTGACTTGCTTTTGGTGAGGCTGTGTGTGATGTTGGATAAAAGATAACGAGAGATAGATTGGGCAAAGAGGTAGCGAGCAAGATTTGGTCTGAGAGGAGGGAAAGGGAGGGGGGATTTAAAGGGCAAGAAGCAGAGGTAGATTCAGATACAGTGAAGAGAGGAAGAGGCAGCGCAAAGCAGGGCTGAAGCTGGCAGAAGACACGAGGACAGGCTTTGACTGGACACATGGGAGGGAAGAAAAGAGCTATTTCATGAGCGTTCTGCATGTGCATGGCCGAGGAGCACTGTGGTTTTTGGATTGCTTGTCATTTGCTTTCCTGCTGCTAGAGGACAGAAAAGAGGAGTCAGGCTGGGGATAGAGAGCTGCGTGCAAAGGATGAACAGGAGATGTGGGCTCTCTGGTTGTGATCGCTGTCTTCAGACCCTCATAGTGTGTAGTACTGGGGCTGTCGCAGGCCGTTAGCCTTGCAGAAAGGCAGCAGCAGCAGCGGTGGATAGACTGATTAATACAGAATGAGCTCCAAGCACTCTTCCGACTGGATTCCCTACAGGTACGGCAACACATTCCTCGGAATAGAGGACATGACATGGTGTTCCTCTTGTGTGGCAGTGCATCTGATCGGGTCTTCAGTGCTGTCAATGGCTGACAAGCAGATCACAATGATAACACTGTTACACGGTGAAAATATCCTTTGATGCACCATATTCTTCTAATAGATCTGGTTGTGTTAACCGCTGTCTACATTTATATGAACTAATGGTTTTTCAGATAAACTACACAACAATTAAAGTCTTAATCCAAAGCTTTACCTTTTACACATTACATGTGTTACATTGCCTCACTATATTTACAGCTGTAAATACAGGAATGGCATGACAGGTATCTAAAGAAATGCATTTCATTTAACAAATCATTGTGAAAAAGATCTAGCCTCTGTTTTCTCCAGGTGTATTTGTTTGTACTTGTAATAGACAAGTGTTCTAATGAAGACAAAAAAGAGCAGCAAAATGCATTTAGCTGTTCTCGTTTCAGGTAAACTCCTGACTCTGATTGATTATCCATTGCCATGGCTTCATTCTTTGCTTCGAGTGAGGCTATACGTTGCTATGGCAAACTACAAATTCCACAATGAGGCTGTGCAAGCACTTGTCATATATTTCACCAAACAAACGAATAAGAACGAACTATTTAATCTAAATGAAACCTTTGTGCCATTTATTAGTAAAACGATGAGCATATTGAGATTGGTGTTTCCTCAATGAGCATTTTTTTTCTTGTGGTGTGAAGCAGCCATGAAAAATGCATGGGCCTCTGTGCAGAGTTAGAAGACAGCTGCACTGTGGAGCACTTTCATCTCATTAGAGATATACAGTGCACACATTCATCGAGATGAGTAAAATAAGAAAAAACATTTCTAACAAACATTTTCAGACGAAGAAACAGTGATTAGTCCATCTTTGGAACAAATTCAGCGGATCAACATATTTGGACTGACATTATAAACTAGAAACAGCAGAAATGATCATAGCTGTACTCTACAGTGTCAGTTAATTTTGTGAAATATATGATAAACGGCTTACAAGCAATGGAAGTGCATGCACAGAAAATCAGTGTTAAAAGAGAAGCGTTCTTGTGTTTGGATATTGCATTGTGCTGCGGGAAAGATATAATGGCATGTCATATTAATCCAAAACAAACTGTGTCAAACAATGTAATAAATAATAACATAATAATACAGCCTCGGCCCCAAATTCAAATAAATTCTCCCCAATGTAGCCTTAGTAAATGTAAATATTGACATTTCTAAATGTCTAAATGCTTTACAGGTGTTTCATTGTGATTTGGATTATCTCTAGTCATAGCCAAAAGGGGCTATATGTCAAGCGTGTGCCTTAAGCAACCTAAACGCATTATTAGAGGGGGGTCCATCACTTAATACATGAAATACATGGTTGTCCTTCTTCAAACAGAAATAAGTGGACTTAAAATAGTTGGACTGAAGACTGGAAATGTAAAGCATTAAGTGCACAAAGTTAGCCTCTGTGGCTAGTCCTAGCAGACAGTTAAATAATAAATAATAATTAAATCATCTTATTATTAAGAGTATGGCAACCCATAGTAACATTTGTGTTCAATATAAGGGTTATTTGCTTTAAAATATGACATATACTTGTTTTATTTAAAACAAATATATTGAATCACATATTTAATCTGCTCTAGGCAGAATTTGAAGACAGCTCATCTGTTCATATTTGAGTTGGGCAGCTGCCATGTTGCTCCTGCAATCCATTTTGGATCCACCAAGTAAAAACTGTACATCAGTCCTCAGTTTTGACTGTTTTATTAAGTAAATGCAGTCTTGGACTACAACCTCATGATATAACACCACCTAAAATTATGAAAAAAAAAACCCAGTTCTATTAGAGTATGCTAAATCTGTTTCTGTAAGTGATACTATAGCTCCCTGTGAACCTACTATTGTTGCATGATAGAACCGTGGTGACCAAAAGCTCTTGACAATAATAAGCTGTTTGACCTCCAGTGAAACAGCGCAGTGTGTGTGCAATTATCTTCAGTGTGATGCCTATTCACACACTGATTACTCTGATTACAGACATGGAGGGTTTTGTTTGTCTGTGTGTTTGATGAGTGGGAGGTAAATACATTTTTATTGTGTCTGTGTTGTGATTTTGTTGCCAAACAAAACTCAGTGGAGCAGAGCTTCAGGTACCATATAGAAATGAGCCATTTTATGCAACTGCCCAGGATTACTGATGTTTAAGTTAGGACCACACACGGAAACTTGCAATGACAATCTGACTTTATCAGATCAGATCAACTTTATTGTCCCGAAGGAAAATTTGTCTTGGACTCGGTGTGCTGCCGACAGCTGCAACACACACACATAACAACAGTCAGCACAATGTATACAGTCCATACAAATGAATATGGCATTGCCATTACATTATTGCACACAGTTCTGTACAGATTATAGTATATTACAAAAGTTAAAAGGAAGATGAAAAAGACTCAGTGCACCTGATGTTTTGTTAAGAAGGGTGTTCAGAAGAGCAGCAGACATTGGGACAAAAGAGAGCTTAAAATGATTCCTTCTGTATTTAAATAGTGATAGTGTCTTCCAGAAGGAAGGACTTCATATTCTCCATGCAACACATGGGCAGGGTCCCTGATGATCCTTTTAGCATGGTCAAAAATTGATTTCAAGGAAGGGACTCTTCCTTACCAATCACTTTCGTTGCCCTTTTCTCATATCTGATTAGACTCTCTAACACTGCATTATAAAAATAAGTCATGATCTTTGTGCTTACGCCAAACAATCTGAGCCATCTTCAAAAGTGAAGTCTCTGTCACAGTTTACAACACAGATCTGTAACTGCAACTGTCGGCAAAGTTTTTTTTATATATATATATACCTTCATTTTACCTGACAGTTATCTCTTGAGATATGTTGATTCTTTTGAACTGGAAATCATTGAAGTTTGACAGGACTCATGATCAGTCTGTTTAAGAAAAGAAGCTTTAAGCTCAATTGTATAAGCCAAATATTGCAAGTAAGGCAAAGAAAAAACTGCTTTTACATCTCACTAATGCTCAGTGGTGTTCTTATATAATTATGTACTGAAAGGATGAAAAATATAAAGCCACTAAGAGTTGTTTTATTTGACTATGTGTGATTATATGCATACATGCTTATTTGCTGTATTTTACATGGTTTGTGTCACCAGTATATTTAACTACAAACACATCTGAGCAGGAAGAGCACTTTTCATTGTTTTCACATGCTGCCTGTTTCTTTTTCTTTGCAGCACTTTAGATGATGAGGGCACTAACCTCCGACAGCAGAAACTAGACCGGCAGGTAAGGCTTTAGTGACACAAGTGATTATGACACAGCATTTTTGAGACAAACTTACTGCTAAAGCTCGAGAGCTCCATATGGTCAGCAAGGATTTATTACCAGCAAAGTCTCAGAGAAAAGCCACTAGAAAAATGTCTGAGTCTGGTTTAATAGCAACTATTACCAATGTTGGACTGAAACTGAACTTTGGCAGCTTCACACTTTGTTTACTGACACCGCTGGTGAAATTGTTGCCAACTGTGGAGTCACTAGACAAAACAAACATCACAGAACAGCAAGGAAGCTGCTGTGTTTGGTTTTCACTTATTTTGCTGAAATCACCAGCGTGTGTCATCATTCTCTTCTCTGTCAGCACACTTATCTTTTTATTTACTGAGACATAAAACCTTGAAAACAATAAACATTTTGAGGCTGTCATACAATGATTTAATAAAGTACTATACAGTTGATAGTAAATACTCCATGACCACTGCTTAAAGAGAGCAGCCATATTTAATGAGCACTGGTTTAAAGATGTGCTTTGGTGACAGGTAATCCATAGGTAATCTAGCTCTATTCAGGTTTATGTCACAACACTTTGGCCACTGTGTGGATAACTGTGGATTGGTTCTCTGCTCAACAGATTTTTTTATAATTACACAGCAACAATCAAATTTACAAAATCATAATCATAAATACTGTAATCTATAATGACATAACACAAACAATTTGCCTTATGGATTACTTAAGCGCCATATTTTTTTATTAAATATAAATTTCTCAGAACATCAGTAAAAAGATTAAACAAAACAATCATACTGTATCTTCTCTTCCAAAACATGTGCTTCATCACCTCATTTCTCTTCCATCTGGATGTGTTTATCCACACAGCGAGCGCTGCTTGAACAGAAGCAGAAAAAGAAGAGACAAGAGCCTCTGATGGTCCAGTCCACAGTGGACGGGAGGTCCCGGACACGTCGGACCAAACAGAGCGAGGAGCAGGCTCCACTAGTGGAATCCTACCTCAGCAGCAACAGCAGCACCATATATCACGGTGAGAGATAGATCCACCATTTGTGTGTTTACGCAGGATCAAAAATCAAACAGATGCTATGAAGTGGACAGCAGACTTCCTGTTTGGCCGCTGGGTCTTGTTTTCTCTATTTAGAATTTTTTCCCATAAGAGATCATATCACATTGTGTAGATTAGATTTGTCAAACTTAAACCATAAGCACAAATAAAATACAAGTGTTATTTTAAATGGTGATTCAGCCAATGGTTGGATGCTGCAACTCTTCTCAGTTGCAGTATCTGATGTGCAGCATGTACCAGAGGGCAGACATGTTGTTAGTGGTAAGATAGATGAGGCCAGTTTATCTCCACATAGAGACCAGAGCAGCCATCTAATCCCTGCTCCTGAAAGACAGCTTCTGAGCCTAAGGGCAAGAACTGTCCCATTCACTGCTGATGTTCTCATGCAAAGTGGAAATACACCCTCATTTTTCCTCTCCATTTTCAAGCAGCCATCTCTCTATCTTCTTTTCTGCTCAGCGTCCTGATACGTATCTGCGTGTGTTGTGTGTTTAGTGCAAGAGGCTGAACAGGACGAGGTGAAGGTGATAGTGGACGCGCAGCCGCCTCGCTCGGCCAAAAAAGGAAAAGCATCCGCCAGCTCCACTCCGCAGACGGGCAGCGACAAGAAGGAAAGAAAGGGGAAACACAAAGGTCAGTGTGCCAGCTTCAAGACAAACACCAGGGCCAGAGGACAAAAGACTAGGCCTGAATTAGACAGAGAGAGACTAGAGATATCCAAGAGAAAGATGACAAATCACACAGTAGATAAGATACAGTTCATTATAAACATGTACAGTGATATTCAACACACTGCAAGGCATTTATTTACAATGTATTACAATATTAATGTAACAAGGCAGCAAATGTCATAAATGATGCAACAAAGCTTGTCAGAAAATTGTGATAATGTCAGTCAACGAGGCAAATGCAAGACGAAAGCAGAAGACCACGTTTTTATTGTCCCCTCGTATTTCTTGTTTTTCGACACATATCAATAAAGAAACTGTCAACTTGAAGCCCTTGGTCACAGTCCAACTAGTTCTAATCAGGAACATGTTATTTCTTGCATTCGAGAGACGCTAGTTCATCTTCTGAACAACTTGAAAAAAAAAAGAAAATCAAACACAGCCCACTGGGAAATATGATTAATCAGGCCAGTAGTGCTAAATACATCACTTGCAGATCCTTCACATTGTGATTTACTGGGATTTTCTCCACTTCTCAGTTTCGTCAGGCTGCATCACAGCAGAATCGTTTGGTGCTTCAACGCAGAGATCACCTGCTCTGACTCACTCGTCTTTCGAGCGTAAAATGTGAAAACAAGCGTGGAAATAACGTAATGATGTAGATAATAATCCACATAAGCATTTAATTCGACATACCATATGGAAAATGCAGTTAAGTAGTGGCTTCTTTCATATATGAATAAATCCCTTACAGCATTTTTTGGATTGTGGATAAGTGGACATCTTGTTATTCTCTTCAAGACATTTGAAAAAGTGAACACAATCAATTTTTTTTTTAACTTGTATTTTACTGCCTTGTGTTTTTGTTTTGTTTTTTGTTTTGGTATTTTTGCCTTTAATTCTGTTTATTTTATGTTACCTGCCTGGGGACCGCTGATGGAAATGAGCAATTCTGCTATAATCAAGCACATTTCCAGCTATGGCATTTGTTACAGATATTCATTAATGTGCATTGTCCCTTTTAAATAAATTAAAAAATATACTGCAAAAGCTGAGTCAATAACAAAGACAGTTAATGCAACAATTCATTTTAATGAGATATAAAAGAGAATGAAATCATAAATTCATCAAACACTTCAGTATCAGTGGTTTGAAAAGCCTTGAAATAATAGCTTTAAATTCATTTGTATGTTTTTTTTTTTTTTTTCATGAAATAGGTCAACCTCTTTTCTTCTTGTTCTTTCTTTCTTTACAAACGCAGTGGCTTTTGTCCATGTACATACTGTGTGCAGAGCAGCTTGTGTGTATAGGCCTTTGATGCTGTGTTCTCACTGTGCAGCAGGGATCGATGGCCTGTCCTCTCAGCATGAAGATGGACAGATTCAGATCCTGACAGTAGGCCACCTCTCCACGGACGAGGGCGAGGCGGAGCCCGTCATGAACTGCACCCAGTCGCAGAGCAAACAGGACCTGCGCGTGACCATGCTCAAGAAAGGTATACACCCGACCCGCTCATTCACCAGAACCTCACACTATTTACACATTTACTCCTACAGGCGTCTGGTGCGGTTCCGTGGTGCATCGTGGGAGGATATTGTGCTGAATCATATCGGAGCTTACGTGCAGAAAAACAGACATCACTTAGCATTTTAGCGAAGTACATTTATAAATTATAGGGGATCCCCATTTTTACTAACATATCACTCTCTGTTTTAATTGACATCTGCCAAAGATTAGGAACTTCAAAACTCAAGTGACCGTTATATCTCATGTTAGATGTGTTCTTGTTAGGACATCACAATGACTTGGAGGCTTTTTATTTTCTGGTAAAAAATTGTATTCATTTTATAGCATTTGTGAAAGAACACATTAGGAGAGGACTTAAATGACTTGAAATAAGTCTTGGCATGCACCTAAAGTTAATTTTGCTATATTATAATGGTAAATCCAGCACCAGGAAGCACATCTTATTAGTTCCATTAAATATGACCTGTAAAGGATTATTTTGGCTCATTGTATCAGTTATAGTTAAGTCATTGTTGTGGACACAAAGGATGCCTATGTTATACCATGGATGTTAGTTGTGAACATAACATTGAGTGTTTGCCACTGAGAGAAAACACACTGAAATACAAAAACAATCCTGCCAAGTGTTTTTGACGAGTCCTCTGCTTAGTGTTTTAGTGGATTTGCTTGTGACTATTTAAGGCAGGTTTTATCCAGTGAAATGTCTGCGTTGTCTGTGAAGGGATTTCCAGCAGTATGAATTTTGATGAAGAAGAAGATGATGAGGATGAAATTAGCTCCAGTTCATCGCAGCTCAACAGCAACACCAGACCGGGCTCTGCCACAAGCAAGAAATCAAACAAGGTACACAGATTTCTAAAGCAATTTACAATGTATTTTTAATAAACACTCAGCTCGTGAGTCAGTAAAATTAAATCACAATATCAGCTGCTATTGTACTTGTAACAATTTTATCTTATTCCACCTGTCGTTGTTGAACACAATCTCCTATTTATACGCCAGTGTCTTGTTTTAAATGGTCCAGTGAAACCTCTTTCTCACCTCTTTTGCACAGGAAGTGGCCTCAGCATCTACTCCACCAGTCAACGAACCCACCATTGATGTGGATGACCTGGAAGAGTTTTCACTTCGACCGGCACCTCAAGGTGTCAGGGTGAAGTGTCGAATCACAAGAGACAAGAAGGGCATGGACAGAGGCATGTATCCCACCTACTACCTTCATCTGGAGAGAGAAGACGGCAAGAAGGTGAAAAGGCTCATTAAAACGAAAAAAAAAAAATCTTCAAAAAATCCTTTATATGAATAAAAAAAGTCTGAGTATTCTTTTGAGGTAATGTTTTCCCAATGCTACTTGTGGCAGGTGTTCTTGTTAGCTGGCCGGAAGAGAAAAAAGAGTAAAACATCTAATTACCTCATTTCCATTGATCCCACTGATCTGTCTCGAGGTGGAGAGAGCTTCATCGGTAAATTAAGGTAAGATGACATTGGCCTCACAAAAACACAAACACTGTCTGATTAAATAATCAAAAGAACATGCACATCTCTGTTGATGGGTTTGGTGGATGTTTCATCAGGAATGAAACTAAACAAACAAACAAAAACCAATGTAAATATATTTGTTATTAGACATAGAGATACAGTATCATATAATTTCATATCAAAACATTGTCATTTTAGTGTGCAAAAATGTTACAGTGTGTGCAATATCCTATTGTTTTGACTCAGGAAAAATAATCCCAACAGGAATAATCAACCTCACACTCCCTGTGCTTTGACCATTCAAAAAAACAGACATTTCAATATGGAAACATGGAAAACTTAAAAAAGGTTGTTGTATAGCAGTTGCACAATGGTCAACCCTGAAAGAATTATACAATAGAAGAATATACAGTATATTATGTTAATTAATGTGCACATCAATGCTTTGTCTTGTTCTTTCCCTGTGGCTGTATGTCTTATTCGATGTACGTCTTATTACCTCATAATGTTGAGCGATCAAGCATAGCCCATCGAGTACTGATAATAAAGAGCTCTTTTTCATTTTAAGGGCATCTTAACACATTTGGATTGGAAGGAAGTGAGCACTGAGCTAATCCTTGGAGACAGCTTCAAGGCTGTGTCCGCAGCTTCATGGAAACTCCCGGGGAGTTTAATCAAATATGACTCAGTGCAGCCTTTAATCTTCAGAAGTAGTCAGACCATTGGTCAATGCACTGCACAAACCTTTGCAATCACAGCCCCACTTGAATGATGGAGATCTAAATTTAAATGAATCCTGACCTTTCATAATCATTTTAAAAGGAGTTGAGGGAGATGGCCTAAATAAGAATTGCTCCATAAGAGGAATACCACTTTTTGTATTTCAGGACCCAAAGAAACAGCAAAATGTGTCACTCATTGTGATACAGTGTTTCTATATGAATATTCACATGTAAACAGAAAAGACAGTCACTCAGATGCTGCTAGTTTACAGTTGCACATTGCATTGAGATTTATAATAAAATCTTTCCTCATCTCAGTGGGAGTATAATTCAAACTCAGCAAAATGGCCCTAAACGGTTTTTCTTCTTATTTTATTTTTATGCCAAATTTCACTTGGAAACATAATTTCTTCCTTTTATAGCTATAACCTGATCTAGAATTAGTAACGAAAGGTGTGCTCATGGAAAATGCTCCTTCAGAAACTGTGTCACAGCTAATCTGGGTTAACAGTTCCCCACTGCTCTGAATGATTTAAAGAGAGTAGTTTTCTTCATTATTGCTCTCATGTGGTGCTGAAGTCTTTAATAAGACGAGACACAGACTAGGCATGTGCACACCCAGATCTCCTTGTCTCCTGATTTCTTTTAACAGATCGAACCTAATGGGGACAAAGTTCACCGTTTATGACAATGGTCTCAACCCCATGAAGAGCACAACCAGCCTTGAAGCTAGCAACCTGCGACAAGAACTAGCAGCCATTTGCTACGTGAGTTTTTCTAATCTCAGTTGTGTTCAAGCACATTATAAAAGCATACATGACTGTTTTTCACTGGCACTGTTTTCACTGCCCGCATTCATTTGTTACATAATGTCTGCATGGTCTGCATAGTGCATATAGCACTGAAAATAATTACTACTACCTTTTACTTGATCTTAAATACAGTATATAATGGTACTATTATACCAATGGTAGAAGTAAATAGGGCATTATGAGGTGTCGTTCATTTGCTGCTACAGAAGCCTCTGCACACGGCGCTACATCGTTATTATCTAACCTACAATGTGTTTTCATTTCAGGAAACCAATGTTTTAGGGTTCAAGGGGCCTCGCAAAATGAGCGTCATTATTCCTGGAATGAACATGGACCATGAGAGAGTGTCAATACGTCCACGAAATGTATGTCTAACCTCATCTTTCAACACGCAGTCTAACAGCTTGCATTATGAACACAGTTTGTCTGAAAGGGATGTATGAAGCTGTTATATTGTTTTTATTAAGGAGCATGAGTCACTGCTGGCCAGGTGGCAGAACAAGAACACAGAGAGTGTGATTGAACTCCACAACAAGACGCCTGTGTGGAATGATGACACTCAGTCCTACGTCCTCAACTTCCATGGGAGAGTCACTCAGGCGTCTGTCAAGAATTTCCAAATCATCCACGACAATGACCGTAAGTTGACTTCTACTATTAATACAGGCTATTCATTTCAATTCAACTTTATTAATCCCCCAGGGGCAAATTCACCTGTTAGGTCTCTTCAAATAAATTAAAAAGCCAATTGCCTCAGATTGATTTTACAGTCTTATGGCAGCTGGGTAAATGTAGTTCTTGTTGCATTCTGCCCTGCAGCTCATTGATGTCAGACATGCGCTGGCTGCTCTCTGTTGTTCAAAAGCCGAATGCAGGGGTTGGTCCAAGTCGTTCAGTAAAGCATCTGTCCTGTGTGTTGTGTTGCTCCACTACTTTAACTGGAGTCTCCAAATTAACAGTTAAAGTATTGTTATGTGAGTCTAATGTGTAATAGTTTCATTTGAAAGAAAAAAACAAAACAAAACTCAAGAGCTCAATTATGATCCCTGAAGTGATTTGTCCTTTATTTAAGAAAAAAAAATGGGGCAGTGAGTACCACATATCATCACCCACATATTGGATCTTTATCATCATTGTCAAATTAAGACCCAGACCCTGAAGCTGTATGGTTAAGGGGAGAAATTATTCCTAGTGCACTGATTAATTTTTTTTTACTGCCTTTTAGATCATTTTGAGATCAGCAGGATGATCAATCAAATAATGTAGTTACAAAATGAAGCATGTCCATAAATCCAAAAGTTACAGGATTATAAGCAATAATGAGAAATTTTGATTTGCAAATAACAGCAGCCATATTTTATCTGGCATCCCATCTAAGAATATCAATGAGTTCTGCCACTGAAGTAAATGTTATAGCGATATTTGTTTTTAATAATAAATGTTTCTGGTCATTAAAACAAGGTCCCTATATTAGCTTCTCTTGCTGTTCTCCTCCATAGCGGACTACATTGTGATGCAGTTTGGTCGCGTGGCAGAAGACGTCTTCACCATGGACTATAATTACCCCATGTGTGCCCTGCAAGCTTTCGCCATCGCTCTCTCCAGCTTTGACAGCAAGTTGGCCTGTGAGTAGCTGCAGCCTGAAGATCAGTGGAGTACTGGTCCATCTGTCCTCTTAAAAAAAAGGGCTGTTTCCCTGGGGCTGGTTCATCTCCAAACATCAACCTTTGTACCCCAGAGCTTCAGCATATCTGAAATAATCCTAATGCTTTATGGGCCTCAAGATTAGCATGAATGTGTGAGTGTCTGTGGGTTGGCGTTGGGACTCGGGGATGGTTTTGGTCAGTGGGAGAAAACAAGCACAAAAATGTGAAAATCCTTGGTTTTGATAACTATGGTTACTTTGTAATGTAATGGCATTATCAGAACAAACACTGTTGCTTTATGTAGTAGTTAGACAAATGTAACATTTGTTTCTCTGTAAATGACTAACAATTACACATCTGTATGTTTTGAACATTTATATTGATCTTATGTAGTCTGCCACATGGCACAACAACCCCCAGCATGCTTTCTGCTTCTTTACATTCAGAACAGCAAAAGAACATGCACTCCACTGTATATTTATTTGTTTTTAGGTATTTATTACATGCTGTTTATTTTTTGTTGTCACGCGGTATATTCTTTGGAAAGCAAATGTCAAGCACATCATTAGAAGGAGTTTCTCTCAAACAAAAACAAGGGCAAAGGCATGTTACACTGTGGTGTGTACCATAGACAGTATTGTGTCACAGTGTCATGTATGTGAATGTATAGGATGATAGTGGTGCACTTTAATTTGTGTAGTAAGTCAAACATTGCTGTACATACGTTATTGTGCCTTTGAAGACTAATTCCAGTGTTATGCTTTGAAAGTAAAAAAATGAGCTGAGCTTGAATTGGTCTTTGCTATTCTTGCTGTTCTCAACTGTGTATTTGAGATCATACCTTGTAGCTCCTTTCTGTCAAATGCACAGTGCGTCTAGACTGACTTCCAAAAGTGCACATGAAGTGGACCTAATTCTGTCCACATATATTAAATTGCTTTATATATTCTTCTAAAGAAGTGATCAAGCAGAAGAACACATCTCAAGTCACTCAGGCTTTTATGCTCATTACTTGATGTCTCTTTTGAAACTAAAAGAACACAGACATAGACTTTCTTACTGCCAACAAACTACACAAATACTGCAAGTATGCCACAGCTTCAAACTGCACATTACATGTTGACTTTAATTTGTCTTTTTGTCCACTTGTGTGGGCTTTGATACGTTCAATATCTTTTAATATTTTACTCAATATATTCATCTCCTCAGTATTCTTTCTCAATGATATAGTATAGTATTTTGTATTTTATGACCATCAAAAAATGCTGAATGAAAGCAAAGAACAATCTCTGATACCGCTGTTGTACTGTGGGTTATGAGGGAATCTTTATCAAATGTGCTATTCTTGTACTCAATTGTCTTAAAACTATTTCTATTTCCTAATTGTTGATACATATGCTGTAAAGTCTGCTTTTCATACATGTGTCCAGGAACCAAACGTTCTTTCATTTCCATTCCTAGTCCACTTGTCGTGATGTACAGTAAATTTGCATTTTACATTTGGTGTACAATTTACTGTTGTGGTATGAGCCTTTGAAAATCATGAAAAATAAAATCACTGTTGATGACGTTGCTGTATGCATTCTCTGACTTTTGGACCTAAACAACTAGATTCAATCACTTTTCTTATCGTATATTTTTGCGTGAAAGGTTGTATATTTGTGGACAAACGGGGATATTTTCCAATTTCATAAACAAGACTTGCACTAGATTTCAGGGAAAAAATACAAGAAACATCAAATACATATTTTACACATTACTGTTGCACTCTTGTTGTCGCAGCATGCAATAAATCTCAGTGGCACATGGCAGTAACATGAACTTGACCACTAGATAGAGCCATAAACCACAGTAAATGAAATAAGAAAATAGTCAGGGCAAATCAATACTGTTTTTTCATTTATCTCAACAGAGCGAGTATATCCATCTACAATGTAGATGTAGATGGAGCTACATCTACATTGTAGATGTAGATCAGTTCTTAAATTCTGTATATTACAGGGAAAGTCCACAATTGATGTAGTTACAGACAACCACTGACTCTTGAGAGGATATTTTTTTACTTACATTTACATTGAATATTTAGTTACATAGTTATTATGAGTATATACAGATAGTCAGCACAGTCGGTTTGGTGAAGCTGACAAAAGCAATAACTAAGACTAAAACATAAACTTTTTTATTTTGGGGAACAGTCCAAATTTGATTTTACAAAATAAATATTTAAAACCACAAATAATCTGTGTAATTTTTAATGTGTGGTCCATGGATTTCCATAATATATTCTGAACAGAACAGATTTTTGTGATGTTGAAGTTTTAGGAAAAACCTAGAAGTTAGTTGTTATTAAAGTGTGTTCCCCATTAGGATCCATGCATAACACAAGCCTGTGTGCTCCTGTCTGCTTCTCCAAACTGTATCTTGTAAAGAATAGAAAACATATCCCTATATATTTCATAGACCACCTGTTCCATTAATGTAATAACTGCCCACAAATGTAATAAATCCCACAAACGTAAGCTACCTTCTGCAAACGTAATGTGAATCCTGGTTAAGTCCTATTCTAGACTCATATTATCTCTGTGTTTAAATAATACTGCTATACTGTAATATTTCAGAGACTGAACCAGGGCATTTTGAAACTTAGAACAAGGGAACTTTGTCGACAGATTTAAAATATGCTGCATCTATGTTTGAAAACACATATATTTTATATAATTATTTTATCAGTTTTTGTCTGAGCATGTTTGAGTTCAGGTAAACTTCAGGTAAATTAGCAAAAATATATTATAATAATTTGTACATTTCCTTAATGAATCATTTACATTACATTTGTGGGAATTTATATTATTCACGCCTTTCACCAAATATTGGCGTATCCTTGTCAGGGTAATTTAGAACGACCAGTTGACCTTGTACTTGTGTTTTTGACTAGAGAAGTTAGTGTCATACCTTGAAGCCCTGTATTTGACACAGTTTGTTGTTTTATGACACTGTAATACGAGAGTGTGCTGCTTGTCTCAGTCTGCTGGTCTAAGTCTCTCTCCTGTTGCGCATCCTGAGCCCACTGACTGTAACCTGCTCCACTTGGACTGGACCCTTACCCTCCTCAGATTCTAACAGACCGTCCTCTGCCCCCTCTTCTGCCTCTTCTGCCTCTTCCTCTGGGCTGGTCCCACCTTCACAACTGAACTGTAAACTCTCTGCTTCCATTACTGGGTCATCTTCATCAGCTTCTTGCACTCCCTCAAACTCTGTCCCTTCCTCTTCTTCCATTTCACTTTCCTCTTCCTCCACTTCCTCCTCCTCTTCTTCTTCCTCCACTTCTATGTGTTGCTCTTCTTCTTGGTAGGAGTCCTCTCTGGGGTAGCGGTAAACGTCTCGGTGTTCGCTGAAAGTAATCTGTTTCTTACCAGGGCTTTGACTACGGAGCTCGGCGCTCACTTCCAATCCGAGCCACTGCTGTCTCTTCTCTGACGACAGCATTGGTGAAGGAGGACCGAGCAGCCATTTCTTCTCTTCTTCTTCTACTTCTTCCTCCTCCTCCTCTTCTTCCTCTTGCTCAGTTTCTAGAATTGGAAAGTGACAAGTTTCAGATGCAAAAATTGGCTGCCTAGTTATCCATGCACTAAAACCTTTCATTCACCTTTGTCAGTTTCTTCCTCCACTTCCTCATCTTCCTGTTCTTCATCGCCATCTTCCTCCTCGTCCTCCTCTTGCACTACCTCCAGTTTCCTCACCAAGATCTCTTCCTCCTCTTGCTCCATCCTTTCAGCGAGGGCCTCTGCAGTGGGCTGGATGGGGGTCTCCACTAATGTCCAGGGTTTGTACCTCCTCCTGCCACAGTGCTCATCATATTCTGGGTACGTCTCCTCGGGGTAACCTGCAATTCATGTGTAAAGCTTATGTTTAGGTCACTTTTTTGAATGTAACTTATTTCTGGTTCAGCACACAACCATCTTTGGAGTCAAATCTTTCAGCTATTGTGGAAATTGTATGTAATGTTATACTCAAAATGATGTCAGTGTCAATAATGTCAGTTTTATTTCTGTAGAACATTTAAAACAGTGGGCTGCCCAAAGTGTTTTACAGGCTCAGTAAAGTGCACTTCAATAGAAAGGTAGTAAAAAACAAATCAAACAAGACAACACTAAAAGCAATAAAATAGATCAAAATAAATAAAACTACTAAAATGGATGTAAAAATCAGTTTAACCGAGTTGTAGTGCCACTAAATTACACAGGTTTGTTGACCTCATTGTTCATCAATTCTAAGAGGTGTGTGGGGCCAGTCCATTAAGACATTTAAAAACAATCAATAAAATCTTAAAATCAATCCTGTAGCTGACAGGAAGCCAGTGCAGAAAGTAAGTACTGAAATGAAACAAAACAAATACAGCATTTGAAAGTATCATTCTGCCTGAAGTTATAATGTGACATAATTGATCATCTTTTTTGGGTTACCTTCCCAGTCTGCACCATAGGCCACCTCCTCGGCTTCCATTTCAGGTGAAGCCCCTTCCAAGTGACCCTCCTGCATCAGCTGAGTGAACTGTCGGAGCTGCCTTAGGACTCTCTCTTCTCTCTTCGACTGTCCACTTTTACTCCTCCTGCTTCGACCACTAGAGGGCAGCAAAGACATTCAGAAGAAAGACCAAATCAAGAAAACATATAATAATACAATTTTGGATTGGTTTTTAAATATATATTGTGTGTTCAAGTAGCAGTTGTGTTGGCTTTTCAAGATAAACCTTTTTGACTGGTTCAAAAAAAGTAAATTGTCTGTACCTTCCTGTAGCTCTGCTCTTTCCGGAGACAATCCTCTCCATCATCTGTTCAGTTTGAAGCACTCTTGCGTGAAGTTTGGCAAGCTCATATTCATTAACTACAAAAATCACAGCATACGTCAAATTCATTTCTGTACATTGCAATTAATCCCATATCAAAGCTGAGTTGTTGAATGACTACATTATAAACATGGTAAAATACTGTACACTGACAGATCGTGTTGTCCATAGGTGCTTTGTATGTAGTTGTGTAGTTTCCTGGTGTTGTTGCCTTTCCTTTACAAGTCAGCTGAACAAAAAGCATTAAAGCAAATAATAATTTCATAAACCACTGATCCTTTTACCGTATATGTCGTTTTAACATGTATTACCTTGTAGATGATGTAAAAAATGTAAAGGAGGATTCCAAAGCCGTAGATGGGAATCACTTGAGCCATCAGGTTGTATTTCTTTCGACCCACGCCTTTCACTTTGGCCACAGTCTCTGCGTTGTGTGTCATGGAGTACGAGGGATCCATGCCCCACTGCTCTGAGTCCTTGGGCAGAGAAAGCCGGTGCATCATGGGAGGATAGAAGCCAGGTCCAACTGCCGGACAGAGCAGGACAGATGTCATTCCTTTTTTTTTTTCATTTTGAATACACAGGGTGGATAGCTATATACACCACACACCATTCCTGATCCACATGCCAACCATCGCCATTAGTGCTTGCTGTCAATGCAGCTTTATTGTAGTTTTTGAATGTATTCACTTGTTATGTCAATTTACTGTCATTTATTTCCTCTGTGAGACTGGGATTGACTGAGGGCTATACATCAAAAACATCCCCATTCATGTGAACAAAGGTGGAAAAAAGTGTTTGCAGAAATGCCCTTTGTACATTGTTTTTAAAGGCTCATTGTCACAAGAGGCTTTCTTGGGTAACACTTATTAAAGCGAACCTGCATAGTATATCTTAAAATGGATGATCACTTTTTATGTTAATGTTTTATACATTTGTGTTATTTGAACTTTAATGAAGCCAGAACTAAATATTGAGATGAAACTGGTTTCTTGCACAAAAAAGACTGCACCAAACACACCAACACTAACATGCAATGCAATAATTTAATGTAAGTTATGTACATAAAGTTCAGTGTAAAGATGTTTTGTTGCAACTCAAAATGTCACTTTCAACTAAATGTCCATGAAGACATTTTAGTTTTTTATCCAAAACCTTTCAGTAACATCCCTTAGATGAACTAATGCAGCCTCCAGGCCTTGAGCACTAATGGAGCAACATCTGGCAGCAGTAAGTACAACAAACATGGCTGATCAGCAGAATGAGATGATAGATGCACGATGAGCTGATGAACTGCCTTACCCTCTGGTTGAACCATGTCCTCCTTGGCTCTGGGTAGGAGCATTCTGGGCAGAAAGAGAGACACACACAGCACTGAGCAGGAGATCAGAGTGACCTTTTGGCACGTTGTGATAGACATTTTGTCTGTGAAAATGACAACTCGCTCCAGTCGCTCCACATGAACAGTAAAGCTAGTGGCTACACAGATGTTCTGTCTGTGGCGATGTTTCAGGACGGATTAAAGCAGATTAAATATGATGCCTTCACGCACTGTTTAAATCATGAGTATAAATCCACAAAGACTGAATCAACAGATGCTTAACACAGACAGACATGTTTCATTATACATTTCATTTTTATTTGTGTGGTGTGTATATTTTGTTGCTGATGAAAAAGTACACTATAAAATTGTTTCTGAAAAGAAAAGAAGTAGCAAATTTCCTCTGATGCGTAGACATAAATAAGCTGCACAATGCATGCAATAAATAAATAAAATAATAACAAATACATAATTTCAAACAAATAGTTATCTGATAGTATCAAATAATGCAATACTTGTTGTAACACAGAAATTTCTAATACATAGATGATGTTTGTGCACATTTTCAAGTAAAACAATAAATGTGTGTCTATTTTCACTTCCATGAAAAGCTCAAAACAGGTCACAATACACTTCCACTCTATAAAATACAAAAATAAAATATTTACAAAGTGTACCTAAATGCAACATATGACCTTTCATCCGTCTATTGGCCTCCTGATGTGTACTTTGGCCACGACAACAGCAGATGGCAGTGCACGCTCACGCACAGAAGAAGACGGGGTCACCACTGTCAATAAAATACATCATTCATACAATCAGATAATTAGTGCTTAGTAGTTAAATTTAAAAAAATGACTTTTAGTTTAACAGTAGCTTTATAATTTAGCAGCACCAGGAAACTGCCCATGCTTATTCAAATAAACAGAATAAACAATTTAATGAAGAATTAATGAAGAATTTAATGGAGTTTCCTACATTTCCTTTTATTTTATTTTTTTCAATGTTTGTGAAGGACTAGTTCTTTTATGTCTTATCCCAAGGTTTTTGAGAGGTCACACAGTCAGTGTTAGCGCTTGATAAAAGCTTAAACCAACAAAGGTCAAGTAGGTGGGACCTCTGGGACTTATTAGCGAAGAGTGTGACAGAGGAAGGAACTCCCTCATGTATCTTTCTCCGAATACCTATCACAAGCTTTTTATAGCTCTGATCAATGCCTTAAACCCAGAGAAGAACCCAGTTGGGAGTAAAAACATCTAAAGTCATATATTATCAAAGCTGATGGTAAGAAATAAGCTACTATTAATATGCACACACAGAGAATGTATTTCTGACCAGGAATGTGCACATAAGAGGATTCAGGCAGATAGTTGTTGAAATAATTGAAAAGGATGTAGCTATTGTATTGTTAAGCAAACACATGTTGGTTCGATATAACTAAATAATGTCTGGAAAGAGATTGGCTATTAGAAGTGCAGAGATTTCAATGATACTTTGCAATTATCAGAATGTGTTGGATGGCTCCAGCCACATAAAAGATAAGCATTATAAGAGAAATAAAGGTTTCTTCCCTTTCTAACAGACTTTTTTAGTTGAGCTTGATAATGTATAGTAACAAAATGCTTGCAGTATTTTGCACTGTATTTGCATCTTGAACCATCTACACAGTAAAATTCACTCAAAAGGCAAGCTTCTTTGTCCATATTTTCATAGAAATTCCCCTTGCTCTTTGAAAAAAACAAGAAAGTTTGACAATGCATGCAGAATGGTAAAGATGATCAAAAGTAAAATTTAATTTGTTCTTTGATGTAAAAAGAGCTTCCAAAATAACACAAAAAATTCAGTTATAGCTGGCGTGGATGAACAATATTGGCCATGCCACACACCCGCTATAAGCTTTTAATCCTAGGAAACAAATATGCATTTGTGTGTGTTTCTGGATGAATGGATTATCGATTATCAGTGCCAAGCAGCAAATGATGCCAGATGAGATTATGAATGCTGTATGTTGTTGAATAAAGCACATACCACTGTTTGATAAATTGTGGTAAAACTTCTGATGTGCATGGGCTACAGTAGTGCACATATTTAGGGGACGTTGAAGGGGTTTGTTTTTCATATTGCATTGGTATTTTTAAGAGTTTGGAATTGCCCTTTTCACTCTTTATGTGTGTGTCTCTGTTCCTATTATTCCGGTCAACTCAACTGTGAACTGGCTCTCAATGTATTTCCATATTTCCCTCATAATTGCAGCATTTCCGAAATAAGACTTTCATCGTTCTCATGGAAACCTCTGAGTATACATCAAGCTGTGCAATTACTCAAAAAAATAAAATCTGCTAATGTCATGAGTGTTGAAAATATCACAATGCCCTCCCATTCCCAAAATCCAGCTGGGACGTATTACATTTTGAATATTCACAGCCACAAGTGCTTTTAGAATCTGACGCAGAGTACTGGCCCATTTTGTTCGGTGTCTTTGAAGCTTTGTGCCTCTTTTGTGATGCTATTCTGGAGGTAAGTCCAATTCATTCTGCAGTGGACCATATTGTTAATTCCAGCACTCGGCTTTTATCTGTTTACTGTGCCTCTTATCAAGCCTTTAATTACTTAATTATTCCTCATTGGGCTCAATTAAAACACAATGGACTCTGCTGCAGCAAAACTCAGCCTTTCACTGCATGTGCGCGCTAAGAAAGTAGTGGTATAGCCTTCTATTATGTACTTGGAGGCTGGCCTCTCTGATTATTCCAGCAGAAAATAACACTGGCTTTTATAAAAAAAAATGTCTTTGCTTCTCAAACAAAGAGGAATAGATTCACATATATGACAATCAGCACACCTTCCACAGACAAAATTACCTTTTAGAAATAGAAATCACTTTGTTTCTCTATTCATGTAAGTGATTTGTTGTGCAATGTCACCTTATTCACTGCTGGATTGTGTTTTTACATTTGCCCACTCCTCCTCCTCATGTCTCTATCTAAATCAGTCAATTTATTTCCAAATTGCATGTCGAGTGTAGGTGCAAGGGCTTACGGCACTATATTAAATCAATGCACTCCTATGTCTATATGTTTTGAGGTAATTTCATTTTTTTTCTCTCCTTTTGGCCGATTTGATGGGCTGCAGCTGCCATTGAATGTTTTGAAGGGCACACTTACAGACAGTTGTGAATAAACAAATTCAGACCACTCTATAACTGCTGCTTTTTTATTCAGTAATTGTTTTGTGTAACCGCTCACATCATCAGAGAATAACAGTAAAAGGCTGTATTACTTTGATGTTCCCAGAGAAACAGAATCATTTTAATGAACAGTTTTTTCTCCCAACATACTTCACAGGACAAAAAGTGTGTGTGTGTGTCCACCAGCGTGTCACTGTTTGATGGAGGATAGGCCACTAAAATATGTTGTTAGTTCATTAGACCTTTAAAATGTGTAGAGTTCTTTTACTTGTCATCTGCTATTTTCTGTAAAAGCTTCCAAATACAAGACCTCAAGTGGCTTATGCTCCAGCTGTATTCTGCTCGATTCTGCAAATGTGTGCTCCATTTTAAGTATTAAACAGATGCATGTCTCTCTTGTGTGTTAGAGGCACCTTGAATGCCCTTAACCAGCACTAATAGGAGATAATAATTGGTGCTCAACAAAAAGAGAGATTCATTTTGAATTATTAACAAGTTAACTTTGTAGTGGAGGCACTTTATCCCAGAGGACAAACAGCCAAATGTTTGCAAAATATAATTAAGCCGAGGCATCTTTAAATGTCATTGCTGCCTGTGCCATGTTTCAAATTGTTCTGCATCAACAGAATTTAACGAGATGGCTAAGGAATCCATTTCCTGCAAGCATGTGATAAGCCACACATACAGTGGAGCACTTTCATTGATTGCCAAAATAAAGCATTTTGTATGCAAATGGGGGAATGGAGTGGCTAAGCTGATTCAGCCTCATGGACACCAAATAATGGTCTTTACAATTAATACTTTTACATGCTATCCATTGAAATTTTCATCTTCCATTTAATGGCTCTAAAACATTTACAGACATGGCCAGAAAATGCATGTTCCAATGGATTAATATGAAAGCCAACAAACAAATAAAGCCACGCAACCCTCCCTCCCCCTTGAGTATTGGTCCCTTTCCTGTCATCTCATGCTCCTGCACATTTTGGATTAACAGATAATCTTTGAACATGAAGGAAGGTCTGCTAACCCTGAGGGGGTGGGATGTAGGGAGTGAAAGAGAGCACGGGATTGGAGGCAGAGCAGCATTGTTTGAATGTAATGTGCTTGTCTTTTTCTTGTAAACATGCGGCTCTTTTTCTAGAGGCAATAGGTCCTTAAATACCTCTCCATCACTCTTGCAGGTTTTATTACAAGACAACCACAGGTTTTTAGGTGGAAAAAGGCACAGTAACAAGTAACAAGAGTGTCAGGGTGGCAATGGACCGACCAAGTCTGTTCTGTCTACAACAAGGGGCCTAATGTTGGCTAGGCTTACAGCACATGGTCATTATAGCACAGTACAAACAAATGTCACCAAAAGTTCACACAGATATCATTGTATAGCTTTAAGATGGAACTATTATTTTCTGCAGTAATACATACATAAAAACATACCCCTATGTTTTTAAGGGTTAACTATCTCCAACATGTGTAAACACATCTCGTGGACATTGTATGCTTCATGTGTGAAAAGTGATCTCATTGTTCACTGATCCCTGTTGAATGCACGTGAACTCGTCAAATAGCTTGAAAAAAATGTAATTCTTCTTCTTTAAATCAATATGGACCACTAGGGGTCCCCAAGCTGTTCTCAGTTTATGGAAAACAAGAGTGTTATTTTGCCACAGGGCCCTATTAGATGGTCTTGACAATGATGTGACATGATAAGTGCTAAAACAAATTAAGTATGATCCCTTTAAGTCACAAACATTTTTTTTTTACTTAAAATATGTTATGCTATTTTTTATTCTTGGGGAAAAAAACTGAATCATCTACAGTGCTCATTCCAGCTTCTACAAAACAAAAATTAAACTCTTTTGACCACTTTTAATAAGAATTTAGTTGAAGGTGTGACTGTGCTGCAGGCATCAGTCGTTCCCTCAAACAATCGACCAACTGGTGAGGTCTATCGGCCCACTTTACTCCTTTATCCCTTCTGCCCTTTCGTCCTTCACCACCACTGGTTGTCATCCTCCAAATATGAACCTTTTATCATCTCCGAGTCAAGGAGAGCAGCGAAAACTGTTGACAGCAGTGTTTGAAGTAAATGAGAAAGCTGAGCCCCTTTTCGGAGCTAGTGAAGGGCGGTTGAGAGTGCAAAATGGCCAAGAGGGAACGTCAGTGCTGGTGCTGACCCTCTGATCAGGTGAGCATGAGGGGGTCTGAGGACAGAATCCCCTCTCTGCTGCCCAGGCTAGAATTTTGTGCTTGAGAAGTATTTAACTTTCTCAAATCCCAATTGCACTCAGTGGGAGCGTCTTCTTTCCCTTTGCTTTGGGTTTAGCGACTGGCCTGTGTAGCTTGAGTGTTCGGGAGGTTGGGGGATCAATAGGATTGCCTGTTTGATGGAGGTAGAGCTAAGCTAGGAGTGAGAATGGGGTGAGATATAGGGGCTATAGATATCTGAGTAGGAATTATCCATGACACCTGGGCGCTCAAGCTGCAACCTTTAAGCACACGGTTTAGAATCGCCTTTATTTATGGAAAAGCTGGAGCTCGCGTACTCTTTCCTATCTCTAAACCATCAGCTATTATTTGTTTACACATGCTCCCATTGTTTATTTGATTGTGTCTGTCATCCTTTTTCAATTTTACTTTTAGACTTCTGTAGTGTCATTCATGTTATTTTTCCACACTGCTGAATTGTAACCCGACATACTTCTTTACTTCTATTTGATATCGTTTCTAATAATCTTCTTTGCTCCAACAATAGTGTCAATAAACCGGAGTTAAGAACAAATGCAACCACTTTTATCTATCCAGAAACTGAGACAGAACAAACTCTTTTCTTTTTTAGATTTAAAGGAAAGGAAAGGCCTTTGGGAAAAAGTGGAAATGATGGCTTTTAAAAAAAGTTGACATTTAGCTGTTGGAGTTACAATTATCTACAAGAGATGGAGAGTGTTAATGGGGAAATGACTGTGCGGCACTTTGGCTTCAAAAATGAGAAACACTGAACAAGAAGAAATATTATTTGATGAAGTAACAGTTAAATTGCCCTGAAAACAGACATTGTAACATAAATACAATCCAATAGTAAATAGCAAGTGAGCTAAATTTGACCCTACAAGAGGCATAAACATGATAGTGAGCTTATCGCTGTAGAATATATACTAATAATACTATATGAGATCCTCACAAAGACATCAACGTCGTCGGTTCAAAAATTGCCCCTTAATGACAACTTAGCTTTCATCGTACCTACATTAATTAAACCTGGCTTTACCATTGACTTTGACACAGTCATTTCCCAGCCAATTGTGTATGCATGAGTGATTTAGTCTTTGGTCTGCTTTCTGATGATAGCACCAATGCCGCATGTTGTAGCTCTGGGTAATGTGAATCTTTGAGAGGCTTAGAAAGAGCACGGAGCAGAGACGGATGAGGTCCCGGCAAGTTCACAAAGATCCACGCCGAGCACCACCGGGTTCAAACATCCATCACTCCCCTGCTATTTTTGTTTTGCTTATTACGCTTCAGATAGAGGTGAAATGATCTTTATGAAGGGACTACGGCGTCAGGATGATTCCCGGCAATAAAATGAAATAAATAGTGATGATTGCTTTCATCCTCTTAATGAAACGAAGCAGCGGCGGTGACAGCTTAATTGGACTATAGCATATACTTTTAATTACATCTAGTAAATGAGATTGTGGTATTAATACAGTAGTCACAACCTTTCATGTCGTACAAGAGAGGAGCCAAGTGCTATAGAAGGACATTGAAATTCATTTAGTGTAGGTTGATTTAGGCCTCGTTGAATGGCTTGTTGGTTTTGTCCTGGATTTGTCCTTTTGCTCAACAATGAGAGAAATGAAATCACAGCGTCACGGCAGAATTAAATGAATCTAGGATGAAAAAGGGCTTGGACGTCCCTCCATCCCATGTACTTGTTGAATAAAACATCTGTCTCAAAGCACAAGGTAACAGTATAGTAGGGGCTGGTCATGTTTGCTGAGATGAAACTCCCTATGCCCTGTCCCTGCACGCTCCAGACTTTAGCCTTGATGCATTTTATACCAGCACGCCCAAAAAAACTACGTTGACAAGTTATCTGTGACCCGCGGTGAGAGCGCGAACGGCTACGGGAGAAAATCAATCTTCGCCTCTCCTCCTCGCCTTGAATACCAGCAGAGCAAACAAACAGGCCTAAACAATACGATATATACCACATATCAATTACACTAAATGCCTCAGTATCTATACTTCACTGTCCCAGGCACACACCGGTTACAAGGCACACACGCTGCTGTAAGACGATAATGGCGCTGCATTGTTCCTCGCCATCTGGACCGCTGATAAGGCCTGCCTGTGCATAGTTGATAATGAGAGCAGGCAGAGGAAAAACTGAGTGTTAAACATTTCCTTGGCCCATGAAAAAGGTTCCATTAAGTCCACTGACCCCAATTGAATATTAATGAGCTAATTAACGGATTTATTGTTATGCGCAATTTCTGGAGGGGTAATTTTTTTTCAAGTGCTATTATTTTTTCTAATTATTTTCTGTACTTTTTATAATTGAATCTTTGTAGCTGCCAGCATCCTGTTTGTGCCTTGGCAACAAGAAAAAAGCAGTTGGCATCTGGGTGTTTTTTTGCCTTCCTTCGGCTACAGCAAAAAAGAAACAATGTTCTTTTCGATCCCAGTCATCAAGACTACCCACCATGTTCACAAAACTGGTCTCAAATCTTTCTCTAAAAGCAACATATTCAGCCTCTGGAAAATAAATAGCGCAACATGGTCGTGGTTTGGAATTAGAGAAGAGCAGTAACTTGTAATATATATTATAACTGATGCAATGCAGTAAAGTCATCCTCACAGACACATACAAACCTATATGGTCGTCTTTTTGGCTAAAATATTCTTCAGATACAACACAATGCTGCTTCTCTCTATGGAAGTGGCCAGAAAATAATTAATCTGGAGCCCAGATATATACATGAGGGACTACATCTCCCAGCTGCCCTGGGATCACAAGGTAACACCAATAGGAGGAAGTAAGACGCTGCTGGGAGGAAAAAGGACATAGTGATTGTGTGGTGTTTATTTCCATTACAATATCAAGGATCTGAAAGAACCAATAGCACAAAGACTGCAAAACCCTATGGAAGCTTTTGAATTTAAAGCAACCCTAAGTAACTATGCATTTAATGTAAAACCTCAAAACAACTATCCACACATTTTATATACGGCATGTAAGTTAGTCTTGCTTTTTAGTTGAAACAATAATTGATGGTTATTTAGTTCTTGTAAAGTAGGACAATGCAGCATTTAAACTGTGCCACGTGTCTCATTCTCTAAGAAACGTATCTATTAACTGGTTGGTGTAAAGTCATCCCATACCTGTTCATTCTTATAAAACTATATGAGTGATCAGACTAGAGGGTCAGGATGCAGTTTCACCTCCATTTGTCTTTCTCTGGGTTTTGTTCTCTTTGCACAAACAATCTGAGCCGAAAATGATCCCCGAGCTCCAAACATTATCACTGTTTGATAGTGAAGAATACAAAGCAGTATGGGCCACTCTGATAACCTTTTTGATAACACTAATGTAATTATTATTACATTTTGCCCACTGCCTATTTGCCTAATTCTGTTTATGCCCCAAATTGAATTCCAAAGTAATAAAAGCATCAATTTCTTTTGGTTACTTCACCAATATAACTTAGAGTAATGAACTCATTCCGCTGTTGTATGGAAATTTTTGTCTCATTACAATAATTTTGCTTGATCCTCTCAGCGGTGCAATATTAAGAGGAAGGCCCTACAGTCATTCACTGGGTTATTATGCTATACATCACAAAGTGCATTAGGCTCATAAAACCTGTCAACAATAAGGTTGGAAAGTTTGTGGCCCGCCAGGTTAATATATATCTACCCAGCACTGACTAGAGGTGTCCAAGCTAAATTGCTGTGTACAGAAAGCAATTTTCTGCTGGGAATACCCATCCCCCATCACAAAAGCATTACTTATCCATAATCGACACAGATGCAGTTTCAATCAAATCATTATTTCTCTACAGGATGTGAGGTAAATCTGTTTTGGTACATTCAGATTTAAAGGGCAAGTAGGTAAACCGTTTGAGAATACAGGCTCTACATAACAGATTTTTTTGCATAAAATAACAGAAGCGGTCTGACATTAAATTTATTCACCATAGTGTTTTGTCTTTGTAATGTTCACATAATTCCATTCACAGGTTCACAGCAAAAAAAAAAAAAAAAAAAGTGTAGTAGAGCAATTCACTTTAAAACTGTTCTTTATGTCAGTGCATGTAATACTAACGTTAATATTGTCCAAGTTGGTCATTTCTATTATGGTATTACACTTTAATGTATGAATCGTACAATAGCTTTTTACTCAGTGTAAATGAGTCATAAGGAGGTAGAGCCAATAATTTATGGAGATTACATTTTATTTTATTTTTAAGATTAATTTTTTGGCCTTTTTGCCTTGACTTGACACCAGACAGTAGGAGACAGGAAACAGGTTGAGAGAGAGGGGACTGACACTGAGCACATTACCGGAGCTGGAATCGAACCTGGGTCTCCCAAGCTTGTGGTAAGCACTTCACCAGGTGATCCAAAATCAAAGCAAAAAATGCTCTTTGCATAAATAAACACAATAATAACACAAGAATCATGCCACTCTATGCACACATCAATTACGTCATGGATTTTGTGTATCTGAACTGTTGCGTTTATGCTCAAGTCGTCTTGATCACCTCTTCAACCCTTCTGTAACTGCCTCCTGCAAGATATACATGAAAATACTAATATACAGCATGCACAACATAGAAACAAATGTATTTCATTATAACTATCAACAGCATGACAATTTCCACTTCTTTGGCGAATATGTCTGATTGCATATGAGTAGTATAGCCTATGTTATATTTTTTTCTCCATACAACACAATGACTTTTTTATTCCACTCATAAGAAACATAAGGACTGAACAAAAGCACACGGTAATCGTTTTGTAAAAGGCATGTCAGAGTGACTGCGAAGAAGCCTTCTTTTCGCTTTAAGGCGTCAAAATGCAGTTGGGAATCAGCTTGGTGCTTCTTGAAGACGGTAATCTTTTGCAACAATCAATTACAATACATTTCCCTCCTCTATGTAGGCACTAATAGCTCCTGTCTGTGCACATGGTCAGGCACGTCTTGTAAATATACACTGTTTTCCTTTTAAATGTCCTATAATATGCATGGGGAACACAGAAACACACTATGATAGAAGGCTTGAGAGTAAAAGCTGTAGAAGCAATTCAGACGATTTCTCAGTCAAAGAAATGAGAATGGAGCAGTTTGTGGCTTTCTTCCCATTAGCCAGATTGAATTACTGTGTTTTACTTTTAAGGGCCATCTGTTCTGGTTTAAGTCATATTTCTAAATCTGTCATGTTATGTGCAAGTGTGTGCGGCAACTTTGGGTGGGAACTTTTTTTTTCTTTTCTTTTTTTTTTTTTGGGCCGAGAATAAAACGATGTGTAAATTCTATTGTGACATCTGTGTCTCGCATTGAAACGCTTTCACAGTTTGCAAATTGTCAAGACGTGGGTTCCATTTTGCCGCAATTACAGGTAGTCAACAAATGATCTTCCTGAAGGATGTTAATTACAGGACGGCCATCACGTTTAATTGATTCGGCGAAGGCTTTTGATCTAAATAGCTGACAGATAATTACACGTTGCTGGATTTATCACAGCTGAAGTGGTAAAATAAAAAAATAAAAAAAGGCAAGTACTTTCTAACGTGGGCAGGGTGCGTTAGAATGGATGTAAAGTGCAAATGCATAGATGTTGATGAAGAAGGAAGAAGAGACAGCTGTGTGGTGAGACAGATAAAGAGAAGGAGAGATGACTGATGTGGTTCACTCAAAGGCCGTAGTGGAAGAAGCCTCATATTGAATTGCAATATGAAAAGATTATTCAAATGCCAGACGGTATCAGAAGAACTGAGATCTGACGCAGCTTCATAGTCAATTACTATTTCCTTAATTGATAAGGATTTTGTCTCATGATTAATCAAGTCTTTTAACTTTTCTGGCTTGTTTTATTAGTGAGTCCATTCATTTGCTAGAATAAACAGAAATTATAAACTTGAGGACATTGCATCAGACATTCCTCAGTATATGTTCCCGGGAGATTAATTTGAGATATAGATGGCTTTTAATTTAATCATCCCTTTCAGGCATACATTTCTGTCATGTCACATTCCTGCCTCCTGCCCGGCTGAAGTGCTGACACCATCCTGTACAATTTGGACCAGGAAGAGCCTCTAAAATGTCAGAGATCCAGTGTGGCCTCACCGAGATGGAGGTGCATGGCTTTAGGGGACAAACTATTTCCCTGGCAGCAGTGAGACGCTCCTGAACATCCTCTCTGTAGACCGGCAGGCCTTGCACTGTCACTGAGTCCCACGATTGAATTGAATGGTCCACAGATTACTCAATTATTTCTATATACCAGCCTTCCATGGCAGACTAAAGGCCTATTATTGGAGGGACTGAGACCATAGGAACTTATTACATGTGTGACCTTTTAAAGCCTTTCACCGTGATGGATCTCAGGTGAGAATTTACTGGAATCAATTTTTATCTGGAAGCTTGATGCTTGCTCACCGCCCCAGCCCTTTGTGAAATGTTCACTTTATGAAAATAACACAAAATAGAGATGGAAGGGAAATAAGCAACAGACTACTGAAATTGGGCAGTGTTTTGAAACAACTCAAAAGCCTTTGTGTCCTTTCCTCCCAAATTAAAGAGACTTTAGAACAGAGGGCTGGAGGAAGTGCTGCAGTATTGTGCTTAATCAAGGTAGAAATACAAAGACAGTGCCAGTTCCCTAAAGGTTCACATCAAAAGGTGCATCTCACTTTGTGAGCTATTTAATCAGTTAAAACACAGATGGCAGGCTGCCGCAATTAATTAATCATATATGAGGCATCCTGTACCTGCTAGCAGAAAGTATGTCAGTCCTAGAGAGATCTCATTTGGATTTTAGAGGAATTATGTGCCACCAAAATAATCAGGCCTTGGAACTTATACAAGACATAATACTCTATGTGAACTGCACTTTACTGGGGCTTTATTGGGGAAGGGTGTGAATTTCATGAGATGATATTTGTTAATGTTTAGTCAGTACCACCATCGCTTTAACAAACCAATGCTTTCTCAGGAATGAAGCAAGAATACCAAATGCCCATACGGCAAATACAAGATTATTTAATAAAATAGGATCTAATCATTTCAATCAGTGTTGAGTAATTAAAGCATTGTGACACAGTAAGAAAACACAACATCAACATGTTCACATATACTTAAGTATAAGTGAAAAGTGAGGGATGATCAGTCTCACAGTAAAGGGAACAGACAAAAACAACTGTCGTTATCAATAGGGTTATACCTGAGTTGGACACACAGTTTATGGACATGAAGTGAATTACAATTGTTCCAATATCGGACAGTCTCTGCAGACAGTAGTGCATTCAGTCTATTGAAAGGTTTATAGTTCAGTAAAACATAGACATTTGAGGAGGTCAGTGCTAACATCCAGCATGCCTTACACAGCCTATTATGAAGTTACATTTAGAAGCTTCCTGTCATTGGTTTGTGGCATGATTTATTTGAGGGTGAGAATATACTTTGAGTTTAGATAAAATGTAAATAAAAGTCCAGTTGCACAAAGGACATAATAAATGCTCAGCACTTCACTTTGCCTTCAGCTTCCTGTCACCAGTTCACATCCACAGATTTATCCAATGTGGCTCATGAACCTTTTGATCTGTGAGCTTTTTGTTTCCACTGGTCCCATTGCGTCTACCCGAGGAGCATAAAGAGACTGCATCAAAACTGAGAGATAATGGAGAATAATATACAATATGCATCCTCTGTGGATCATCTATGCTCAACAAGGTGATGTGCTCGCCCGCTCTCTATTTTTCATGAGAGAAGAAAATTGCACATGTAATAAAATCCAATTTTGTATTTCATTCTGAGGACTACAATAAATACAAAACAAGCAGTAAATAAGCTTTTCAAAAAGCTGATTACCAAAGCAATTTATTGCCAAGTCCAGGACTGTGTTAAAGCACAGCAGTGCAGGAATAGAAAGGTCTGCATTCCAAATCTTTTCTCCCTTGCGCTCTGTGCTTTCCATGTTATTAGCTGGGTTGCTCAGTGAGGAGTCAATCTGATCAACTTCTTTCACTATATAATGCTCCAGCTTCAGAGAAAGCACTTAAAAAGGCTTGTGATTGAGGTCATCTTTTAATCAAAATGGCAGATGTCGATATGTACATCAGCACATTGTACATTCTTGTCAATTCTGGCACTTATACAGCTCTTGCTAATATAACTTAAATGTATGGGGCATTCATGTTTGTCTACGATCAAAACTCTGTCTATGGTTAAACACCTTTTCTTCTTTATTTCTTTTCTTTGGTCAAGAGTGTTACCTCAAAAAAGATCAACGATTTTAAGCAAAGTAAATATATCCTTAATATTTCACATGTGTCATGTAAAAGTCATGTGACTCTTATAATTGCAGTAATCATGTTGTTGTATGTCTAATGAAAATGTGAAAATGGTTCTTGTGTGCAGCACTGTGTTGTAGAGACCCCAAATGAGCACTAACTTTAGGAAGGGATTGAAGAATGAGCAAAAAGTAAAGTCTGCATAATATTTTAAATCTAAATTGAAGCAGTGATGGCACAGGAGAAAATGCTATGTGGGAATTATTCACAGTTATATAATGTGAGGAAGAAAACCGGGCACTTCTCATTTTGGTCACTTATCCCTCATTGTAAAGGTCTGTATATTTCATTGCTGGTGCAGCAGCTTAGGGGATACATTTCAAAGAAGCAAATAAAAATTGGCTAAACTTCCAAAATTAGCACTTCAAAGTCAAACATGATTTGCAGCGAGGGAAGGGGTGGAAACAGTGTGACTGTGAAAGTGTTTGTAAGTGTGTGCAGTGCCGCTGATGTACAGAGTTCAGCATTAAGGCCTGAGAACCAATTTCTAGGCAAATTGGTTTCATTTAAGAATGAGATCACAGAGTAAGCAAACCTCTTTCAGGGCAAGTTCATGCATCTGTAGACATTTATTTCAGTTTTATATGCATTGCCTGGCACTGGCTGTTTGTAGGTAGAATATGCATAAGCCTAGCCACGGGCACCATGTTATTGTGAACACGTTCACATTTACCTGCTATTATCATGGAGCTCAATGGCTTCTTTCATTTTACCGCTTTCTGTCATAATGAGTCTCAACAGCAATTTAGTATTTAGTTTTCTATAGGCTTCCCAGCAATGCATTGGAATCACGACTAATCAAAGCCACATGCCACTAATTGGCCTCTCCACTCTCTTTAGGCAGACACTGGAGAGCATTGGCCCATTAGCCGCCAACGAAGCACACACTGGAGTTTTCAGTGGGTATGAAAAACTGTTTATTCAATAATAGTCCTTGATCAGTAAGTATAACTGAACATATTTTTATTTGGCAATATTATAAACTGAATTCAGCGAATAAAGCACCTTGTTCAGGACACTCAAACATAGGAGTAGAGAATTTACTTTTGTTTTGTTGCTGTTGTTGATGTTTAAATGGCAGTCGGACATATATTGACTCATATCATTTAACAATCATGACGGACACAGGATTTATCAGTGTGTAAAGTGCTTAAATGTCTCAAATAAACAATAGATGCTATAGTTTTGTCAGAAGGCTGTTGAATTGTTGCATGAGAAAAGATGTGACAATGTATTTCTCCCAGTTTAACAGGCCTCTGTGTCTGACATTAAATCCTTAAAAGGGCACCGTGTAACTTTTAGCCCAAATATATATAGATTCTCAAAGTAGATTCCTCTCACAGACACAGTACCTTCAGCTGGACAGAAACATCCAATGTAACTTTCCTATCTCCCGGACGAGGACTTATCGCAAGACGTTACGTGAGGACACACTGGACCCTAGCAGAGTTGTATTTGTATAAAATACACTAAAATGACCCTACATGTTTTAGAAGACATGTTTTTTTTTTCTTCCTAACTTGCCAGATTAGATTAGTCTTCACAAACAAAAAGTCTAAACAAAGTAAATATTCATCCAAGCCACTATTGTGCATTACTTTTTATACAAAGTAATGAATTCTTATGATATGCACAGTAACTGCTTCTTCAAATAACCTCAGACAATAGATTACAGTTTGGAAGACTGATTGAGCAAATGTAAAGTAAACTGAAGCCAAAGCCATACTAGAACCCTACAGTGTCAGGGTGTATCTTTGGCTGCCCTATACACTGAGCACCTTAATGTGTTTGCATTGCATTAAAAATACAGGTTTTATGTTCAAATTGCAATAAAACTCCACTTCTCTTAATAGACGTCCAGAGGGAACAACACTGATGTGGAGTTTTGATTGCCAGCCTCTAAAACTATATTACCTCATCTTATTAACAAGCAACAATTTTGTCCGAACTCTCTATCCCGTCAAGAAAGTTGCAAATTGTGGGATAATCGCCCAGAAGCTCTATGCAGATAATGATTAGAATTTCCCACATGGCAATAATGAGGTTGATTTCTCGCCAAGAGTTGGACAGCAAACCAATTTACAAAACACACTGGCAGGAGGTTACTTTGAGTATTACCTGTAGTAATCAAAATGCATCATTCTCGCAAAAAACTCTCATCCATAAAATTAAATTCTGTATAATTAGAAGTGTTGCAGCATCAGTAGATCCAAAATGAAGCACAGACTGGTTTGACTGAGGATGTTGGCTGCCTTTCCACCTGTGTGCCTTCCTTGTGTTTTTTAATGCTATGTGCACTCTTTATGGCCGCGCTCCGCTGACAGCTGTCCCTATGTCAATACGAATGTCTGTCAAGAGAGATTATACATCACATGAATCGAGGCAGATAATGAGCAAGAGGGAAGGGCATTTTTTAACACCCCCTCGTGTGCAACATATGACTCAAGCCAAGCTAATTAGGCAGATGCCATAATGCAGTAATCAGGAACACAGAGGAGGTTGGAGAATTCACAAACTTGAGTCATAACACTGCAACATTTGGTGCTTAAGAACTTCTCCACCAACACAAACAGATGGGGTGCCAAGCTGTAATGGACGTGTACTGACTGTGTGTGTGTGTCTATGAGTGTGCTGTGTTTGGTCATTATAGGTCAATGTGTGTTAATAAACTGTGTTAATACCTGATTGTCTCTACTGTTCTTTATATTGCTAAATGATTTGCATTAAAATGTGGTAACAGACAGAGCACACATCCAAATCTATGTGTGTGCTCATTTACAGCTGGGGTAGGTGCTACCTGGTGAGGTGTTTTCCTCATTATTTTTCTGGAAAATGAGCAATCAGCCATATTGCATGGAGCCTGATTGTTTCCCCCTGTAAATCAATCCAGGAATTGCAATTAGGATGTTCTCTTATGTGGTATAATTGATGTCTACCTAATCCTTTATTTGCACACCTGCCGGTGAGTCTGAATTTTTAATGAATTTCTAATTAATGCTCTTTGCACATTTGATTTATGTGTTTGCAAATTATATTTCTGTTCAGTGTCCTGCTGCTGGAGAAGTGACTACAGAATGTCACACCTGGGTTAAAAATTGAAGTTTAAGTGCTTCCAGTGAAGAAGAAAAAACAACACATTGTGTATAAATTAATGACAGCTTATACAGTAGCTATGTGTATGTTTTAGACATTAGGTCTATGATAATTCTGCTATTGTTGTAGGTCTCTGTCAGACCCCTGACAGCTCATTTATTTATTTATTAGTCTGGCCACATGCCAACAAGTAATGTCTGTGCATCTGTGACAAACCCCCACACTGGCCATTGGGATTTTATTGTGAGGAAAAACATCAAAACATTTTAACTGCAGGAATAGAATTTTAGCACCTTTTTCAATGATATTGTACTAAGTTGGCTTTTGAAGATCTATTGCATGTCAGAAGACTGCATCCTGGACACTTTAAAGGGCCACTGTAGTAAGCTGAATGAAAAATTGTCCAATAACAGTCTCCTAATTTTGTGGCTCCAAAAAAACCCCAAAAAAACCAAAAAAGCATTTTATTTAAAGACATCATATACAGGTTTTCTTTGTGAAGGGTTGTAAACAAATCTGGCCTCTTGATCCATCCTCTTTTTTAGTGCTCATCAGTGAGTAAAAATCAAGTCCAGGTTTACTCTGCCTTTTAAACCAACTCCAGCCATCTGTCTCTTTTATGTAAAAAAGGACTAAAACGATGAAAAACAGACAGAGGGCAGTGTTACAGAGACTTTCAGTTCTGGATTATTCTAAAGGGCCGTTGGTGTGGAATAAATACATTTTCTTTTGTTTAAGGAACAATTTGATTACTTCTAAAACCCTGCATATTATAGCTTCAAAGTCACTTAAATGGTTATTGTCTTATTCAGAGATCACCACTTATCTATTATAATATTTATGCATTTCCTGGAAGTGATTAGCAAAGATGGAACAATCTGGGGAGTTTCTTGTAGTTTCTTCTGTTCATTTTTACATCAATTATTTGAAAAGTGATTCGAAGCCATGGTCAAACTGGGAGGCACTTTGATTCAAGGTGCAAATGAACAAATACACATAATGCAACACAGTGAGGCATATATTATCCATATTTGCCAATAGACTATAAGTATCAATACAATATATCAAAGTCTCAATAGTTTGTTTTATATTCTCCTTTTTTCTACATGCCAGACTTCATTTTTAGATGAAACAGAAAAGTTCCGCATATAAGACAGCGTTTTCTATTTCTTTTTTTTTTTTAAGAGGGCAAGAAGAAAAGCAAGAAGCAATATTTGGGTCATCTTGAAGGCAAGAAACATTTTTCTTCTTCTACTGTCTATATTATTATAGTCACTGCTACTTTGTAATTATTAAAAAAAAATACTTTGATGTGTGTGTGCTGCTAAATGTAAAATGCAAAGTTAGTGACATTATCAGTGGAAGCATCATCTGTCGGTGTGACAGCTCCGCTAGCCTTGTTATATTGTTTGCTCTGTGCTGCATGTATCAGATACAACCTCATCAGAAAAACAGACAGTGTCACGCGGCTCCATTAACAAAGCCTTGTGGGAAAAGGACTTTTTAATACCACTTTGCACCTCTGACGCCTCTAAGTTTAAATGAGCTCAAACTCGATGAGCCTTTATTTTCTCTCTAATTTATTTGCTGTTGCATTTCATTTCCAGGCCAATTCACCCTCATAATCAGATGGCAATTAGTGAAGCATGAATCACAGAACAGCTCGGCTTAGCTCACGGCCTTTTTATGACACCTGCACGCTCACAACAACACAGTTTGGTGAATCATTCTTTTATTCCAGATAAAATATTATTTACTTCATTTTAAACATCATCTCGAATTCCATCAGAACTCTGCAAAATGTAATAAAACTTGTTTTGTTGCATCATGTTTTAAAGAAGAACTTCAAATATTTTTTTCACTTGCTCTTTTTATAGCACTGCAGTTTGAAGGCATGATTACATATCAACACATGGGTCCTCCCTGTCCAACTTTGGTTTTTTGTACAAGAGAAAAAAAGTCACTATGAACATTTAAGAATCTTTAATTCACACTAGTAATAAAATTGCATTACATTTCATAAAATAAATGTTCCAGTTTATATATATACAGAGAAAACAGACTGTACATACCCTCCAATGAACCTTTTCAAAAGAAAAACAAACCTTAAACAAACTTCACAAAACATACAAGCAATACAGTGCTCAGCAAAGCAGGCACAACTGTACATCAAAATTTGTAACTGCTCAGTGTTGGGGTGTGGGAGGGGCAAAAAGTTGAACATTTACAATAGAGTCCTTAGGGACTGATAAAGGGCTCTTAAAAAGTATTGCAGGCAAGCAGACAGACGCTTGTCTTTTTCCAAGTGCAGCAGAACATCCATGTCATGTGTAAAGTGTGGAGCTGGCTGTCGCTGCCACACGGTCCCACTATTGAACCTGTGTCTCAAAGCTGCCGTTCAGCTGGCCCTCCTCATAGTCCATTTGACACAAAATCATGTTGTTCTTTAGGAAAAACTTGTCGCCCACACAAAACCTGTTGACACATAGAAAGATAACACAGAGGGACGATTAGAAAATGCAAAGATGATTGACAATGTGAGAAAAAGCGTCTTGTGTTGCAGTTGGAGTAAAGCATCTAAGACATTTGGTTGTGAATGGACCTTTGTGGCTTTTGTTTGTTTTGATGGTCATCATAAATATGTGGCTTGAAGTATTTACACATTCATTCAAGTCTAAAGAATGTAGAATGGCAGTTAATTCGTTCTGACTTGGTTTTATTGCATTCATTTGATTCGGCTCAAGTCCAGGCTGTATCAGAATAAACTTTAAATAGGACCCAACCACCCACAATATAATATCTAAACAGTTTAATTTAACCAGCATAGTCAATTTGCTTGCCTTCTTTCATGTTGTTACATTTGAATGCTTAATGTTACAGAACACTAATAACACAAATAAGTTACAGGACTCACTGAATGTTACTGCAGCCTTGTTCTAATGTTAAAAAGTTTTTTTCAGCAAAGACTAAAACAACACTCTCCAGCTGCTCTTGAGAGACATCTCTGAAACACGTTTATAATGTAACTGAGGGAAAGTGCAGATAAGACTGTAGTGAAGACTTTAGTAATGTGTGAGGATGGTGAAACAGTCACGGCCGTGGCAGTAGTCTGCCAGATGAGGCCTGGCTTCACGTCTGCCAGCTGAGAGGAGACACTGCACTCATAATTCCCTTACAGCAGGTGTTCACTATGGTAACTGAATGTGGCCCGCAGAAGGTTAATGGGCTTGTGCTGTGTGCGGGAACAGGGTCAGAACACCCCTGACAAGCATGCAAAGGACGTGGTGCTCCCGGAGTCAAGCCATTACTGACACTGTGTTAATGGCAAAAAGCAATATTAGGCTATGTCAGAGTCACTGTATTGCATCATAAGCTTTGTGCACATTTCAATTTTGAAATAGCCCCAATCACGATGGAAATACCATTTCACACCTGCATAAGTCTGTTGTTTTATAGTGTGTTTTGTTGTTCTTTTAACAGATAAGAACATGAGCTCATTTACACCTTAAAAGATTTTAACAGGGCCAAACTGCTGGCAATGCATCTCCATATAGTAAATAATTACAATAACAACAGTCTTCACTCTTACAAAACAGGAAGACAATTTATTTTTACTGAGATTCTTGCTAGCACCTCAGAGAGAGTCTTCCGAATATTTAAGCTATTGGATATTTTAGCACTGTGTTCATGATTTTTTAACAAGGCAATGTTTTGCACAGTTATGATCTCCATTCTTACCTCTGGTTACAAAGCTGACAGGCAAAACAGTCCAAATGGTAAACATTATCTCTGGCTCTCATCACCATTTCAAAGGCTGGGATCAGTTTACTGCAGGCAGCACAGTTCCCTGTTGTACCAAAGAGCCTGAAAGACACAGAGCACAGACAGAGATTAACCCTCCTTCCCTATACCTTGATGCAATAAAAGGGCAAACAAAAATGCACTTGGAGCAGGAGCAATCGCAGAAAGACAGCAGGCTACAGTAGAAAAAACACAAATATTGCACAAATATTTCTCTACTTGGTTTTAAGGTTGTTGAAAGTTACTGACATTAAAATCATAAAAATCATTTTATTCTCTTTTAAAGACGAGTCCCTGTGCAAATTCATGGCTTCCTTAGACTAAATACATTGATTCATTCATTATTCAAAAAATCCCTTCAAATATTTCCAGTTAACTTTACATGTTTATTTTACAGGCTTTTATGGGCTGTTTAATTTAAAAACAAGGATACATGAATATATTACGCAACAGGAGAAGGGCCATTTCTTTGTTGTGCAAGAGGGGTTTAAGGCCACTGCCATCCAAACAGTACATTAAACACTTTTCCCCCAAACTTGTAGAGCTCAGACAGAAGAGTTGATATGGTGCCTCGGTTTTGCCAGTCCCATTCAGTTGCTTTTCACCTTGTTAAAGAAAACCGTCTATCCAGCAGCCCTGCTTCTAATTAGGGGCCAGCGCCCCAGAGGAGTCACAGCGACAGAGACACAGGGAGAAAGGCTGTTATGTTCCATGAGAGAGATTCACAGGGTATTAAACAGAGACAATGTTACAACTGGTTACTGTTTCAATAAAATGCAGCCTGTTCCCATACACTAGACACCTGCCACCCAATGGGCACTCTGCAACACAAAGAAACTGTTTTTTCACATAGTGTAGAGGCACATTTTAAAAGCACACACTGAGCATTGATCCCAGAACAGAGCAAATTTATCTGCAAAAGGTGACCTTGTTTTGCTAGTTTACCTAAGAAACTAATACCTTTTAATATTAATACTTTTTAAAATGAGAAATATGTTGTTGGAAACTCAAATTTGTTGGTTTACCTTAATGTCCTTTGTTTGGCCTTAACAATGTCTGTGCTGAATGTAAGTAAAATTTAATGTTGAGCCAATCTTTTGGCTCAACATAGACCCTCGTCAGAGCTTGCTTTCTTCCATTATCTTTCTATCTGGACACATAGGGCCAGTTCAACATGTGCTGTTCACACCAGGTATTCACACGTGTCCTCCTGTCTCTGCATTAGGTTGGTTCTCATTTTCCAGCATCATATGCAAAACTACAACTGCTTTATAACCGTACTTTTCTGACTGTTCTTCTAGCTTTGTTAAACCCAGTGAGAAAGGATTGATTTCTCTCTGTGTATAAGACTTTGGTATTATTAGGATGCACAACAAGTCATTCACTTCCTCAGGCCTGGGTGATGGACAAAAGGTCTTCTATGTCTTTTTGTTGGTGTCCAAATCCACATCCTCTGATCAATCTCTCAGGACACATTCGGGACACATTGAGGACACATGTAGCCTATTCATTTCTTGCATTTAGCTGGCCAAATAGGATCCAATCACTCTGTCTGGGTTTTAGTTCCAGGTCTGAATGGGGCCATAGTTTTATTCTCACCTCCCACTGGTGGCTAAGATATGGCCTCAGACTGGCACACACATCTGTAATAGCTCTCTGGGTGATTGTTACCCATCTCCATTACACCCAGCTGGGTGGTGGACATGAAGCTCACTTGATCTATACAGCTTGTGAATACACTCAGTGGGGAAGCCCAGCTTGCTTTTCTCACTAATGTCTACCTTCAGCAAAAAGCTGAGTGTGACACCTGTGGCTAGGTTTCCCTTTTCAGCTCTGTATTCCTCATGACCTAATACTGAGGGTAAAAATATATCAGGTACTGACCTTTACTTGTCAGACTAGATATACACTGTGTGGTAATTGTGAAAGAGTGGCACATTGTTGAAAAAGTATATGAAGTGTGTGTTTTAATATTCTAAAACATGTATGTAAAATATTCTATTGCACTATTAGCATGAGACAGAAAAAAGTGCCATCTTAGATTGTCAGTTGCACCACTTTTCATAAATAGATAGAATAATAAGCTTCTGCGTTGTCCCAAATGTGCTCAGCTCAAAACAAAACGTAATAGGAAAAAACAGATTCATTCTTTGTGGTATGCTGTGTTAATACTTGGATATTGATGTTCTCAAACAGAAATTATATTCATACATTAAAATGATTATATATATAACATGTATGCTGTGTAAAAAGTGTTCAGAGTGCTTGAGTGGTGACTTTTCCTGTATTACAATAGTAATAACTTTACATAATAAATCTGACCAATTCACCTGTTTTAACCTTAATCCATTGATCTGTTTTTCTATCACAAGCAAAAATTTGGCTCAGAGATGATGTCTTTGGTCTGTCTTTATTAAAACATGAATGTGGAATGTACAAAGTGACTGTGAATGGGGTGTTCACACAGTTCTTTAGCCAATAGTTGATACGTCTGGGTTATAATGTGGCACCAACGTACAGCTTAATTGGGCTCCTTGTGCTAAGAGGAGATTACAGCCTCAGAGAACTGTTCAAAGACATTAGAATCTTCTCTTCCAGTGCCTATGAAGCTAAAGGCAACCTAAAATGAACCACAGCTGCAGCGTCACCACAAGAAGAAACAGTTTAGCACAAAACATCTCTTAGCTAAAGTAAAAAGCCTGGTGTTTTCTTAGTAGCCACCACATAAAAGCTATAGATTTAATGGCATTTAATCAGAATACATTTACTGTAGAGGCAGGGTCTTACTATAATGCAATAATATAAAAGAAAACTACACATTGACATAGTGGCTTTAGTGGGCAGACACAGAAACCCCATTAATTCATTTCATTTAACTGACGTTTTTTGTTTGAATAGACTATTTTCTGCTGAATTCCCAGGTATTGTTCTGACATATGTCATGTATTGTGAGAGTGCAGTGGCTCATGCACTTCAATTTCCATGGCCATTAGGATTAAAGGAATCAATATTCTCTGACCAGAGTGAAACAAAATCAACATCACCACCATTTTTCAGAGTTATAAAAGTATTGGTATAACACATATTGTTTTTGACTATTGTTTGGGAAACAAAACACAAATATAGTTTTCTGTCTACAATGGTTAAAACATATAGCTCTGCTTGAATGGGTGAAAAAGTTATAGTCTGTCAGCAGAATAACTAAATATACTGTATGTGGGGTTAGTAACTATGTCTAATGTCATTCATTGTGGGAGAGGTATATCTATAGTGGACCTTTGTGAAATTGTGTGAGTTGTTTTGAAGCACCATTGAATGGCAAGGCTGTAAAGAACTTCTCTTTCCCTGTTACTGAGTTATTACAATGGGTCTTTAGAGAAAAGACTGGCTTCTTTAGTTCTTTCAACTTGCTGCTTTGCAGACTTCAAACCCTTAAAGCTCCTACGGTGCATCATCTGCCTCTCTGTGTAGCTGAGATCCGATTGGGCTGCGCTCTTGAAGTTTTCTACCTGTTCTCTGAGGTCTTTGAGACTTCCCTGTCTGCACTGGGTTTGTCAGATTTCATAAAAGGGAAAGCTGTTAATGCATGCATCGAGTGTTCTGACCTTCACCAACAGTTGTGTCTTTGAGAGAGCAAACCTCAGTGTTTACATCTCTCCTGCCCACTGAAGAAGGGAAACTGTTACTGTTAAGAGGAGCAACTGTTTCACTTAAAAGTAGTACAGACAAGACACATTAGAAAGGCAGTCACATCCAGATGGAGCTAATATCTTCACTCTGTTATTTTTCAGCTTTTTGGTTAACTTCTAAATGTTCATTATCTCTCCTCTCAAAGTTAATTATAGCTCACATTGATAAGTGGGTTGCTATTATGTCCTCTTTAATGTTGAAAGTAAAAGATGAAATGATCTGAGCCTTCATACTGATGATCACAGCACGACTCACTTGACAACCCTCTGGTGTCATATGACCTTTAACCCCTCCCTCATTAAAACCCAATGAATTCTTACCATAGAAATACACATTAAGTCAGCACCTGTACAAATATTTTTTGCTAACAAAACATTTGAGCTTCAAGCTTGCTTCATCTGCATGGAAAAGGGTATTTTAGTTTTAGTTTTAATCTATGGTGTACACTAATTTTGCCTTAAACAAGAGCAGTACATTTTCCAATCAGTGGTTTGGAGGTTAGTGTAAGATTTAGGAAAGCATTTTCAATAAGTTGCTAATGTCACTGAAGGACAATCACAGATGGAGACCCTATAATAATTAATGTGAGCATGGCGGGATTCCAAACCTGGAAAAAAAGAAAAAAAGTGTGTTTGATCCTCTTGTATCCGCTTATATTTAATGAAGTGAAGGAGGCTAATACAGTGTACAGATTTAACTTCATTACTTCAGGTGAGCCAAGCTTCCTTTCTACTGAACAGAAAAAAAACATTAAAAGGAAACTGGAAGAAGACTGCATCACCTACTTTCAAACACTCCTCTCTATTCACCAGGCAAGGTTTTTAATTTGTTCCATAATAGAATTCATCTCAAGCATCTCTAGCCATTAAGTGTGCTGCATTTGTCGCAGGCTGAAGAGCAGGCGAGTGGGATGGATTTCATTAGGCAATCCAGGCCAACAGGAGCACAGAGCTTTCTCTTCCTCTTCTCTTTTATTTCTATTTTAGATATTGTAACTTCTGATTCTATACGTCATTCACTTACTCCCATTTCGTCCCTGACCTCTACATCCTTCTGTCCTAATGCAAGAAAGCTCCTCTGTGCCAGTCTGACACTTATTGCTTGGGGGTTGGGGTGGCTGTCCTTTTTGCAGATGTATTTTATCAAGTGAAAGTCTTAGCTTCATCATTTTTGCTTTCTCTTGGTCATTTGCCCATTTATTATTACCTCATCTGCTCCGTCTGCCCCTTCAGGGTGCAGGACTGGGTCGTAGTGGACCTCTCACTGCATCTTAAAAGCATTAACTGTGGGTGGGAGCTGATGGATGGTAATGGCCATCTCAACATAACGTCCCTAAGCGCCTCTCAAGTGGGCTGCAGGCTCCTTTTAGGTCACACAGAACGCCGAGATGTGAGTGAAATGTCATAGACGTCCGTGAGTTAAACCATGTTCACAAAGGTTCTCATTACACTGGGTTTGGAAAAGATTTATTATGATGGGTTCTGTTTTAAAGAATATTACTTCTGACTACTCAAGGTAATGCTGAGTCAAAAACAAAACAAAACGAAACACTTATCATGAGTACTGTTTTTGGATGTAACATAAAGTGCATTTTACAGCTATTATTTTGAATACTAAAAGGGATTCTGAAGCTATAAGCATTACATACTTCAAGAGCCAAGAACCCAAAATGATGGCTGCTTCACTGTGAAATAATGCACTCTTTTAGATTTAAAATAAACAAATCTATAATAAACTCATGTATCACCCTGAATATTGTGTTACAACAACAGTGACAGGATGCAAACATAGATGCTGCATGCTAGATGCAACTGAAAACATCAACACAAAGGTAGAGACATGCAGCAGAAGGAAAGCAAAGGAAGCAAAAGGGGGAGGACAGAATTTTAGGAGAGCGGGGGCTTGGGGCAGTGGCATCAATAAGTCGGCCCCAAGGGAGTTCTCTCTCAGGAAAATGGTAAGATCTCATTGGAAATGTGACTTAACGCCCAGGAAATGGTCATGTTTAATTTAACAAGCAGATGGCAGGGGCATCTGAAAGACAGGGAAGACATGGCCAAAACACTAGAGAAGCAACAAGGCCTGGAGCTTTCTCACAGCCTGCAGACTTGCTACAACCAGGACCCAGTCTGCTGACATAGGCAGCCCACGAACATGTAAACACTGAGAAACGATAATCTAGAAGGAGCACTGAATAAACATTACCCAGACATTACATGTAATGGTCTGGAGCACAATCATTCACTGCACTAAGGTAAGGCGTCTCCTTAATGAACATGCATTCTGTATGTACTTTGTATGAATATCTTTATAAAGTATACCCACCATCACCCACAACAATACGGGGACAAAACATAATGGTCTCTGTAACATATGGAGGCTGTACTCTGGCAGGCTAGCCTTTTAGTGTAAGTGCAATTGCACTGTACAGAAATGAACTGCATAAGCATTTCTAAGAAGCTGTGAAACTACAGAAAGGACCACTGTGTACTAAACTGATAAACCACTGAGGTTTCATTCAAACTTTACTGAGGCATTTGTATTGTATATTTTGAACAGCTGTACCTCAATTTAGTGGCAGCATGATGCGTGTTTTGATGGTTGCACAAAACCTTTTCTGTAATGCCTTAAACGCCTTTCCTTCTGCAATGTGAATACTGTGAAAATATGACAGTAAATTATGTTTTTGTATGATATGAAAATAACAGCCAGTGAGAAATTTCAGATGTGTATCTGTGAATGGGAGCCACATGAAACACAAAATGTGAATAGTGTTAGAATGTACAAAACTGCCTATGTGATGGTTTGATGCCACATAGCTGTGGGAATGATGTTTAGGTTTTTCGTGGTGAGTGTGTGTATCTCTTACCTCAGGTAGTCCCTGCGACAGAGGATGAGGTTGGCTTTCGTATAGAGGGTGGAGCCCACCTCCCCCAGGCGACAGTCACAGCAGGCACATTTGAGACAGTCCTCATGCCAGTATTTGTCCAGGGCCTTGAGCAGGTAGCGGTCTTTAATCTTGCGATTGCAGCCAGCACACCCCTTCTGTTTCCCTTTGGGCTGGACGGAGAGCATCGGCACACCTGTAGTGATAAGGAGACAAACAGCCATGCGTGATTTACGGCCGGGGAACACGAGTGACTTTTCATGTTCTCTTTTTGATAAGCCGGCTGCTTCTTCAGGCAACTAAGCCTGGTCTCGCTCACGGCCACAGTACACTGCCTCACCTGCTTCATATGCATTAAAGAAAACATTCTTCCATGTAGATAGGCACATGGGTCACATTGGACCATAGAGCCCCGACTTACCTGTTCCACTAAGAACATGCTGTAAGACCAAAGTTACATGATCACTTGCAGCGAGCCTCTCAAAAAGGCCACGTGTGTGTACATCAGAGGAAAAGAGACATTATTTTGCTTACTGTAATATTTACAGCATGCTGTGCAGTGCATTAGTTACCTACCATTTCATCAAAGCCCATTTCACTCAACTGTCCACAGCTGTAAAAGCTCCTCATGGGCTTTGTTTGGTATAGATTAACATTAACCTTTTAAAAAGCCTCTGACCACAAAAACGCTGCTACCAGACCCCAGTGAGATATGTTATGGCCTAAGTGCCTTTTAGCATACACTCACTGTGCTTCATGCACTCACACTGGGACACACTCTGACATGGGCTCACACACACAGACTAACACACACAACCAAAACACACACACACACACAGTGTTACCGACTCAGAGCATTACAGCCTTTCCTCCTTTTACACTTATCTGTACTCATGTGTCTGCAACGAGCGAGCCTAAGTTACCAAACTCGCAAATTGCTTTGCTGTCACGCAGGTCCCCTTTAAGTGCGCCTTTTAGCCTCCTAAAGGACAAATAAAGTCCATTTAATAACTGCACTAAACACTAATAGTCTATGTGTGGTTGACATTTGTGTTTGGACTAAAAGCCCCCCTCAGGCCACTGCTGGTAGAGGCTGAGGCGCACCGCTCCCCTCTGAAGCACTAACAGGTCTGCCACAGCTGAAAGCACAAGACAACAGCTCTTAAGACACTCTCTCACACACTGAGCTATTGATCCATCTGAAAGAACACACAGTGGACGCCACTTGCCACTCCACTTTCAAAACACATTTCTCTCTCTCTTTCTGTGAGAAGAAAATAAAACTAACTGGACACTTTGCATCACGGGGGGTGAAGCCATGTGTTTAGTGAGTGTGGGCATCCATAAAAGACCTTTGCCTGGAAAGTAATGCTGAATAATATGTTGAAATGTCACTGTTTTACACTCACTATACTACACATGTCTACAGTTAGAGTTTGTCCAGCCCACACAAAGGTTGTTACATCTTCAACAGGAAGTTTAATGCCAACTCAAAGTGTGCATTCTGTAGCTGTGCCATATAAAGTGTGAATAGGCCTCATTCTGTAGACAAACCTACTGTTTTACTGTAACTCTGCTTGTTTGCTCAGTGATAAACACAACCTCAGCAGGAAACAAGAAACTGCTTTACTTTGGGCCCTGTTTTCTCTGCCAGGCCTGTCAACTTCTTTCTCTTTCACAAAAACCTTACAGCACTTCTTTTGAACAGAAGAACATATTTTCTCTGACACTGTGTCTTTACACACACAAAGTACCTTATTGGATCCAGATTTGCACTGCAATTTCTGGCCAACACATCAATAATGGCATGAACGTTATATAATTAGCATTTCCCCTGTTAAAAAAGAGGTGAAAGAAATGGGAGCGCTTGTTAGTCAAATTTATGGCTTTGGTTTATATGTCAGTGCTCGCTCTGGTGGTGTTAAGCCATCTTATTTCTTTATCAGAAGTGGGAAGGGGAGGCTAATTGGTCCAGTGCCTGTGATGGGAGCTATCAATTAGTGTTGTGCCTGCCCTCCAGCTCCCTCACCCTCTTCCCCTTAAAACAGGCCCCTAGAAGCTGGCACATTAGGATCACAAAACCTGCTATAAATACCAATGTTGAGTGTAAATGAAGCTAAAAAGCTTCAAATTCAAGCCACACTGGCTAAGGACAGACTCTTCTACCTGCATTTCATGGCTTGTTAGGAGAGCTCTCTGCAGGTATGCCAACAGTGCTCGCCTGACAGCTTTCTACAGAACTAAAAACAGTCTTAATGAGGAGAGAGAAAAGGCTTATATGTGTGTCTGTATACATGTGTATGTGCTACAGCTCGCACAAAGAAAAAGGAAGGAGTCGCTGCAATTCCCTCAGGGATCACAAAAACCTTTAATTTGCCTTTTATGACACCTAATTAGTTATTCTACTCAAAATCTTTGCTTTAAATAAGAGAACTAATTATACAAAAAGGTCGCTCTTCCACCTCCAGAGAACGACTCCTAATTGGTCGAGACCACCAGTCACCGCATGCTCCTTAAACATATCACGTGTGTGTTTTACATCAAGTTTGAAAAGGCCAAAGCTTAACCTATCCCAGAATAACAGCACACTGCTCGGCAACCCGCTTGGATGCATGCTTTACTTAAAACCCTCCTCAGCATCATTAAAATGACACACACTCTGACTCTTACACTCCATCCCAGGCATTGTGTTTGCTGTTAGTCTGACATTTATTTCTTCTTGCATATGTCCTGCTCCTTCAGGCCTGACTTTTGGAAAGAGATGTCTCAATAAACGAGTGCCTAATGTCTGCCAGAAAGCCAAAGTATGCGCAAGGAATTGAAGCCTCTTTCTTGGAGTCCTTGCAGAAAACAAACATGATGTCTTCTACCAAAGACAGCTTTAACAGTAGTGTTGCAAGCAATAGCTTAAGCCTGGAAAACAAAGAACAGAGGTAAAAATATATAAATACATATATATTGTGTAAAGTAGATGTTGTTTCAATTCCCTAATGCTAAGAGACATTTTCTTGCACCTGTCAGTGCTCTTAGTGCTGTGTCAAACTGCAGAGTGGAACAGAACTTCCCATGTTCGCCACCTCCCAAAAAGAAGAGCTGCATTATGAGAGGAAGCACCACACTAGGATGCAGCATCCACTTAATCCAATCCATTTAACAGGTACAAGTGCCACTGACCTTCTAGTGTCATTTGATGTCACCAAAAGCTTGCCTCTCCACATCACAGTTCATCCGCCAACAAGCGGTGCATTTTAGTCCTTAAAGTGAAAGAAACTGCACTTTCCTGCCAAACATCTTTGGTGAGATAGAATTTAATTTGCCATTAGAGTAGTGTGTAAAGAGCCATCATCGCCCTCTTCTTCTATCCATCTACGTTCTTAAAGATTGTATCTTTGGAGAATATGTACGAGTATTCTCAGCCCAAGGAGTCTGTCAGAGCATGTATTTTCCATTATAGAGATAGGATCCGATTTTTTTGTAACTCCATTTAGACTTCCATCTTAACAGCTATCAAAAATCACATGACTCTGCTATAACCTTTTTGATCTATTTAAGGATTAAAAGAAAATGCGCACTGCAGCACTCAAAAATGTTTGAAAGCAAGGAAATGTATCATATAGACATTGCAATACATGCATTTTCAAAAATGAACAGAACAAACTTTCCCAGAATTTGTTAACATTAAATTAAAATAGCGTTGTGTATTTTCAATAACAAGTTAAATGGCCAGTGATGCAATCAAGCCCACTTCCTTATTAGTTCTCAAAATACAAGCATGGCTGCATGTGCAAAATAAACTTAAGTGATCTGTTGGCCAATCAGAAAGGGCAGTTCATCCTCTGGGTTGCTAGGCGTTTCTTTATCAACTCAAAGCACAGATGCCATAGTGTGATGCAGACTTTCACTGTAAGGAAGGGGATGATGATGCCACTCACTCTGGCTTCCTGACACATGGGGAGACAAGCAGCCTGTTGAGTAGGTGGGAGCCTGGCTCTGGGTGGGCCTCCTCTCAGGGGCCTCATAATTCCTCCTCACAGCTGCAGCAAATAAAAGCGCCACCAGAGTGGTAAAAAACAAAAAAAACAAAAAAGATGCTCAGAGAAAGAGATATACACATTACCAAATGGATGAAATACAGAGCACATTTGTCATCATGAAATGTAGATGGAACACATGGAACAAAAGTGTTTAATACACTTAGAAATAAGTTACCCCCATTACACAAGAGAAATGCAGTGAGCCTATATAATATAATATAATATAATATAATATAATATAATATAATTTCACACTTTTACACTATGCACTTATTGTGTGACATTGTTTAAATAGGACACAAAAGGAGAAAAGAATCTGTTTGTTCAAGTCTACACAGTATTGACAAGAGCAGATTTAAGGCCCTTCTTTTATGCTTGAGCCACGACTGTAAATGCTGTGGCCATGGTGATCCCAAATAAAATGTGTCCCTGGGCCAAGGTGTCTGCCACAAAGGTTAATAGGGACCTCATGCAGATGTCTTGCCGTTGTCTGAGCATGAATCAAGCCCTTTCATTCAGCTTTCATCATCGCTGTAATTGAGCCCATAGACACGTTTCTCTATTGCCAAGACAAAATACAAGACATCTGGTAATAATATCAGCTGGAGAGCACATGGTAGCTGAAAGCTGGCTGATGAGTATACTCTGAATGATAAGCAAAATATCAATATTCACTAATTTATGTTCCTTCTTAGTTTGTGCATTTACAATAAAAAAGGAATGGGTTTCTTGGAAACACAAACACACTTTCAAAATGGTTAGTTTCTAACAAGGCTCAATAGTCAATATTAGAGTGATTTTTTTCTGATATTTTTCTGTAAGAGCCCTCTATGTCACTGTAATGCTACATTTCCAGATGGTTGTGTATGAATGCTGGGGTCTGTGAGGTGATTTCTGGAACTGTACGCCTGCTATGATTATGACATAATTAACACCCACAGTAAGTGGGAGCGAGAGCAGACCGAGCTGGTGCGGATGAGGAGGGGACTGTTCATTAACAAGATGCACTCTCTCAAACTTTGCAGCTTGCAGTGGCTAATAAGCCCCGGTGAAACGGAGCCCAGCCGTCCCTTGCATTGACCCTGGCACTGCCCAGGATAAGGGAGGGTTTTGTCTCCTGGAATAATTGCTCTTTTCACATGTTACAAGTGTCCTGACCCCCACGGTCGGCAGCCACTTTCCCTACCATAATTACTCCTGATCCGCTCCAAATGAGTCAGCCGCATTAGGGCTGCAATAACACTGGCTCAGCTTCAAGCGCAGCATAGGGAGTCTCAGTAGAGCAGCCTGGAACAGGACTGCCTTTTCTCCCAGCCTACGGTCATTTCCATCACGTCAGAGGTGCATTTCTTACACTTGAAGTCAGCACGAAGGCCCTGGGCCCTTTTCTTACAGAAGGAATTGTTAGCTCCTGGTGCTCTCTCCTTTCTGTGGTTTGGCTGCAGCCTTCATCCCAATTAACGGAAAACTTCATTAGGGTGTTTTTCCACACTTTTCAGCCCCTATTATTTTTAATTTATTCACATGGGGTTAATTAAAAGAAATGTATCACAGAGATATGCAACAGCTTTCTAATTAAATTCATTGCAGCTTTTTTGTGAGACATGAAACTGGCAGAGTTTCCAAATTATTACAGAAGGCGACTTGTTCTAACACTTGGGTTCTCAGTTGTGGGCTGAGAGTTCTGCAAGGTAAGCTGTCAACAGGAAGAAAAAGTAAAAACTGAAATAGAGAGATGAGGAGTTCAAATGGCTGTATGGGAGATGTAGAGGATGGGAAATGACACTCATGGTTTTATTGTGCTGAGTTATCCTGACAAAAATAACATCGGAATGGCAAAACATGATGGTCATGAAGTTAGCAGTAGCATCAACCTATGTAGCTCGTGATGCTAATAGAAAGTAAAGAGCTTCAAAAATATGCAACAGGGTCTGGTTAACTACAAAGTCTAATCATAATCATGTTCCGGGGCTCCTTTAAGATTTCATCACAAATATAGGCCTAATAATTATTTTCAATCAGCTAAAGCAAGCAAACTATGGCCAGTTATGTTTTTTCTTTTTTTTTTTTAGAATGAAGCTATGATCTGGAAGAAAAATAAATAAGAGTGCTGAGTGGAGACTGATTATATGGTCCACTTTTCTTCCACTTTCTATGGAAGAGAGAAAAGCAAGAGGATGTGGTACACTGCTAGCCAATCACATGTGGGCATGGCTTCAGATTGGGCCTGTAACCTGCCATTTTACAATTTTCACTTAAGTGCTAACTGTCAATAAACTATAAAGGTAAAAGGATCTTTCATCTGCGATGTAGAGAAAATCCATCTATTCCTAAACTTTTATAGTCAAAGCAATCTTATCTGGCACTTCTTCTTGATTCCTGACAATAAAAAAATTGAACCATTAGACCTGTCACAGCCACTTTCCGCACCATCCGGAACAGAGTAATGCGCAAACACTTTTATGTTCACATTAAAAATGCATTTGGAGAGAAATAAATGGTAGCCCTCGAAAGTTTCTGTCACTCATGAGGTCAGGAAGTGATGTACTAAAATCCCCCCACTCTCTGGCAATTACTGTGCACTTATTATTTCAAAAGGATATACCAGGAGACAGGTGTGCCATTCAAGGTCCTCAGTGTGTGAAAATGGAAGGGGAAGAAGAAGGAACACCATAGCGTGGCGCACTGTGTGAAGCTCTTTAATCTTGAATAATGCAAATTCTCCACAGGGGGAAAGTTATTTGACAGCATGGGCCTCTAATGTCATTCAAGCACCCACTCCCACTCCTGAAGGGGTAAATAATCAGAAAGGTTGCTTTGGTGCACAATTTGGCACTTCCTGAAGATGGTGACGTCATGTGATGGGGATGGTGAGTCGTTTAAGTGTCCTATTTCAGGATGTTCGAGCAAGATTTGTATGAGGTACTTATAGTTTTATGTGGCTAGACTTCTAGTAAGTATTATTGCTCTGCGCTAAGTGGACAAATTCTGCCATATTAGCAAATATTACCAAACATTATTATAATTATATAAGTGTGAGGTAACTACATGATTCATTGTTGCAACCTCTCTATAAGGAGCAGCTGAAATAAACTGATCATGATCCAAAACTTTACATATAATTTTTTTTAATTTCAGATTTCTGGGTTTTAGATATTACCCGCATACACCCCTAAAATCACAAGAGGAATATTGGAGAAGACATTAGCTGAGAATGGTTTGGTTTTAATGAATCAATTCAATGAACACTTTTATATTCTATCATCATATAAAGACTGAAGCCTCAAGGAGTAATTCTTGTTAATAGTTGAAATCAAATGGCAATTAAATAATCCAGAATAGAATTAATTGAATGTGAATGGAATGGGCCAACCTGTGGTTTCCTTTCAAAATGACTTTAGTGGAAATGTGTGTGTCGTTTGGCTCATTTGGCTTTTGGTTCCACAGATACACATTCTGTGCAATGATTTAATCGACAACTCAATATCCAAAAGCTAATCTAGACGTTTTAAAGGGAGAGAACTTCCCATTTAATCACAACTTTAATTAGCTGGTTAAAATGTGATTTAATGAAGGTCATCCAATGAGAGATGACTTTGTTGCAAGTTGGCTTTTATTTAAGTGAAAGAACAGACAAGATTTTTATGTTTAGTGACAACAGAGCCAGGATATGTCAAGGAAGAATAAATTGTCCTTAGATTCTTTCAAATTTTGTTCAAAGGGGCCAAAGGGGAGGAAATTATTGATCTAAATGTACACTGGACAGATGTCAGATTGATTGATTGATCCTGTCTATAGACACCAAGTGGATGCAGACAACAAGTCAAACGTTTCAAGCTATGTTTTCTTCAGTAATGTTTTTTCTCTTTTCTCACTCAAAAGGACTATGAGCTCACTAGCAGCCCCTACAGGCCATGTTCCTTCATTTACCAACACAAATAGAGCTGTGTTAGTGCATCACAGTTAAACTAACAGGACATAATCAGAAGAACAAGCAGCTACAATGATTACATAATGAGACAATAAAAAGAACAACAACTCTGTTCAAAACAAAGTTAAATGTCACTAATGTTAAGACACTGTGGAGAATTTGTAATTGCTTTGTTTTTTTCTGCTAATCTTAGTCGGTGTGAATATAAACCACAACGTGAACAATATCCTATGTGTACAATGAATATTATATAAATATTGAGGTTAATGTACAAGACAGTATGTCAAACAGGTCATTGTAATTATGACCCATCCTAAATAATTATCACAAAGCAGAAATCTGAAACAATGTTAGAAACTTCTACATTTTATTTATTTCAGTAAGACTGATTAAATACTAAATATCATTCTATAAACATTTTCCAGTAAGTGCAGAGTTGCCTAGAAGTGATACAGTGTCTTTACGTCATCATAGGTTTAGACACTGAGCTTCTTTGTTATGGCACGTAGAACCAGACTGTACCCTCTGCTTGTGACAAAGGTTCTCACATGTTGAACATCATGACAACAAGAGTAGCCACACTCCCTGTCACCAGCACATACTCACGGCTGGACACTGACCAGTCTAGCCATACAAGAGCTCCACTGGGAATAACAATCATTTGTCTAGAAGCTATTCTGCCACAGACTCATCTCAAGAACATGCCTGGAGTTCCTCATCCCAGTCTGTGTACTTGTGTGTTACTTACCCATGACGAGGAATAAAGGACAAGTAGACCAAATAAAGTGTCAAGAGTCAATCGGACAAGTTGAGCATGAGAGATTTAGCTTTGTAGCTTTGAGACCTGCTAACTGTGCATTTTTTTCAAGGTGAATGAATGACTAAATGCAATCAGTAATGTATCTGAGAATTACCCTTAATACCATTCAGCCTAGCGTTGCCACCTGTCCTAGTGTTTTTTGCTGCTAGGAAGGTTTTTCAGTTTTTGTTTTCTTCTAAAAAAAAGTTTAACTGATTATATAGTATGTCTGACTGTATGGGAACAGCTCAGATTATATTATTTGCACAAATAATTCTCAACTTGACAGCTCTCACTCAGCAAATTTCACCTAGTCACTCACAACTCAACAACATGCCAGCGTTCCATCTTGACAATGGTGAAATCATTTAGGAGAATATACAGAGGCACATTTTGAGCAACAGTCTTACAATGGGGACAGTGTCCGTTCCCTGTTGTCATCCATGTGGTAGCCACGACTTGTACAAATCTGTATGATGACATGACTAGCATGTGGCCTCTGGCAATAATAAAAGAGATGCTCTCACGGCTTGAGAGTGCATAATTGAGTTTGTGCACCACACTGATGAGTGCAGCCATTTACATCGCAAGCAGGCAGTGCACTCACTAACACATGTCTCTTAAGTCACTATTCAGGGCCTTTGAATTGGACTAAGAATGTGCTAAATGATCCACACATCTTGCAAACTAGCAGATGTGAAATGATCAGCGCTGACAGGGATCTAAGGGTTTAGTGGTGACAGACAAAATTGTCTCTGGTGAGAATTGTGCATTTGTATGATCAGATTAGACAGAATTAAACACACACTACTCGAGATGTGAAAATGGGATTTTGTGCTCATTCTGTGTTAAAGAGAGCCTTGCAACATCCCTGCAAACAATTACAAACATAACTGCATCAATGTAAAAACAGATTTTTACCATACCTTCACACTATAACAATAAAAAGATCTGTAATTGTGAAATCAACATTCAAAATACACACGTTGTGTATGATAACATATTTGGCCAATAAGTTGTAATGAACACAAAGCTGAAAGACGGTACTGTGCTCTATAATTCTCTCATCATAACCTAATGGTATTCATTGGATTCATTCTTACATGCAGAACATGGAGGTAAATGCACAGGATAAAAGCATCCTTCTTTAAAACTTTTAAATATTGGTTTTACAATGTTCCTTGCAAACAAAGCTGGAAAGTACAGCAAATGCAGCATAGTTGTCTACAATAAAGCTTGATGGAAAAAACTCTACTGGCATTAGAAATGAAGCAATGTGTTTGTAATATTGTTCAGGGCCTAGAGCACAAAAACCAGACGTAATTTCAATATTTGAAATAGGCAAGTTTAATTTTGCGGTAAGAGCAAACCAATAAGCTAAGAAAATAGCAAATATAAGAGAGCAAATTGCATTCCTTTGGAAAAGTGAAAAGACTTAAGGAACATATAAAAGTAATCTCCAACTGGAAATTAGAAATCAACCTTCAGAAACCAAATAACAGAAAAGAAATATTACTGTCCACTTTCTAAATCAATATAACATTGCTACAAGACAGTATTACCATGGTAACACCGGTAAAGAATGAAGCAATTCTTATTATTTCAAAATAAAAATCGGAGCCTGAAGCCCAAGTTTTATTGCGGCAGCCGACAGATCCACGTCTGCATTCATTTGAGGCGTTGCTTTTCAATCACATGCTTTATAAATGTACAAATTTTACTGGACAGGATGATAACAGGGTCGTAAATTAACAGGCAAAGGTAACTAGAAATTTATCAGTTGCTTGGGGATTTTTTTTCCTCTGCTCGGGAGTTGGACCACTTCCTCCTGCTGCGTTTGGGGCAAAAAAGTGAAATGGGAAATGGCAGAGTTGCTTTTTGAAATTAAACCTGAATTGAGCCTTCATACCACAGGGTAAAATACAGTGTGTACTGAACATTTTGGGACATGTGTGAGTAAATGTGACCTGGCCTGGATATTATAGGTACATGAAAAACATGAAAAACCACAAGGTGATGAGAAAAGAAATATAATCATAGAACAATAACACAACATCAACAACTATGTTTGAGCTTAAAGCCTATTTCTAACCTACATAGAGTGTTTCTACACAAAGTCAGATTTTTTTGTCAGCTTTATCGCCAAACAAGCAGTAATAATTTGGTGCCAAGTATGACTGTAGCCTTTGAACATGCAGCTAAATGCACTGATGATCTGCTTTACACACCCGTATGACAAAATAAACATGAACACTTACGAAGGAGGGTAATGGCAGATCAGCCAAGATAAACAGACAGAAACCGTACACTGTTGTGCCCAACCAAAACACTGACCGACACCTCTCTGCTTTATTAGCCAAGGCACTAAGTGGATACATTAGACAAGAAGCTTGAACTGACAAGCCTATAACTTTAGAGCCAATAAACGCTGAGAGGGGCCACGGTGCAAGAAAGAACCAGATCCAAGCAGGACTGTTGACAACTGGGCCGGAGCACTAGAGCTGACGGTAGGGACCAGCAAATAAAGGGTGAAGCTTTTAGGCAATGAGCAGCAGGTGATCTAAGCTTTTCTGCAAGTCCTAATGCTCCTAAAAGCCACTCTCCCTGGTTCTGTAATTGGGCATCAGTAGTTAATGTAGTATTGACTGCATTACATGCTCCTGTGCATCCTCTCCCACTAATGCCATTTGCATCACCTTGTACATTTACCATATTGCTTAGCCAATAACTGTTAAAAGCAATCTGAATCATGAATCATATGGTGAACTTTTAGCCAGACAGACATCTGAAGGAGACAATTTACAGTTGAGTTAATTTAGATACATTAGCAGTACAACATGGACTGAGCCAGACAGACCAATTTATGTCTCTGCCACAGTCCTTTTATTGCTTTTTAGATGTGTAAGTTTGAAAGGATACTCTGTTAAGACCTGTTAGGAGGGAGGAGGAAAACACACTTAATTTTTTCGTTTTTTCAAAAGGTGCCAAAAAGGTATAACTTTTATGCTCATAGAGGTTGTCACAGGCAGCAGGTGGTCTAGATTCGTTTCAACGTAACAGCGGGCTCTTAGGGAAGTCTTAGAAATGGAGAATGACTGCAATTCAGAGCCTTTTAGTGTTATAGAGGCTCTCCATTTGAATATTAAATCTTCCATAATGCACACACGACCTGCTAAACGCACTGCACAACTCCACATCAGCGTAATCCAAAATGGGACGTCATTAGAGGCGAGTTTGATTTAAATTAAAATTAATTAGATTGCCTTACCCATTAACCTAAATACATTGCAGGAGATAATAAGTAATGCAAGGAGGCCTATTTGGATTGGGGGGTGAACGCGAGGGAATGATGCAAATGGTACGCGCGCTGTCCATAATTTTCAATCAAGTTAAAAGCACCGTGCTGTCATCTCCCATCCCGTAGTGATGTCAAAGGCTGGCTGCGAACTTTACAAAAAGCCCCCGAAGAAGAAGAAGAAGAAAGGAGGAAGAAAGAGCACATGCACCACGGAGTCAAAGTCACACGGGATAAATGTGTCCAAAAAAACACGTCAACATGTTGTAAAATGTCAGTAGTTGCTCCCATAGTCCGACGTTAGGGCATGTTACTCACCCTCTTCCTTGTCCAACACCATCGTCCTGAGGAACGAGGAGTCCTTCCCCGGGCGATCCGTGGTCCTAGGCTCCAGGAGGCTGCACCGCTCGCTCTGCTCAACGCTGCTCCTGGAAATGGCTTTGAAACGCGCGGCTGACTGACTACCAGACTACGCCTCGATCAACCAACCAACACCGAGGAAAAATGTAAAGATGAATTGGCGTCTGCACGTTTTCCCTTCCCCTTACTATCAACAATAATTCATGCGATGGATATCGAGCGATACACGCCACGGAAGGAGCCCTTGCGAAGCGGAATACACAGCCTTACAACCGCGCTGCTTGCTCTTGATCAGTTCCATGCGAGTAAAAGAAAAGGCAAAACAATGTAAAGCGATATAAATGTAGCTACAACAGTGGCGAGTGTGTGTGTGCGGACGCAACTGACTCAAACGCCTCCGTTCGCTGTTATTACGCTCGCTTTCTGGTTCTCATTTGCTCCCAAACAGCCAACTGTATCACAACAAATCCAATTGCAAATGTGACAAGTGCTAAAAGCGAACTCACGCCGTGTGTCTCCTTCTCTCTTTCGTCCTGCTTTATGTGCTCGCCTGTGCTACTGCTGCCACTGCTGCCGCTGCTACTGAATAAATGCGCGCAGTTTCCACAGAGCCTCGGATTCCCCTGTTAATTAAATCAATTCATTATGCTCAGATCTGATTAGCAGCCCTTCCCCCCTCTTTGAATCAATTATTCAATACACAAACATAATTGCTTGTGCCAGAGGTGTCTAAGTATTAGCTTATTTAACTCCAAGGACACTAATTACCCCTAGGGCAAGGGAACTTTTCTCATTAATTCTGACAAAACACAAAAGCACAGCTAAGGGAAAGCGTGTGCGTAACGTGTGTGTCTTCCTGCCAGTCTGTGCGTGCGTGAAGGAGAGGGGGTGGCGCGCGCATATGCACTTAATAGCTTCTCTTGACGCACGTGCACTGGCCGTGCGTGTGAGGGAGAGGGATGGAGAGAAAGAGACATAGAGAAAGAGTGATGCTTCCACCACTTGGAGTAAACATAAAATACGAGCTTTGTTTTTTTCTCCCTTCTCGCTACTTTTTTGGTTGAATTTAATAGAAATAGAATCTAATTGCGGTCTGTTGAGCAGTTAATTAGTGTCCAGACCCAGTTATCATACACGCCGCAGATAAACCGTCGTTTCAAAAGAGACAGCACAACAGATGGGCTGCGTTTTTGATTAGTGGCGAGATAGAAAGGTTCTCTTTCGAATCTGGTAATATAATTGTTGCCTGTTATTGCCAAGATGAAAGTGTTTCTGTTTCATGGTGCAGCCCTAAATAGCACCACTTTCACTTGCCCTGCGGAGACTGTTAACCAATTAAGGGTGAGATCCAACAAAGATTAGCCATTTAGGAGAGTGGAGAGGAGCGGAGTGGAGCTACAGTGATGCGGGTTCATCAGCAGCCAGCAGGCTGTCTGGCTGGGGTGTGAGCTTACTCAGTCTGTCCTGCCTTCTGTCACACTTTGCACCAAATATTATAGTCCTACGATCACATTATCATTAGTAGTTCTAATATGTAACCAGAACTAGTGCTACTCACCCAAACAGAAAAAGTATTTTACCCTGGATAACCACTGTCTTGTGCACCACTATCACTTAGGCCTACAGTAATGTGAACTAGCTTGTTTGTCTATTTACACATTTGGTTTAAGAAGTCTGGATTGTGCTGTACAAACCTGTCTGTGTGCTGCTTACCTGCCAGAGTTAACAATGAACTGTAACAACTCAGTAGCTAGTCCCATTCATCATGGTGAAGTAGAATTAAGTATTAGACAGACAATCAAATCATACACTTTGGTAGCCTACATGTTAGCTCACTGAAAAACCTCAATATAACAGCTGAGATGTAGCTATTGTTTGTTAGCCATTTGTAACTGTTCATCTCTGCCCTGCTCCTTGATATGTAGCTTTTTGAAGAACAGTTCAGACTAATGTTGAGATGAAGATGTTCAGCAACACTTCTTATAGTGTGATAATGCTCAAATGCACTATGGTAACAGTGATGAATTTAAATGAAGAGGTGGAGCTATCCTATTTGTAGGTGAAATACTGGTATAGCCCCATCCAATTATATAAAATATCCTCAAAAATACATATTTGTTTAGGTTGCAGATGAAAGACATGTAGTATTAGTGTTAGGTGGACTGTATATGGCCCACGGGGATCATTTAAGTTCTCAGGCCAGCAGGCTGGTGAGATTGGGTTGGCCCTGAAATCAATGGGCTGATCCCTCTCTGTCCAGCTTCCTGGCTGACATGCTTGACTTTTCATCTCCACGGTCACATAGATTGATGACTTATGACCGAGAATGTATGTTTGCTGACCTCTAGCAAAGTGAGTGACACATAATTAATCCGATCACGCTGAAACCTGAGAAGGAAACTAGCGAATGAATGGTTTGGTATCATTGAGAGCAATGAAGAATGACTTAAATATAATAACGTCCTAATTTTTCCCACATGCTTCATATGTTTGTGAAGCTTCCTTTCTATCCTCATCTGACTCCAGGTGTAGCATGATTATAAATTGAAAACATGGAACAGTTGCTCAGTGACTCTTAATTAACACAAGCCTTATAAATGAAAATGAGGGGTCTTGTGTTTGTGTATATGGTGCATGCAGGCCATGGTGCACTCTTCTGTGGGCCTCACAGTGTCTTGGGTGTGGACCCTTTCCCTCTCCACACCCAGCACCAGGGTCACTACATCCAAGGAACAAGCTCCTAAGTGTGCTTCTCTGATACACAGTTAATTAAAATTCATTTCTGAGCATGCATTACCCATGCCCATCTATTTATGGGCGGCTCTCAAATGCAGCCACTACAAAACAGTGCTCTGTAATTAACCCCACCTAATCAGATAGCACACTAGTGCTGTGTTCCCATTCGTCCTCAGGCACACAGCCATTGGACAGGGGATTCAGAGAGAGGATGAGCCCATTCTATAGTTCAGAATGGCTAAGCAGATTAAAACCTCATATCAAACATGATATTTACAGGCAAGGCTCAGTGGAGAGTGCTCCTTTTATGTGGAATAGGGAGAGGCTTGGGGGGCGGGCTTTTAAAGCCATGTCCCTTAATTGTATTCTGGCTAAGTGGGATGAATGGTGCTTTTCAATCAGACTACTGACGATGCCCTGTGTTGTAAAAGTATAGAGATGATGCCTGATAGGATCGAGAAATATAACATATATATGTGTAATGTTTTTAGACCAGGTGTATCTGCCTTTAGCATGACTTAAATGCATACAGTCTTAATATGACACTTGCACACATCTATATGAGAAACATGAACATTAAGTAAATCTATACAGACACATTAATAGTGATGACATCTTTGCAAAGCATTTGTTTACATCCTAAAGACATTGAGTTATTATTTGTAACTGTACATTATGTATTATGGACATATTTCTTTACAGATAAAGACTTGTGGTTGAATGAACTTTCAGTCTCCTTAAGTGCTGCTCCTCCTAGTGGCTGTTCTCTGCTATGTTTTCCCCTCACAGAGGAAAGTTTGAAAGCAGAGCAGGACGTCGTTTTGATCTCATATTATTTTCTGTCTCTTGGATTGGGTGGGGTATAAGGACTATGGTAATTTTTTGTATGTATCTTGACAGGGTCACAATATAGGAAGTAATAGGAACAACATAAGCCCTGCTGCTCATCTAGTCAATTTGAATTTCATGACCAATCAAATGGAGACAAGGTGTCATTTGGTGAGTAGAGAAGAGGGGAGAGTGAATCCCTTTCCCAAACAGTTAATCCAACTTTAATCCTAGTCATTAGGAATTAGACATGCTGAGCTGTCCGGCCGTGCCTCTAAATTACAATCAAACGGTTACCAATTACACAAATTATTGATGGTAGATTCTCTTTTCAACTGCAAATTAAGGCTATTAAGGAAGGCTCCTTTTTAATGCAAAAGTGACTAATTAACTAGCGGATGGGAAATCTGCTGCCCAGATATCAAAAAAGTTCTCAGCACACATTGCAGAAACACAAGGGAACCAATTAGTTTAATTATCAAAACAGCTAATTAAAATTGCACAGTTCCTAATTAGTTCTTTGCTTTTGCCTCTAATTGACAGCAAGGAGATAAATGGGCTGCCGATGAAAATGGGGAGAGGAGAAAAACAGGAGAAACTTCGGCAGAATATTTATGCTGACTTTATCTCAGTCTGTGTGGCAGCCCTTGAAAGTGGAAAATTAATGACCTTAATTCCCAAACTGTTTTCCTTCTAACGGTGCTCCCCTCTGCGCTCCCGGTGCATGCTCCTTTGTATGGGCCTGCCACCCTGCCAACTGCTGGAATGGGAAAAAGGCGTACTTGGGGGTGGGAAGAAGCCACGATTCTCCTCCTAATGTGACAGCTCCCACCTAACAATGGAGCAAGATGAAAGAATGGAGCAGATGTAACCACTGGGAGCATTGCATCATGGGACTGCAACTCAGTGGCACTTTTTTTAAGCACTTCTATCATCTATGGGGGCCTTAATTTGTCCCATGAAAAAGAAAGTTTTTATATTTGCATTTTAGATTGCTTTTTACGGTATAGATAATTAGAACAATTAGAGTGTAGTTTGAGGATGGAAAACACAACTGAAAGCCTATTGTTATCCTTAAGATGTGCTGTAACGCTGTTCTCTCCTCATTGCTATGATCTGTTTAAAGGTCCTTGAAAATACAGAAGAAAGATGGATCCTGTTAGACAGAAACGCTACACTAGCAAAGCTGAACAACAGCCATTTAGATTTCGTCTTGGACTTGTACTAACTGTCTCTTGCGTCTGTCTTTGTCTGGACTCCTGCAAGGCCAGTCTTGTCACATGTAATCCTGTCCCTCTGCCTGCATGCAAGTGACATGTGGCTCCTCTTGGCACATTAGTAGATAACTATCCACTAATCAGTTTACTTTTGGGACTGTGTTAAAATGTAAATTACATTAATGCTCGAATTATGCATCAAAGTACGCAGATAGGCCAGACCAGAGGCCACATAATGCTGAGATCATTCAGTTAGTGCTTTCTACATACAGTGTTAATGCACTCTGATTTCCCCTGCTCTGGTTCAAATCAAGTATACGTCAGCTGGCGGAGGGGCTGGGTATGAAGTAGAGGAGAAAGCCTTTTTCAACATTAAAACACACTGAAAGATCGTGTACAGTTGTGTTTAGTGTCTTATTAAGTTGGAATTGTTTTGTAAGCATTTCAGCATTTTGCTCATCTCTGTGTTAGATTATCACAACACTGTCTAAAGTACCAAGAGAAGATGTGATTTATGAAAACATCTATTCTTTACAAAAATGACCCCTAAAAGAAGCAGGTCTGTTGCAAAGCCTTGGCCTAGAGGAACCTGCCCATGACTAACAAATACACGTCTACAGCTAATTGATTGTCTTGTGTTTTATTTATGGTGCAGTAGTAATTAGCGGACAGCATAATGTAAGCCATTCATTAGCACCTGGCTACTGCTATGGATTTCACTGCTTTGTCTCAGATGCACACATCATTAGGGAGAAACAAAGAGTGGAATTTATTAGCGTGGCTTCTTATAAATATTCTTAAAGTCGGTGTGCCTTTAAGGAAGAACACAGGCCTGTAAAACTTTTGTCAGCATTTGTTCACTGATTTCATTTGCTGCAGAATATGTTAAGGAAAAGCGGTATAAATTTAATTTTAATTGTTTTGTACACACGCCAGTGAAAAGGAACTGATTGGATACAGTTCAGAGACAGTATATTAATACGTTATTTTCATATGTTAATTGGTTTGCATAATCTCTCCCTTTGCTTGGTTTGGAAGTACCTGGCATTGAGAAAAGGGCTGAAGAGAATAGAAGAGACTCTAATTTACATAAAACCAGCTCCTCTGAACATTAAATAATAATGCATCTGCAAGCTGAAGGTGTGTTCAGTTAGCAGAAAGCACATTTTTATAATTTATAGTCCAGCTGTTTTAGTGCTTTCAAGTCCATTTTCCTCCCTGTCTGCTCTTAATGAAATCTTGTTACTGGAGAATTGACTGGAGTGAATTGAGATTTTAATCCCATTGACGTTCTAGCATGGAAATACACACTGGTGGGAACTTTTAATGGTGGGCCATGTAATCAGAAGACACTTGTATTCAGTTCCTTACAATAATGAATCTCATCAAATGTTAAAGCTTGAGCTGTGTGCGGGAGGCTCAAATTTCAAGGTTTTTGACCATCCCCATTTGAGAAATTCCTCAGGGAGTGTGTGATTACTCAAGTTTAGCAGTTTATTGCCTCATCTTTCAATAGCCACTGAAGCACAAAATTCTCATCTAGGTTGCTCTTTTTTTCTTCAGTTGAAGAACAGGCCAATATAGACTGCAGAACAGCTAGTCAGATCCCGAGGAACTGCTGTTGGCACCACAATGTTATTAACTGCCACCATCATTGTCCACTCACTGTGTCATTTAAAGAAGGAAAACTAAATCCATGACATAAAATGTCTGCATGATTTTAATTGTAAACATTGGGATGTGGAGAGTGTGGGCCATAGCTCTAGGTGACTATCCAGATGGTCTGTTACACAGAAAGTGTTTGCAAAGGGTGGGTAGAATACTTTGATAAATACCTGGCAGGTGTATGTATTTTTTCACCTGAAAGTGGCCCCTTTCACAAGGTAATTTTCACCAATCAGCAACACCATATACAACACAACCAGTTCTGCCACACTGTCACAACAAGTGAGTGACTCTCTCAAGAATCCAGCTGCTGAACAAGGTAACTGTAACTCTGAGTCTAATGGCTCTTGTTTGTACACATGTCTAGAAGCAATAGTATAGACGTGGAGAGGAAGGCATGTGCAGGCCCATGTTTTATCAGGGAGGTATTCTGACCCCAACTTCAGTTGTGTGAAAGCATAAAGGGAGACAATAAACATTTATTTCTCCTCCTAGTTCAGTGGGTAACAGATAATAAGTACTAAACATGGGTATGGTGGGGACACAGCCCTCTCAAGAACCCCCTTAGAACTGCCCGGCATGAAACAATAAAACTACATAAAACAATGTATCTTATGTGTACCATTTTTTGTAATCATATGCAGATGGATTGACAGCAGGATGGTTTCTTTATCTTCCATAACATTAGAAATATTAACTGTCCCAAGTATTTTTATTTAAATGTGTAGGTCAGGGCTTTAATCACGTGAGTTTAATGACATTACATGAATGAAATAAAACTGTAATACTGTACAATGTAGGGATATTTGGCCATTTTTTCCCTTTATACTATGCTTTGGACAAGTCTTGAATGTTTGAAATAGCTGGGAGCAATGTAATGCTGTTTCATTTTTGAATGACTAAATGTGACCTTTGAGATTAGAGGAGGAGCTGCGTCTTGGGGGGCTGAAGAGAGCCCCTGCTGCTATGAAGCTCATGTCCCTTTGATCCTTCTGTAATGAGACTAACACTAGGCGTTGTGGTCACTGAACACAGTGACACACAACAGGAGAGCCTACAGCTCTACTGCAGGCTTCTAACAGCAGCTGTCTGTGTTTTAGGCACTACTGAGTCAGTGTAGTTACATTTCTACTGAGTGGTATGGAATGGGTTGGTACCACACTGTTTGGTACAGGTAAACCATGTAGAGGCACTGGGTGCAGCAGAGGATTCTTTATCCTCAGTCAGCAGTGTTTAGCTCCACCTTTTGTTAACCACCACCAGGTTAGTACTGCACAGTGGTACAGGTAACCCCTGAAGACACCCACACTTCCACTATGCTGTGTGCAATAGAGCAGCCACAGTATTTGAAGCAAACTTTCAAAAATTAGACATGTTGCCATTATTCAGACATTATTCAACAGAGTAAAGACTTGTGCACAGCAGCGGCAAGAGGCTCAAATAAAGAAAACAGTTTCCTCCATTAGGATCTAACTATTTTATGTCACATGTTATGCTTATGTTTGTTGCAACGAACAAAGTGAATGAAAAAAACCCAGGAAGCAAGAGCTTTCCTTGAGTAAAGATTAGATAGAAATGTACCCATACAGCAATGACCTGAACCATACCTCTCCAGTGAAAATGGGAATAAAGTAGCACAGTATAGTATGCTCATGTAGAACACTTCAAACCTGTGTTGACAAAGTATATGGTATCAAAAAACCTACTGAATGATACTTCATGAGCTTTCAAATAAAAGGCATCCTATTTCTTGTCTATGTCTTCTTGTTTGCATTTTTTTATGTTTTATACGTATATAAAATGTATACAGTCGATTTTTTATCATTTACATTGCACTCAAAGCACTTTACAATTGAGTCCATTATTCATCCGCTCCACAGACACACACTGGTTGTGGTAAGCTACCTCTCTAGCCACAGACGCCCTGAACAGAGATGTTGCAGCCATACTGCTCCTACAGGCTCTCCGATCATCACCAAACACACTCACACATTCATACATCAGTGGCACAGACACTGGAGGCAAGATGGGTGAAGTGTTTTGCCCAAGGACACAATGACAGTGTGAAGTGGGGAGACCGGAAATCAAACCGCCAACCTTCAGGTTACTGGACAACTTGCTCCACCTCCTGAGCCACTGCGCAGGTCAGGGTGCATGCTTTGACTACAAAAACAACTCCAAGTATATGGGACATCTTGAAAGATCCGGTGAAGATCAATCATGACCAGGTCCGTTCCCATGAGACCCTTGGTAACACCACTGATTGTATTCTACTGCATGGGCCATTAAGTGGGGTCTGGGAATAGACTCCTGGACAACACTTAACAATCAATCAGAGGGCACTGCCGCTCCTCATTGCAATGCTGCTTTCTTTTCATGCGTCACACCCAAACAATAATTCAGGTGGACACAAGTGACCCTCAGGAATCACCCCTGCAGTTGAACCCTAGGATTTAGCTGGAGAGAATGGGAACTTCAGAGCTGGTTGAAGGGTATTTACATAAAGTGAAGATGCTAGTGGAGATCTGATACACCACGAAATAGTTTGACTTTGAGAATGGATGTTGTTATTTCCGAGCCTTATCAAGGTTTTGTAAAATTCTTTGAATAATAGAGCACTGTTTAACGCATCACTGTATTCTCTAAAAAATAACTCATATAGATTCGTTTACCAAGGACAAAACACACAAAAGGGCAGAAACGCAGTATGAAGTGCTTTTTGCTCGGTGACTCATGAGTGTAACTAGATATGTCATAGAAATGCTGCCATAAAAGCCTGGACTTTAAGTTTGTCTATTGATTAAGGATTCCATTGACTTAATGAACCTTCAACCCTCCATCAGATGACTAGCCAATATATGTTCTAATCTCTAAAACGGATGTCTGGCCGTGGTTCCTTTTAAATGAATTGATCTACTCAGCTCTGCCCAAATGGGGAAATGGGCAAGTATTGATATGATTCTTGACTCAGTGATGGATGTGTGTGATGGTAAAACACGAGCTACATGGGGCCAGTGTGCAGTGGGGTAAGCAGAAATTCACTCCACAACTTCAGCTTCAGCTTTCAGACAAAGCAATATCATTTGTGTCACTGCCAATATGTAGCCCACTTATTTCATGACTTTATTTAATTAAACAAGGCGCTTTAGAATAAAACATCCCCCAATTTTTTATGAATGCACAATTTTTTAATGTGTTAAAGTGTTTAGAAAAAAAGTACAATAAGTTTATGATATGTTCGGCGTTGTCCCACCCCAGAAACAAACAGCAGTAATGGCATGGTTATTTATATGGTAGTTATTTGATGTCATTCGATCATGTGAGGATGCTAATTAAAACAATTTTTTTTATCTAAATTTTGCACATTTTGTACTTCCAGTCGTGAGTGTCCCTTATGTCATTATAGTACATTTGGTACAATGGAAACTTCACTGACAAAATGGGGAAAATCAAATAAATTTATTATTTATTAATTTATTAATTAAACAGACTGTACCTAATATTTTCATCTAGTTGGGAAAATGGTTTATACCCCAAATAGTATATTATAAAAGCAATAATTTGTGGAAAAAACAGGCTTTATGGTGCCATCTACTGTTTATTATAAGGGATTTTAATAGATGATAACCTTGGCCAATCACATGCTCATGCTCACTGGTTGTCATGTGACTTTCCAGGAAGTTTAATAACTGCTGATAAAGTGTAACTTCAGCGCTGAATGTCTTTTAACACTGCTCAAAAAAGAAAAGCATTAACAGAACGAAGCGGAGATATTTTCTGTTCTAATGCTAAGCTCTAAACTTCAGTTTGGTGAAATGTATTAGTATTTTGTGGAGGAAAAATTAGTCCGATTTTGTTTATTTTTTTTAAAATAAAGAGGCAGAAGAGGTCCCTAGACTGCTTTTGGGAATGAGTGGAGTGTGAGACAAGGGCAGCATAAAGAAAATCAGGTAGTGGAGCTTTAACTGTTTCTGTGGTAATAAAGGTCATAATTAGAGTTTAACCACACACATTTCATGTAAAGTTAAACAAACTTCTATTGCATTTGGCGTATTTAGCATTAAACAAGCAGTCTAAAGTTGTTTCATGAAACTCTGGTCTTCAGATCAAGGCCTCTTGCAGGGGTCTTGACCGTTACACTGCACCACATTGATCTGGAGCTGTATATGAAAGTGTTTACCAAATGGTGGGTCGGGACCTATGGGTAAGGTGCACAGGATTTTATTTGGGTGGACACCAAATTTTTTATGCTATGTCAATTATGTCCAAACTATACCCAGGACAAACCCAGGCAAGAATAAAACATGCTGAGAAGAGACTAAAGAAACTAAACAGGAAGTCTAAAAGTAACAAGCATCAACTGGGCCTCCTGGTGATTTTCTGTGATATTTCAAGTGTACTGCAAATACTTATTTATGTCTTATTACACGTAAGCAGCAGGAGATGGGCATCTTTCTTGCCACTGGCTGCAAGAGGAACCTGTTCAGTAACTGACTGGAGCAGAACTTAGAACTTCTTACTGTTCACTTACCACAACAAAGGAGCATTGTTCAGTCCCTCTGTAGGATAATGAGCGTGAGCGCCATGAATAATCACCAGCATGTCAACCAGCTGTATTGTGATTCTCAGCTCTGGTGAGTCTCAGATGGCATCAAATCATTATGTGTGTGTGTTCCCTGTGAAAGTGACACAGCCCAGACTGTTTGATGTCTCTGCACTTCATTTCAACAGCAAAAAGGCATTTGGAGAAAATTGAAACAACCTATTTCTGCCTCTGATCCTTCTTGACTGTACATGCTTGTCAAAAAGGCTCAGCTTTTCTCTGACATTAAGTAATGAGTCTGCAGCGCAGGTCAAAAGGTCCTGATTACTTAAGCTCTAATTTTATGAACTAATTTCTGTTGGCTACCTGCTGTGATGGAGGCTGAAATAATAAATCAAAACCACAAATTCAAAGATGAGAAGAGAGTATTGTAAATATCACTTCAGAAGGAAACTGTAATTACAAAGAGGAAATGGTTTCTGGTGCCAGTGCAGAATTTTAAAATGAGGCTAAATGAACAATCAACTTATTTAAATATTTCATCCTACAGACATTTGTGACACTTTTCTTGACCGTCATGCAGGACATGAAAGCAGGCTTCATGAACCTGTCTAATGTGGCTTTTGAATCATAATTTGTTGGTCAATGATAAGTATAATATGCTGTGTTTTAATGTTTGGAAACACAAGTTGAATAATGAGGAATCTGGACCAGCTCCATGTTGCACTGTAATGGAGACTCCATTACTATAGTTTCTTTTTGAATATGTATAGCTGTAGTTTTAACCTTTATGATAAATCTTTATCTCAACAATCTTTGTAGTAGCTTTAACAAAATATAGAGTTTATGAATTATTATTATAGTATTTGCTTGAGTGAATTGTAAATGCAACAGCCACACTTACCTGTGATGAAGTCCAGAGGCAAATGGAGACAGATGTCTTTTGTCTCCATTTTGAATGGGTGGAAGGAACCATCTGCTAATTAGAGGGGTGTTTGGCTTTGGCTATGTTTTGTATTTGCTTTATTTTTCATGCATTGATTTACTTATTGTTCGCCTTAGTTATATTTATCTGTACATACTTTACCTCTGTCCTTCTTTTGGGGGTCTGATGGGGTTTACACTGTAAATATGTATAGTTACTTTATGGTGTTTCCCTTCAGTTGGTTTAGTCCTTCTTTGTGCAGGGTATTTAAGTAGGTGTGTTTGCTTTTGCTTGCGTGGTTGTGCATGTTGAAAGAGAATTAAAGATAAAGCAATGCTTTTGTGATTTTAAGTCCACCTCCATCAATATTTTGAGTGCCTCCAACGGCCATGGTCATACGCACTTTAAAAATATTCTGTTATGTAGTTAACCTTTAGATATAATATCCTTTTGAGGTGTTTTTTTTTTTCTTAAGGAGGTACTGCCTAATCAGATCATAGTTCTGCCCCCTGCTGAGAACATTTCAAAAGAATCAATCCAGAATTTTTTTCTGAGCACTCACATTTGTCCCTTTCAGCGCCATTTCATCCGAAAGCTGTCTGTAAGAACACTTATAAAGGTTATACATTTGTTCATAAGGTGTTCCCCGCATCAGGACCTAGGACCACTGAGGGAAATGGAGGCTTTGATGCATGTGACATTTCAGGTCCAAGCCCACATGCTCTGCATGAGCTTCATATGCACAGGGCCCCTGGGAGCCACCGGGGGAGCTAGCTGCCAATAAACCTAAAAGATGCATGAGAGTTAACATCATCTTTGTCGGGCATCAAGACTTTAAGGGTCTGGCCTTTACGTGAAGTCAAAGTCACAATAAGTGCTTAATTGGCAGGAGTGTAACATCTTCGTGCATGGCTGATTGTGAAGCCAAATTGTTTTCAAGGTCATGCAAGTGCTGACTAGGATCTTTGTAAATGTAGTTTACATTAAGGTAACTAAATCATTAGCAAAGTCATGTTTGATTAGCCATTTCAGTCATTAGCATTCATGTGGAGGAAGAAACAACCTTTTTTTAAAGAACTTTTTTTTAGCTTATGGACGTTGGCATGTAACAAATAAAATAGATTCAGAAACATGATACATGCAGTAATTATTAAACTAATGGTATTTTTTGTATAAATTTGTGGTGTGCGTATGTGTATTCTTCCTTTGTGTATGTAGGGTATAGGGTCCAACCCTGTTCACAGTGATGTCACGCGCCTCTCTGCCGACAAGCTGAGTAAGAGGAACAACAGAATTTCAACTGGAGAGATCAATTATAGATATAAGAAAATGAATGGGAAAAGTAATTTAATAAATTATTGACTTGATGTGTTATATCATGTACAAAAGCAAATGAAAAATTAGATTATACATTTGGATGAAGTTGGATTTAAAGAGCCTCAAAATTATATTTAATTAGACGTAAAAAAAAAAAAAAAAAAAAGGAGAGATAGAAAGAAAACTGCCTTGGGTTTATGGTTTCTCTGGCAAGGGTAAATTAATGATTTTATTTGCCACAATGGTAAATGATGTGCCAGCCAAGACTGTGACTGTCTGAAACGGTGAGAATGCTGTTTGAAAGTGTCACAATGGCCATCTATCTTCCCAGTCTCTATTATAGTAGAACAGATTGGCGGGGGTGTTTCTGTATTCTTTGTACTTGGATCACTTGCTTTTGACACAAAGCAATGCTTTCTAAGAAAGGAAGGAAGACTAATTTCACTGGAAAATAACTGTACAAATGTTCAAACAATATGAAGTGCAACAAGTCACTGATACCCTCTTTTCATCAAGATTAGAGCTGGTTTGTAGGTTCATGCCTTCTGTGACCTTAGAGCAATATAGGTTGTATAGGTCAAGTTTCCCTGCCACACTCTCGCCATCTGTCAGAACAATGCAGAAAAACACAAGCTTGCATTATATGAAGCCCCAATGTATTCAACAATAAGGAGAGATGATTAAATGGCAGTTGTTAAATGTATTGACATTCCCCTCTTACCATGATTGGACATAGACCTACTACCTTTCTCTGTACATGACACAATTCTGTTTATTTATAATGAATATTCAGTTGTATGGCATGTTTTTCACAACAGCTGATAATTCTATTGTTTATGCAAATTATATATTGGATTACCCTTGGTGTTCAATATTAGATAGACATCATTTGATATGACAACAATTATGCCTGCATGTCTTTACTTTGTGGTCCATAGTTACATGGAGAAAACTTAAAGTTGAGTTTGACTATCTCCTTGGAATGAACTGCAATGTTCATGAGACAAATAAGGAGTGAGGTAAAGAGCAGCAGTGGGAGAAATGGGATGAGGGAATACAGACTAATTTATGAGCAACTTTCCGCTGCCATTTGGGGACTCACTGTATTCCCTTAGACTGTGTCGCCTGGTGTCTGGAGAGACTAAATGCAAATAGGGCAGGTTTCTAGGTGAGGTTGGACACAGTCACAGGCCCAAGTTGGAACCTGGTTATGTAGTTGCTAAACAAGTGTTCTTTGTCATGCTGGGCCCCTGGGGCTGGGACAAATGAATTTTATCATCTGCAATATTACTTAAGCAAAAATAGTCACATTTGCAGCCACCATTTATAAGATGAAAGACCCTCTTCAGGGAATTTCAAAATAAGTTATTTTACTCCCCAATTATTTTTGTTGTGAGTATAGTTTGATGGTCACTGCATGGGTTCCCCAGTGGATTGGTTTGGTGTGCATTAGCTTGATAGTCAATGTGTCAAAACTCAAGAAAAAGAGGCTACTTACTGGTTTAGTTCTGTGTGCAACACAAAGGCCATTTTAACCTCTCAGAACACTGTCCTAAATAGAATATAGATTGTTCATTAACTGCTGGGGTTCTTTTAACAAAATACCCATCCATACTGTCTAATGCATGTTTTCTTCTCTCCCTTGGCTTTTCTAATCTAATAAACTTGCACTCATTGACTAATACTAGGCTGTAGTCCTTGATGAATTAAGAAACACAGTGCTGTCTAATTGACAAAATCAGTGAAAAGTAAAGATAAAATTCTCACTGTAATTGAATGTGAAGCATCATTTGTCTATAGATTTGTGCCAGACTACTTTATTGGATTGCCTTGTCGTGCTTGAAATATGCTGCCGTGACTGACCTAAATTCACTCTTTTCAAATCCTTAATTTGACTGTGTCCTGTTAAAATATGAAGCTTTATCTTTGAGGATCTTCCATGAATTGAATTGAAGCATAGCATATGGGTGTTAAGTGCCATTTGGTACAATGTTCAAAACTAACTAAATGCAATCTTGCATTGATTGCATAGCGTACTTTTCTTAATTCTGTAAAGCATTAAAGCTGTTTTACCTGAAACCTTGTCTTGGTGCCAACCACACCTCCGTCAAAAGCACAGCAACCTTTCCTGCTTCATTTGGTAAATCATAGAACTGGCCCAATTTCTCTTGTAAATATCTGTTGTACAACTAATACTATATATAGCAACATTAATATCTTTTTTTTTTTAATTTTAGACATTTTTAATGTGCAAGCTGTATGTGATTATGGTCATGATCATAATTATATATAATAATTCCGGTCGTTGAATTCTTCCTCCTCACTGTGGCGAAGTAAAAGCTGTGCATCTCAAGGCATCGCTGCAGCCCTGGAACATTATAAGGTGTTAATAAAAAATGTGTGACTCTACTAATGAATCAGATTCTGCAATTCAGCATCTCAAGCACTTAATTATCATGAGACATTCACTTATGTGCGCATTCAAATAGGCAACACTTTGCTTGGAATAAATTCTATGCCTTGATCATTTTAGAAAAGAGCCTGATGACATCCTGCTCTCTACAAGACTAAATATTCATCAGAGTATAGTCTGGCCATAATGTCACTTAATGAGTCAAATCTGTGAATAAAGAACCCTAAATGGTCACCACATTTAAAATGTAAAGCTCAGGAAGTGATGTCATGCTCGTCCTCACATCTGTGCTTGAATAGAGATTTACATAATGGTATGTAACATGGTGTTATTAGGCACTTTTTTGCTGTTATTCAAAAATAGTTCTGACGATATCAAAGTAAGTCATTATGGCTGTATATGATCCATCCATTAGCTGCAGACTCCACTTCCATGGCCTTAATTGCTCTTTGTGAGCTCACTGTGTGTGCATGCCCATTGCAAATGTGTGAGCCCACACACCCTCACAGCCTGTTCAGATGAGTAGAGGTGTAAAATTAAATCCCTCAGTGCAGTTGCATGCAGATGATGTGCTTCAATGGCCTGGCTGCTCTTTGCACCATTGTAATTGAATAACCTACAGAAAAGTCATCACATTCCCACTTTTCTATTCGCTCTCTATGTAACGTGTAAAAAGTCCTCTTGTAACTACCTGGGAGAGCAACCCATCAACAGCTGTTAGAGCTGACTTGAAGGTTAAATATTAGGAAGGAATCCAATTTCTCTTGTCTATTCAGCTCAGCGGTGTGTTAGATTGCAGCTGGACTGTGCTTACGGAGTGTGGGATATGAAGTGGGCTAATCAATCCCCTCTGCTTCATTCTCAAATTCCTCTCATATCAGGTCCCTGCCCCCCGGGCAGGCCTTCTGCTTTCCGAAAGCCAATTCCACACGAAATAAGAACTGTGACCTGCAGCTAGAGGGTGAAGTTGAGTTTTCCCTTCATGATTAATCTCTTCTTGGGTGGTTTTCAGAAAAAAGGAGAGGGGGAGGATAGAGCGGGGAGGTGAAAAAAATAAGAAAACATGCAAGTCGCTGCCTTGTGACCTGCAAGTTTTTTTCCTCTGAATGAGCCCAGTGCACTGGAGCCTGCTTATCTCTTGAGAGAAAGACAGAATTCATTTTTTGACAAGGTTTCATGTTGACATTGAGAAAATGAACTACCTGATTCTATGATTAAACCTAGGCTACCATAATTGTCATCTGAACTGTGGTATTGCTGTAAGTATATAAGAATTATCCCCATACCTTTTTTAGAGGAGCTGGAATTGTATTCAGCTATGTTTTTACAGAAACACTAATTTGTTTTGAGATAAAACATAATGTATGTGATGTATGTAAAACATTTCATAGATTATACTCAACACTGGTTTTTATAATCACTGAATACTCAACATAGGGTACAAACAATAAATGTGCACTATTTTAATGTTGGCTTTTGAGCTAAAACAATGGAGCAGGCCCTTGAAATGGAGCCGATAAGTGGCAGAGTTAAAGGGTAAAAATGATATAACCTTAAAGTGGCAGTATCACATTTTCCAGGTTATAATGGCATCTGTCAGTGAGAGTGGACCTGTCAGACATGACTTTCATGCAGTTAAATTGCTCCTAATGGCTGCTTCTCCTGGTCCAGACCTGCTTTTAGAGTTGGGGATCTGTCTGTCCCAGGAACAGTGACATTAAAAGCAAAGAGTTTGAATGAAATGGACTTAACGGAGCATTTCTTTGATGCCATTGTCCAACACATCCTTTGTGCTGTGTTCTTCAGGAAAACCTCCCTCGAGGATAGTTATTACTGAAATGCTCAACAGTACAAACTTGTGTATAAGAGACATGCTCACTCTGGGACTCCTAAAGGCCTCTCCAAATGTTTACATTTTTAATGCTATAATTCCACCTTCAATGTACATGGTTTACTCAACCATCTGGTAAATTTTTTAAGTGTTTAAAACATTCCATTTGTAAAGACAGCTACCACCCACCAATCAAAATGGCTGAGAACACCAAAGTTCAATTTAATGTGGGAATATTTTGTTGTTTGTGCATTGTCCCTGTTCAGAAGTGCTCTGCTCAAAGTGCTGTTTTGCAGATAAAGTATGGGCCCAGTGGGAAGCAGGTGAAAGTGGGTTTTACAGTATGTGGGGGACCAAATTCCTCCACTGAAGTGCCTCTGCTGCAGCAGGCTTAACAGTGGGCACAGGCCTCCACACACAGCCTAATGGAAGACTGAGTGGCTCACACTGAAGTAAACAAGGCTTTACTCACCACTCCAACAGCAGCCTGTATGTTGTTAAGATAACTTCTATTCCCACATTTCCAAGCCCTTTTTTATTTATCATTGATGGTGCTTTCCAAGAAAATATTAAGCTTCATTAGAATAAAAAAATTACATAATCAGCTAAATCTACAGTTTATCTGCAAATACTACTTGGAACAGAAAACAACATTGATGAGAACAAACTCTCACATCATAGAAAAGAGTTCAAGCAATGACATTTTTTTCATTGGTAAACCCATATTTCATATTTCACAACATCAAAAGTCTATAATGACTGAGAAAGCACCTATCTAAAAGAGGGGTATGCTGAAAGCAGTGACATCTCTTTAAACCAACCTTAACCTTTCTAATCAAAATAGTTTACTTTGTCAATACAGTTCACTTTGACGATTAAAAAAAGAAAAAACTTGCAGGTTTGACCTTTTTTCACAAAAACTGGTCCGAGAACTTAATGACACAGTTGATGATGTGGAAGACTGACACTCTGTCACATGCATTTACAGGAAGGTTGGGGCTTGTGGTGGAGAAATGGTGCCACTGTGCTCCTTGCCTCATTGTCCCTGCAGGTTGGTGGATGGAACGGCACTGCCCTCCCTTTGCTCAAGCTCCAACTGTCATCCTGGGCTCACTCAGAGCTCCGCAGCACTTAGGCCCCATTTGCTTTTAAGGATGTCTGACAGGACAGCAGCCACGTATGATCAAACTTTACTTTCACTGTGCTCTTGTGACAGTTCATTGAGAGAGGCTCTAATGTGCTGTCAGCAGGGCTCTCCACTCAGCTGCCTTGATTTACCTTCCCCATCTGTCTCAGTCAAACAGCACTAAACTCAGGATGAAAGAAAGGACACGAGGTGCCCTGTTAATTCCATCTTTTAAGGGAGCTCATATAGTACACACTCACATGGTGAAATGTAAAAAGTATAGTGTAAAGGAGGGTCTTTAAATATGTAGTGCTTTTGATGCATCAAAGGTCAAAGGTGAGGCCACCTGTGCATCAAATGTGTGAAAGTAATGTCACCAAAGATCTCCATCTCAAAGGACACATAAGGCCTTCATTTTTATGTCATGGGTGTATAATGAGATCTGAATAGGGCTTCCTGGTTGCCATCTCCACCAGTGGCCACTCTACAAAAGGCAGTGAAAAAATCCCATGCAGCTGAGGAAAGATTTTCACATAGAACACAATGCAAAAAGATAAAATGGTATATGGCTGTCAGGACAACAATAACTTCTAAAATGGTTGGATTTTGTGGCGTTTACTGTCTCTTTTTGCATCTTAAAAATCCCCAGATTGGTTAAAAATTATCTCTGCTCTTTCCAACCTTTGAGCCATTACACTTTTTTTTCTTTTGGACGAGGATTCATTTACATGCTACACATCTCCTGAAGGCTAATAAATATGAAACTGAATGATATACTTTTCTCTCTGTCTCTCTTTCTCTCTCAGCTTTGATCATACCATCCCATGTCATATCCATCGTCAGCTTTTCAACTATTCCACGAGAGGGCCAAGCCTAATTGGTGCTTCGAGGAACAAATCTGAGGAAGCTTGCTCCAAACAGAGCTCATAATGTTCTTTTGGCTGTCCACTGAATTCACATGTCACATTGTATAATTTGTCCAGAACTTTTTGTGTTGATGCTGATGTGTGGCAGTTAAAGAGTGATGTTTCACAGCCATCCTGTGAGCTACCTGTGCTGCTCTCTTGGTCTTTATTCTAATCTTATTTAACAGTCTCTGCCTGACACACAATTCAATGCAGCCTCCCAGATTGGAGAGTTTCCAAACAATCCTGAGCTCACCCAAGCTTGGAATTGGTTTTCTGTGGAACATCTCCCTCCTCCCTTTGGGCACTTTACCAATTTGACCAAATTTGTTCCATCACTGGTTCTAAGTACCAGAAGTGTTTTCTGCCCACACTTGGGCTCGTCTGCAATTTGCAAATTCTTTGCAGAACATTAACAGCTTTGTCAGGAACTGGGTTATGGCTGCTGATGGGGGGTCCACGTTGGAGCTGGAAGTAGTGGTTTATTTTAGAACAGTTTGGATCAATTTCTATTTTTAAGACATCTCAGTGTAACTTGGTCTGTACTTACACTAATGAACATAATGACTCTATATCACCAGGTATATGTGCACATTATACTGTAGTCTTAACTAATGACAGTTCCTTAAACTTGATTTAATACATGATGACTAATAATATGAATAATAATAATGAATAATATGATAGGAGTCTGGACTTATGTAAAAGGCAGATATATTATCTGTTATTACACATACTAACCCTAACCTATTTACTGCGGGAGTACAATAGAAATGTATTGTGATTTTTGTTGTTGCAGTTTGTTGTAGCTCCTCTGTGTCTTTTTCTCTTAGAAAAGCAACCCTTTCCTTTGCAATAACATTTTTATTTTGCATATTTACTTTCTTCATCTTGTAATTGTGTCTGAAGCTCCATTAATAATGTAACAAGCGCCTATGATGTGAAAAAGAACTTGGAAGTATGGTCACTGAAAGTCAACTGAAAATCATTTTGGTTCTAAAAGAGTTTATAAATCTAAGGCTAGATCAATCAGAGAACCCTTGTAATTTTGCTGCTAAAGTATACACTTAATGCAAGGCTAATATAGAAATAACTTACAAAAGCATGCAACATTACCAGTTGTTTCAAGTGGAAAGTGTAATTGAAATCAGACCTATAACTTAAATGGAGGAATAAGATTGATAGCACTTTTGTCTGCCTTCAGTTCCCTTTGAATCACATTAAACTAGGAAAAAACAAGTACAATCCAAACTTTAAAGCCATGTATCTGCATTAAGTTTTGTCTCTGAGCCTTTTAAGTTTAAACAGATTCAACAAATTTAGTCTTAAAGGCAACTGTCAAATGGATGCATATAGAATGAAAGAAATGTAATGGACCACTAAAAGTTGCTATATCATGGGCTCAGATAATTATACTACCCTCTATAAATACCCCAAATTGGTAGCATTAGATTATGCCCAGAGAAATCCAAGCCCTAAGATTTTTTTCCCCATTTACAGGACAAGTATAAAGCCATGTGATCACATTGGAGGTGGACATACAGATAGTACATGCAGAAGAGTGGGATTCTTCATACAGCTGGGATGGGTGATAAGTGTCTGAATAATAAGTCAGCTAATTAGACCAAGTGAAAGTAAACTTTGCTGCAGTTCTGAAGCATGGGCTACTACATCGAACAGCTTCAGGCTTGAAAAGTAATTAACAAAAACTTAAAATAATTTGAGCTAATTCTTTTCATGTTATCTAGTAGAAAATGATGCATTACTGTATATGTTGATTACGAGTAGAAAGGCCTTTATCTGCAAAGTGAATACCTAATGCTGAGCCAGCTTCTTTAAAGAGACAGCTGCAGGCCACATTTGCAACATGTTTTTTTTTTTTCCCTCATTTTCATTTGGGACCACTCCCTTTATGTGTCCATTTCTAATAAAGAGAATTTGTTATTGTGTTTCACCTGCAAAAAAAGAAATACAACTATACTTGCTAAATGCTAAATATCACACATTCTTTCTTTTCATCATAATATTGCATTTAAGATGGCCATGTTGTTTATGAGCTCATATTAGGCCTTGCTCATTCTCTGCTCGCAGTAAAGACCATGCAATGTGTTTCCAATTTAATTACCAGAAATATTCCATCTTTGCCGAGACTGTTGTCTGTGTTGATCTGAGCTCAATTAATTCATTTACACAATAACATGTGAGGTTGGAAACATTTAATTTGTGCACTTGGTGGGGCTTTGTGTTGTCCTTGCCTGGTCTCACAGCTCTTCTGCTCATTCACAGTGAAAGCAGAGTGAGCCGACGCAGAGCTGGCCTCATTCTAATGCCCAATGATCATAACGTTTGGTCAAGAAAATGGACTCAGTGAAGCACAACTCATTGCAGCTCAAAAGTTCATTAGTCACAGTAACCTTTGGAACACCAAGTTAGAGCAACACTATGGGCCATATCCTCCAGATCTTAGCACTGGCAGAGACGCAAACATGTGTTGCTTTCAACCAATCAGAGGGTTTTACTCCAGTTCAGCATCAGATGTGCAGAGATGGGTAAAATGAACATGGATTTAACCACATTATTATTATGTTGTTGTTAAATAATTGCTCCTTCCCACTGTCGATGATAACATGAACGTGTTTATTTAGTCTTCTGACTGCAGTAGTCTGGACATAGTAGTATATTTTTAAACTCAAACTACCGTATTTTCCGGACTATAAGCCGCTACTTTTTTCCCACGCTTTGAACCATGCGGCTTATACAGAGATGCGGCTTTTCTATGAATTTTTCTCCAGCCCTCAGGGGGGCGCTCTAGCAGGAAGAGCAAAAACGAGACAAACGAGGCAGCGGTAGTCATTATAAACAAGAAAGCACCAGTTTTTATTCTTAGCACATGCAACCCAAGACGCACAACAGCAAAATACGGTAATATTTTTACACCCTCACCCCCTCATAATGGAAAACAAATGCAGTGACAGTGGTTTGGTGTTCAGTAGTTTCAATGCTCAGGAGGAAGATGAATAGTGACTTGTGGTTTCAGTGCACGGGAGAATGAAGCGACTTTAATAGTTGCGCAGTTGCGCTTTAACAGTGCGCAGGAAGAAAAATCTTTCTATGTAAATATTTTATTTCTCAGCCTGGATATCGGCGGCTTATAGTCCTGTGCTTATATGTGACAAAATATATATTTCTTTTAAATTTTAGTGGGTCCGCCTTATATTTAGGTGTGCTCTATAGTCCGGAAAATACGGTATGTGCTAGCTTTTTTATAACGCTTTTAATGGTTCCAACTAATGTGATAAATAATTTGTTAAAATATGGACAATAATATGGACACACAAAAAGGCTGCTTCAGGCACAATTTAGCAAATGTACCTCCGTCTTGGTCTGCATCACACTACTGTCTTATAAAATAAACACATGCTCAACAATGAGCATAAGAGTGACTGCCAAAGGATACTGCAACTGTTTAATCACACATTTATCTAAAATATCGGTCATTACAGAAGAGAGACTGGAAACAAGAAGAGAGAGGGAGGGATACTGGGCTTACTTGATGATGATAAATGCATCAGATTCTAATTGCTAATGCTAATTGCAATATAATATTGTCCCAGTCACTTCTCCCTCTACATTCTCAAACACTGTTCCTCTGTATATGCTCTGTTACTAGCCCATGATAGATTTCTATCATGTCAAGAAGTAGCTTTGTAAGGCAGCATCCTTTAAAGCCAATGCAGTGCTGCATCCAAGAGAAAGGAACATTTACTAGGCTTCATGAGCAGCTATTAGCAACACAGGCTAGTGTCCCTGCTGGCTTTTAGCTGCAATGGCAGTTTACCGTAGCACTACACACTTCCAACCAAACCCAGCAAACCCTACTTAGAATCTGAGCATATTCAGGTCAGTGAAAGATAACAGGACATGCACATGAGACCTGTGCTAATGTCGTCTGAAGGGCATTGGGATAAACAGGCACTTGTCTGTGCAGTGAAAGGAGAGTGGGGGGTAATTTGGAGGAAAAGTGGAGACTGGGGATGTGAGATAGCCAGACTCGGCAGGCAGATGGCCTCCCTAGTCACAATGCAGCTCAATCCACCCGCCCTCTACCAACTTCAGGCCCTCATTCCCTCTCATATTGTTTTGTATGAAGGCCAATGTCCTTATTTATGTTTTTTTCTGTTCAATGTGTGCGCTTAGAGACTCCACTGGTGGTGAAGTTGCCATGGCTTTCATTAAAGCCGAGGCCAAATGAAATATGGATGTGCAGGGAGTGAATTAGAGTGATGGAATGGGCCAAATATTGCCTTTCTGGTGCCTCGGCAATACTGTCTTGAGGGGATAGATACACGGGCTTGAGGAAAGTAAAAAACCTTTTCCAAGTTCAGGGCATTCATCAGCAGGCCTGGGAAGTTTACCTCCATCCAATGTTCATGATTGTTGTACTGCTGCATGTCTTGTCAATACCAACAGATTCATCTGTTGAAACCTCTACAACACAGTAAATGCACAATGAAGTTCTTATGTGTCTAAAAAATTTAACTCATAAAATTGTCTCAATTTATATATTGATATAGGCACTAAACTTGACTAAAACGAATGTATCATGTAAAATGCTTGTGTATCATTAAATATTTATGCATTTTACAGCATTTTATTACCCTTGAGATCTAAGGCAAAAAATAATCTGTTAATGTGATGTGTTGCTTAAACATGCCAAAGCATAACATGATGAACTTTAAGTCTCACTCTTGTTGCACTGAGTGAGAAATGAAAGACCTCCACTTTTATCCACTGCAGTGAAAAGATGAAGTCTGAGAAGAAGGAAAAAAAAACTTCAGCAAAAGTGTATTCTCATGGCCGTGGTGCATGGGGGTGGGGGGTGGGAGGGGGGTACGCTGAAGTGGGAAAAGAAAGCTTAATTGAACAAACTAATGAGTAGCTCTTATTTCCATTGGGGATGTGCCAGTGAGATTGTTTGACAGTTTATCTGTGATAAATAAATGCTTTTGGTGCTAATTAGCTTCTGGTCCCCAGGGAGAGGGGGGTGTTTGGTGTCCGAGTGTGTGTGTTGGCTTGTCTTTCTATATTTCTTAGGGTATGATAAAGTGGGAGACCATTTAATGTTTGATAACTTTGTTGTGACAATGTTGTAGAATGCTAGATGAGTTTTAGGGTTTAGATTTAGGGCTGGGGAAAGAGGCAAACAATTTTATATATTTCTCCTTAGTTTGACATTAAATGAGTACTTTTATATTTTCATTTTATTAGCTTCTTCTATTTTGGAGTTGTAAATGTTGGATAATGGCTGTGTGGTCCTGCACCGATAAGAGCATAACAGCAGTGGGACCATGCAGCGTCAAAGGTTGGTCCTATCTCAATCTGTGGGCAGGTGTTGCTGTGGAGTTGACAGGAGCCAGGGGTCCCAGTGGCTAGAAGTTTACTGCTGAAGATTAAATACCATGCGTCCTATCCCCTAGTGGTTTTATTTTGTCCTCTTCAACTTTATGTACATTTTCCACTGGTAAATTTAAAGCCCTTTTTGAGGGATATCACTTGTTGGTTCAGTTTATACACCAAACAGACCCAAGTTCTAGTAATTATGCTAAGAATCACCAGGAAATAGTGAAATGTGGAAATGGGAAATTAGTTAACCAGAATACTATGGACTGGTGAATGCTTTTTGTTTAAACTTTATGTAAATCAGACTTTGCTAAAAAAAAAAAAAAAGGGAGTAGCTGTGCAGAAATGGGACAATAAATTGATTTCTTCTCCTTTTTACTGTTTGAGGCTTTTGACTGAATTCCTGAGTCAAGCCTTGGCACTCTTGAAAAGGCCATCTACTTTTATTTAACCAGACGTTTCACATGCATTTGACTCAGTTGCTGTATAGAAGTGTATAAAAGTGATATTTCCAGTTAACATGCTTAAATCACATCTTCCAAAACTGCATTAGTCCGAGCTGAAGTAGGTTTATTGGGGTATGAAAGGTTAAAAGAATGATCCAGTCCTTTTCACAGAAGTTTTATTGAAAGCTATTTACAGACATCCATAAGTGCACCTTTTCAAACATGCTTCCAGCTGGATCTGAATAGCATACCATAGTTTGAATACAAGACTACAGAACAGATCTGATTTATCGGAAGAAATTCTTCTCATTTTGTAGAAAATCCATTTTGCAAAAGACTCTGTACACAATGGTTTAGTATTTTTTGGGTGAATATTAATTTTCACACAATCAAAGTGAGGTGAAGTAAAAAGAGTAGAAGGTGGGACACAATACACACCAATAAAAAAGAGGGAAAACGGAAAATATGCCAAATTATAAAGTGTAGCTGACATCTGTCACCCCTAAATTTCTTTGAACAAATGAAGAGAAATAAACAGAGAACATTCTTCTGTTATGAATGGGTGTAATCCTCTTGCCTTCCTGCACTCTTTTCTTTTCAACTGACAATGATAATTACAGTTTTTGTTGGATGGCTTTCAAGGATTTATCTCATTTTTGTATTAATGACTTTCTGGAGCTTTTAAATCCCAAAAGTTTAATTCCTTGGTTCTGTGCAGCATTGTCAGTTTTCCATACTTTTGTTTAAAATGCCTTACACTTCTGTTGATATTCTACTATAAAATATTTTATTCTCCCAGCCTAAATCTGAATACAATG